>JAMPIV010006310.1:0-622690 GCA_024509875.1 Oreohelix idahoensis | reverse complement strand
AGACAGGACTTGAAACAACGCATGCTGAAGGACTGGCTGGGATTAGCCACAGCGAATGTACGGGAGGGCTAGGGGAAACCTGACAAATTTTACAATCGGAATGCGAAGGACCGAGAACTGCAGTAGGACAGAAGGTAGAAGGTGCTATTCTTCTGCCAAGTTAGCAGTATTAAAGTTGCAGATTTGCTGGAGGGGAAACCTACAAAGCTGTGGAAAAGATTTCTCGCAAAAACTATAAAATCGCGTGAACGGGTAAGCAAAAATTATCACTTAAATCTGCTTTAAGATGTTTTACGAGCGAGCCCATGCCGAAACCAGAGCACCTCATGACTATGGCCCATTTGCTATGCAAATGAAGAAGAGCCATTTATCATCCGTATAGAGTACCCGGTATGTGATAACAGGAGGAATAGCATCACTGATTTAGCATGTAGAAAATCAATGCTCTACCCTACCCTAACGGAAGCCCAGCAAAGAAAAATGTGAGGAGAATTAATTGGAGAGAATTACGCAGGACTCCTCTGACAGACATACTGGGCCGGATCAAAACCTGATGGAGTTTGACATGGAAAAAGTCGTCGGTGATGGCCTATACGCCCGTCCGAATTGGAGAATTCCTTATTCCAACTTCCCGTCATGGCCAACGCGAACGGCATTAAAGCAAGCGAAAAGTTGATTACTTACTTAAGGAAGACTTAATTTCGAAGTCGGCAGTCACCCTCAACAGTGCCGGAGAGTGGTGAGCTGTTTCGCAAACCCAGTGGAAGTAGAGAACACCGCCAGTGCTACGTCGACTCTACCGACCATGGCTGAATGCGTTAACACAGTTTTCCTAGCCAAGAACCTCGTTTACCGTGACCCCCCCCCAGAACCATGCTATTCTACTATGCTGAGCAGGGCTCGATATTTTGCAAACGATCGACCTCAGTAAAGGGTACTATTTCAAAATACCGGTAAAAGGCTGAGGTGAGGAACCTGTTACAGCCTTCAGTACTCCAAGATGGACACTTCGAGTTTAATGTGATGCCCCATTTGGGACTAAAACAAACGCCGCCTTGTGTTCTTCACAAGGATGATGCGCAAAGTTATTGGATCCATTGGATCCTCTGAATCATCCAGACATCAGCAATTTTATGTAGATGATATCCTGAGTAGCTACTGAATCGTTGTTTGAAGAATCATATATCAGAAGCGCTTATACCTTGTGCTGTTTTAACAGAAACTCCAGAGAAGCGGGGACTAACCGCCCGCCCAACCAAATGGTGTCCAAGTTGGGTTGTGAAACAGCTGTAGAGTTCCTAGGACATTACTATAGAATGCCCATAGGGACCCATGTTCCCCGAGAGACATCAAAACGTTGAGAAGCACGAGAGAAATGCACCGAGGGGACCGCTGTCCACAAAAAGGGATGTCCGATCATTTTGTGTATCCCTCTGGTATGAATCTACCAGAGATCTATATAAAGGATTTTAATAGCCTCTGTGCGCCGCTTACATCGCTAACCAAGAAAGGAAACCCAGATAAAGTGACTTGGACATGGTCAGCATTAATGTGAACATTCATATAGGACACTCTATTAAAAGACGAATACTCACCACAAAACCCTATTTTACACGGCTCCCGGAATTAACTAACTAGTAGAAATTCTACCTTGCGGCACTAGATGCCAGTAACATTGGAATCGGGGCTACAGTTGACTACTACAGACCAGACGACAAGTAGCCCACCAAAATCTATATTTCCGGTCGCATACGCGAGGTCGGAAAGTTAAAACCCGAGCAGAACAAAACTATTCACAATCGAAAAGGAATGTTCTGTCCCTCGTCCTGGGAATACAAAAAATTTCAAGACGATCATACCTGTACGGAAGGAAATGAAATTGTACGATCCAGAGTGATCACCAGACCTCTGACCATTCCTCGCCAGAATTCAAAGAATTTGAAAAATGCTAGACGATGAGGTGGTCGCTTGTTCTACAACCTATACACGTTTTTTTTCCAAGTGGACTATATCCAAGGAAAAATCATAAACGTAGGAGCGGATTTTTTTAAGGCCGTCATCCTATGAGGCAGCAAGGAGACGGAGAGCACTGACAAGTAAGGAAAGGGTGGAAACCGGAGAGAAAAACGAAGATGAGGAAAAGGATGTAATGAATTCCCGACCAAGAAGGCTAAACCTTTCCCTGAGTATGATTGACATCACACGTTGGAGGAGAGGGGCTATTGGTGATAAACGAGCGCAAAGGCCTTATTGCTCTATCTTTTTTCTACGCATCTTTCGTATTTTTTATATTTTTAGTCTCACGACATTTGCTCTTTCCTCCCACATTTGCTATCCCACATTTGCTCTCATTTCATCGTTGTACTAATTACTCGCGACCGGTGTATCTCATGAGAACCACATTTGTTCTTTCATCGGGGGAAATAAAAACCTTTGATTGGGAAATCCCCATACCCTGACTTATCGTTTGAAGCGCCACGTTTGGCATCGTGATAACATCTGTGAAAACACATGTCTGGTCATATCCCAATCAGACATCTGGGCATGCTTAATTTCTGTGGACCATTTCCATTTATCTTGCGGCCTACAGCGACGGTCACCACATTGGACGCCCAGGATTGGCCAGGTGAAAAACGTCTCATGCTGTAATTTAGGTGTTATCTTTGGTCAGCCGCTGTTCAGACAAATAGCGTTGGCTTACAGAGACACATTGGATGCCCAGCCGACTTGGGCCAGGTAACGTGAACAATAAACAATCAGAGAGTAAGGTGACAGAATGCAATCAAAGAGTCCAGGCACAGGACTTTTGCATTATCCGCCCAATTATCTCCATACCTGTTTGTCAAACCCACACCCACGTTTGACTGACAGGGGACAAGAGCGATCCTGTGAATCGAGTGACCAGAGGGCTCTTAAGGATTGGTTGGTATGGGCGGAAGCTGATGTCAGGATCCAAGAAAAACCCACATTATAGGACTTCCAGAAATATAATCTACCATTGCGCGTAGCTCTCGCTAGAGGAAGGAGTCCAGTTTTTACATTTGTGAGGTAAGAGATTAAACCCAAAATACGCCTAGCCTAATACACGTGTTTTATTCAGTAGTTGGATATATAATTCAGTTCTGTTGATGAATTGTGTTCTTAAAGGATTTTGCGAAGGAAAAGAAGGTTAGTAGATCTTATACAGATTATTAATACATTTTCTTATTTCTTTTGTTTATTTTAACCTCACAGCAGCTAAAAATGTGCGAAAGATTTTCAAATGAATTCTTTTGTGCATAACTGATTAATAAAATCAGAAGATTTTCCTAGAAAGATGCGATAGGATGATAGGAGTGTAAATTAATAGTTCATCATACTTCAACCTTCATCATCATCACAGTCTCCCTATGGTCGCACACACACTCTCATGCACAAGATATTTAACATCATTAGAATTGAACTCAGAGAGAGATCAATAATTGAGCAGTAGTATAAATGAAAGTCAACCAGTGATGTTAAATGTGAAAAACTTACGAAGACTTCTTGTAGTGTCTCTTTCAGGTTTCATTCAGAAGTCTGAGGTCCTACATACACGACAACGTGTTCTGACGTCTAACCAGAAATAAGTTATTATCAAAAACGACATTTGGCTAGCAGAATTGCGCCCAATTAGGGAACATCTTTCATGTACTCAATTAAAAAGGAATATTGTGCTCACCCACAAGTCAGAAGGTGGGACGCAGAATTTTTCCGGTCACCATATTACTAGCGGGCCTCACAAGCCCCAATACTCCGTTATCACAAGTTTCAATACACGAAGTCATCATAAAATTCAAATCACTCGAAAGATTCATTATTATCTTGAAGTTCAAGCAAAAGAGCTCAAAAGAGGAAATCGACATATTTTTTATACCAAGTGCAAACACAACTCTTAAGCGCATTCTATGAAGAAGACCTCAAAAAATTATTTTATGAATTCACGACTACAAACGCCAAGGTTATGAGTCTACATATCACTACCAATTCGTGAAAATATCCAGACTGGCCAGTTTTCCCTCGGGAGATTAGACAACAGACCTTTAGTATCAGATGATACAGCTATTTAACTGGTGATCAACACTACATAGATATTACTTCCAAACAAAGTGAAGGAAATATACCATAGATATTTCGTCAGCGTTCTCCATACGGGGAATAACAGAATCTTCAGAACATCCTCGACTGTAGAGATATCCTCACTCGACAATACACGTTATAAACAACTTGAGGTACAGTTGTGATGCCCATACATGTGGAATAGTACTACTCAATGACATCTGGCAGCATTTTAGTAACAGCAGGGTGGGCACGTAACGTGTGATGCTTAACGCTCTGACACATTTTCGGTAACATGAGTTTCTGTAGTCCGCTTACTATCTAGATTGTAGCAATACTCGCTATCTACTGTTACATTCAGAGTTTACTTATTCTTTTACCCCCTAATGGAATTTTACCTATCTTTCTTATGTGTAGTTTTGGCGTGTTTGTCGTGCGTAACTTTCACAACTTCATTACACCCCATCAGCGGTCGTTCCTTCGTATTTCACCACGCTTCGACTGGGGGGGTACACCCTATTTTATTCATAACTTCGTAACGTTTTGTTTCAACAACATTAATGGGTGTTCTGGAATGTCGTACTAGTGCTGTCGGTTTGGTACTGTAAACTACTACATACTTCCGAATCTTTGCTCATTCTAGATGTGGTCTGGGGGCTCAATATTAATAACGGTAGGACCAGATTTAGGGCACCTGACCCCGATAACGCCCGCCACACGCCACACTCCAACGCGACCTTCCCTAGGGAACTGTCTACGAGTTGAACGTTTATCTATGTCCGCGCTGTGTAAAGGCGATAGTGACTGGCTATGCTTATTTCGGTATATTGCCCCCATTGATTGCTGGCACACTCTACTAATCTCATTTTTTTGAATTAGGGTCGTTATGAGACTAGGATTTTAGGTAGTCTGGGACGTTGTTGAACAAATACGCACATAAAAAACTCGTCAAGGGGTCCCTAGGGGGGGGGGGTTTTGTAGGTGTGGTTAAAACACACAACATAGGGCTCACAACGGATGTACTCCTCCCAGTTGTTGATTGGTGCGCAGACTAACTTCAGCTGGAACACCATTTGATTTGTTTTACACTCTGTTGACGTCCACGCACCGACAAAATGGCCGCGTATTGGGTCGATCTGTGGTGGTGTTTGAGCCTATTGAGCACAGGGTTGTTGCACATCAGGGGACGGGTGGGTTTTTTTTTTTGTGGACTAACAAAAAAAGGTTGGGTACTAGTAGAGGGATTCGCGATCGACTCGCCCCGAGCGCCTCTCTAATTCGGCCTCAACACCATAGGCGGTGGAGAATGGGATACTGCGCCAACAATTGACCCATCTTCATGGACTGAGAATTGGATGAACGCGAAGAACAAATAAAGTTATACGATATGGGGGATCTCTCTGATTGATCTGGTCTCCCAGACTTAGTTGGAGGGTGGTGGGTGAGGCTGGGAGGGATGAGGGGGGGACTAGATAAACTCGAACTTCTCGGAGAAACAAGTATGCTGAGGGAGTGAAAGAACAGATCAACACATTATCTTTGATTTCTGAGTTCTACACTAATAGCGATCGAGCACACTACAATGGGGCTAATAAGGGTATCTAGAACTGAATCTGGAAAATGGTCAAGTGAGCGGGACAGCGAGAAATTTTTGTGATTGGGGCAAGGATACTAGAAGAGGAGAGCAGTATGTGATAGTCGTACTTACTATATCTTACGGGAAGAGGTTCTCGGGGTGGAGGGGGTAGATTGGGTGTTTTAGCTCATAGGTCTATAGTCAGTCGGTTATTGGAGTGTCATATAGATATCACAGGGGTGACTATGGGCAGATGCTAGTTCATAGAGAGGGGACTGTGAGGAGAGTAGGGATGTCTACGTTTAGCGGGGGATTGGAACTAATGAGGAGGCATAGAGTAAGAGAGAGCGATTGTCAGACATGAAATTACAATTACTAAACTATGTCGAGGGACAGGGGTGTAATAGTTGGGAAAGGTAGATTTGATGGTGGGTTTGGTATTGTGATGTGGAGTGTAGGCGGGGTGGTGGGTCATGGGTATTCTCATTGTTTTGCACACTTTTTTATCAGATCTCTCCAGTACACATTTCTTTTGTTTTCAGTTTGTGTCCGCGTACGGCGATGTTTTTATCACGTATACAATGTAGAGATCACACTGAGTTACAAGTTTTTTATGTAACTTTTGTTTAATACCACAAAGTGAACAATTTGAGGTAATCGCACCATCCTTATTGTCTCCTGGGAGGGGGGGGCGCTCAGGCCGACAGCTCGCGCATCGGTCTGTGGGTATCTGGGGTACTTGAGTAACGGTGGTTATGGTGGGGATAATACGCTTTATTGTCATGGCATATAATTAGTTAGCTATCGCGAGGTGGGGGATTGCAAGACGATTGGCATCAGAACAATAATCGAGGGGGACCTGTCGCTATGTGCTGACTAAACTTTGACAAGCGATATTCGCCCGCACTAGCATCATCGACTTTTTTCTTCATGAGTGTTGATAGAGTGTGTGTATAGAGACTTGGACAGGATGGTGACACTTTCCGTTATATGAGAGGCTCACCATGTGAGTATGTCAGGGCGTTAAGTGAATTGAGTGCCGCCCTTGCGGATAGCGTAATAAATGAAGCTAGGAGAGATTAGAGTATCATCGAGGGTGCATGCGGGGACACTGGATTTCGACTGGGATTCATGTGGGTGCGATACAGTTGGTCAAGAAGTTGGGGAGGGTTCTCATCAGATGTGTTGAGTGTATTCTCATCAGGACTGATATAGCACTTGCAGGAGGGTATGTGTACATCAGATGTGACGTGTCATGACCGCAATAGATTGTGGGGGGGATAGGAGGATTCGGTGGTGATGATTGGGGGGGTATAACATGGTACTGAGAGTTTACCACATAGGTAAGAGAGTTGTGTATGAATGAGACTGGGGGGTAGAGGTTACAGTATAGGTTACCTGAACTGATGGGGGGGTGATATGGGGAGGGGACAGATAGTTATTCACACATAATAGGGTGAGCGAGTGAAGTGTCATCGTGAGCTTTTTGATAGAGGGTGGTTTTGTAGAAGATGAACAGGACTTTTGTAGCATGTTAGCGTGAGATAGGCAGTACATTTTTTGAGACAGAGGGGGAGTTGAGTGAGTGTGGTATGGAGAGATGTTCAATGTGGGGGCGGGGGGGATGTTGTGGGGATATGGGGTATGTGGATATATATTGGGTGGGTGCGGACAAACTCACAGGGAGTACTGGAGAGAAGGAGATTTAATCAGGAGGGTGGTGGGTAGAATGTTAACGGGGGATTGTGTATTAGGATGACATTAGACGGATATAGTTCGAAAGGGTGTTAGCTTATTTACATATTTGTGGGATAAGACTTCTTGACAGGTGAATGGGCGTTGTTAGCGAACACGGGGGGATGGGGGGTAGGGATGTTGTGCATCCAACGGACACAGGGGGAGGGGGGACTGGATAGATGGGTAGGGAGATGAACGTGGGACATCTGGGACTAGGTCATGGGGGGATCAGGACTTCAGGTGATGAGGAGGCCTGATTTATAGAGCTCAGGAGGTGCGATCTGTGAGAGTAGGGTGTGTAGGGGGAAGTGAAAGGCGATGGGCCACGTGAGGGGGTTCCCTGGGAGGGTGGGCATCGTGTTGTACCGGGGAGTCAACATGGGGTGGGTAAGGGACATGAATACAAGGATCTGGGGGGGGTAGAGGGTTAGGTAACGGGGTTTGTGTGTGTTGATAAGGAGAAAAATATGATTGAGAGGTGAAGGAGAGCGGAGGTACAGGCCGTTTAGTGGATGAAATGGGATGGCGGGGGAGTAGTCAGGTGAAGGACTCGGGACAGAGGGTTTTTGAGATACATGAGTTGGAGTGGCGTAGCCGAATGGAATGGGGGGGGGAAAATTGAGTGGGGGATGAGAAGTGGGATACTGTAGGTGTGCGTAGGTGGGGTATATGGCGAGGGCGGGAAGGCGATGCGCGGAGACATAGGCAGATTGTTTGGGAGTCTATTGGGTAAAACAGGGGGGGTGGAGCGGAGGAACATAGAGTGGTATCAGTTAGCATGAAATAGTTCTGTGAGGGTAGGAGATTGGATGGAGGTGATGGCTGGGGGTCATCTCAGGAAAGTGGTCGTGAGTATGTGAGTCCACGTGAAGGTTCGGAGGATGGGGGAGACTGGGGGAATTAGGTGAGATGGTGTGGTGTGTCTGACTCAGGGAAAGGGTTTTAGAGGGAATACAAGTGAGTGTAATGGAGGTCACTCGACATGCGGGGGGGAGGATCTGAATATATTGGCTCTAGTATTGGAGTTTGTTCACAGGGAGAGGGGGTTGTGGAGCGGCGTCAGGAGTTTTTAGGACACGATGGGATGGACAGGAATAATTTGGGTTAGGGGTTGGAATGCGTGATGGATTGTGTCTACACATGGGTTCTTTAATCAGTTAAGGGGGTTGGGCTGTGGCGTGTAGTTGGAGAGATATTCCACTATATGGCAGGGGAGTGGATGTTAAGAGTGTGTCTATATTTAGTATGAGAAAGAGAAAATAGTGTGTGTGATGTCACTATATACGGGGAATTGAGATTGTTTTCGGGTCTGGTACCTCGGGGGTTACGAGGGGCCGAGAAGACGCAAAGGGGGCGGCTAGGCAGGGTCAGCACTGGTGTTCGTTGGGGACTATAGACTGTGATGAGGATGTTAGAACACGACGTTCTAGGGGTGGAAGCACGCGGGAAATACGTCGGAGGGAGGACAAAAGTGCTGGGTCGATGTCTGTGGACATATGGAATTAGGGGGTGGGTGAGTTAAAGAGGCGATATTGGAGTGGGAGATTGGCGATGGGGTAATGTGGGGGGGTGTGAAGAAGGGGGGGATGGGATATGGGGGGGCCTGGGGGTGTTGGGTTTAGGGGGGGTGGATGGGGGTGAGCGGGAGTTTGGGATTTATGGGAAACGCCGTTTGAGGGAATGTAACTGGGGCGTTACAGGTTTAGTGGTACGAATAGATACTGTCAGGGGGGAGGGGGGGGGGGGTGGGGGGGGTGGGGAGGGTGGTGAAGGCTGTATAAGGTGCGGGGGTTGCTGGATGTAGGGGGGGGGGGGGGGAATAGACGGAATGGGCGTTGGGTGGAAGGACTCGAGAGCGGGGGGGGAAGAAGGGCAGGGGGGGAGTGACGCGCGGAGGGACGGCGCAGGGTGGGCGGGGGGGGGGTAGGGCGGTCGGGGGGAGGGGCGGGGGCGGGGGGAGAGGGGTGGTTGGCTGACGGTCTCCGGGGGGAGGGTAGGGGGGAGTGGGAGGGCGGGGGGTAGGACGAGGGGGGGGGGGGGGTGGGGGGGGGGGGGGGGAGAGGGGGTGACACTGAGCGGTTGCCCCGTCGGGGGGGTTCCGTTCGGGTTGAGTCGGGAAGAGTTACGAATGATAAACAGGGTAAGGTGTGTGGTTTGTGGGGTGGTCCACCTGGTCACTAGCGGGGCAACGGGTAATGGGGTTACCTGGGGACGCAAACGCAAGGAAGTAGTAGTGGTGGGGTGGAGGCATGTGTTTTTTGGAGTAAGGGGGTGGGGCAGGGGAGGTGCGGCACTTTGGGGGGTGGGGAGGTTATTTGTAAGGAGGGGGTGGGGTTAAGTTGGAAGATGGAAGGGGTTGGGGGAAGGAGATGAGAAGAGCGCTGGGTGGTGGGTGGGCGGGGTGGGTGGATAGAAGAAGGAAGTTGTGGGGGGTAAGAGGAATGGGTAGGGAGCGAATGGGCTAATAGGGGAGGGGGGTGGGAAAATTCGTTCTAGGGTGAGTATAAAATTTGTGATGGTTGGGGTGTGGGGGGAGGGGTGATAGGGTCGGCGCGTTGCACTACTTTAATCATTAGCGAGTTTTTACACTTATTTGGACTTTGCGGGGATACAGTGTGTGGGTTGACTTACTCTCCTTAGTTCAGCCCCTTGGTTCTACCACTGTTTCTGTTGGTTTTTGATCTGGGTGTACTAGGTGAGACACTCACGGACTGAGTTTGTCGAAAATCCAATACTGTATTATAAAGGCACATTATGGTGGCCCCATTGCATACTTAAATTTCACAAACAGGGGGTGTGTGATTGAGTGACGTGGTGTCTGGGGCAGTGTTCCAGTGAGGGCATGTTTCTATGATTCTCTCACTTTGGTTCCTGTGATTTTTTTGCACATTACAGTTGCTCAGCGGTGATGGCGTGAGGAGGGTTCGCGCTTCTTTACAAGGTTCTATGTGTGTTATGATTGTACCCTCTTGCTATATTATAGTGTTGAGAGATAACGCGCGGCAGCTGTACGATCGCTCGACATTCTTTCCGGTTTTGGTCTCGTGTTAGAGTTTCCTATATGTTAGTGAATTGCGGGTTTCTATTTCCTTGGTTCACAAACCTTGGACTATCCTAGTTTTGTTTAACCTCTCTCTATCGTGATCATTTCCTTAATATCTTGGGTTTTCCCCAGAGCAGTCCATTTCTCCAGGTAGGTTTCCAACCTTGCAGAGAATTGGTGATAGGTCTCCCCAGACAGGAGCTTTGCATTTCTAAATCTCTTCCTGTAAAATTCTCCGTTCTTCTCATATCTAACTAGAAGAACCTGTTTTACAATGTCATAGTCTTCCTGATCGTCTCTGCTCAATTTTGAGAACACTTCATACGAGGTCCCCCTCAGCCCTTGAGATAACTTTAAACTCCATTTTCCCCTCTCTAAACCATAGGTAATAGCTAATCTTTCGTATCTATTTAGATAACTCTCAATGTCATCCTCTTTTTCAACAAAGGGATCTAAATGGAAGTTCATGGCTACATTGGAGGCCCCCTGACTGGCAGTAGCATCAGAGGTAGATGGGCTGTTACCATTTTCTGGAGCATGGCCTTGCAATTCTAACTCTCTTAGTCGTAGCTCATGTTCCCTTTGTAATCGTTTGTCCTCTGCTTCCATCTGTAATCTCTTTTCTTCCTTCTTTTCCTCGGCCTCCCTTTGCAATCTCTTTTCTTCTGCTTCCCTTTGCAATCTCTTTTCTTCTTTTTCCTTTTCAGCCTCCACTTTCTTCTCCTCTAATTGTAGCCTTTTAATTTCAGCCTCCCTATCAGCCTCTAATGCTTACCTCTTACTTAGTCGTTCCCCTTCTACCGTGAGGTGTAGAGGTTTGGAAGAGAGAGCGCCAGACTATCCTATCGGCTGTCTTCCTCCTGGCCTGGTTCCATTCTAGTCCTCGATCCTTCAAAGATTGTCTAATGTTGTCCTCCCAGCGGACTCTGGGTCGTCCTCGGGGTCTGAATCCTTGGCTCTTTGTTTCCCATGCTTGTCGTGGTATCCGATCTTCTCCCATTCTGCAGACATGGCCAAACCATCTTAATTGGGACTGTTCTACTTGGGTCTGCAGGGGGTAGGATTTAAGGCCTTGACGTATCGTCTGGTTGCGTACCATGTCTCTTCTTGTTACTTCAACCACCTTCCTCAGATACCTCATTTCTGAGGTTTGGATATGGCTTTTATGGGTTGTAGTCATTGCCCATGACTCGCATCCGTATGTCAAGACTGGGACATAGGTGGAGCGGTATACAGCCATCTTCGTTTTCTTACCAACCTTTCTCTTGCTGAGGAATCCTCGATTTATGGCCTGAAAAAGTCTCCCAGCTGCTGCTTTTCGAGTGGCCAACTCTTCTTTGATGCCTCCCTTTCGGTCTATAATAGCTCCGAGGTATTTAAAGTGGTCGACCTGCTCCAGGACCTGTTCTCCCAGCTTAATCTGATGTTTTCTTTCTTCTCGTGATATCACCATGGATTTTGTTTTAGAGCTGCTTATGACCATCCCTCTCTTCTCCAGCTCTTCCTTCCAGACTTGCAGGTTGGATTGGAGATGTGCCTCTGATTTAGCAATCAGGGCAACATCATCAGCAAATGCCAGCTCCGAAATATAGACCTGTCTCATCTTCCAGTACCCCACTGAAAACTTTCTTGTTCTCTCATTACATGCCTTGATGACCTCTAATGCCCTAGCCTCTTTTTCAGCCTCAAATTGTAACCTCTTAATTTCTTTATCAGCTTCTATTTGTAATTTCTTCTCTTCAGCTAATCTCCTATCTTCCCGCTCAATAAATTTATCACATTTTTAAGTCACATACTGAATCAGACCTTCCCTCCCCCCCCCATTCCCATCTCTCTTGCAGTCTGCACAGCAGCAGATCGAAATTTGGCCAAGTCTGCCATCTGTTTTGTTGTACCAAAGTTATGACTCTAACAATCCAAATTATCAACTATGACTATACTAATAATACCAATTTATAAGCACTGACAACACATTCACTTTCAAAGTTCCACAATAGCTTAATTTTATTATTATGGGGATACCCTGGGTCTATGGTGGTACTAAATTCAAATCCCGGACAGTACCCCAATATATGTGGTGTGTTACACCGGAGAGGTTGTAGATGTTATAAAGACAAGAAATAGTAGATATATATGTCACCAGTGTGAGGTCAAGCTATGTAGGACCCTGAGTCTAATAGTTGATGATGATGATGTGTTCTCAGGGGACTTATCGCTACCTCTCTCAGATCTCACACTGTGCAGTATTTTATAGTTATGATGTTATAGTTTATATGGCTACGTGTCTAGGGTAATGCAGGTAAGGTGATGTGTTAAGTCAACAAACACAAGTATAATTCAATATTATCAAAGTAAGTAAGACTGTGGTTAAATTTAGGTAATAATATTTTACAATTTTTATTGTCCTGAACCTAATTTTTCTGGAACAGGACTGTCAAATCAATAAAAAAAAAGAAGTGATTATGTACATCAATTAAAGGCATAAAGTAGACATTCTGTCTATAACTAATAATGCTAACTATAATAAGGTGTGTGTATCCCCCCTGTTACTGTCCTTTTGTAATGTTTTTATGTTAATATTCAAATACAATTTCATTCATTATAAGACTGCTTTAGGCATGTACTGCTATGATGTCGTAAGTCTGTTCCATTGGCAATGTCGCACAACACAAAATTTTTGGGCGCCTTATCTAGGCTAGCCTGTACTTATATTAAAAGATATCAATAAACATTTTTCTTACCGCAATAAATGAAATAATACACTAGTATAGATTAATTGGCGATCAATGGGCACAAATCTCGATCGCCGTCGTCCAGACGCAAAGGCAATGAGTCACACAAGGCTCTGCTACTGTTCTTAATCTTACTAGGTTTACAAATATTCTTCAAGTGGCAGCATTCGCTTGGCCACTCTTTAGTTTTATCTCTCCCCTCTACACTATCAGTACCCAATCAAATTTGAATCCAGACAATTTGACTTTTTCACAGACGCGTTAGAAAATGTAACATCTAAGATTTTCAAAATTGAGCAGTTATCAGCGCGTTTGTCTGCCTGTCGCAATTTCTTCTTTTTACAATATCTTTGTTATTAATTGGGCGATTTTAAAGGTGAAAAGTGTCCTTTATCTATCCATTATAATTTCTTTTACTTATTTATCTTAGTTTTCATCTTGGTATTTTTTCCTCTTTATTTATTCCAACTACAATACTTTTCTCTAAGGCAAGGAAATTCATTATAAGGAATAATATGATCTTTTAATAAACAATATTATCATAACTTTTCAATCATCCCTTTTTATTTCTATATTCTTCTTTCTTTCCGAAGAAATAATTATCTAAGTTTCCTCTTCCCCCCCCCCTTTTTTTTTTCTCTGCACACATGCGTTAGTAGTTTCAGTTGCCAAGTAACAAGTTAGGCTAATTTTTGTCACTTTAAACTACTTCTTCCCCTCTCTCCTTGTGTTTTCAAGACGGTGGCGATTTGGACTGATGCCAAGCTGTCTATCCGTCGTTCATAACAATTAGTACGGGGTAGAAAAGGTGGGGTTTGGAGGGTGGGACTTGCCCGCTCTCTAACAAATATTCAGATATTTTCCACGCGTCTTGTGTTTCAAGAAACGATGCCTAACGACACACTGTCGCATGTTGTACTATTAATAGATTATAAGGATGCGTTAGTTAATTTTATTTTTCTTGTTCTAACAGTGTGATTTTACCCTTTGCTAATTGTCAAACATGTTGTAGTTATTTATAAATGATAGGGCGGGGGTATACGGTTTTTGGAAAAGTACCCCCCCCCCCCCGCTCCCCCTTTTTTTTTAAATATTCTAGAAGCAAAGTTCAATATTGTCCAATTCTTAGTTAAAAGTTGGAGCTTTGTCCTTGACAATTTATCACTATAGTAGTGGAGTTATAAGCGGTAATATTTTATCTTGGCGTAGTGAAAAAAAAATATTCAAATTCTGTAATTATTCTATTTGGGCGGGGTGTATCACGGGTAAATCATTACAGAGTTTGTAAGTAAAATTTGGTGCTAGGGTATATAAAATCCAGCCTCAAATGTTCTTTACAGTGTCAAATGTACGTGTTGACCTGAACAGCGTTCGTTTTTGTAATTGTTACAACGCAGTGGTCAATAGTGTTTATGACGCAATTTTTGACCACAGCTCATGTTGCGCGCACGTGAAAGCAACAAAATTTGGGCATGAACACTATTCACTGACTACGCAACTGAAACCCTATAAAAGGATAACGCTACACAAAAAAAATTCAGTTCATTTTCAAGCAGACATTTATGGCGTCTCTATCGATCAATTTAAGGAACATTGCTATTGGCCGACTGCATGCAGGCGAAAGTCAAAGTCAGGTTACCAGGCATCTAAACGTGCATCAGAGTACCATCAGTCGACTTTGGCACCGGTTCCAAGCCACTGGCTCAGTTGAAGACCGGCATCGCAGTGGACGACCCAGAGTGACAACAGCAGCGGAGGATCGCTTTATTCGGCTTCGTCACCTCAGAGACAGGTTTACAACAGCTTCCTCAACTGCCCAGTTATTGCCTGCAGGACGTCATGTGTCTGATCAAACTGTCCGGAACAGACTGCATGACGCTGGACTTTGGGCACAACGACCTCACCGAGGACCTGTCCTTACGCGCCGCCATCGCCAAAATCGACTTCTTTGGGCCAACCAGCAACGTCCCTGGGCAGCTGACAATCAATGGAGACGCGTCTGGTTTAGTGACGAATCTTTCTTTTTGTTGCAGCGTCATGACGTTTTGCCCAAAATTGCGTTGATGAAGCTCCGCCGCACGGTGGTGAAGGTGCAATGGTGTGGGGAATGATCAGTTACAACTGAAGGAGCCAATTGGTGCACATTGAAGGAGGCTTGAATGCGCAACGATACGTCAATGAAATTCTTCGACCCCATGTCCTTCCACTTTTGGCTGCCCAAAGATCTGTGTTTCAACAGGACAACGCCAGACCCCATTGTGCACGGTTGACCACGCAGTTCCTGACTGCCAACAACATTCTCACCCTTCCCTGGCCATCCCTGTCTCCAGACATGAGTCCGATTGAGCACCTGTGGGATGAGCTGCATAGACGTGTTTGTCACCGAGACGTTGCTCCAGCCAATCGTCGTGATCTGTTTCAAGCACTCCAGGAAGAGTGGGCAGCCATCCCACAGGCCCACATCAGACGTCTGATCGCATCCATGCCCAGGAGATGCCAGTCGCTGATCGATGCAAGAGGAGGACACATACCTGTCATAGATTTTTGATAGAGGGATTAAGACTTGGGTTGGTCCCTTCTGAATAGATTAGAATAAGTGATAGCCACAGTGAGAGATAACAGAAGAAATAGATTTTCACGAGTGAGATGGTAGAAATAATAGAGGCTGTCTCTGAAAATCGAGAATCTTCTCTCCTTTCAGCCTATCTTCTACAACAGATTTAGAGGAGTCAGACTGTCTATTATGACATATATTAATAATATATATTTATATACCACTCACAGGCACACACACCCACGTGACGACAGTTAGAAACGCAGACGTGGAAACTATAACAATGATTATATAGATATTTTGGGAACAAACTGACAGACACACTGGAATAAGTTTATGTGAAGTTTAATTATCATAATAAACTTCCACCACAACATATAAAATTACATCAAACATATACAAATAGTCATAAAGTCAATGAATTGCTACAAGAATGATAGACCCAATAGGTATGACCTTTTCCCTCGATGTATAGCCCACAGTCCTGTTAGAAGAAAAGTGATAGCCCCAAAGAGTCACGGATACATATGTTTTAGTCTAAGATTTTCCTTTTTAAAGGTATGAACAGACTTTAATACTCTGATCTATCCTAAGGAAAATATTGTTAGCAACAAAGTTTTCATAAGAAATTTAAGACAGCAAAAATGGGTGCCAAAAATACAACAATAACGGAATCACTCAGTCCTGCATTCACTCTATTCATTCAGCCGTGATCACGTGCTTTCATTCGTACTTACTGCTTTGGTAGCAACTTCTGGAAACACAATTTTTAGGACATGCACATACAGACTCTCCAAAGGAAGTCTTGGCCAAGATAACCCCAGTTTCAAAAAAGACGGGTTGACTTCACTACTTCAGGGAACGTTTTCTTGGTTGCTCTTATATTTTGGATATCTGTTTAAGTCACATTAAAATTGTCCAGACACGAACGTTAACAGCGGGCACAGTGTCAATAGCTTAGGTTTCTAGTAATGAGGAATGTCAGGTCGGTGCCTTATCTCAGTATAGGACTTTATTTGGTCACGCCACCACTGGTCAGAACTCCGTCGGAATGTTACTGATATGAATATTTTACTTGCCACAAGGGCTGAAATGTAATTGAGGTTTTTCTCTGGAAGAATTAAAGCTGGCACGATAGGCCCGTTACTTCTTTAAATCTTAAAGTTTATGTAATGGGTACTCTGTCGTTCTGGATGCCAATGCATTCTAGACAGGTTTTACTTTATACACCCAAGTCTTTAAGAAAAAAATGTTATTGTTCTTCACAGATATTTCTCCGTACATAAATGCTGGTAGAGTTTGGTTACCCCAGTTTTCACTGAATAAAGAAAAAGCAACATATAAAATACTTATACATACTATTCCTCGGTTATAACTTACATTATAAACTGCAAGCGTAGAGCTTGTCTTATCGTTTAAAACTCCCGTGAAATAAGGTATAATTCATAAAATCAATCATCATGAATTAGAAATACATACGTATTTCGTCAATACTCAATGATGAATCGGTGCAGTTATAAGTTAGTTTTAAAATATTCTCGAAATTAAGTATCTAGAACGAAGCGATCTCGTCTACTGCAAATTGGAGAACTGAATGGATCAAGTTTAAAACTCTGGGTTATCTTAAACAGACAAAGGGATGCGCGCTATTTTCAAAAACTCATCGCCTTCCCCTCTCTTCTTAACACTTACGTTAAACCAGGAGACTGTCATAAACTGCCAATTCGCGTCTTCACACCTCACTACTACTATGGCCATTCTGAGCGAATGCGTGGTGGCGCCTTCTCACACCTAACACTGAGAAATCTACCGTAGAAGCTTCGTGTCAGATGAAAATACCAGACGATATGTCTGCCATCCCATGTCTGACTAGACGAATATTCACAGTTTCGTTCACTGACATCTTATGCAATAAAATGCGTTTCCAGTCTGAGAACAGAAACGGTAAAGTCAGAATGTGAAAACATATTTAGTCACAAACGAGCGAATGCGAAAAACAGGAAAATGATAAAAGAGCGATAATAAAGTAGAGGACACGGGTAGAAAAGAAAAGAATATAGAAAATTTATTGATCATAAATCTCTATACGACAACACCATACTAACGGGAAAGCCCGTACGCCAAAAAACTCTCGTGACTCAGATGCAAAACAACTGTCATTTGATTGGTTGAACCCTAAGGTATTCTTGTGTATAATTTGAACAATTAACTCATTAAATTAAAAAAGTTATTGAATGTCAAAATTATGGTTATGTGTGTGCCATTATGCGTTTCTTTTTTTGAAGAATAAAACCTGTAACAAGGAAAAATAGGGGCTAATTTCTGTCATCAAGCCCATCTATTTCTAGTGTATATGAGATGAACGTGTCTCAGGTGTCTGCATGTAGGATGAATGACAACATGGCTCAGTATGATTTAGCAATAGCGAGACAAGACAGGTGTGTACTTGCAAAACATTCTTTCTGATAATTCAATACACGAATACATCCAATAATTTGTACACCGTATGATACAACCGTTTCCTTCCACCTATAATATACCAGGCCATCCCTGATAAGTGCTATACTGGCTGGTAAAATATACCCTAACAATATTGTTGTGGTTATATAGGTTGGAGTCATACCAGGAAATACAATCATTATACCTAGTTCCCTAAGATATAATCAGTATAACTGATACATTCTTCTTCTTCCTCGTTCGCCCTGAAAAGGACGTTGGTTGCGTTGTGTCTGTTTACGCCAAAACTGTGATATCTGCACCTTTCGGTCGACACATCCGACTTCAGCACGGCATTTTTTGGGACCGGGTTTGCCTTCCCTCTGCGATCCCTACTCGCTCAGCCAGACTGCACTGCTGCAGTCTGTTTCCAAGACCACCACGTGGAGGTGGAGTAGGGTCTTGATCAGCTCTGGTTCGCTGATCCTGATGCAAGCAGTCAAGCTATGGGTCGTTGACTGCATTCTCTATTGCTGCATCTTTGGGTCCCCCTGATACATTCATAGTAAAACTAAAATCCTATATGGAATACATACCTGGTTTCCATCTTCAACAGTCATACACAATCATTTCGCATGATACTATAAAATACAATCATTATACATGATATAGACATAGGTTATATTCAGGTTGGAGTTATATATATAGTTCTAACAAGGACTGTTTTGTTATATTTCAGGTTGGAGATAGGTTATATTTCAGGTTGGAGTTATATGAGCCCTAAAAAGAACTGATAGGTTATATTTCAGGTTGGTTATCATCTTCAGCAATCATACCAGGAAAGACAATCATTATACCTGATTCCATAAAATATAATCCTTATACATGATATACATTAATTATATACATATGTAGGTATTATAAATGATACTAAACAATACAATCATTATATATGATGTAGGCATATTCTCCTACAAGTTTTTAGTAAGTTTACCTACCCTCTAAGATTTATACAAGCCAGATTTTGACTCGACTAGTGAAGCAAGTCTGCCCGGTCAATGCAGGTGAGCAATAAATCAATCTTGACAGTTTCTCTTCTCCAGTCGGTCGCTAGCTGGCCTTCGTACTGGTATGTGTGATTTTGAATAAAATGCGGGACCTCAAGACGCAGCAATAGAGACCGCAGTGGTGGTCCTGGAAACAGTCTGCAGCTGTGCAGTCTGGCTGAGCGAGTGTGGATCGAAATGGGAAGGCAAACCCGGTCCTAAAAAATGCCGTGCAGAAGTCGGATGTGTCGACCGAAAGGTGCAGATATCACAGCTTAGGCGTAAACAGACACAACGCAACCACCGTCCTTTTCAGGACGAACGAAGAAGAAGAAGAAGAATAAAATGCGCCCATTTATAAAGGTTAACTCAGGTAAATGCCAGTGTGTAAGGAAACCTTTTGATTGGTTATCTGCGGTATAGTACATTTTTATTGCCGACAAGCTGATTGGTTATATGCGGTTTGGTACATTCCCTGACCGCGTCCCGAAATTTTAGGCTTAAGTTTTTCCTCTTTTATTTTTCCAATTATTCTGTCTGCCGCCATCTTAGGGGAACAAGATGGCGTATACTTCGTGTAATTTATTCTGGCTCAGAGACTGTTAGTTGATTGGCTGTGCATATGTATTAACAAAGAAGTGGGTTTACACACACGTTTCAAGACAACACATAAAAAATACAAATATTTTAAACACAGGCTTTTAATGCACTAAAAAGCTACAAATAATTTTTCAAGGAGTTTATAGCTTGCAGTCAAAAATGTAACACCAAATAATGATGGCACAAGAGAAGAGGGTGTGGCATGAGTTTGCAGAAGACCTATACTCCTTGGGCAGCTGAAGGTTAAATTAATGAATCAAACATACTTGAGTAGAGTTATACTTTTCAGTTCTTACTAAGTATAGTAAAATATATTCATTTTCAGTGATGACTGGTTAGAACGTTTGCTTCTTGAGGAAAAGAACCAGGTTTGAAACCAGTTAACATCACGCTTTAATCCACTCATCTGCAAAAATAGTTACCTGGCTCTTCTCTTTAGTTAGGGAAGACAAATGCAGCGAGAAAGGGAACTGGGAACCCCATATAATACAACTGAGACCGAGTATATGTGAAATCTCTAACACTTTATTCCTCTGCGGCATTAGCTGTCGTGGACGCCCCTTTTTAAACTGCTATAATGTATCCACTCTAAGAATATGAGGCGACCTGGTGTTATGACTATATACAAACGATGTGCACGAAAATAAGCAACGGGAACAGTCTTACTACGACACAGGAACAACACATTCCAAGTTATCAGCGCAGAGGTCTTTGACACAAAGAGGCGCACGGAAACAATGAGGAAAGGAGTGGATAAATTAATCATTTATCTATAGCAAAAGTAGTCCTCAAGAAGTTACAGACAATCATAAATAGGTGCTTGCGTAGAACAAACAGAAGAATTGAAATGGTACACGCTCATCAATGTGGAAGTGATGATAAGAATCAGACACAAATGCCAGTGGAAACGAGATGAGAAGAAGTCGCTGGCGATAGATTAGACAAACGCCAGTGGAACGTGATGAGAAGACGTCGCTGGCGATAGATTAGACAAACACTCAGGAAACTTGTTGATAGCATTACCAGGCAGTTCATGTTCTAGAATTCCCGGGGTAATGGAAGAAGTGGTAGAACGAACAACACACGGATAAGAGAGAACTGGCGACAGAAATGAAAATGCTGAGGAAGATATGGCAAGGCCTTGAGCTGATGGTACGGGACATGAGGACTTGAGATGAGTTTGTTGATGGCCTATGCTCCTTAAGGAGCTAAAGAGTAATGAATAAATAAAAGGTAGTCCCACAGCAGATACTGCAATAGGGGAGTGAAGTGTTAAAGACTTCACTGTACTAGGTCTCAGCTTTATCCGCTGGGGGTGACCAGATCCCTTCTTTGCTGTCCTTGTCTTCCATAACTCAAGAGCTGTCAGGTACCTATCTACAGCTAGGTAGACTGGTTTCAAACCGGGTAACTTTGCCTCGAGAAGCAAGCATTCTAGTTACACACTTTCATAAATGGGTCCTTCCGTAGAATAGAAGGAATGAAATGGTTTGACAAAAGCACGAATGTGAAACTGATAAGAACAAGACAAGTATCTGTGGAGTAATTCATTATTCTCCAGCTCTGCAAGGAGCGTTGGCCGTCAACAATGTCTTACCTAGTCATCATGTTCTGTCTCCAATTATCTTCTCCATGTTTTCTTCCGTTTCCCTATACTTCTCTTACCATGGGGATTCCAGAACAAGGACTGCCTTGTAATGCTATCAACAAGATTTACCAATGCGTGAACTATGAATTGCTCACGTCATCTTCTCATCTCTTGTTCTACTGGCACCTGTCCGTCAACTTACTTAGTCATTCCTCTTCTACTGTGAGGTGCAGAGGTTTGGAAGAGAGAGCGCCAGACTATCCTATCAGTTGTCTTCCTCCTGGCCTGGTTCTATTTAGTCCTCGGTCCTTCAAAGATTGTCTAATGTTGTCTTCTCAGCAGACTCTGGGTCGACCTGGATCCCTGGCTCTTAGTTTCCCATGCTTGTCATTGTAGCCGATTTTCTCCAATTCTGCAGACATGGCCAAACTACATAGTTGGGAATGTTCTACTTGGGTCTGCAGGGGCTGGGTTTTTATACCTTGACGTATCATCTGGTTGCAGACCATGTCTCTTCTTGTTACATCAATCACCTTCCTCAAATACCTCATTTCTGAGGTTGGATCTGACTTTTGTGGGTTGTAGTCATTGCACATGACTCGCATCCATACATCTTCCCAACTTCTCTTTTGCTGAGGAATCCTCGATTAATGGCCTGAAAAAAGTCTCCCAGCTGCTGCTCTTCAGGTAGCCAATTCATCCTTGATGCCTCGCTTCCGGGCTATAATAGCTCTGAGGTATTTAAAGTAGTTGCCTGCTCCAGGACCTGTTCTCCCAGCTTAATCTGATGCCTTCTTTCCTCGCGTGAAATCACCATGGTTTTTGCTTTAGAGCCCCTGATGACCATCCCTCTCTTCTCCAGCTTTTTGTAGTGAGATCAGTGATACAATCGCCAAATTCAGTAATATTTAACCCCTGTGCTAAGTGAATTTACCACCCGCCCGTGATTGTTTGCCCAAAGTCATCGCCAACGCCGCGAGTCGCGCTGGATTTTTAAAAAGCATTGACGCTAAGCGAACGATCCCCCATTCATGTATTACATGCTTTTCATACTACGTCCTTGAAATTAACTATAACATTTTTGGCAGACAGCAATACATAGTTCGTTCCAAAGTGAGTGATAGAAAAACGGAGGATTGAGAGAGAGAGGGAAGAATAAAACCTTGACTAAAGCGTAGGTTTTGAATCTAGTAATAGAACGACAGGAGACAGCTGACGTCACGGACTTGCTTATGATAACACAAAACGCAGATGAGAGGTTGGGTTTGAAAAACTACTAGGCCTTGGATACCGGTTGCTAGGGCACATTTTTTCCCAAAAGTTAAAGTTTGAATACAGTATTGGGATCTTTGCTAATGCATGCGATGAAACCCCACCACCTTGTCTCCTCGCCGCATTGGAAATTTAAATCTAACAAAACCTCGATTTGCGTACGGCAAAACGCGTGTTTCATTTCTTAGAACAAGCGAGAGAGAGGAAAAAAATAAGGGGGAATTAACATGGAGGAAAACCTAGGTTAGAGTATGCATTGTGATAGTGAAACTAACTACCAAAATTTGAGAAGGGTAGAGACACGGTGGCAATAGAACCATAGATGAAGTATTGTAGTCACATTGTATGATAAAGGAAAGAAAGGACAGTTGACGACTGAAATGATAATACTTGTTTGTTAGAACTATCATATTACTCAGTATGATATATTATCTTGCCGTAGAATAAAAAGTATGTTATTTAAATAACTGAAGAGGAAAAATGCAAAGATGAAAATACAGTATGATAAAGAGAGAAATAAAAACATAAGGGCTAGATGACAGACAGTCGTCTGGTTAATAATTGCTTTTCTCCATTAAAAACGCTTAGATATTAGCAAAACTATTGTAGAAAATAAGAATGAACGACAGAAAGACATACACATTGATATCCCAGCTCAACTTTGACAGTCTTGAGAGGGGGATGTTAGATTTTTGAAAACGTATTTTTGAAAAAGAGGCAAGTCGGCTTACCCTGCTCTGATTGGTTTAGGGGAGCATAACTAAAGAGAGGGATATAACCAACGTTCTGCTAACGCTTAGTTACCACTTGAAGAATAAAATTTTCAAAATAAGGTTATCAGCAGACAGAAGGATAGTGCATGACCCATTGCCTTTGCTGGTCTGACAGTAGCGATCTCAGCTGTTTATTGATGCATAATTATTAGTTGTGGAGAGATGTTTGTATAAAGTACTGAGGAGGCCTTAATCCTCTTATTGCAGGGTTCCATCCATACTATATAATACTCAGTGTGCCATACGAACTACTTGGAGCTGCAGACTTGAAGGCAATATTGTGTCTTTGCCTAGTATCCTGAAGTCAGTGTGCTGAGGCAGCTTCGATACTTTCACTGCTGTGTTGAATATCTTGTTGCTGGAAAAGGCATCAGACATCTCAAGAAAACCAAGATAAGCCAATATTCCAAGGGCTTAATGTATGTTTACTTAACAGTATCTCTCCACCAGTATATTAAAACAGTTTTTTGACGTGATGAGAAAAGTTGACCCTCCAAATCGTAACCAGTCATAGACTTAGTGCTTCAACAGAACATTCCTGGTTATAAACAGTTATATTAAGAGTGACGGACAAGATGTCCTATAGTTTAAATTAATTTGTACATATAACGTTCATTACAATTTGAGTTTTAAACATTCCTGTACCCAAAGATTTGTGGTACAGGAAATTAAAATTGTAAAAAATCATCTTATAAATTTAAACCCTGGTCTTGTTTACTCGATTTTAGTTGGTTAAAGTGTGTTTGTTGTTCTTTACATTCACCATTTCATTTCGCATTACCCTAGACACTAGCCATAGAAATAAACACACACCATATCTAAAATAGACTCAAAATATATCGCAGATTGAGGTCGTAGGGTGGTAGCAGTCAGGTACTCTGAGAACATCTTCATCAACAATTAGACTCAGGGACTTGCATAGCTGACCTCACTCTGCAGACAAATAATATTTAACATTTATACCATCAAAACACCTCACTCTTCCTTCCAGGCTTGCAGGTTGGATTGAATATGTGCCTCTGATTTAGCAAACAGGGCAACTTCATCAGCAAATGCCAGCTCTGAAATACAGACCTGTCTCATCTTCCAGTACCCCATTGAATACTTTCTTGTCCTCTCCCCACATGCCTTGATGACATCATCCATGAGGAGTATGAAAAGATAAGGTGACAGGATATCACCTTTTCGTACACCAGTGGTGGTCCTGAACTCTTCTGACTTATGGTTTGTAGAAGCTATGAATAGCATGAATCAGAGGTGCTGGAATGTTCTTCTTTGCTAAAGAGTCCCAAAGTTTGCTCCAGGGGACCTTGTCAAACGCCAGTTCCAGATCTAAGAAACAAAGGTGTATCTCACTCTTATACTCAAAGGCCTTTTCACTCAGCTGTCTTTGTGTGAAGATCAGATCTTGAGTACTTCGGTTTTCTCAGAAGCCACACTGGATCTCTTCCATGTGGTGTCAGACTACTAATAATAGTGTGGATTTATCACCATCATCATATGCATGTCAATAACAACAATAGCAAGGCTCATTTGCCAGAAGTACGACCACACTAAAACTAGCTGACATTAAATAATATAAACTAACCACAACACATGGAACAGGTACTGACCCTTTTAATGAATAGTACACACACCATGAAAATGCAATGCACAATGCAATGAAGGACGCCACATAGTTTGCCATACACTGTAGCTCAACATAATAGCAAAATGGTCATCGACATAATCTAATCAGTGGATACACAATGACTATCGCTCACAGGCGACATCCACTATTGAAACAACGCAATACATAATTGCAATAATCTTATCATAACTAATATTCAGGAGGAAAACTCACTAGAATCTTCAACCACAATCTAGCACCTATCAAATATTCCTGAACATATGAAAATCAGCAAGCAACGAACAAAAGTAGCACTCATAAATCCCAGCACAACTGCTG
The DNA here is from genome assembly GCA_024509875.1 of Oreohelix idahoensis. Classification (NCBI taxonomy): domain Eukaryota; kingdom Metazoa; phylum Mollusca; class Gastropoda; order Stylommatophora; family Oreohelicidae; genus Oreohelix; species Oreohelix idahoensis. The sequence goes on along the minus strand of JAMPIV010006310.1, from coordinate 597,308 downwards.
ACAAAGACTACAGACGTCCTCATAGGACGGCGGACATGTCGAAGAATGATTTGCGTAAAAATTTCCTACCGACTTCCGTTATAGTCGAAACCGACCAAACGGGTTTTTTTAAGAGGCGAACCAGTGTTGTCACTCTACAGCGTAACTGTTACAGTCAGTTTGTTTTAAGCTAGGGATAAATACTTTTTTATATCTATGGTCTAAGGGAGTTAACCTGTTGTAATACTTTTTGGTACAAGTCAGATTTAGTTGTTACCTCCCCTGACTGGTCATTTGTCCATTTAAGATTTTTCTGTTCGAAGATTATTTCTAGATCAGCTTTCGGGAAAAGTTCTAGATTGTTCCCGTGAGCTCAACTCAGAGGCTCGCGTGATCTTCACGCATGCGCGATGATTTGCGCGGGACCGGAAGACTGTATCTGGTGACAGTCGCCTGGGCGTTTTCGGCTGAGAAGGTAGTCAGCCATTGTTTCTCTGTATTGGAACACAGAGATTATTGTAGATTTGGAAGCCCGCCATTTATGCGGCCTTAAATTGGCAAAGATTGAGATACTTTATTTTGTCAGAGGAACACTGAGATTATTAGATTTAGAAGCCCGGCACTTTTGCGGCTATATTTTGACAATGATGTACATGCCGTGTTCTGTTAGAGGAAACACAGAGATTATTAGATTTGGAAGCCCGGCACTTTTGCGGCTATATTTTGACAATGATGTACATGCCGTGTTCTGTTAGAGGAAACATAGAGATTATTAGATTTGGAAGCCCGGCACTTTTACGGCTATATTTTGACAATGATGTACATGCCGTGTTCTATCAAAGGGAATACAAAGAATATTATGTACCAGAGGCCCGGCACTGATGCGGCTTGATCTTGCCAGAGTCTCTTTTGTATTGAATGCAGTGAACTTATATTATCTATGTAATGTTGATGTACTTGAACCTTGTCCTAATGACAGTACGTTTGTGTGATGTCAACATCTGTATTGTAATAAATTGTGGAAACCGTACAAGTCGTTTCAACCTTACTGACTCCTACATGTGGTACGAGAGTGTAGTTGCACTATGGATGATTGAATCTTCGAACCTACGTACACGCATTCGCACATTCTGATGTATGTATATGTATACTACCTACATCATCATCTCTCCTACAACATACCTTCAACAGCGATGGTCAATGCAATAAGCTTTCAACAGTAACCAATATAACATTTAGCGAATGTCTATCCTGTGACATCCACCCCCCCCCTAAGAAAGAAAACGAAGTTTTCTTCCACCGGAGGAGACACGCCCAACCCCCTCTGGAGTAAGGCGAACCAAATGCCGAGATAGCACCTCCTCATGTAGATGACGAATGCCAGAGTTGTCCCATGCTATTGTCATACATGCCTTCTCACTCACTAGACTAAATACAAGGAAACATGTACACATCCACACCAGGTATTGACAGTCGTGAAAAATAACAATGACTGACTAATCCTGGAGTAGTCTAAACATAATGCATGTTACACAAAATGTATATAACTAATTGTCACCACACAAACACCAAGTCATCGTATCAACAATCATCTTCTCACAATATAGCTGTAAGTATAAGATAATATGGTATATCTACACATGGAGTACAACTTCATAGATATTGCCTTTATGGCAGCATAATAAATATAATGTATACCATAATACATCATCATGAAATACCAATTTAAATAGTCATAATACATTCCTTTTCACACAATATGGTGTAGCTGTACCTTCAATATAATTCCATAACACCTTGCCTTTAAGGCACCATGACACATAAATTACAAAACAATGCATAGCAGAATACATGACCCTTAAGATTACAAGACCATCATATTCCATAGGTCTCTAATAAATGCACGCCAGGCCTGCCTACAGTACACCTGCCTACAGTGCACCTGCCTATAGTGCACCTGCCTACAGTGTATCTGCCCACAGCGCACCTGCCTACAGTGTGCTTGCCTACAGCGCACCTTCCTATAGCATGCCTGCCCACAGCGCACCTGCCTACAGCATGCCTGCCTACAACGCACCTGCCTACAGCATGCCTGCCTACAGCATGCCTGCCTACAGCCTGCCTGCCTAAAGTATGCCTGCCTCAAGTATGCCTTTATGGCACTGTGCCATATTAATACAAAATACAACATAGCATAATACAGCATAACCATGTATTGCAAAGCATTACATAATCTCTACAATTTCATAACATGTCATAATATAAAAAAGCATCGCAAGAAATCTCCCACTCTCTACAAATGTACAAAATCATTATATTGATATCAGAATAGAACTGGGGGCGCGGGTCAGAGCCTCTCAGGTTCGGTTCGCTTCAACCGAACATCTTACTAAACACGAACCGGAAATGTAATCCTCGTTAATGCTGGACTATTAGCAGGTGGTTTTGAAGCAAAGACATATGCTTCTGCCTAACTGCCTTACGCGCACCCCAACTATTCGCAAAAGTCACCCGTGCCATTTTAATATTGTCGCGTAACGACAATACTTCTACAAACCTAACCGGCGCAACCTCATCAAACACTCGTCTGAGTGTGCGCCAACTAGCACTCAGTGGCACATCCCGCTCCCAAACTGTGCGATCACTAGCTTTCGGACTTTCGTATGTCCCTACTGCTCCTAGTCATGTCATTCGGTACTTGCCGCGAAATACGCCTACGATGTACCTTCTGATCATCCCTCTTGGAAGTTTGGTGATGCTGAGCCTCTGCTTCAGCTACACCGATGGCACTATGCACCACGCGTACATTGCCGACGATTAAATCGGCAATCGGATCCTCCCGGACAAACGCGTAGACTCTACCTGTAATGAACGGGGTGTCCACATTAATGCACGCCTGGGGGTAAGTCTCAACTTTGCCCCCGAACGTGGTGCATTTTACCGTTTTGCCTGTAAGGCAGGAGTCGTCGATGCACGATCGACGCACTCCAATTGTTGTGCAGCCGGTGTCCCTCAACACCCAGACTGGTCTATTCTCCACATTTCCTTCGTGGAGAATCACCTTCTCAGTCTCATGCACTGCCGACAGACATGGTTCCCCTATGCCCACATCGCAGCACTAACCTCTCGTTCGCATTGAACAGAGGGCGGCACCCCGCACAGTCCTCGCTGTTCATTGTGTCCAACACAACCACGGAATTTGCATGTTCAATCGGGGTAGTGCAGCTATCAGCACTATGACCCCTGCCACCACAATTGGTACACACGCGCTCTTTCTTCTTCTCATCACGTGTACTTTTGTTGGAGCTTTTCGAAGACAAAGACCCCGCATCAGAGTCAGAAGATCGACTCTCTGAGGAACAACTCCTCTGCTTCGGATGTTTGGTTTTATACCAAAACCGGTCGTCGTCTCGAGAGTCCTCAAAATGTACCTGTTTACAAGTTTGGTACTCCCTTCCGTCGCTATAACTATCATACGGTCGGTTCTGCCCCCTCGACCAACTGTTCCTATGAGAACGAAAATTCCCATAGCTACCTCTACGAGGTTGATAAGGGCTGGAAGGCTTCTCACCCTTCTGCTCTTGGCCCCTGTCTGATTGACTTCGCCAAGGATGGCGCTGAACTTTGCCAACACTGGCAACTATGTCATCTGCCAGACCAGACTTCTGAATAGGTTTGCCCGGATGGGCCAGGACATAATGGTGCCCCAATTGGGCCATGCACCCAATGTCCTTTGGTTGACGTTCCTGGAAAAACGCCACCAACTCACTGAAACACATAGACAAAACTTTGTCCCGTAGCACCAAGTCTAGCAAGCCATTAAAATCCTTTGTTATCCCCTCCATTTCGATCCATCTATTCAGCAGAAGTTTGATCTTCGAGATAAAATCCTCGAAGTCCTGGTCTGAACTAGGCATCGCGTTTCTAAAACGCGTCCGGTAGCAGTCGGCAGTCAGACGGAACCTCCGGAGCAATCTCTCCTTCACTTTGTCATAATCGGCCCTTTCCTCTACGAGGAGGCTATAAAAAGTCTCCATCGCGGGCCCCACTAGCAGTGTCGATAAAAGAGATGGCCACTGATCCCTATCAGCCTTATAGGCCACGCATTCGGCCTCAAATCGTTCAAGGAAGAAATCTAAACTATCAATTTTATCATTGAAATTTGGTAGACGCAGCCTAAAAGGACGATGAGCCCCACCAGAAGTTGAGTTCTGACCACTCGCACCCACTTCCAGTTTCTTTAATTCTATTTCCTTATTAATTCTCATTCTCTCCTTCTCTAACTGTAACTCTTTATCTTCTCTCATCATCTTTTCTTGTAATTCTCTCTCTAACTTCTTTTCTTCCAATTCTCGCTCTATCTTCTTTTCTTGTAACTCGAATTCTCTCTGTTTCCACTCACTTTCTTCTTTCATCTTCTTTTCTTGTAATTCCTTATCTTCTTTCATCTTCTTTTCTTGTAATTCCTTATCTTCTTTCATCTTCCTTTCTTGTAATCCGAATTCTTTTCTCTTTAGCTCTAACTCTTCAGCTCGAGCATCTCTTAGAGCATTCTGTTTCTCGATTCTTTCTTTTTCTTCCTTTGCTTCCTTCTCTTTCTTTTCCTTTTCTTGAGCTTTCTGATTCTCGACTGAATGGAATTCTGCCTTGGCAAACTCCAATAATTCTTTTCCTGTGTACCCGGCTTCTTTGCCTATCCGCATGAAAGTCTCAATATCCATGATGTACACTTAGAATGCTCACTATTAACTTTGGTATAAATCTTTACAATACAATTACTCAACTGTATATATTCCACTTAAGTCAGCAGCTAAATTTCTGCTTACAATACTATTCAGTAATAACAGTAGTAAATAATGATATCACTTCTTCAATCTACACATATATATATATATATATATATATATATATATATATATATATATATATATATATATATATATATATATATATATATATATATATATATATATATATATATATATATATGCATGAAAATAAGTATCACCTCGTAGTTTATTGTATACTTATTATTCAACTTTACCTTATAGTATAACTAAAGTCTCACTTAGCCCCTTGGTTATGGTGTCACCAATTGGAACATTTGGTTTTTTAGACCACTTATTCTCTATTATAACCTCACTCAAACGTACAATAGTCGATAGTTGTATAATCACACAACTTCCTGATACTTTGACACTAATATATAAACTTACAATAGTCGATAGTTGTATAATAACAACTTCTTGATACCTTGATAACAATGTATCAACTTACAATAGTCAATAGTTGTATAATAACAACTTTCTGATATCTTGACAACAATGTATCAACTTACAATAGTCAATAGTTGCATAATAACAACTTTCTGATACCTTGACAACAATGTATCAACTTACAATAGTCAATAGTTGCATAATAACAACTTTCTGATACCTTGACAACAATGTATCAACTTACAATAGTCAATAGTTGTATAATAACAACTTTCTGATACCTTGACAACAATGTATCAACTTGGTTCACACTAGTTATACCTTCACAATCTGTTACTGGCACCCACACTGTTGCTATATACAAATACTACTCCACTTATTACCAACCTTTGTAATCTCTATTAGCATGTACTACATGTGGCAACAATGAGCACAACACAGATGAGATAAACATATACAACACATTACGAAAACAAAATTCCAGTCACGAGGAAATAGATGATAGAACATGAAGAGAAGAGGTAGATTAATATCTACACTGCGTGACTGAGCACGAACGAAAACAAGGGATACCTGTAAACGTATTTACAAGATAGTAAGATAGGACAAGAAAACACACCACTTAAACAGAACGCAAGAATTACTAAATGTACACGACACTATAAATACACGCACCACAAATACCGCTAACACCAACAGGGCTTGGAATGTTAAGCAGGGCAGTCACAGGAAATCCGTCTGCCAGACTGCACCACAAAACAAACACAGCCGCACCCTAAAAGAATCGGTCTAATCCACTCTTTTCCCACGAAAGGCCAAAAATGAATTAAACTCACCACCCTTCCTCCCTTGAACACACGAATACACTATAATACTAAAGACTCCACGAAAACCACACTCAACAATGAGGTGCTGGAAGCTATCTCTTCCACCAAGCACTATCTTCACTTCAGTGAAAAAAACTAAATAAACTATCAGTAAAATTATACTACAATGTCACGAAATATATATAATCCAAATATTAGCAAACTACTAAGACAATAAAGCAAGATCAGACCTAACTAACAATCACATGCATACATACTAAGTCATCCTGGTACGATAAGGAAAAGACAAAACATACGGAAAGAAAACAATAACAAACCGAGAAGCAAATACAGCAACATCACTATTCTAAATACAGCAACAGCACTACACTAATCAAATATTCCTGAACATATGAAAATCGGCAAGCAATGAACAAAAGTGGCACTCATAAATCCCAGCTAAACAGCTGACAAAAGGGAACACGTCCTTACAGGACGGCGGACATATCTAGAATGATTTGCGCCAAAAGTTTCATACCGACTTCCGTTCTAGTCGAAACCGACCAAACGGGTTTTTTAAGAGGCGAACCAGTGTTGTCACTCTACAGCGTAACCAATATAAAATTTAGCAAATGTCTATCCTGTGACAGTGTGGCTCAGCTAGGCGTCTGAGACTCTGCTCTAGGATTCTAGAGTAGATTTAACCAGTGACACTGAGAAGGGATATGCCTCTATGGTTTCCACATTGTCAGTTCCCACCATCTTTGAAAATGGGTGTTATGATGGCAATCTCCCAAACCTTTGGTATGGTCTTGTTGCACGAAGCTGCCTGTAGGACTCTCAGGAGTAATAGGTCGCCCACTGTTCCAATGTGCTTAACCACTTCTGGTGTTATACCATCATACCCTGTTGCTTTGCCCATATTGATTTTCTCCAAAGCTGCCTTTAGTTCTTTCATCTTTATGCCATCTTCATCACCACTGGTTTCTTCTTCTATGCTCGTGGTTATCATTTCTGATGTTTGACTTTGCTCACCATCAATGAGTTCTGAGAAATATTTTTTCCATTACTTCCTTTGGAGCTGTAAGCAATTTGCTTTGCTTGTCCGTTATAAATTTAAGAGGGCACTGTTTTTCCTTCCTCATGTTCTTTAGGGTCTTATAGAACAATTTCTGGTCTTGTTGAGCATCTTTTTCTAGCTCTTCTCCAAATTCTTCCCAGGACTTCTGTTTTGCCGCTAGCACCTTGTTATTTGCTTGTTCTGAGTATCACATATTCTCTATATTTCTCTGTATTTCCTGCTGTTTTTAGCTTCTAAGTATTGTTTCCAAGCCTTTTTCTTTTCTCTTATCATCTCTGTCCACCAAGGTGTCCTCTTTCTCTTCTTCCCAAGTCAGACTTCATCACATGCTTTTGCCGCAGCTGTCTTTATGATTTCCTTGAATTTAAGCCAGAGGGTTTCCAGGTCATCAGGTTGTTCTTCTGTGTTTCTCACTGCTGTAGCAATAAGCCCCTGATATCTGGTCTTAACTTCTGTCTCTCTCAGCTTATAAGTCTTAACGCTCATTTCTTCTGTTCGTTTACTTAGTTTCGTGAGGGATGTTAGTGTGACGTATAATGGAAATATAGCCTACAATATCTGACAGTCTTTCGTGACCTCGTGGCGTTCTATGATTCGTTAGCAAAGCCATGCAATGACAGCCTGCGTTTACTCATTTTTAATCCACACCTCTTTTCCTTGAGACATAAACAAACGAAAAATTTTCCAACTTCCGTGACCTGTCAGTAATAACAGGGAGCAAATCAAGTTTGTTTATTTGAGCTTCTCACGCGAGCTGATCTGTCAATCATCGGATATCAGACAGATGCACGTGGAATAACACCGGACCTTTTGAAGTGAGTCGCCCCGGCAAAAATATTTTCACCCGAGTACCCTAGCGGATTTATCCAGCAAGTTACGCTGTTTCAAAATCGGCTCACATCTAGTGTATGCATGTGTCGTAATTTGAATCTGTCTTGACAACACGGTCATATTTACCGCGCTCACTATAGGATAAACAGTACCATGTTAACAACCAATAGAATCGTTCCTTTTTCCAGTAATGATAAGAAACTTTTTTATGTTAGATGGCGTCTGAGAAATATTTTGAGCTTGTGCTCTTGTAATGACTGCATAAGCAGCGTGAGTGTTTTGTTCTTCCCAAACAGCAATTTGCGGCGGGGTACATTCTTTGATTCCGTGTATACGTCCGACAATAAGGCCTGCAATGGGATTCGGGAGCAAACATGCGTGGACCTGTCCCGTAAAAAAGGGAGTAGCTATATGGATGATAGCAGTCGGATACTTTTCAAGAGTTCCCCCAAATGTGACACATTTCACCACCTTTCCAGTGACACAAGAAGGATTTATGAGAGATTGTTTAACCCCAATAGTTGTGCATCCAGAATCAAAAAGAACTGAGACTGGATCATTATTCACGAAACCTTTATGTAGGATAAGAGATCCTCTTCCATCATGCGCAGCTGCTGCCGGAAAAGCGGGTAGAGGATGACCGCATCTCAAGGTAGATATAGTAGTAGGTTCGAACAAAGTTGTGCACTCTGGGCACTGAGATGCTCTCTCAAAATCAAAAGCAGAGCAAGTGATAGCACTAGAGGTACCATTATTATTGTTCACTTGATTACCAACTCCTTGTGACTCTTGTTGAGCAGAGTTAGCATGGTGACATGATCTATTATTGTTGTGTTGCGATCTAACACGACTATTATTTCTTTTGAAATCATTGTTATTTGCTCTACTGAAACTATTGTTCTGATTTGAACCCCAGTTTTCATATTTGCGATTGTCATTTCCTCTTTGTTCAGAATATCTATTAAATGGGTTTTGTTGTCTCCGTGAAAAATTATTATAGGCTTGATAGTTTCTATTGAAGCTACCCCTACGAAAATTTCCATAATTGTTGGAACTAAAATTTTGAGGACTACTAGATTGCCTCCAGTTCCTTGAAGAAGAATCATTACGAGAAGGACCTCCTTGGTTCTGTCCAAAATTATGATTACTCCTCCTATCAAAATTGCGCTGAGCACCTTGAAATTTACGACGAAAATTAGGACCATATGGTGCTGCTGAAGCCACAGGTAAACCTTCTTTGACTTTAGAATTACTAACAGTTACATCTGGGTGTGCAGTGACATATTGGCAACAATATTGTTCCATATCTTTCAAGTTTGTAGGCTTACGCTCATGTAAAAAGGCAAGAAAAGACTCATTAACTGATGACATGACTTTGTCACGAAGCAGTAAGTCTATAAGAGCTTCATATGTGTGTTCAGTTTTGACAGTTCAACCCAACGTGAAAACGTAAGACGTATCTTTGAAATAAAATCTGAAAATTCTACTCCAGTCTCTGGTAACATAGTCTTAAAGAGAAGACGATACCCGTCTTCATTAAGTTGATATTTCTTTAATAAGGCTGCTCTGACAACATCATAATTATTCTTGTCAGGACCCTCTACCATACTTATAGTAGTCAATGCTTCACCTTTAAGTATATCCATCAGTTGTGCAACATATTGCGACTTATCTACTTTATGAGATTCGCATGAAAGTTCAAATCTATTTAGATAGAACGATATATCGTCACAGGTAGAGTTGAAAGCAGGTAATTTGACCTTATAAGAACTAGCATTTATCTTATTAGAAGTTGTTTGATTATTTGACTCATTTTGTGAATTACCCATATTCACCAACTTTATTTTCTCCAACTCCAAAGCTAAGATTCTTTCCTCGTGTTCCATTTTCTGTTTTCTCTCTTCAGCTTCCAATTTTTTATTTTCAGCTTCTCTTTCTAATTTCTTTTGTTCCATCTCCATTTGGAATTTTCTCTCATCTGCTTCTCTTTCTATTTTCTGTCTCTTTTCTTCAGCCTTCTGCGCCTTGGCATATTCAGCCATTGCAAATTCTTCTAATTTCTCCTCAGTCTTGCCAAGGGATTTCCCTTGTGCAATGAAATAATCCAAAGTAGACATTCTACTGGATTATATATGATAAATACCTTGTGCAATGATTGTTATTTCAGAAACTCACTTTATCCCAACTCAGTGGGTGACAAGTCTTTGCCCAAGAACTTGTATATAATTACTTCACTTATTAATATAATTACTTAACTATATACTTATTGTGCATAACAATATTGACAGCGTATAACAACATATAAAATACTAACAAGAATAACAAGGACAAGATATAAGTACAAATGAACACGATCGCAGAAATCAACAAAACAATAAAGCAAAATAAAGCAAAAAAATATTGCAAAACTTGCAATGATAACTGCGAAAAAGTTTACAATACAAGAAACAAAACAGCGTATAACGAATATAACTGAAAGATAGTAAGAGGAGGCAGACACTCACAAACAAATTAATCAAAAACTAAATAACAAAGAAAAATATTACAAAAACAACATAGGACAACTCGGCACAACTAAACAAAAATATGAATGACTGAATTCGGTATAAACACGAACTCAGACAAACCGTCCCTAAAGAACGCTTCCAGATCTACTGACCGTCCGAGGAGGTATTAGCAGATCTGAAAGTCCCTCCAACCAAACCCGAGAAGAAAAAAAAGAACATATATGACATATATAACACAGAAACAAGAAATATATAAGTAGCCTAAATATACGAGGAAGGCTTAATTAACACAATACAGAGGCACAGTTTACAACAACAAACAGCCACTTATCTTTTAAGCTGAACAAAATCCCAGCCTCCATAACAGCAGTAATGAAGTTCATAGCAACTACAGTTCAGCGACAAGAGGATCCAACGTTGAAAAGGTACAGGAACTCTAAGACTCCAGGTACAGGCATGTTCCATCACTCAACATGTTGAACTTGTTTGCAAAAAATCAGGATCGGCAACACTGCACTTGATTTGAACAGACTTGTGCACAAAAACTCGGCACTGTCAACACTGTAAATACTGTTGGATTTCTTCACAAGAAACAGATTCCACTGTTGTACGGTCGAGAGGCTTCCGGGCAATGCCGGGTACTTTCAGTTAGGAATAGCCATTACTGTTGCACTTGGAAACATTACTGTAAATAGCCCCGTTTTGCTGGCGACCACTTTTGCAATTATGAAGTACTGTTGAAAAGGATTAAGTAGTGGCTGTTAGGGAACACTGCAACCCTCTAGTAAACATCAGGCTCACTGTTGCAGGATGTATGGAGTGATGGTGTGGTATGATCAAGAAGACAGTGCGCTGATATAGGCGTTCAGCTAGGTCGGGCTTACACAGGTGGCCGACAGGGTGTGTGTGTGTGGCGCTGTCAATAGACGCGAATGCGTGTAGTTCAGGACCAAAACAGGTACGGGAAAGTCAATACTGGTCACACACATCAACATACATGTAGAAGTCAGTAAAGGGTATAACTTCTTCTCGTTCTACACTGTTTAATAACGTAATACAGTCACAAGGACATCCTGGCAAACAGTGCTCAGGTACATGGTAACAATCCACTGTCACGAGTTACAAGGAAACACATCGTATGACTATATTCTCCACCTTCTCTTCTCCAGCGACACAATAGATGCCGTATACAATTTTCTGGCCCTAGGCACTAATAATAATCTTTTCGCCTTCCATGGCGCTGTAACAGATGCCGTATAATGTTTTCTGGCTCTAGGCACTAATAATAATCTTTTCGCCTTCCATGGCGCTGTAACAGATGCCGTATAATGTTTTCTGGCTCTAGGCACTAATAATATTCCTTTCACCTTCCATGGCGCTATAACAGATGCCGTATAATGTTTTCTGGCTCTAGGCACTAATAATAATAATATCCATATACTCATAAACTCTCCTCCGCACTGGGAGAAAGTCACCTCAATGTCAGCCAACCATCTTGGGCTGGTAGCAAAGCTCTAGGCTACAAAAAAAAATAGTTTAAAGGGTATTTTTACCTTCATTGACATCCAAGAATAAACACAAAAAACATACGCCATCCTTGGCTCTTAGAAATATGTCAGAATGATCACAGGGAAGAATCTCCAACATCCTTTTATATCACATAGAAGCCTTTGTTCCCCGATTACACACTCAGAGAAACATGGCTGACCTCCCTGGTCAAGCGCTAGAGCAGAACTGTCACGAGATATCGCATATCAGTTCCCGCCCGATCATTCACGCATGCGCGAATAATCGCGTGACGTGAGTTTAGCTTACACGAGCTAACGTTCTCGAAAACTGTTCAAGAAAATTCCACGAACAGGTAATCTTAAATGACCAACTGTCAAGTCAAGGGAGATAACAACTAAATCAAACTTGTCTCAAAAAGTATTATAACTTGTAAACTCCCTTAGACCATAGAAAAAAGTTTACATCGAAAGCTTCAAACAAACTGACTTTAACTATATATATATATATATATATATATATATATATATATATATATATATATATATATATATATATATATATATATATATATATATATATATATATATATATATATTCTTCTTCTTCCGTCCTTAGCCACCGACCGTCAAAGCAGTCAGTGGCCATTACGCCTAGTGGCGTCTTAGGGCAACAACAGATAGGTTTTCTTTGCCATTGTTTCCCATCACGCCTAGTGGCGTCTTTAGGGCAACGGCAAATCAACCCATTTGCTGTTGTTTCCGTAATCGAAGTGACTGGCAAACGGGTGATCAGCCCGTTGTCTATATATATATATATACACACACACACACACACACACATATATATATATAATTTTTTTTTCAGAGGAAATTCTCAGCGAAATAAAAAAAAAAGTAGTCGTCAATTTATGTAGAAATCACCGATATTTCTTACTGTTAAAGGCAATTTGAAGAGTATTTTTTAAATCTGCCAACAACCATCTAAAGCAGCGGTTCCCAACCTTTTTTCACTTGCGTACCCCTTGGCAGCCCATTTCTATAAATTGTACCCCTAATATTAGCAAAATATTTGAAATTAATATAGTTGCTGTTCTTCAAAATTTATAGATTATAACCAGAAATAAAGGGGCCAACCACGGGATTAAAAAACAATGTAATAAAAAGGTGAACAAACAGTGCATGTATTTTTACATTTAAAAAAATCAGAAGTTACAATAAAAATTAACGTATTTAATTTATTAATAATAGTAATAAAAACGTTGTTATTGTTAAAAGTTGAAATCACTTTTTATAACACACATGTCACGTGACCATGACAAATGTTCAGTGCGATCCTTGAGCTTGTTGTGAGGCACATAGTTTTTTAAAAATCAGGTTCAAGTGATGTAAGATACAGTCTCAATTCTGGACCTGCATTCAGTTTACTACGATATTTATTTTTTTTTAATAAATGTATAAGAAGAGAAAGCCCTCTCCACCAGCTCAGTATTTGTAAATGGCAACAGAAACTTAAGCGCCTTGTCGGTCAGCTGTTCATATTCTTTGCTGATGTCTCCCCAAAAGTTAATAAGGAATTTTCCTTTGAATTCAGCTATTAAAGTATTATTCTTCTTCTTCTTTCGTTCGCTTGAACTATATTGTCTATATCTGCAATGTTGTTTCTTGTATAAACTTCACTGTCTTTTGTAGTTATTCAAGATATTTTCGAGCTCTAATTTTTTGCTGTAGCCGTCTTTTTTACTATTGACGCCTTCAGCATTCCAGTGCATTATTTTAAATGGTCTTTTCTTTGCTTGGCCAGTAGCTCTATTCTCATGCCTCCTGGCTCCACGGGGCAATTGAGAAGGACCCCCAGTAGTAGGGGTTGGGCCCTTCCGAGGCAGAGGGCCCGGCACTGCGCCTGCATGGGTGTCCGTCACAGGGCGAGTGCCATAACGTTTTGCAGATATAGGCATACTTCCATAGCGCATGTGCGTGGCATCCTGATTGCTGTGGTGCGCCTCTTGGCTGGTTGCCTCCGTCTTCAGCACCTTGACTTGCTAGGGCAGACTGTGGTCTTGCTCGAGTGTAGGAGGGCCTGGCCAGTCTTGGTTTTTCAGCCGCTGATGGCTGTACTTGAGCCCCATCTCCACGTCAAGGAGCTGGCCTCGATGGGGTAAAGTATTATCAGTCGAAAGTTCAATCAACTTGTCTTTTTCGTTGATTGAATGTGGCTGCTTGGAAATATTCTTCTTCAAAGGGATTTACAATCCAGTAGTTCTCTTTTCCAGGTTTCGGAAAGTACTTCTCGAAAGATGATTTTAGCCATTTCAAGTGTTCAATTATTTTCTCGCTCATTTCCTGAGAGAGGTGCAGCTCGTTCTCAGATAGGAAATTGTGCAGAGTTTCAAATACCTCAGGCTGGCCTTTTTCAATACACGACCTCCAAAAATCTAATTTTTTAATCATAGATTCAATTTTGTCTGAAACATTGAAGATCATTACCGAGCTATTCTGAAGTGCCAAATTTAGTTTGTTTATTTGTAGAAAAATATCCGATAAGTATGCAAGACTCTGAAGCCAATCACAGTCGTGTAACTTTGAAGTAAGTTGGAAAGGATGGTCTTCAAAAAAAAGTTGGACTTCATGTCTAAGTTCGAACAGCCGGGTAAGGACTTTACCACGAGAGAGCCACCTTACTTGTGTATGAAGGAGCAGGGTAGAATGAAGACTATTCATCTCTTCACACAGTGCTTTGAAAAGCCTCGAGTTTGTGGACTTTGACTTTATAAAATTAACCACTTTCACAGCTTCATCAAGAACGACTTTTAATTCACCAGGGAGGCGGTTAGATGCAAGGCTTTGCCTGTGGATGCAGCAGTGGCTCCAGGTTATATTGGGGGCTACCTTCGTGACTTGGCTCCGTCAGTGCATAGTCCACAACAATTAGACCAATTAATGTCCTTTTCTTTGAAATAAGAATCAATAGCATGAAACATATCCTCACCTCTTGTAAGCCCTGACAGAGGATGACAAAGCAAAAGGTTTTCTTCAACTTCATCGCTTTTCAAATACCTCACAATAACAAGCAAAACAGCGAATTAGCAATATCTGTGCTTTCGTCAACTTGAATAGCAAAGAATTTATTATTTTTAATTCTACTTATTATTGTCGCTTCAACATCGTCAGACATATCCTGCATTCTTCGAGAAATTGTATTGTTCGAAAGAGGGATAGCGTTCATTTTGCGAACATGTTCCTCTCAGAGAATGCACAGAACGGCATCTTTTATACAAGGAGAAATTAAATTCTCAGCCATAGTATGATTTTTACCACATTTAGCAATACGATAACTAAAACGGTAGGAGGCTTCAACCGCATTTTCGTTATCTTTGTTAGCTGACGACAAGTACGATGTCACATTCTGTTGTTTCGATAGGCGCTGAAAAAAATTGTGTTCCTTGTTTTCATAACTGGGGTGTTTTGTTTGTAAATTCCGCAAGAGTAACGAAGGTTTCATGCTACCATTGGATAATACTTCCCGACACACTACACAGTGGGGCTTAGCACAGTCCTCATCTCCTATAAACGAAAACCCATACTTCATGTATTCGTCACTGTATTTTCTTTTTAGCTCTATGTAAAACTGAAGATCGTGTCTTTTCACTATCCTGCACCAAAGTCTTAGGCGTGTCCTGAGAAGTACTTGGCGATTGATCACATTCCACATTATGTTTCAGCTTTTTTACTGTGCCGGTTTTCAACCACTGCTGATCTAAAGGAAGACAAATGTACCCTTTTAAACTGTATATAATGATAGGAAACTCTTTACAGAGCGATACAACAGGAAGCAATCTGATCATCAGAAGAAGTCCCCCCGTCCGACAAGTGTTTCGGCCCTACATACTCCTTTACACTCTAAGGGGGGCGGGCCCACTTGGATCATGACTCCCAAGCGTCTCAGCCTCCTGTTGTCTTGTATCGAAAATGAACCCATTTCACTTATGGTAGCAACTTTAATCCACAACTCCGCCAGCCGTGGAGGCAATTTTGAAAGTAACAAAGAGAAGACAAATTATTCCGTTCGCGCCGTAGCACATCACATCTACGGACACACACTGAGTCACCTGCGCGAAGCCGACGAGACTTGACACTGCGCGCTCGCCACTGAAATTCTTCCTGACACCCCTTATAGTATACATCGCCTGTCGCCTCTCAGCCACAGCCCTTTCACTAGTACGCCTAAAAGCTCAGCGTATTGTGGACTTGGAAAAATTCCTGGTGTTTTCTGTACCGCAGCGTTTATTGTCACGATTTCCATTGCCCATTGCGGTTGTTCCACAGCCAGCCTGATGCCTTTTCGGCAGTTTCACTAAGCCTCTTCAGCTTTTCGGCAGTTTCACTAAGCCTCTTCAATATAAATAATACTAAATAATAAACAAAGCAGATACAAAGATACAAACTAAGCAGGTTCAAGACACCAGAAACCATAGGAAATGGAGAGACATGCTCGCCACCGCCTATCGGCACTGCACTCGATTGAGGGTTGAACATTTTGAGAACTGATCGATTCTCAGAATGATTGGCAGTTGTGACGTCACTACTAGCGCCCTCTTAATGAAACACAAAATGTAATGGCGACCATACAAATATGATAGAAGATAGTTTAGGGTCACAACACGGAGGCCAACTCGGTCCCGGATCAAGTGGATTAGGCATGGTTACCAAATCGCTACAAGACGAAGGTATCAAACAACGCCCTCAGTATTCTATGCCCGGAATTCTTCACTTTCTGCAGACAGAATGGGCGAGATTCGAAATGGAGAGATCTCAATGGGAAGTCGAACGGGCAGAATTGCAGGTGAGTGTCCTTGTGGATATAACATTAGTTCCGCTTCCAAATGGTTGGGATGCTTTTATATATGCTGTATTTTAATAATAGTTAATAATATATAATGACAGGCGACAGATGTTAATGTATTGCAATTGTAAAAGCCGCTTTAAATCGAGTTGTTTGGGCTCGTCAATGATATTAATTTCAAGGGGAATAACTTCAGACACCCCTATAGTCCGATGGAAAATCTGGGGTCCTCTTCTGAAGGCCGCTTTGGTTGCCCTGAAGGTTGGCTCTCGGGAAAGTAGTGGCCATGAGTATCTGGCGAATAGGCCCAGCAAGTTGGCAGTGGATTGTATTTTGCTCAAAGAGAACAAAAGAAAATATTAGCAAAAAATGGATTTAGGCCTATATTTGGAAACAATTATTTAGTGCAACTTAAACTGGAACATGGAATGTTGGTGGAATAGGAGATAAACAATCACAGCTGTTTGAGATTATTAAGCTGCCAATATAAATATTGGAAATAGACACCAGGGAGAATGCTGAAGCTGGATCAGTAAAAAGGATTAACCCTTGCACAAATCACCAAGTCATAGCAATTGATATAAGCATAATAACAACTAATCTTTCTTGAAGATACAAACTCAGATAATTTGCCCATTGAAATAGCAATAAAAGTTAACTATAACTAAACAAACAAATAGAACAGCCAACATTTCACAGGGATAGAGCAAATTAGATAGCTTTTCAAATAGATATGAAAAAGATAACAAGATTAAGAGTCGGAGTGGCTAAGATGTACGGCATCCGCCTCGAGTTCTAGAGGTACCAGGTTCGATTCCCAGTTGAGGGAATATCATTTATGGAAATTTTTTTTTCAGAACCAGTGGTCCTGATGATGTTCTACTCCCTCCTGGGCAGTGAGATCGGATGCCTAGCCTTCTCGGATAAGGGGGAAAAAAATAGGAGGTCCCGTGTGCAAGTTGCGCACGTTAAAAATCCATCGGCAGTTGGAAATCATAAAAAAGTAGGCCTATCAGGCCACTGCCCTGGCAAAATTTAAAAATTAGAAACCTACACAAAACAAAAGTATTTATAGAATGTGTGATTCCTAAATACACACATTAGGATTCTCTCCGGTGCTACGAAGTTCGTGCACTGTGCTAAAATCCTCCTTGTGTGATCTAAAGGAGGAGATCGAAGCACTGATGGAGTAGTCTGTGTGCAATGAAGATAGTCCTTAAAACAAAACCAAAACAAAGGAAGAAAATGAAGAAATAGATATATTTGAAGATAATTTCACAAGAGAAGTTTTAAAAACAGATTTTAAACATATAGGCCTACCTAACTTCTCAATGCCATAACACCACAGTGCAGTAAGAATTAGAAGAAAGAAAAAGAATACACAGTGGGACAAAAACCCAACACTTGTGGACACATGCATGCACAGAAAAGCAAAAACAGGCTCTTAAAAATATAGAAGAAATAGAACAGAAAAACACCAAGGAGAATATAAGAAATGAAACAAACAAAATAATTGTCAAAGAAAAAAAAATGACTAAAAAAATTCACTACGCAAAATCCAGCTTCATGAAGTGGGGTAACCAGTTCTCCTTTGCCTTCCTTAACTCATGCTCCAGTATACCCAGCTGTAAATTGCCACCTGATTCTGCTATTGAGTTATTTCCTCTAATAAAAGGTTTATAAAACATGAGCATTGTCATCACTCTGTACATCACTCTGCAACCCATATTAACAAGATTAAATCAGACAGTTCAGGACTAAGCATTATGTGCAATAGCAGGTGCACCCATGTGGACGTTGAAGTGGTTTTGGAAGTACAACCTTTGAAACTGCACAGAAAGGAACTGAGATTAAATTGCATGTCATCAGTGATGACAGGCAAGACTCACCCAGCATATCCAGCTTTGATCAGGCATCAGCCAGCAGCTCGTGACAGCCCCAAACTATCGATAGGTACCCAACATGGTGGAAATGTATGGAGGAACTAGTACACCTGGAAGCTCGTAACATATCAGTAATGAATACACTCCAGTGGTACCACCCACTGAGCTCAGGAAGCCAGACACAGACTACCACCTAGTAGCAATGCTTAAATAAATTATTTTTTTTTAACTGACACAGAAACTACCAAAAAACAGCTAGGAAATGTATACAACAAATAATAAAGGGTGACAAATTAAAGTATACTTGGATGGGCTTAAGAGAGAACTTGACAAATTAGGGGTTACAAGGTGATTGAAAAGTCCCTCCCTGTTTTCAAATGTTTATGTTGCTACTTAGCATCCTGATCAAATAACAAGTCTTTTCTCAGATCCCAAAGCAAATATTCAACCGCCCGGAAAGCCTAGGCTTGAATAAAATTGAGAAAAATCATAATATCGATTGCCTCTTAAAACAATTCAGAAAAACGGAAGCATTTTAATGTATCGGAAATCCATTTATAACTCAGGTTTTACTAAATACCGAAATCTCATTGCTACTTAGCAACGAACGACAACAGTTATCAGACTTTCCAGGCGAATGAACAAACTTTATTTTCCAAAGGTTGAGATTTGGGTACGCAGGCCTGTCTGACATTCTGCCTTTCCTTTTCTCTCACATTTTATACCAAATTCATTTATTCTAACATCATATCATCATCATAACCCTCTACTCCCAAAGGAGCATAGGCCTTCAACAAACACATGCCAAGTCCTCCTGTCACGTGCCATCATCTCAAGTTCTTTCCACGTTCTCCTCATCATTTTCACCTCTGTTTCCAGCTCTCTTCTCCATGTGCTTCTTGGTCTACCTCTGCCTCTCTTGACCTGGGGGTTCCAGAACAAGGACTGCCTTGTAATGCTATCAACAGGTTTCCTCAGTGTGTGTCCTATCCATCGCCATCGTCTTCTTCTCATCTCTTGTTCCACTGGCAGTTGTCTAGTTCTTGTCCTCAGTTCCACGTTGGTAACCTTGTCATACCATTTTAATCCCTCTTTTCTACGCAAGCACCCATTTATGAAAGTCTGTAGCTTTTTGGTTGTTGTCTTTGTTGTTCTCCATGTCTCAGAGCTATACAATAGGACTGACTTCACATTAGAGTTGAAGATTCTTATTTTCGTGTTGGATCCGATTTCTCTTGATCTCCATATATTTCCCAATGCAATGAAAGCTCCTCTTGCTTTTTGTATTCTTATTTTGATATCACTGTCTGTCCCTCCAACATTGTCTATATTGCAGCCAAGATATGTGTACGATTCTACATCTTGTATTGGTGTTTCTTCAAGTTCAACCCTGTTATCATTACCTGCATTTATTCTCATTATTTTTGTCTTTTCCCTGTGTATTTTCAGACCCAATTGCTGTGACCTCTCATAGAGTGTTTTCAATTTGTCGTGCACCTGATTACGGTTATGGGACAGAAGAGCCAAGTCATCAGCAAAATCCAGATCATCCAACTGCTTAGTCAGAGTCCACTGGATCCCATTTCTGTTGTGTGTTCTCGATGTTCTCATAACCCAGTCTTTTGCTAGTAAGAAAAGAAATGGAGACAAGAGGGATCCCTGTCGCACTCCTGTTCTTATCCCAAACGGTTCTGTAAGCTGTCCTTCATGAAGAACTCTGCATGTCATGTCTTCATATGTTTTCTTTATTAAATTAATGATCTTCAGGGGAACTCCATAATGCCTCATCAATTTCCAAAGTGATTCTCTGTCTACACTGTCAAATGCCTTTTCGTAGTCCACAAATCCGATGTATAGTGGTGAATTCCATTGGAGACTTTGTTCAACTATTATTCTCAAAGTGGCTATCTGGTCTGTACAGGATCTGTTTTGTCAAAAACCTGCTTGTTCATCTCTCAGTTTCTTGTCTATGGACTCTTTTAATCTCTCGAGGATAATCCTGTTTAATACTTTTCCTGGCACTGATAGTAACATTATTCCTCTATAATTTGTGCACTCTTGTAAATTTCCCTTCTTAGGCAACTTAACCAGATATCCTTCCTTCCATTCTGCTGGTATCTCTTCCTTTTCCCAGACTTTACCAAGTAATTTATATAACATCTCTGTAGCTGTGTCGATATCTGCTTTGATGGCCTCTGCTGGAATGCCATCAGGTCCAGACATGCATGAGAACACACAATACAGTAGAAGAGGTCAGTTATACAAAAACCACAAAAATAGGAATCAGTACTAATGAAACAAAACCAAAATAGGACAAATTACAGCACAACAAGGAAAAAAATGGCACACACAAAAATACACAAATCACAAACTTCAGTTTCTAATACAAATTAATAAGAAATAATACGTATCTTTGATACAGATAGGCTAGTCTCGTTGATCTTGACTGTAGACTGATGTTTAAGGTGTGTTGTTTATTCCACTTCTCATTTCCGATGGCTTGGTGATGAAAATGACAGCACAACACACGTGACGTACAACCAGGTCCTCTGATAAGTTTTGACGAGCCAGTACACACCGTCAAAGACGTTGCTTGCAACCACTGCAACGTTGAAAAGACAGGCTACCTCAGGCAGATTCCACTGTGATGACTTGTCCGGGTACACACATTAGCAAGGTGTATACTTTTCTGGCTTGAATCAGGACCGTAGAAGACCAGCTCTGTGTAGAAATTACCATCTGTCTTTCATAACTCAATTACATTGACTCCAAAATAGAAATCAGATGTAGGGATGTTGATATCTGATGTGGGCATATTATTATGTCAACTGGCTGAGTGCAGACAAATCTTTTAGATGAGTTTCACTAGTGTCAAAACACTTCATTTACCGTCTAAAGAAATTCTGAAGATTGTACCATACTTCAAGGTTCCGAGGTGGGTTGGTTGATTCTCCACAGTAGTCCTGGGTTCAGAAATTTCTTTATGCGAGCCCCCAAATGTTACGGAACTTGTTCCCCAGTATAATGAGCTAGATTTCGTGAAGTATCTTACTGTCTAATATTTGGTGTATAAATTGGACGGACACTCAAGACAGTACGTAAGCAAATACGTAACTTGACAGAAGTCTGGGTGACAGTTCCATACATATAATCTTCACAGCATAGTCCTGGACATCAGTAACAATAGTACAAAATACTTGCATCAATACAATATGTGGTACAGTCATTCTAATGTACTGGCAGCCACTGCATTCTATTAAGTGCGGCATTCACTCCTCGCACATATATCTCTGTGGTCTGCATTCAGTGTAAGTGCAGCATTCAGAACACAACGCGCTGGTAAACAACAATATATAAAGGCCTTGTAAATACACATTACACGGAACATGATCGTGTCACATCCAATATATCATAATCAAAATCACAGACACTATTCACAATTCTCTAGAAAACACCGACCGTCTCCGACGACGGATGGCCACAGACTCCCCCTAACATCTCAGTATTCTTCTCTGACAAGTAAACTAACTATATTCACTCCGCACGCTTTTCACATGTACCCGTAAACCTTGATTCACACATGTACGCCCCTGAAGTTTTTATTAATTACTTTTATGTTTTCACGTAAGACAGAAATAATAAATGTTATTTTTAATATGAACAAGACTTTTGTAATAGAAATATTAATGTATTCGCTAATGGGGAGCTGCCACAGACTCTGAGTAACTATAATATACTTTACATGTACTGTTTGACCATTCATTATAAAATCTTAAAAACTCCAAAACATCAGGCCTCAAGGATTCGAATAAGGGATTTAAAAACCTGTATTATGTTATTTTATTTATTTATTATGAGTGATAAATTGTAACCTGTTTTAATGTTACTGTAATATTTTTCAGGCAAAAATAGCATTTCTTCAAGGGGAACGAAAAGGGCAAGAAAACTTAAAGCAGGACCTAGTGAGGCGAATAAAAATGCTGGAGTTTGCACTTAAGCAGGAAAGGTAGAAAACTTAAAGCATAGAAAAGATTTTATTTGGATGATCATAATGTTGATATTTATCTACAAGATTCAGCATACATTTAATTTATTATCAGAGAGGACAAGAAAGTATTTAGTTAGGTACTGGAAGATGAGACAAGTCTGTATTTCAGAGCTGGTATTTGCTGATGATATTGCCCTGATTGCTAAATCAGAGGCACATCTTCAATCCAACCTGCAAGTTTGGAAGGAAGAGATGGAGAAGAGAGGGTTGGTCATCAGCAGCTCCAGAACAAAAACCATGGTGATATCACGAGAGGAAAAAAGCAGTCAGATTAAGCTAGGAGAGCTGACCCTGGAGCAGATCAACCATTTAAATTTCTTGGAGCTGTAATAGACTTGAAGGAAAGCATCAAAGAAGAGTTGGCAACCTGAAAATCAGCAGCTGGGAGACTTTCAGGCCATAAATCGAGGATTCCTCACCAAAAGAGAAATTGGCAAGAAGATGAAGATGACTGTATACCACTCCACCTATGTTCCAGTCTTGACTTACTGGTGGCGAATCATGGGCACTTGACTAATGGATGCAAGTTATGGAAATGACTAAAATCCACAAAAGCCAGTTGCAAACCTCAGAAATGAGGTATCTGAGGAAGGTGGTTAAAGTAACGAGAAGGGACTTGGTCTGCAACCAAATGATACGTCATGGTCTCGAAACCCAGCCCCTGCAGACCTGAGTGGAACAGTCCCAGTTATGATGGTATTGGCCATGTCTGCAGAATGGGAGAAGATCAGGCACCACGACAAATATGGAAAACCAAGGGCCACTGATCTGGACCTCCATTACAGCCCAGTGTTTGCTAGGAGGACATCAGACAATCCCAGAACGCAGAGGACTGGACTGGAATCAGGCCAGAATGAAGACAGCGATAGGATAGCTAAGCACACTCTATGGCTACCCTCTACACCCCAAAGGTAGGAGAAGAATGACTAAGTAATTAGGTAAATTTATTATAATTTTTCAAAACCGTTGTTGCATTCTGCTTCTGTTTAGTTAAAAGTTGAAATCATGCCTGTGCATTTAAAATGATGCAGTATACAACTTAAGAATGCAATAATGAACATGTAGTAGTTACAAACAGCAGCAGTAAGAATTGGTTGCCAGAGGAATGTTTCAGTAGATAAAACAAGGTTTAGGCAGGGATTTGGGCTGTCACCTGTTCTGCCGATTCTGTACAGGGAAATTAATAATGAGATCCATAGAGGACATCCCAGAACTTTCATTTGGTGGACTTAGTTTAAACAACTTGAGATATGCTGAAGATAGTCTTAATAGCAAAAACGTGAAGAAGAGTTGCAAGAAATAATTGATACAATACTGACAGGATTTGTAAGAATAAAGGCCTTAGCCTAAATAGCAAAAAAACAGACAGAAGTAATTGTCATCCCAAAGAAAATGACTTCATCAGAATGGGACAGTTTTGAAAAGTCAATAGATGCAATTACCCAGACACAATATCAGACGGAAGATGCATCTCAGAGGTGAAGAGTAGGATAACCCAGGCAAAAGCAGCCTTCGGTACTGTGAAAAAGAATTTTTGCAACAAATCTTTGTCAATGGAAGTAAGCAAGTTCATCATTGTTACATAGAGCAATTCTGACATAAGGAAGTGATGTAAGGACAAGTAGGAAACAAGCAAGATAATCCCTGGAGGCCATAGAGATGTAGTTTTACTGAAGAATGTTAAAGAATGCCATAAGATGCTATCAAGAGTAAATGATAATGTCCTGAAAGAGGCCAGTGTGCAAATGTGGTGGATTTTGATGTTATGAAATGTTGTTGATATGTTTCCTTATTGTACTGAATGAGGCCAGCTGTGAAGGTCCCTGATTCTAACAAAATTAGGGTTGAGTTATCAGGGTACCTTGCTGCTACCACCTTATGGCCTCAAGCAGACTTATTCTTGACTAGTATTAATGATAGCTACGTCTAATGTCTAGGGATATGCAAGTGTGGTGTGATGGTACTTTAACAATAATACACATCTATACCAACAAGTATTAAAGTCTATGAGTAAAGGAAATAACACCTGGGATAAATTTGTACAATTAATAATTTTCTGTATGATTTATTGGTCCTGAACCTAGTATTCTTCTGGTCAGGACTTTAAAATGAAAAGAATTCAAGATATATACAAAATGTAAATTTTAGACCCAAAGGGACAAGTGTCCAAACAAATACTGTTTAACTGTACTAATAGGGTTACTAAAATTTGTCTATTACTGGTTTCTAACACTGGATGGCGGTTTGGGATTCTATAATCACTCCCAGTCTCTTTAATATACAATGTCACTGTAAGTTCTCTGGGGAAATAGTTTATTCTTGTTATACAGGGGTGTGCTGGTCTTAAAGCTGATGTAGAGTTAGGGTGCCAGATATTTTACTTATCTGGGCACACTTGAACAGTCTGTAAACTTGGTGTCACACGATTTTGCTATGATAATGGCCAAAAGTAACAGGGTAGACTCTGCAGGTCCCTGTCACTACTGTGCATGAAACGGCTTCTCATAGACATCTGGCACCGGACTAGTGCCAGATAAAAACCCTGTAACAATGAAATAATGTCTCCTTGTTGATATCTTACTTCAACTGTGTTTTATATATACAAAAGAGAATACATAAGAAATAAAGAGCTGGGTCATATCTAATGGACCAATCCAGCACATCCATTCCACAGTGTACCAGTGTTGTTCACATGTCTCTTCTACAAAGGTGGTACTGCATCTGCAATAATATTGTTACTCTTTCTTTTCTGCCATACAATAGGATAGGTGAGCTGTGTCCCTCTGGTCACCTAAGAAAACCTTTTTATTTCACAAAACATGTGCATTTACAAAACTGGCAATGTGTTATAGCCTAATTATACCTTCAGGCCCTGCCTAAATCAGCTTGGGACCTGATTACTTACAGTCATGATGGCAGCATCTCTCACTCACATTTTTAAACAAAATATATATGAATAATGTCGGTCTTACCAGAAATTCAATGAAAAAACACAGGTACGTTGAATAGCAGACTCCAGATATACTGCTGGCTGAACAGTGATGCCTATTACTTTAATATATATTTGCTTTAATAAGGCTAATCACTTTTTCCAGAAATACACAACGTCCTGCTCTAGGGACTATCTTCTACAAATGGCGTCAAGCCTTTGAATGTACTCAATAATATGAAATGTTTTGACCAATGGGATCTACTACTAAGATTCTCCATTCAAATTTTTAAATCTAAGGTCCAATTTCGGTCCAATGTTAATGTACTTCTGTCGGTCTGTCCGTCCGAACTTGGCATTCACCAAAAATAAACTTGGTTTTGGCCTAACACTACCAAAAAACATTCAGTTTGAGCCATCCCATAATTTTTTCTCCCCTTGTCTACCCCTTTCTACATGTACCCTTTCTTGCCTTTTTCAAGGACGCGTCAAAAAATGTTACCGTTAGTGTAAGTCCAAACGAGCATGTGTTGGTCTGTCTGTACGAACAAATACAGTCTTTTGTCCATAACTTTATTTCTATCTGTCGGATTTTTTATTCGAAAGCATATTACCCATCAGGACAAGACCAGCTCTAAGACTAGCTAACTTTTATGATCTTAAACCTATTAATAAAGAATTCAATATATTTTCCATTTTGGTGTTCGTTGTTTTCTAAGTCTCAACTACTTGAATGTTATAAAAATCATCGCAGATCTTCCTTTTTCCCGGCAGGAAGTAATTATGCGTGTGTGCCTTTTGTTAGAAAATGTATTGGACTTGGCGGTTTATTTTTAAATTTTAAAACTCGCGATATCGTTTTCGACACAAGCTAACGGCATCATCTCGCACTGTCGGCCTGAGTAGCTAATTCAAACTTCTAACACTTGACAAGCCGGCAGCATGTGTCTGCTCTCTCAATCTTATGCGTTCGTGTGTTTTATTCTTACTATCTTTCCTGGAACCACTACGCTTGTAGATTTTTCAAATTTTTATCGTTAACCCTTGACGGGCGCGTTATAAAGTCCAATACTACCAGCGCTACTACCAGCAATACTACCGAAGAAAGGTGATCTATCAGACTGTAATAACTGGCGTGGTATATCTCTATTATCAGTACCTGGAAAATTATTATGTTGCATGATGTTAGAAAGACTTAAATTGCATGCTGACGAAAAGATCACAGAAGAACAAGCGGGTTTCAGGCCGAAACGATCATGTATTGATCAAATATTCACACTAAGAACAATTATAGAAGAATCAGTGGAAAGGCAATCGCCACTTATTATCACCTTCGTCGATTTTCAAAAAGCCTTTGATAGTCTACACCGCCCATCATTGTGGAAGATACTTACAATCTATGGTTTTCCAACAAAATATGTGAATATAATCAAAGCGCTATATGACAATGCAAGATGTTGTGTTAGAACAAATAAAGGGAATACAGAATGGTTTTACAGTAGAAACAGGGGTGAAACAAGGCTGTATTATGTCCCCACTACTTTTTGGAATAGCTATTGATTGGGTTATGAGAAACTATACCCACAATGAACAATTGGGTATAAAATGGACAAATGGAAAATTCCTGGGGGACCTGGATTTCGCAGATGATGTAGCATTCTTAAGTTCAACACCAAGACAATCCCAAGAAGCAATAAATAATTTGTGTCATCTCTCGGTTAAAATTGGTCTCCAAATAAATGCCTCTAAAACTAAAGCTATGAACTTTTCTAACGAGACCTTTGATATCATCTTGAACGGGGAAAAACTACAGAAAGTTGAAAGTTTCAATTATTTAGGCAGTAAAATGACTCAGGATGGTGACACAACAAGAGAAATCCATACTAGAATTGCTTTGGCAGCTAGCGCCTTCAATAGATTATCTAACATTTGGAAATTACGATCATTGAATATACATACCAAGCTTCGTCTGTTTAATTCAAATGTTATCTCAGTGTTAACATACGGCTGTGAGAGTTGGAAAATAACAAAATCATTGGAGAACAAGCTGAATACATTCGAGAACAAATGTCTTAGAAAACTCATGAACATCAGTTGGAAAGAATTCAAGACTAATCGACAAATAAGAGAAGACTCTAGGCAGAAATATGTCTCCGACTATATAAGGAAAAGACGATGGTCATATATCGGTCATGTCCTACGAATGCAAAACAACAGAATACCACTACAGGCGCTCACTTGGGTTCCTGAGGGTAAGCGGAAAAAAGGAAGACCAAAAGAAACACTCAGAAGAACAATAATAAGAGAAGGAAGAACGTTGGGCCTAAATAATGTGCAAGAGCTAAGAGGAGTGGCGTCACAACGAACAACCTGGAGAGCACTGGTTTCTGCCTTATGCGCCGTGTTTGGCGCTTAAAGAATTTATTATTATTATATTACTACCAGCGCTGCAATAAGGTTTTAGACTACGTTCTATCCTACCTAAATCAATGTGTTTTCTGGCGCAGGGAAGAAAACGCGTTACAACTTTACTAATTCTATACATATTATTATGACTTTATTACATATAATTAATGATTTTATCGCTGTATCAATGTACTTCATCACAGCAAAGAAAGCTTATTACTCATATCACCAGGTAGTGCTTCACTTTCATTGAGTATATTATGAGGAGAGTATAGCTGGAATATATTGTGACAGTATGAGAGTCTGAAGGAAAATCACATAGGACAGCAAGAAGAGAAGATACTGGACAGTGTGGTATCGTGGCATGATAGAAATCTACAAAAGAATTGATAAACAGCACTAGGAACAGGGCATTGTGGAGAGACATGATCACCAATGCTGATTGCCATGCCTAATCAAGAAGACAGTTAATTACTTTATTTAAAATTATGTAATAGTTTTTAAAAGAAGATGGTGTGCTACTATATTTGTGCATGTTGATACCTTACACATTTTCCTAGGGCAAAGTATCACAAATTAAAATATGGAACAGACTTAAATCCAGATGATTTGAAACCACCATCATTTGATAAAGAGAATAAAGGTATGGTTTTTTTTGTTCCTCTGTGTTTCATAATTTTTTTGTTGAGAGTGGCAATTCTTCAGATATACAGAATGAGCAGAAATTGCATCATCTTGTTAGTTCAGCATCATAATTTACATTCAAATGTTCATTAATTAATATTGTGTTTTTAATTAATAAAAAGAAGCTCTGTACAGAGCATCAAAATATAAGGTAATGTGATCATCAGAAGTAGCCCCACCCCATATTGCACAAGCATTTAGCCTCTTTTACCTTCTTGACCATGGGGAAGGGTGGCTACTTGGGTCATGATTCCCCAGTTGTCGTGTGGTGTGTACTGGGGCAACTACGACAGTAGTTTTTGCCAGGAATAGTCTATGAGATATTAGATATAAGGTCTCTAGAAATTGGCTCGTTAAGAAAGAATAAAGACCTATTCGAGATAGGGACAAGAAGACAGGAATGCGAATGCTTTCCACTGGACAGTGTTTTCTAATTATTTATGGAAAGAGTTCTGTTTCCCCACGACCTTAGCTTCTGCCCTTAGATCCCGTAAAAGAAAAAGCCCCCAACCTCATCTGAGTAGAGAAATGTTCCTGTAGGTGAATATGTAACACCGACAGCACAAGTGATACATTAACAAACTAGATAATGATCAAACGATCGTTGGGTTTATTAATGAAATATCCACACATATAGGGTTAGTAATGGTTATAACGTGATGATGGTGAAAGACGATTCACTCAAAACACACAGATGAGATAATAAAATTGCAGTTAATTAAGTAGTAGTTAATTAAGAATGAACTGGTGTAAAGCGAAATGATGATGATGTGGTATGATACGTGTTACCAAAATGGAGAGTACTCTACACAGTCCATGTGTCTCTAAATGCTTTGCATTGATATGACGATTCACATGTATGCATACACTGTCCCAAGTTGTTATATGTTATGTCGAGTGGGGTATCTCTAAGCCGAGGATGTTCTGATGAAAACTGTTGTCGCACTGAGAACGCTGACGAGATATTTATGTATATTCCTTCACTGTTTGAGTATATCTCTGTAGTGTTATCAACAGTTAATAGCTGTCATATGAACAAAGGGTCTGTTGTCTAATCTCCCGAGGGTACTAGCCAGACTGGATATCTTCACGAAATGTTAGTGATATGTAGACTCACAATCTTGCGTATGTAGTCGTGATTCATAAAATATACTTTAGAGTCTGCTTCATAGAATGCGCTTAAGAGTGTGATGCACTTGGTATAAATATGCGATTCCTCTTTTAAGCTCTTTTGCTTGACTTCAGATAATAATGATCTTTCGAGTGATTTGAATTTATGATGACTCTGTATTGAACTTGTGATAACGATGTATTGAACTTGTGAGCCAGCAGTATATGGGTGACGAAAAATGCTGCGTCCACCTTCTGACTTGTGGGTGAGACAATATTCCTCTTTAACTGAGGAATGCAAGATGTCCTATGGCGAATTCTTCTAGCCAAATGTCCGTTTTTGATAACTTATTTCTGATTAGACGTCAGACACGTTGCGTGTAGACTCAGACTTCTGATGAACTGAAGACACACAAAAGTCTTCGTAAGTTTTTCACATTTAACATCACTGGTTGACTTTCATTCATACTACTGCTCATTATTGATCTCTCTCTGAGTTCAGTTCTAATGATGTTAAATATCTTGTGCATGAGAGTGTGTGCGCATGGGAGACTGTGATGATGATGAAGGTGAAGTATGAACTATTAATTACCTCCTATCATCTTCTAGGAAAATCTTCTGATTTTATTAATCAGTTATGCAAAGAATTATTTGAAACTCTATCTTTCGCACATTTTAGCTGTGAGGTTAAAATAAACAAAATTTAAGAAAATGTATTAATAATCTGTATAAGATCTACTAACCTTCTTTTCCCTTCGCAAAATCCTTTAAGAACACAATTCATCACAGAACTGAATTATATCCACTCTGAATAAACACGTGTATTTAGGCTAGGCGTTTTTGGGATTGTATCTCTGCCTCACAATATAAAAACTGAACTGCTTCCTCTAGCACGCTACGCGGTAGATTATATTTCTGGAAGT
Organism: Oreohelix idahoensis; assembly: GCA_024509875.1. NCBI lineage: Eukaryota > Metazoa > Mollusca > Gastropoda > Stylommatophora > Oreohelicidae > Oreohelix > Oreohelix idahoensis. The sequence goes on along the minus strand of JAMPIV010006310.1, from coordinate 566,557 downwards.
CCAATGTGGGTGTCTGGATCCCTGACATCCAGCTCCGCCCATACCAACCAATCCTTAATAGCCCCTCTGGTCACTCATTCACAGGATCGCTCTTGTCCCCTGTCAGTCCAAACGTGGGTGTGGTTTGACAAACAGGTATGGAGATAATTGGCGGGCTAATGCAAAAGTGCTGTCAAATTGCTGTCACCCTACTCTCTGATTGTTTATTGTTCACCTGGCCAAGCTGGGCGTCCAGTGTGGTAACCCAACGCTTGTCTGAACAGCGGCAGACCAAAGATAACACCATTACAGCATGAGACGTTTTCACCTGGCCAATCTGGGCGTCCAATGTGGTGTCACAGAAATTACAGCATGCCCAGATGTCTGATTGGGATGACCAGATGTGTTTTCACCAGATTTATCACGATGCAATGTGGGCTTCAAACGATAATGTCAGGTATGGGGACTCAATCAAAGGACTTTATTTCCCCCGATGAAAGCACAAATGTGGTTCTCTAGATACCGGTCACGAGTAATCACAACGATGAAATAGCAAATGTGGGATCGCAAATGTGGGATGAAAGAGCAAATGTCGGAGAAAATACAATACGAAAGATGTAGGAAAAGATAGAGCAATAAGGCCTTTGCGCTCGTTTATCACACCAGTGTCATCCCAGTGTTGGTTTTTTTCACTGTCTGCATTGGGAATAGAACCCACTCCACCTTGTTTACAATTACTAAACTAGCTTTTCATTCCTAGTTTTACTCAATATGCCAACCTGAGATAGTTATGAAGGTAAAGATTTTGTTCTGCATAAAGTTACTGTCCTGAACTCCATTGCCCCATTTGGTTGTACAACTGATAGCACACTTTTCAGTAGTTTCACCAAGTCTGTTGAGTGCCCATGTCCTTGTCTGTCCCTTCTGGTCCAATTGTTTCAGTAGATTATATACTGACTGAGGCTGCCAGATGACCTCTGCACTTACTTCTACAGCTGTCAGCTTTTGCTGTGAACCTCTCATGTTTCAGGTCAATATATTTGGCCATTTTGAAAGCATGCTCATCTAATCTGCATTCAGATAACACTGCCAGCTCAATCATTATAATCTGGCACAATGACAGGCAGTGTAGCACTATATCCTGTCATCTTTGAGACTTTCTAATGACTCCTGGGAATATCCCTTGCACATATAGGTCTGCATCCATTTCTCAATCCTGTTGCACCATCGAGAATAGTTGACAAGCTAATATTTGCTTTGGAGTGCATTAACTGTCCTGCAGTCCAAAATGTGTCTACTTGTAACATTAGTGGTTTTGCTATTTACTTTCAACCTTGCCAAGCCTAATGTAGCAGCTAGCTCATATACTACTCTGTTGTGTTGCCATGTATATCATTCTTGTCTAAGTGAGAATTACCTGCTGAGAATGCATGTTCCAGCGTTAGCTTCTCTCGTCTTAGAGGGCACAGAGCATCTTTGCATTTTCCCAATTTCACAAGGTTTTTGGCTGATGATAGATAATTATAAATTTATCTGATAATAAAGCTTAGAGTTGCATGAGATGATTAAAAATGTATCTGATAATGAAGCTTAGAGTTGCTTGGCCCATATATTTTTTCATGTCAAGGATCTCTGCAGGACTCCTTCCCATGTAGTTCAATGGCCTTGTTGTGCTTGTTGTTTGGTATTTTTTTTTTGGTAAACCCACTTACCATTCACTGCTCTCGAATTTCCTGAACTGCCATATCTCTACATTCCTAGTTTGATGCCTAAGACTACTAATGGATATTGCCATGGCCAAATTTCCATTTTATTGGTCTGGATATAACTAGTCACCTCCTTCAGCTTGAGAGTGTTGCTGGCTATTTCTTCAGCCTCTTTCACTTTCTGCTTCATTCCAGTTTTTGTTGTGGACAGAACGGTTTAAACTACCTCATCTGGTAAGTCGCATAACATAATAGCTAATCTGGCCTTTCTTGCTTTGTATTCTTCCACTGCTGACTGGAAAGGGAGTACGAACTTTCATTTCTTATGGTACAGTTGTTAAGTACATCATTTTGACTGATTGCTAATTCCTCAGATGTCCTTCAGTTTTTTTTTTTTTCTTTTTGCAATGTCAGTGTTCCTTGTTATCATTGTTCAAACAGTTCTTATTCCTGATGTGTTCTCTGAGGAATCTTCCCTTATTTTTTCATGCTTTGCTTCTTTTCCTGCACAACCATCCTGCCATACATAACACATTGTGATGGGCTTCCAAGTGCTGCCACACCAATTTAAATCCTTTTTCTGTTTCATTTACTTTCTTGATCTATTTTCTGGCATGGTTCTTCTGTTTTCTAATTTCCTGTGTTGGTTTTTGTCTTCTGCTCTTCTGTGGATACAATGTTACAGAAAAAAATTACTTAAAATTTTTCAGATGAGCAAGTAGATGGAGAAATTTGTCTGTCCACTTCATCTGGATCTAGTACCGCCACATGGCGTCAAGGGCGGCAGCTCCTTAGACAGTAAGTTAAATTATTCGAGAAATAATGATGTACATAGCATATTTGTAGACGAGAAGAAGACAAGTTTCAGTGGAACAAGATATAAGAAGAGGATGCTGGAGATGGATAGCTCACACATTGAAGAAACCTGTTAATAGCATTTCAAGGCAGGCCTTGTTATGGAATCCCCAGGGTGAGAAAGGGAGACTGAAAAAACACAGAGGAAGAGAGCAGGAAATGGAAGTGAAAGGGATGAGAAAAATGGAACGTCTTTAAGCTGATGGCATGGGGCAGAACTCTAGACAGTGAGTGTGTTGAAGGCCTGTGCGTGCTCCTTGGGGATATAATAATGATGATATCAGTAGCTTCAATTGTTATTTCTCTCTATTAAAAAAAAAAAGGTAAAGGATCACGTTACATGCCCATTGAGGCATATTGGGAATATGGTGTTAGTCCTATATTTTCTTGACCATCGGCACACTAGGAGTGATGTGGTCAGCATCATACCGGATGCCTTAACCTTGCCAGAGTTGCTCTGGGACCCAGAGCCTTTTGTGGTCTAAAAAATGCCACCTCAACTGGGGATCGAACCATGGACCACCGAGCTAGGAAGCCAGTGCACTAACCATTGCACTACCGCGGCTCCCTATGGCAGGTGAATTTAAAGACAGATTTCACATATACAAACTACTAAATAAACCAGGAAGTACATGATAATATAAACGAAAGCTAATTAATGAAATCTTTCATTAGATCTTGTTTTTCTGATGGAAAGAGGAAAATTATTCATCACTTTGGTCAGAAATTAGTTAAGAAGTCTGTAAGTTTATTCTTCCTGCTTTCTTGAATTGTCGAGTACAGTAAATATTTATTATTGTTTGGGTATCTGCTTTTAGGTATCTTCAAGAAATAGGTTATACGGACACCATAATTGATGTTCGTTCTGCCCGAGTTCGTTCTCTCTTAGGTCTGCAGTCCCACGCATGTGACATAGATACTGACATATCCCAGTCCATTCTGGTCAATGGAGAGCAGTCTAACAAACGGGATAATCAGGGGAAAAGGTAAGTTCAGAGGTGCAAATTTGTCATGAGATTTGTTATATAACAAGTAATACATCATTTTATTAATATTATATTTTTGTTACCTGCTGATTATGTATGCATCCTAAGCCAAAACACAGACTGCAAGGCAAATTTGAAATTTGAGGAAATTGCAAGATTTGTATAAAAGGAGAAAAAGTCGGAGAAATCAAAAGTTATGGAGAGCATCAGAAACAATTAAAGTATCTAAACCTGAAATAAGAACCTTGCTACTGTGAAAGAATTCAGCAGCTTGGAAGTCCACTGTCAGCTGATAGCGGTCATTCCGACAGTGATATGAGAAAGCAGGCCTGGCACTGAATACACTATATGTAGATTCAGTGAAAACAAAACAGATACTGCATTAAGTGTTCAGTAGCAAAGACCCAAGAAGAATAAACAGTATGTGTTGGCAGCTATAAAGGTATCTGTAACTGACGAGCGTATAAAAAATTGTCAGCACAAAACGGTTTTAGGCAAGGATATGTGTTATCACCTGATCTGCTGTCTCTGTACAGTGAAAAAACATAATGAGAGCAATAGAGGATATGCCAAGAAACATAAGACAAACAACTTGTTATATGTTGACGATACAATCCTAATAGTGGAACGAGCTACAAAATAGTGACATAAAGTTAAAACAAATTAGCTGTTAGCCATATTATATCAAAATCTTTTTGCCGAAAGTCAACACTGGAGTGGCCTGAGAAATGAAATAGCAATGTAACATAATTTGCTGCTTCTGTCTTGGGTTTTTGTATCGCTTTACTTTATCTGTCCCAGGCATTTTTTTTTAGGTTTTAACCAGGAAGCAAAACTGTTTTTCATAGATGGTTAAAATAAGGAGTAAATTTATATGTTTATGAGACAACATCTTGTAATAAATATAGAATCATTTTACATTTCTTGAAGACTATTTTGAAATATTTTAGTCCATAAATGCAGCAGTTACGTTTGTTTTATACCGAGTATAGGGCAGACATTAGAAACTCTGACTGTATAACTCATCGGGCATACACTACTTGCTCTGTGGGGTAGAAAAAGTTAACACCATCTAGTGAAACATTTGTCATTCAAGTAAGACAATGATGAGACTTGTCAGTCTCACATGTTTCCTAGTGTTACTTTTCCCCACTGGATTCAGCAATCTTCATTATCAGGTACAGATTATTCTTACACAGTCTCACATGTTTCCTAGTGTTACTTTTCCCACTGGATTCAGCAATCTTCATTATTATCAGGTACAGATTATTCTTCCTTTTTGCACTCCTTATGGAGTTGCCACTGCCGCTGGTTCCCCTTGCAGGAAGCTTGCACCAATCATTCACATGCACTTGCAGCAGTGTGGCGGGTTGGTTTCATATGTGTGATTAACTTGAGAAAGGTTAGGAGAATGTTCAGAATTATAAATATGCTGCCACACCACATATTGTGAAGAAATTCAGATAAAGTCCATCGACAGTACAATACAACACACTCCATTTGATAGTGAAAATCCATTAGTTTCACATTGGCAATTCATGCAACAGGGCCGTCAAAGTTAATGAACTAACGGACAAACTATGTGGACAAACTCTTTCCTGTCAGTATCACCTGAGTCTGCGAATCAATATTTAATAACACCATCATCAGTTATTATGCTATAAGCACAAGCATACTTCCCTGTAGATACATGTACACATCTCTGGCACTCAATATAATGGAATATCTTCTGAAACTGTAGACACCTCTGCAGACATGGAACACATTAGCCAGAGCTCACACACATGCAGCCTAGCCAGCTGGAGACGCTGCCCTAAAGTCAACTGTCGTTGCTCTGCACACGGGTCTACGTAATTATATTATTTGACGTCATTTTAATCTAGCGACGTTCTATTAGAGCACCACGATGTTTTCAAAATCATGAACGCATTGCGGTGCACAAAAAGAGGTGTAACGTGGTGGTTTCTGTGGCACTTTGTTTTGTATGATGAGGTTGCCAGCCCTACACACGTTATATTAGTCACCGTGTATGATATGCCTGAAGGTGCAGTAGGCCATTCTTTCTTTGTCTCTTCAGTGACACACACACACCCCCCCCCCCTCCCGAACTACACGGGGCCTTGTATGCATGCCTGTAGGTACAAATTAATAATCTTAAACTAGTAAAGGCTCTTTCATTATCTTAATACAGAGTGATATTTATGTGATATGTAATTATTAGACCTAAAGGTCTATTTGGACATGCGCCCTAATATAACCGACTAGGTTGAACTCGCCAAAACTAAGCAAAATATTATTTATTTTTTTAAAATGTGATATGTGAAGGGAAAAAACAAATAATGCAATAGTGACAGGTAGCTACATTTAACAAGTCGAATTGCATGGGATGAAAAAAGACTTAGCTTTTACTGTCTGTAAAATAGTGGATTTGTGGTGCTTGTATTTGTCTGTAATGAGAAAAGAAATGTTATTGATTGCCGTATTCTCTCGTGCACAGTTTCAGTCCAGCACTGTCCTCCAATAGTTGAGCTGAATTTTGAAAAATTTAGTGCTCGGTAGAAGCAGCTGTCAATCACAGCTGGAGCCCTGTCTCTGAGGCAGAATTATGAGTGGCAAATGTTAAACTGTTCCTGCATAAGGAAAGAACATTGTGCTGTCATAATTAGGAAAATTCTAGGCACCACCCTTAAAAATATTAGTTGTCCGAGTGTCCTGCTGCCCAGTAGTTGCTAGCCCCTGCCTGAGCCTAAACAGCAGGGTTGTGGAGTCGGCCAAAACAATTTTCCGATTCCGACTTCTGAAATTTTAGAAGTCCGATTGCTGATTCTTAACCAGTCAAATGGCACCAAATTCGGAGTCAGGAGTCCTGACATTTTTTTACCGACTCCACAAACAAAAATGACAGACTCCACAGCCCTGCTAAATAGCAAGAAGATGAAAGTAATGGTCATCTCCAAGGAACAGAATCATCTAGTAAATGGAATCTTTTTGTAAGAAGTTTAAAGAGCTGAAAACACTTGCCAGGGACAGGGCACTTTTCTTACGATATCTGCATTTGTTGTGCTCTCATCATCAAGGGTGTGAGAGTATTCTCATCATCATCAGGTGCCATCTTCATATTGGTGGTCAGCGGCAGTGGATCTCCGACATCTTCTGTCTCTTGTCTGGATGGTGCACTCTGACAGACTCTTTCCTGTCCATCTCTTGATGTTATCTTCTCACTTCCTCTTGCACTTCCTCTTGCACGTTTGCCTTCAACTCTGCCTTCTTCTTTTTACATGGCCAAAATATTTTAGCTGTCTAATTTTGATCTATTTTTTCTATATCTTTATTTGTTTGCTTCTCCTTCCACAAAACGTGCCCCATTCTTCTAATATATCCTCATCTCCAAGGCCTCAATTCTTTCTTCTAATTGCTTGTTCATTGTCCATGTTTCTACACCATACAGTAATGAAGAATACACATAGTATTTGATGATATTCAGTTTGAATTTGTGAGTTAGTTGTTTAGATGTTAGAATCTGTCTCATCTTGTTGAATGTAGCCTTGGCCATTCCTATTCTCTTCTTGATTTGAGAGTATTAAACACATATAAATACTTTGACTAACAATATGAGATAAAAAGTACAATACAGAAATAAAGAACATGATAGTCCTAACAAAATCAGCTTGCCAGAAAATGAAAAGTGTCCGATGCAACAGATTTTTTGATGGAAATGAGAAATAAGAGTTTGTGAGTGATAAATCGAGCTGTTTTTATCATACTGAAGTAAGTAAAAAAAAAAAAAAAAAAAAAAATTTTCTCTAGAGGTGACAGGTGTAGTTCTACTAAACAAGGTACGAATACCATGAACAGCTAAAAAGATCGACAGTGATGTCCTAAAGGAGGCCAATATGCAGTGGAAATTATTACACACTGAAGGAAGAAGTCCTTGAATTTTTACACATTTTGACAAGATGTACATTATAATACATTGGATCATCAAGCACAGTTGACAATAAAAAGAGATGAAGATGACAAAGGGAGAAGGTACTTGGTAATTTAATATCACCTGTATAAATAATAAAAGGGACTACTGTAAGCCCTATAATATTTAGTAAAAAAAAAAAAAATTTAAAGTGGTTTAGGAGTCAATTGTACTAATGAACAGTAAGGTTTAGGTGTCAATTTTACTAATGAACAGTAAGGTTTAGGTGTCAATTTTACTAATGAACAGTAAGGTTTAGGTGTCAATTGTACTAATGAATAATGAGTGGGAAACACGAGTTGTTATGTAATGGCCTTTCTTCAGCTAGTCAGAAACAAGAAACAAAAATTATAGAAAGCAGGCTCATTAAATATTCTTCTTCTTTGATCCTTAGCCACCGGCTGTCAAAGCAGTCAGTGGCCATCACACCTGGTGGCATCTTGTAGGGCAGCAACAAACTGCTTCCACTTTGTTCGGTCAGCAGCCATCCTTCGTACAGTGCCCCAGCTCTGGTTCATTTTTTGCATCTCAGCCTCCACAGTTCTCCACCAAGTTGTTTTTGTCAGCCTCTCTTTCGCTTTCCTTCAGGGGTCCATAGCATAGCTGTTCTTGTGATGGCATCGGGTTCTCTTCTGAGGAAGTGGCTAACCCAACTTCAGCGTCTGCCAGCTATGATGGTGTGCATGTCCTCTTGGTTACTCCGAGTAAGCAGTTCTTGGTTGGTGATGGTATTCGGCCAAAAGATTAAGAGAATTTACTTATTTAGATTGTGTGGAAAGAGGACAATCTCGACTTTCCTTCTCTGTTACTCTCCAGCTTCCCGCACCATAGAGAAGCACAGAAAGTACACAGCTCTCATATAATCTTACTTTTGTGTTTGTGCTGTACTGGGAAGACTTCCAGATGTTGTTTAGACTAGCACAAGCTGTTCTCGCTTTATTCATTCTGTTGTTGATGTCTTTGCTTGTTCCGCCGTCTGATGTTATTGTACATCTTATTTCTCTTGGACTGTCCTCTGTTGTGTGACGACGCATCACCTAGTCTACGACCGTTAAAAATAAAGTGGTTGATAAGGGGCATCCCTGTCATATTCATGTTCTCACCTCAAAAGTTAGGTTGCGCTGCCCAACACTACATGTAAAGTTAGCATGCATAGAAGCTTTTGATGACGGAAACAATGCAGCTGGGATCTCCATATGCCCTCAGTATTTTCCATTGGCTGACCTTGTCGATGCTGTCAAAATTCTTTTCAGAATCAACAAAGTTAACATATAGTTGTCTCTGCCATTCTGAGCACTGCTCTATAATGTTCCTGAGGGTGAATATAAGATCTGCACATCTTCTGTTCTTTCTTAATCCTGCATGTTCCTTTCTCAGTTTATGGTCTGCTGCTTTTGAGATTCTTTGGATAATTATCCTGCCTAGTATTCTACTGGGAACTGAAAGGAGAGAAATTCCTCTCCAGTTGTTGTAGTCTACAAGGTCGCCCTTCTTGGGCAATTGGACTATTATTCCTTTATTCCACTCCTTTGGTGTTGTCTCTGTTTGCCAGACTTGTGCAAATAATGGTTCTAATAGTTCTGATAGTTTGGAATTATAATTTTTATCTGTAAATTATTTTGATACGAAAAACATCTCCAGCATCAACACGATTTATACCATAACTTCATCGATTTCACAAAAGCCTTCGATCGAGTCTGGCATGAAGGTTTATGGCAAATAATGAGAAAATTCAATTTTGATACCAACATCATAGATATCATTGAAGCACTATACAAGGACGCAAGCAGTGCTGTTTTTGCAAGCAATGACATTGGAGAATTTTTCAAAACAACTGTAGGAGTTTGCCAGGGATGTATCCTGTCCCCAGTGCTCTTTAATATATATCTAGAACATATTATGCAGGAGGCTCTTTATGATTATAAAACAACCATATCGATTGGAGGCCGACCTCTTTGCAATCTACGTTTTGCTGATGATATCGATCTGATAGCTGGATCAGAATCAGAACTTCAAGACCTTACCTCTAGACTGGAGAAAGTAACAAGAACATATGGGATGGAAATTAATATAGAAAAAAGCAAGATATTGGTGAATAGCTATAAGAAATATGTTCCGACCAACATTACGTTAAATGGGCAAACGTTAGAAGAAGTTAACACCTTTAAATATCTCGGGTCTACTATATGTAGTGATGGAAGATCAAGTAAAGAAATCAAGACAAGACTTGAAATGGCCTCAGCTGCCATGACAAGACTGAATGTGATCTGGAAAAGTAACATAGGTTTTCCTGTGAAGATCAAATTATACAAATCACTTGTATTATCTATTCTCTTATATGGGTGTGAGAGCTGGACACTCATTGCAGATACGGAGCGAAGGATTCAGGCTTTCGAGCATAAATGTTATAGAAGAATTTTGCGCATTTGCTATAAAGAACACAAAACAAATGTCTATGTTAGAGAGAAGATAAACACCTATGCAGGCCACCAAGAACCACTTTTGTCAGTAGTGAAACGTCGAAAGCTTGCCTGGTTTGGGCATGTAACTCGTCATGACTCCCTTTCGAGAACGATCCTCCAGGGAACAGTCGAAGGTAAACGGAGAAGAGGAAGGCAAAGAAAATCCTGGGCTGGTAACATCAAAGAATGGGCAGGACACGGTTTTTCCACACTTGTACGCATTGCTGAGGACACAGAGAGCAGTGGAGGACCCTGACTGCTGATGCTTCCACCATGGCACCCCTACGACCCATGACGGGTTACGGATTGAGATGAGATGATGATGATTTTTTCCATGCATCTGTTGTGCCTTTTTTGTCATTTTCTCATAGCCTTTCTATAATTCTCTTCTTTGTTTTTGCTTGTTTGTGACTGTGGCCACTGAAGGGTAGTCCTGAAACATTTAATATTTCTCATGTACTGTTCCATTGTGAAACATACTCCTATATTTTTTTGGGAGAAAAAAAAGTATAGAGAGACAGGGTCTCGCATAGATAAACATATGAGGCAAAATTCCAAAATGAAAGAAATACAAAACAGGAGACAGTCAGACTCGGGACCATGTTGGATGGAAGGTTTTTGTCTCAGCTTGACGAAGACCAATGACTATGATGATGATTTGTTATTTGCGTCCTAGTTGCATAATAATTTTTTTTTGTTATCTCATTACCTGTCACTGTCATTTACAGAGTGGTTTTAATTTAAGAGAAGTTGATCAAATAGGTCGCGGTTTGCACAAGGAGGAAGCTGTATCAAGAACAAAAATGGTGTAATATTACTTGATGAGAAAGACATATCAAACAGATGGGCAGAATACGTAAAAGAACTATTTGAGGACAACAGAGGTAAAAAACCATCACCAAATTCTAATGAAGGCCCAAACATTCTCAGATCAGAAGTAGAGAATGCCATACATATAATACAAAAAGGAAAATCAGCAGGCATGGATACCATAAAAATTGAAATGAGAAGCTCTGGAGAGCTTTGGTATAGATACAATCACAGATCTATGCAACGATATATACAATACAGGATATATACCACACGACATGAAGACATCAGTTTTTATAACATTGCCCAAAAAACCAAATGCAACAGAATGTTCAGACTTTAGAACAATCAGCCTGATGAGTCATGCAATTAAGATACTGCTCAAAATAATACAGGAAAGAATAAAAAGTAAGGTAGACAGCGAAATCCAAGAAGAACAGTTTGGTTTTAGATGTAACAGTGGAACAAGAGAGGCAATATTTTGCCTAAGAATATTAGCAGAAAAATATACAGAGGTCCAAAAAAGTATGTGCATGTGCTTCATTGACTATAAGAAGGCTTTTGACAGAGTCCATCATGAGAAAATAATTGAATGCCTCGAAGACATAGGTATTGATGGAAAAGATATAAGAATACTCAGTAACCTTTATTGGGAGCAAACTGCCACAGTAAGATCTGGAAGGAATTATTCATCATACATTGACATAAAAAGAGGTGTCAGACAAGGTTGTGTGCTGTCCCCCTGCCTATTTAATTTATACACCGAAAAAATTTTTAAACAGATACAGGAAATACCAGGACTGAACATCAGTGGAAGGTCAATAAACAACCTTAGATATGCAGATGATACCGTGTTGTTAGCTGAAAGCGAACAGGAGTTACAAGAACTAGTGAAGCAAGTGAACAGTATAAGTCATGAATATGGACTCGGCATTAATATTGAGAAAACAAAAACTATGATAATTAGCAAAACAGACGATAAACCCACATTAAAGATAAGCGTAAATGGGAAAATACTGGAACAAGTCAAGAGCTACGTATATCTTGGTCATATAATAACAGACGATGGCAGATGTGAAACAGAAATCAAGAAGAGAATAGGAATGGCCAAAGCCACATTTAACAACATGAAACATATACTGACATCCAAACAGTTATCTCACAAATTAAAACTGAGAATCATAAAGTGTTATATATATTCTGCATTTCTGTATGGTGCAGAAACATGGACGATGAATAAGCATTTGGAAGAAAGAATTGAGACTCTTGAATTGTGGATATATAGAAGAATGGGGCGTATCTCATGGAAAGAGATGAAAACAAATAAGGTGGTCCTAGAAAATCTAGGTATGAAAAGAGAACTAATGAGGGAGGTCAAAGTTCGGCAGCTAAAATACTTTGGCCACATAAAAAGGCATAACACCTTGCAGAAGACCATAACAGAAGGGAGAGTTGAAGGCAAACGTGCAAGGGGAAGACAGCGCTATAAGTGGGAAGATAACATCAAGAGATGGACAGGAAAGAGTCTATCAGAGTGCACCACCAAGACAAGAGACAGAAAACGTTGGAGATCCATTACAGCCAACCTTCGTTGTGGAGATGGCAACTGATGATGATGATGATGATTATTTTAACTTTAACTTTTTAAAATGGTTATTTAAAAGAAACTTTTTAATATGATTATTAAAACCTTCCTGTAAAGGCAACTTGCTACTCCTGCTTTTCACAGCATATAATGCTTTTATGTCTTATTGAACAATGCCTCACTGCAGCGAGCTTAATACTTAAGTCATCCATTGCTCCTACAGTCTTTAATACTCGAAAACAGCACAGCATTGGCTACATACACATTTTTGGGTAGGTTTGAGTTTGCGTCCTTTCCTAATCTACTCAGTGTCTTCCATTTCACAGGGCAGGATTGAAAAAAATGGGAAACATAGCGAATGATAATTCTGTAATTGATGCTGAGAATGCAGTTATGACCAATTTTGCTTTCCTCAACTCCAACGTTGATGAAGATGATGATGATCTAAGGTTAGTTTTTTTTATAAAATTAATAATTACAGAGGATTTGTTTTTTGTTTTCTATGTTTAGTTAAGTGCTATTACAAGATTTTGTTTAGTTAAAGGCTATTATGACAAAATGCCCCCCCCCCCCCCACACACACACACACACTATTTAAAAAAAAAACGTAGAATTAATAATAAACGACAATGTGCAAAATCAGATAATTACTGGCTGTAGATTGTATTATGAAAACAGCAGCATTAACCAACAGAAATGGAATTCAGTGGACAGTATAATGTTTCAACAGCTCGACCCTCTAGATTTTGCTTAACAAATTTTTTTGTGTGTAATGTACACCTGCTATTATTCAAGGCGAAATTTCCAGTTAATATGTCTAACCTGAGACTGATTTTACGCGAGTATCCCTTTTTTCCCTGTAGAATGACAGGTGTCCTCTCGCCATTCAGGCAGATACTCTGATTTCAGAGGTACCCATTAGAGCTGGGTTGGCTCAGGAGCCATTCAGGTTATTCCAGTCCCTGGTCGACAACATTCTTTCAGATGTCTTCGCCAGGGCTCATATTATACCAGTCCAAGTCCCAGTCGACAACACTCTTTCAAATGTACTCGCCAGGGCTCGAACCTGGATCACCCAATTGCCAGCGCAGTGCGGTAACCATTACACCAGCGCAGTGCGGTAACCATTACACCAGCGCAGCTCCAGATTTTGCTAATGACTTGGCTCTTCTGTCCCATAACAGTAACCATCTGTAAGACAAAATTGAGAATACTTGATGAGAGGTTACAACATTTGGGTCTGAAAATACAGAGACGACAGATGTTATGAGATAAAAGGCAGCATGTGATAGCCAAAGTGGACTTGGAGAAACGCCCCTACAAGATGGAGACTCATACATATTGGCAACAACATAGACAAAATTGGAGATATGGATAGTGATATCAAAATAAGAATACAGAATGAGGAGCTCTCCGTTGCATATGGAAGTCAAAAAGAAATCATCCAGCATACACACAAAAGAAAACCTTCAGCTCAAGTGTCAAAGCAGTCCTATTGTACTGCTGTGAAACATGGAGAACAATAAAAATAGTCAAGAAGTTACAGACTATCATAAATGAGTGCTTGTGCAGAAGAGAAGAATTTAAAACTAATGCAAAGAACCAGACAAATACAAATGGAAGTTGTGAGGAAAAGATGTTGGCATTGGATGTTGAGGAAAACCAGTGTATAGCATTACAAAGCAGTCCTTGTTCTAGAACAACTAGGTTAAGAGAAATAGCGGGAGGCCTAAAACATGTGGAGAACGGAATAGGAGATATTAAAGACATTGGGATAAAGAAGATATGAAAGGAGCTCGAATGGATGGCACAGGACAGGAAGGATTGAAATGGACTTGTTGAAGGTTTGTGCTCCACATGGGGCTGAAGGGCAATGATGATGATGATATACAGTGATGGAGAACAATTTAAAACCAGTAAGATTCATATCATTGCAATATTTTGTTGCTTCATTTAATGGTAGAAATAAAAGAGTAAATGTTCCTGAAATCTCTCCTGAAATATATCATAAAAAGCATTGTACATTAAATAAAAATGAGACAGTTGAGAAATTTATTGCATTTAGGGCTTGATAGAAATATTATTTTGAGTCTGAGAAGCTATCAAGCACCGTTGGTTTCAGACAGTTTATGAAGAAGGCACTATAGGAGTGACAGCTGGTTGAAAAATGTCATATTCCGCACATACACACATGTTCACACACAAACGCAAACAGACACATGTGCGTGTATAGAAACACACACACGAGGCTAAAACAAGACTAGGTTTTTAATCAGTTTCTGAGTCACCAACACAACTCACTGTATTTAACAAGAGCCACTTTCTCTGAATGCCATAGTTAGCACATTTTATTTATCATATACCATGGAAGCTCCACAAATACATAAGTGAGGCCAGGAAATAACTGAAGTATAATGATTCAGCTGTGAAAACATAGAAGTTTCCACCATTGTAGTGGACTTCCCCCTGAAGGAAGCCTTTACCACACAGCTCCTCATGGTGCACTTCTAGCAATAATTGATCTAGGTATTACATTTATGTGATAGATTTGCTGCACTGTGGAGTTCCCAGGCTATCTGAGGAGAATCGAACTACTGCTAACTCTGGCATGTCATAAAAGGTGACTAATATGGTGTTGTGCGTATGGCTGGCAACCTCATTACTTAAAACAAATTTGCTACAGAAACCACTGCTGCAAGAGTCTGTGCTCTGGCATAGACTTTCTATATGGGGCTTCTGCAGAGGTGGCTGCATAAGGAGTGAAAAAAGGAGGGGATGAGGATGATAAGAGTTGCTATACTCATGTTTCAAGCAAGACAGGAGATAAGAATAACTATTTTTTTTAATGTACATTTTTTTTACCCCCTTCCAATATTATATTACACATGCATGTTAAAATAACTAGAAATTGTTTCTGAAAATTAGATTCAAATGTTGAATGACTTTACATTTTGCGACAGTGATGAGAACGAAGATGGAATGGCAGCTGATGATGAGGCTGGTGAGAGACTGGAAAGGAAAGGAGTCAAACTGAAGGTTCTTTTCTTCAAATTTTCTAATTTAGTTTTTTTTTTTTTTGGATACACATAGGTTAAATCTCTGATATACAGGGTGAGCCATAAGTCCCTTGCCTTTTTGCTTAAAAGATGTAGTTTTAATATGTAATGGTATGTGTGAATAAAATACACCATAACGGTGACAGAAAACTACAATTATTTGTTTGTAGCGAAAGATTTTTATGAGTATAGTTGTCAGTAGTAGATACTGATAGATCAGAAACAGAATTGTGTCTGTAAAGAATATAGCCCCAGTGTCAGAGAAGAGCACTGGTATCACAGGATAGTCATAGCTGGGACTCTACTTCAGATAGTAAAGTAATCAGATTAAAGTTAGAGCCTAAGATGCCACCTTTGCTAGTAACTCATCATCTCATCTCAGCCCGTAACCCGTCATGGGTCGTAGGGGTGCCATGGTGGAAGCATCAGCAGACAGGGTCCTCCACTGCTCTCTATCCTCAGCAATGCGTACAAGTGTGGAAAAACCGTGTCCTGCCCATTCTTTGATGTTATCAGCCCAGGATTTTCTCTGCCTTCCTCTTCTCCGTTTACCTTCGACTGTTCCCTGAAGGATCGTTTTCGAAAGGGAGTCATGACGAGTTACATGCCCAAACCAGGCAAGCTTTCGACGTTTCACTACTGACAAAAGTGGTTCTTGGTGGCCTGCATAGGTGTTTATCTTCTCTCTAACATAGACATTTGTTTTGTGCTCTTTATAGCAAATGCGCAAAATTCTTCTCTAACATTTATGCTCGAAAGCCTGAATCCTTCGCTCCGTATCTGCAGTGAGTGTCCAGCTCTCACACCCATACAAGAGAATAGATAATACAAGTGATTTGTATAATTTGATCTTCACAGGAAAACTGATGTTACTTTTCCAGATCACATTCAACCTTGTCATGGCAGCTGAGGCCATCTCAAGTCTTGTCTTGATTTCTTTAATTGATCTTCCATCACTGCATATAGTGGACCCGAGATATTTAAAGGTGTTAACTTCTTCTAACATTTGCCCATTTAACGTAATGTTGGTCGGAACATGTTTCTTATGGCTATTCACCAATATCTTGCTTTTTTCTATATTAATTTCCATCCCATACGTTCTTGTTACTTTCTCCAGTCTAGAGGTAAGGTCTTGAAGTTCTGATTCTGATCCAGCTATCAGATCAATATCATCAGCAAAACGTAGGTTGCACAGAGGTCGGCCTCCAATCGATATGGTTGATTTATAATCGTAGAGAGCCTCCTGCATAATATGTTCTAGATAAATATTAAAGAGCACTGGGGACAGGATACATCCCTGCCGAACTCCTACAGTTGTTTTGAAAAATTCTCCAATGTCGTTGCTTGCAAAAACAGCACTGCTTGCGTCCTTGTATAGTGCTTCAATGATATCTATGATGTTGGTATCAAAATTGAATTTTCTCATTGCTTGCCATAAGCCTTCATGCCAGACTCGATCGAAGGCTTTTGTGAAATCGATGAAGTTATGGTATAAATCGTGTTGATGTTGGAGATGTTTTTCGATAAGTAATCTAATATTGAAGATTTGTTCTGAGGTACTTCTTTTTGGTCTAAAGCCAGCCTGTTCCTCTGACAAGATTTCTTCTGATTTCTGTTTTATTCTGTTCAAAAGTATCCTTAACATCACCTTACTTGGATGACTAATAAGGCTAATGGTTCTGTAGTTCTTGCACATTTTTAGATTTCCTTTCTTTGGAAGCGGTATTACTAATGACTGCGTCCATTCTTTTGGCCATTTTTTTGTACTCCATATCTTCTGGCAAATTGTTGTCATGATTTTTACTATATCTGGTCCTCCATATTTCAAGAGCTCTGCTGGGATATTATCCACACCCGGTGACTTCCCTCCTTTCATCGAACATATAGCCTCTTCCACTTCTTCCCGTAATATTGCTGCATTTCCGAGTTCCCTGTTTTCGCACTTAATGTTGTTTAATATGCCTAAGTCAGTGTCAAGTTTACAGTTATATAATTCTTTACAATATTCTGTCCATCTTCTCATTACAGCTGTTTTTTCATTGAGCAGAGCCCCATTGCTATCTTCTATGACAGTTACCCTGGGCTGTTGGGGTTTTGATAGTTTTCTTAATGTGTCAAAAGCTGCCTTGCTGTTACCTTTTATTAGCCCCGTATTAATGGACTCACATTGATCAGCTACCCATTTTTCTTTGGCCTGTTTCATTTTCTTCCTAATATTTTTATTCACCATACTGTATTGCCATGCTGCTTCAGGAACCTCTTTCTTAACCTTTTTCATTTCCCGCCGTGTATCACATAACTTCAGAATGTCATCTGTAACCCATGGTTTGTTTATTTTCTTTCTTTTACCAAGTATTTCTGTTGCTGATTCAATGAGCACGTCTTTCATGTTCTCTGTGATTGAGTTGATATCATCCTCCAAAAAGTTGAGAGCTGCAAATTTTCCTCCAACAGTTGCCTCAAAGATTCCCGTGATTTCTGGATCTTTCAGTTTGTCTAAATTGAATCTTAACTGAGAACATCTGTTTTGATTATAGTTCTTTTTAAGTTTAAGCTTGAGCGTCATCAATACCATGTCGTGATCACTACCAATGTCGGCGCCAGGAAAAGTCCTAGTCTTGGCTTTATTAATACTGGACTTGAATCTTTTGGATACAAGAATAAAATCAATTTGGCCATGTATCTCAGTTTTTGGGGCATGCCACGTTGTTCTTCTTGATAACTTATGAGGAAATAGTGTATTTGCAATGGTTAGTTTATAGTTGCTGGCAAATTCTAGTAGCCTTAGTCCTCGATCGTTAGTTTCACCTGTCCCAAATCTCCCCACTGTACCAGCCCAGTGACCGTATGCATCTGGCCCTATTTTAGCATTCCAATCACCTAACACGATGAGAAGATCTTTCTTAGTAACTAACCTATGATAATCAACAATTCAGTAAAACTCAATATGCAATAATATAAAATTTATAAGTCAGAGGAATACAATTACTGAATCATTTATTATGTACATCTATCTTTGGTTTTCTTCTTGTGCAAATTATGAATGATGAAAAATTATGAAATTGGATGAATAAAATTAATTACACAATTATTCAATAGTTGAGTTGTAATTCTGCCATCAATGGTACCTATACCTTGTAGCGGTATGGCAGCTTGCGTACCCTGACAATCCCCAGAGCTATGCCAGTGGGAGTTTTACTCCTGGTAGGTTCAACCAAGCTGGACTGGTCTGTGTGGGTAGGGGTCAGACAAAAGCTGGTACCCTGGTCCTCCAGGTTGGGGGTTTTAGCATAGGGCTTACACCCCTGTCTATGTAAAAAAAATAATGAAGTTACGGAAACAACATCAAATGAACAAACTTTGCTGCGGAATGGACATTCGGAGTCTGTGACTCGTATGACTGTCAGTGGTGAAAGCCGAAAGGAAGCCACTGACATGAAAACGGATGTCCTGACCGCAAAACAGGATACAAGAATAGGATTTTGGAATGTCAGGACAATGTACGAGACAGGTAAACTAAGACAGGTCACGGCAGAAATGAGAAATTATAGGTTACACATCCTGGGGATAAGTGAGAGCAGATGGACAGGGGCAGGAAAAGTTAAAACAGCAACAGGAGAAACAGTACTTTACTCTGGAAGAGAGGATGGACAGCACAGTGAAGGCGTAGCCATTATTCTACAGAAAGGGATAGAAAGGACATTACTGGAATGGAAACCCATCAACAACAGACTGATACGATTGAGATTGAGAGGGAGATTCACCAACACTACAATAATACAATGCTACGCACCAACGAATGATAGCGATGAGGAGGTCAAGGATGAATTCTATCAACAACTGCAGAAAGAAATGGAAGACACACCTAGATATGATCTTGTTATAGTAATGGGAGACCTCAATGCGAAAGTTGGTACACACAATACATATAATGAAAGAACAATGGGGAAATGCGGCAGCGGAACAGCAAACGAAAATGGGGATAAGCTAATAAGTTTCTGTAGCATTAACAACCTGGTCATTGGAGGAACACTTTTCCCACATAAGGAAATTCACAAGTTAACATGGGAATCACCAAATGGTCGGGACAGAAACCAGATAGACCACATCATGGTTAACGGTAGATGGAGACATGCATTACAAGATGTGAAGGTAAGAAGAGGTGCAGATGTGGGAAGTGATCACCATTTAGTAGTAGCAAAACTGAAAGTGAAACTAAGAAGGGCTGGACCAACTGTAACTACACAGAAAAGGTTTGACATCAGCAAATTGAAGGACCCCCTTACCAGAAAAGCTTTTGTGGCCGACATTAAGAAACGATATCAATTTGCCAAAAGCCAGGAAAAGACATTGACTGATGATATAGACCAGAATTTCAACACCATTTCAACAGTATATAAGGAAAGTAGCAAATCATGCTTAGGATTCCAGGAAAGGAAGAAGCAAGACTGGATAACACCAGAAACACTAAACACCATAAAGATGAGAAAGGAAATGAAAAGAAAGAAAACAGAAGCGAAGTCCCCCAGGTTAAAGCAACTATATAGCGAACAGTACAGCCAGCTGGACAGGGAAGTTAAACGCCAAACCCGAGCCAACAAAAGGAATTTCCTAGACGATCTTGCAAAACAGGCAGAAGAGGCAGCACTGAGAAATGAACAAAGCACAGTATACAAAATAACTAAATTCATCAGCGGAAAACAAGGTGCAAACAATATTACATTAGTAAGAGATAAGCAAGGAAATCTCATCAAGACAGCAGAGGGACAGGAAACAAGATGGGCAGAGCACTTCAGAGAAACTCTGAACAAGGAAATACCAGAGACACAATTGAATGTTCCTGAGGCTGAAAACGATCTAGATGTAAATACAGACATTCCACGAAAAGAAGAAATCATCACAGCAATCAAAGGGTTAAAGAACGGTAAAGCTCCGGGCCATGATAACTTAAATGCAGAGCTATTTAAGACAGACCCTGAGCTAGCAGCAGAACTATTAGAACCACTATTTGCACAAGTGTGGAAAACGGGGACAACACCATCAGAGTGGAACAAAGGAATAATTGTCAAATTGCCCAAAAAGGGAGATCTTGCAGACTGCAATAATTGGAGAGGAATCACTCTTCTCTCAGTTCCCAGCAAAATACTAGGCAGGATAATTATACAGAGAATTTCAAAGGCGGTAGACAACAAACTGAGGAAAGAACAAGCAGGATTTAGAAAGAACAGAAGATGTGTAGACTATATATTCACTCTCAGGAACATTATAGAGCAGTGCTCAGAATGGCAAAGACAGCTTTACATAAATTTTGTTGATTTTGAAAAGGCTTTTGACAGCATACATAGGGACAGTTTATGGAAAATACTGAGGGCTTATGGAATTCCAAGCTGCATAGTGGCAATCATAAAAAGCCTCTATGCCAACTTTACGTGTAGTGTTGGGCAGAGCAACCTAACCTTCGAGGTGAAGACAGGAGTACGACAGGGATGCCCCTTATCAACCACTCTTTTTTTAACAGTCATAGACTGGGTGATGCGCCAGACAACAGAGGGCAGTCCAAGAGGAATAAGATGGACTACATTTTCTACATTGGAAGATCTGGAATATGCAGATGACATTGCACTGCTGGCACATTCACATCAACACATCCAGGAAAAAACGGATAGACTTAATAAATTTAGCCAGCAGGTGGGCTTGAACATCAATTTAAAGAAGTCTGAGGTCATGACGCTCAATGTGAGCAACCCTGAGCCCATATCAGTAAGGAATCAGCAATTGGTACAGACAGATACCTTCACATACCTAGGAAGCATAGTAACACCAGACGGTGGGGCAGGCAAAGACATCAACATCAGAATGAATAAGGCAAGAACAGCCTTCTTTAGCCTAAATAACATCTGGAAGTCCTCCCATTACAGCACAAGCACAAAATTAAGATTATACCAGAGTTGCGTGCTTTCTGTGCTTCTCTATGGTGCGGAATGCTGGAGAGTCACAGAGAAGGAAATGTCAAAATTGTCCTCTTTTCACACAACATGCCTAAGAAAAATTCACCGCATCTTTGGCCGAATACCATCACCAACCAAGATCTGCTTACTCGTAGCAAGCAAGAGGACATGCACACCATCATAGCTGGCAGACGCTGGAGCTGGGTTGGTCATGTCCTCAGAAGAGACCCCAATGCCATCACAAGAACAGCTATGCTTTGGACCCCTGAAGGAAAGCGAAAGAGAGACCGACCAAAAACAACTTGGCGGAGGACTGTGGAGGCTGAGATGCAAAGAATGAACCAGAGTTGGGGCACTGTACGAAGGATGGCCACCGACCGTGCAAAGTGGAATCAATCTGTTGTTGCCCTACAAGACGCCACTAGGCGTGATGGCCACTGACTGCTTTGACGGTCGGTGGTTAAGGATCGAAGAAGAAGAAGAGTTGTAATTATTAATTAAACAGAAGTCCTTACTGGAATCTTCAAAATGAAACAGAATGTTCTTCAATTTCCTTTAAAAAAAACCAGTATGTCACTTGTCTTGCCTATGATCTTTGATCAGCTTTCTCATCATAACACAATAGTTTAATTCTCTGTTGACTCTCACAATGGCTGTTTGAATTGTCAATCTGAATACTTAATATAAGTTCTGTAAATGTCCTGTGGTTATACTTCACAGCAATATCAGCTGTAGGGATGTACCAGGCCATGAAGAACAGATGGGGCTGGATACTCGAATAAAGATGGCAATATATGATGCTCCTGTGTTGGTCCAGGAAGGCACTTATTGATCTAAAATTCTAGACCTCTGCTGGAGTATGACACGAATGAACCTGGAGACAATATGTGACAAGTGGCTAGCCTTTGGTCATATGTTCCACAAGCCTTTGTGTCCATGAATGAGAATGTTCCAAATGTTTGCATGTATATGAATGATACATGGATCTGTTCTGATCAGGATAGCGAGACAAGACAGGTGTCTGTCTGCATAAACATTCTAAAACAATATATGAATAAATCTAATACATTTTATAAATAATTATGATGCTACTTTCGCCTTTCACATTCTGGAGTGCCAAGTCCATTATTCCAGTATAATAACTTTTAATTGACCACTCCTGATAATCGTTGATATGCACCGAATTCCTTTACACATCCACAACTAAATTTTAGTTCAGTCCTCTGGTCTGATCCTGATACAATTCTATTAAAATAAGCTGCAATAAAACAATTAATTATTCATAAATTTACATACCCTCTTAGGATAGATGCAAAATACAGAACAGACTCAGTTTGGTAAGGTAGAGCTGCATGGCAATACAGATGGTAAGGTGATAGCCTTGGCACGCTTCTCTTTTCTTCAGTCTATCTGTCTTCTGCTGTGTATGTGTGAAGTTTGAATAGTCCGCTGCTGGCCTTTATATAGTGAGAGACCAGGCGTATCGGGGAGCAATACGGTGTCACAGTTTTCCAGACTGTATTTTTGTGTTTTGCGTGCAGTCTCAAGCGAGTTGTGTTAGTTTGGTCCAGAAATCTTCATGCTTCTCAACCCTGTTATCCATGACTTTTATCTATATCTCCTTTTACTTTACATAACTTCTGCTTTCCTTCTATGTGAAGTTTTCCATAATTGGTTCCGGTTTTGATTATACCAAATTTTGAAAGACGCCAGCAAAGCTGGAGAAACTGGAGCTCAGGACTTAACACATTTTGGAATGGCAAAACAGCAACAGGAATAGCTTAGTTCTACAGTGTAGATAATAACAACACTTTAAATTACAAAATTCTTTATAATTCAAAATGGCGTTCATGAGCATTTGTACATAATATCAGCTTTTTCTTAAATTTCTTTGACATAAATCTTGGTCAGTTCTTTGAAACTCCTGTTAGTGTTGTTTTGAGATCCTCTAAGGTTTTAGATTTCCGACCATATACCTTGTCCTTTAAATATCCTCATAAAAAATAATCTGCTAGAGTTAAAACAGGAGAGCTCACAGGCAATTTGATTGGACCCCGTCTTCCAGTCCACCTGTTAGGGAATTTTTCATCAAGAAAAAGTAAAAAATGATTAGGATAATCTACAGCGCATTTCTTCATACATATATTTTGAAAGGGTAAGTGACTAATGGCTCGCCCTGTACATTGCTTGTTTTATGATTGTGAATTGTTCATGTTACACATGACCTAGATTAATCTTGCTTAAGGGTGATTTATATCAAGGTGCATGAAGAAGTTGACCAAAAAAAAAAAAACCACCATAGAACAGATTTATAAAATTGCAGAACCTTATTTGTACCTTTGGGTAGGCTTGTACAGTTTTTTGTTGTTGTTAATTTAGAATGACAACAATGAAAGCCTGACAGTATTGGATGACACAGATCCTGACACAGTTGAGGCATTGGCCGAGTTTCACTTTCTAGATCCAGAAATTGGGGAGGGAGCAGGTGAGATTTAACACTCCTGGTTATTATAACATGGTAGGTCATTGTACAGTGTCCATTGTCACATCTGTCTGCCCATCACCATATCACCTAGGGTGACAGGAGCCAAAATTAGCCCAGTTGTGTTTCCTATTGAGAGTCTGAGCCATTTTGGCTTTTGTCGACCAGCCTGTGTAACTAATTAGTTGCTTACCAGATATAGATATCTTCATTCTTTGATTTGCAAGAAAATGTTTTGCTTCAGCCCAACCAGAAGGAGTAATTAATTGTGATAATGCTGAGTTTCTGATTATAACCTTCCTGTCGTTTACTAGCAGTGTTAAAACTACAAATATGAACAATTTGAGAGCAGTTGATGTTGTAAATTATGCTGTATCTACTGCATCATTGTAATCTTTCTCCTTGGAATCAATTCCTGTGCAGCGTTCACAGTTTACCCCTTCCTTGCACAATTTCTTGCATATCTTTATCCTGTGAGCTACTTGTTTGTGATTTGTTGTAAAATGGGTGTATGTAAGAACACCATATTATCTCATCAGATATTTTCAGTAGCACTGTGTATCTGTCTGTAACCTTTTTAAGTTTAAATACATATAATATAAGATATTAGCATATATTAAGCAGTTGACATCATTGTTTAAAAAAAAAAAAATAACTTTCTGTCCTACTATCCCTTCTTGTGCTTTTGCTTGTGTTTGAAAGGTAAATCTGCGATAAGAAACAGCACATGCCACATGATAGGACAGTATCTGGAGTAGCAGTAATTGGTTTTACTATCCTGTCCTTAGAATTAGGCCTTTAACCATTTGGCCTCTTGTAGTTCCTGGGGGTCTGTGAAGAGACGAAGGAAGAATAGGATAATTGTATCCTCATTTCTGGCACACGTTTTATTTTACATGTGTTTTGAAGGCTTCAGTATGGGAGATTTCAGAATAAGGACTGCCTTGTGACACTAGCTGTTGGCTTCCTCAATGTGTATCCCATGTTTAATTTATTATAAAGTGTGGTGGAAAATCAAAATTGCAAAATTACCCCTAGCGTGATACAATGACAATGTCAAGTTATGTGACTTGGGCCAAATGGTTACTGCTCGTTGTCATCGGATAGCAACATACAGCCAGACATGTTTGCATAGTTTACATACATCTAAGCTAAGTGACAAAATTAAATTCATGAGAATATGTTTTTTTTCTTTCTTCACTGGCATTTAAAAAAATTGATTAAACATAAGTTTAAATAAGGGTAAATGTATTTACTATCTTTCTTAAAATCTGCCATATTTGTTCAGAATAAAGTCCAGTTCTCAAATAGCACTTTTGTGTGAAAGGAGTGAACAGAAATTAAGACATATTTTCTCAGAAACACAAAATAGTATGTGGGAGCATATTTAACAGTGGAAGAAGTAACCAGATAGCACTGGCAACCTCATGATGTACAACAGATTGCTACAAAAATCACTTCTGCATGAGCATATGAATGCTTTGGTTTAGGCTTCCTGCAAGGGAACCAGCTGCCGTGGTGGTCCCATGCTTTATAAGGAGCAAAAAATGGAAATTAATGAGTTGCCAAATAGTGAAAAAGTTCGCAGAAATTAAGACTATTTTCTCAGAAACACAAAATAATATGTAAGAGCTAATTAAATTGTAAAAGAAGTTACCGAAAGGCGCCAGTGTCTATACATGTGTATCGTTCTTTAATGCTTCCCGCTCTTCTGTTCAAGATACAGAGTATAGACAGTAAATGTTCAGTACACTGCTTATTCTGTTTTATTTGCCATAATTAATTCCAGAATTGTATCCTTAACCCACAAAAGTAGGTCCTCCCCCTTCTCTGGAAAGTTTAACCATATTCCATAAAATTGTTGTCAGTGTGTGTCAAACAAAGCCCTGCCTTATGTTCCCCAAGCCCTGTTACATATATCAAAGCGTTCATATCATTGCCACCATGTCAAACAGAGAAGCGTGACTCCCACTCTGACGAGGATGAGGAGTGGGTGGTGGATCAGCGACATTTATCTGAACTCAAGGAGCAGTATAAAAAGGAAAGAAAGGGAAAGAAAAATAGTAAGTCTTGCAGTCTTGTCTTGCAGTTAATGCATGCCTTTAGTTACTCTGTATTTTTGTTTAAGGGATTTTCTTCAGTGATAGCAAAAGGATTGGTTTAAAGTGAGTTTCGTTGGATGAAATGTGTATTAAAAGGCATTCTGTCTAGTCAAAACAGGTGCAATCCTTACTATACATCACATATGTGAATGTTTATGAACTGAATCTCTATGAAATGTGAAACAGTAGCAGACGATACAGGTTAGAAGTGCATGGCGCTGGCAACCTCATATAATACAAATTGCTACAAAAACCAGCTGTGTAAGAGCACATGAGTGCTTGAATGCAGGCTTCTTGCAAGATTCTAGCTGCAGTGGTGGCTGTGTGCTCCATAAGGTGCAGAAGGGGTAAAAAAGGTAGTCCCATAGCAGATACCGCTGTAGGGGAGTGAAGTGTTAGAGACTTCACCATACTAGGTCCAGCATCGAGAGGTGGGGTGACCAGTTCCCTTCCTTGCTGCCTTTTCCTTCTCTAACTATACAGTAAAAAGTCAGGAACCCATTTTTACAGCTGGGTAGACTGAAGCGTGTCGATACTGTGAACCGAACCAGGCACCTTTGCCAAGAGAGACCAATGAAAGAGGTAAAAGAAGAAAAAAGGGAAGATTGTTGTGGAGGACCTAACCTGTCATCTTGAATCTCAGAGAATAAGTTAGTTAATGTAATAGAAACATACAGCCTGTGATCTCAGTAGATGATGCATATGCAGTTCTATAAAGGGACATTCAGTGTACGGTTATTGTGGATGACATCTGTGCCACATGTAAAAGAACTGTTTAACTCTTAAAGGACATGGTGGGTTTCCCATTTTTGACGCAAGGAATTTTTATGTTGCTTTGAGTTTTCATATAGTATTAAAGTTTAAAGGGTTGGCTCTTTTCAAGTTTTTTAAAAGTATGGTAACGTTTGTAACATAGCTGTAGAAGAAATTGAATGCGGATTAATAAAAATTGGGACGAAAAAAACAACTTAGTTCAAAGATACTGGTCCCGAAAACTGACCTCCCTTCATAATTGCCTTTGAGCTTACTTACTTACTTAGTCATTTTTCTTCTACACTGGGGTGTAGACGTTTGCCAGAGAGAACTCCATACTATCCTGCTGGCTGTCTTTCTCCTGGCCTGGTTCTAATCTAGTCCTCAGTTCTTCAGGGATTGTATAATGTTGTCCTCCCAGCAAACTCTGGGTCATCATGAAGGTCTGGATCCCTGGCTCTTAGTTTCCCATATTTGTCGTGGTAGCCATCTTCTTCCATTCTGTATACATGGCCAAACCATTGTAATTGAGACTGTTTCATTTGGGTCTACATGGGCTTGATTTTGAGGCCCTGACATATCGTTGCTAGAGACTATAATAGCGATGCTCTCGGCTGTCTGATAAATAAACCTCGGTCCAGCTGAAGCATAGGGACTTCACTGCCAGAGACCATAGGGTAATTTTCTTTTGCTCCTGACGATACTCGAGTACTCTGACCCTGAGATGTCTTTTGCCGTGGATAATTTTATTTGACAAAATTATGCTCCCCACTGTTTCGCCGGGACTCGCTGAAATTAAAAGAAACAGCGACTCATGTACACCCACTCTAAAATCGCTTATCTCTAACATATACGATACAGAAAATAATTCTATACACGTGTCTCGTCAATCTCACTCCTTCTCCCCTTTCTCTCGTTCTTCACAACAATACATAATACTATCCCACGTGGCACTAAAATCACACTCCTTCTCTCGTTCTTCACACAATACATAAAATACCACTAACCCACGTGGCCTCTTCATCCCCCCTCCTTCTACTAAAATCTGCCAGGTAAAATAAACAAAACCTCCCGACACCGTCTGACACGTTACATGGCCGTTACGCATGGCCGATCCCGTGTTCAAACTTGACAAAAATAGGGAAATCCTTTTACCCATTAACACAGGAGTTTCCCCGGCTTACTCCTATTTAAATTAAACCTCGCTGTAGGGATGATTTATTTCCCCACGCCGTATAATTCACTGATAACATAAGTCTGAACCCTCCGACAATATTTCTCACATTTTTAAGGCTCAGAAAACTTAACGAACATACCAACGATTTCCCAATAAAATTACATTAAAAAATATACAGGAATAAATGGGGGTTTCCCAACATTCTACAACAAGGAGCACACGTGTCTCTCATAACTTCAGACT
Source organism: Oreohelix idahoensis (assembly GCA_024509875.1). Lineage (NCBI taxonomy): Eukaryota > Metazoa > Mollusca > Gastropoda > Stylommatophora > Oreohelicidae > Oreohelix > Oreohelix idahoensis. Next base: position 538,446 of record JAMPIV010006310.1, on the reverse strand, counting down.
CTCCGATCTACTGCCAAAAAATCCTAAAAAGAATAAGCACACTGTTACATTTACGTCGTTCTTTAAAAAAAATGATAATGGATGGCACTATCGTTTATTTTAAAACAGAAAAGTTAATCTTTACCTAAGGGCGAATTTCTGAAAAACCCACTAATAAGTAAAACGATTAATAAAATAGCTACATACCGATTACACTAGTCAACAAATTTTCAAAAGTTATTTGTACCAGAAATTAAATATACCATTTCTTATTGATTTTGACATGCTGATTTCAAATATCATAATGAAATTCACCAATTGGCTCTGGTTTTTTTTTAAATGATGAATTTACATTACAGTAATACAAATAATGTATGCTTGTTTAATTCTCTGGGGTGAACAGCTAATCTTTCTACTTTAGCATTATAAAAATTCTGGTTACATACTCAATTAATTGATATTTCAACATAAAATGATAGAAAAAATAAAAACATTATTTAAAGTTCACATATCATGTTTTAAAAAGGCACATTTGAACCCATTCCGTCATCATTCAGTCGCTGTTAGAGCTCTCTTTGCTTGCTTCTTGTAGTCAATCGATGAGGTGTCTCTTGTCACAGTCCAACAGTATTCAGCAAGCATTGAAGGGCTCCAATTGCCTTGATACCTTGCCTCCATAGCAGCAATTACCTGGTGAAATCGTTCACCATGCTAATCACTGACCGCTCCACAGTTTGACGTAAAGAAATCCAGATGAGAATCCAGAAAATGAATTTTCAAAGATATGTTGCAGCCAAGACTCTTATACTTCAGAAGGAGATTTTCTACAATTTCATTGTAATTATCAGATCTGTTGTTTCCAAGAAAATTGTCCACCACTGACTTAAATGCTAGCCATGCTGCTTTTTCCTTGCCATGCAACACGCAAAGAAACTCGTCATCATTAAGAAGTTTTCGAATTTGCGGACCAACAAATACTCCCTCTCTTATTTTAGCTTCACTCAGGCTTCGAAATTTTCTGATGAGGTATTTGAAAGCGTCATCTGTTTTCTCCATTGCCTTGACAAAGTTTTTCATGAGACCCAGCTTAATGTTCAAGGGTGGCAACAAAATCTTGCTGGTGTCGACAAGTGCTGGGTTCTCAACGTTCTTACTGCCAGGCTGCAATGACTGCCTGATTGGCCAATGTCTTCTGATGTAATGGTCACTTCGTGCACGGCTATCCCACTCACAGAGAAAGCAACAGTACTTGGTGTATCCACCCTTAAGTCCAAGCAAAAGAGCGACCACTTTTAAGTCACCGCAAAGTGACCAATGATGATGATCGTAGTTTATACACTTCAAAAGCTGCTTAATGTTTTCATAAGTTTCTTTCATATGAACTGCGTGACCAACTGGAATTGACTGTAACACATTACCATTATTCAACAAAACAGCTTTAAGACTCGTCTTGGATGAATCATTGAAAAGCCTCCACTCTTCCGGTATGTAATTGATTTTGAGGGCTGCCATTAAACCAGAAATGTTGCGGCACACAGAAAGGTCACCCTCTTTGAAAAATAATGTAATAAGCGGCTTCTGGCGGTTCCTATACACAGAAATTGTAACATCTTCTGCCAGGAGATTCCACTGTTGCAATCTGGAACCCAAAAACTCCGCCTTGTTTTTCGGTAAATTCAGATCTCTTACAAGATCATTCAGTTCACCTTAGGTTATTAAGTGTGGTTTAGTGGATGTAGTTTGCTCAAAATCTGGGTCGCTTGAGGTTGATGGTTCAGGACCACCAGTGTCCTCTTCTTCATCAGTGGAAGCAGCTGAAAATGATTCTGGCACTTTGGGAACTGGTAGGACATCGCCATGTGGTACCGGACGTATTGCAGAGGGGATGTTTGGATATTCCAGAGTCCATTTTTTCTTCTTTGATATGCCTTTCCCAATTGGAGGGACCATGCAAAAGTAACAGTTGTTGAGATGATCAGTGGGCTCTCTCCAAATTATTGGGACTGCAAAAGGCATAGCTTGCCTTTTGCCAGTCAACCACAGTTTAATTTGTGCTGCACATGTATTGCAGCATATGTGTGGCGCCCAGCTCTTATCTTGATCTCCTATTCTGCAGCCAAAATACAAAGTGTACGCCTTCTTAATCACTTTAGTTATATTTCGTTTTTGTGATAGAAATGTCACCTCACCACATATATAACAATCAGCTATTTTCATTTCTGGTACATTTTGGTTGTTGACTAGTGTTATCGTTGGTTATTCCCACAGTGGAGAACGATAAATTACGTAGTCCTACGGCCAGGCAATTATTTCTTCAGAGACAATTGCCCGCAGTTTCCTCTCTCATTATATACAAGAGAAACCGCCCACGCGGATTTCCCTTCCTACGCAAATCGCGGACCAATGGCAGCGCTAGGAAAATCAATACTATCAACCCACGCAAACCCCGCATGCTTAAAATTGCGCCACGTTACCTGACGATACTCGTGCTTCCGGCCGCGTGCTACTGACGCGTCATACAGGAGTGCCCGAAAATATAGATTTTCGTAAACAATGAAATCTACGGGAATCGCGAAAAATTCAGAAGAGGGTAAAACTGGCCGAGTGAAAAATAAACCTACCACCATAAAATGAACCCATTAAAATTACCTCCTCAAAAATACCGAACACGATATATTCACATGAGAAGAAACAAGGCAAACCCATATAATTACAAAGAGAAGAGAAATGGTGAAACTCAAAACAGAATCGGGCCTGATGAAAGTCAGAATTTCAGTGTAGCATCACATAAGTCCCCCCTTTCAAGTGCGGGAATCCGTGCTCAATCACTGAAATCTCTGGAATTCATACTGGTCCGTATTTAGATCTACATCCCGATCTAATCACTATCATAATTAGCATTATCATACAGGCCCATCTCCATATCCTTGAGAATCTTGGCCAGCACTGGATCGTGAGGGTCACGCCGTGGGATTTTCTCCTGGCGACTGCAACATGACTGGTCGCCCTTCCTCCTCCCTCTCATGTGTTTCCTTCGCCCACGAATTTTCCTGGCGGCGCGTGGTAAATACTGATTACCAGATGGTGCGACCTCCCAGTGTTTTGAAACAGTCTGACTGGCTTGGCCAGACATCGCCGTAACAGGGCGTAACTGTTTGCGGTTGACTGAAGAACCGTGCACCTGTTCCTTCTTGTCAGTATTTCCCTCCCTTGAGAGATATAATACCATCGGGGGCCTAATTCCCGACGACAAATAAGGTCCTTCCGAAATCAGAGACGTCGCCGCTGTAAAACCTTTAGTCTTACCAGGGCTGACAGGCGAATACGCCTCTGTAAATAACATTCCACTGTCTTTAGAGGCGTCTCTCCTCCTCATAGCAAGACAAGGATGTTTGAGCTCCCGTGGGGCTCCGTGAATCAGGGGCTCTCCCCTTTCACTTCTCTGGCCTGCAGGAGGCCCTCTTGCATTAGCAAGAATCGGTGTGGTTGGGTTTCCCAAAACTATGTATGGGCTTCCCAGGATGAAATCATGTGCTGGCTGTGCCATTACAGCTGCCTTGATGGTGCCAGACACAAACTTGCATTTCACCTCAATATTAGCTACAGGCAGACGCTGTGAGATACCTCTTCTCAAAATTCCACCAATCTCAACTATTTCTCCGGTCCATTGCCCTGGTTTCACCAAATGACGAGCGATGATACTGGGGTAAGTAAGCCCGCTGTCAAACAAACACGTAGTGGCCGTCCCATTCACTACGGCTGCTCCACTGTTAGAGAACAACTTCTCTGCCTGGACTGGTTCCCATTTATTCCCTTTAGTCCATCTCACCGGCCTTAAACAAGCTGCATGATGAGCTGGGGGTTTGTTCATGCACCGAGATGTCCAGTGGGAAGTGGTTCTACAATTCTGACAATACCTCTCATTATCTCCTCTGTTCCTAGCGGGTTCCTGAGAGGTTGTTGTCGGTGCTCTGTTATGCTGCTGGGGGCGCAAGTTATAACCAGAATGAGGCTCCTTGCGAGAAGGCCCTGGTTGCTGATGAGCTGGTGAAGTAGCCGGCTGTGATGATGAAGCTTCTTTGTCCGGGGCTGACAGGTCTGGGTGTTTCCGTTTCTGTCCCAGTACTTCGGCCTGTGCTGTCTGGTACCTTTCGGCGAACACGATAATCTGATCGAGTTGCTGGGCACCCTGCTCCGCCAGATACCGCCTCAAATCAGGGGACATGTTTGCCTTTACTTGTTCACACAGAACTAACTCCTCCAACCCTTCAAACGTTTTCGCCAGTCCTGACAGTTCCCTCCACCGGGTAAGGTAATTTCTCACCCACTCGGCAAACTGTGCAAAACTCTCTCCCTTCTCCGGCCTGCTCTCCCTGAACATGGTTTGGCATTTACGGGGTGTCCACTGAAATCTTTGCAACAAAGCGTTTCGCAGTTCCTCAAAGTTGTTCTGGTCATCTATGAGCAGCTTGTTGTAAACTTCATACGCATGACCTTTGAGCGATTGCGATAATTTTAGGCACCAAAGACTCTCATCCAATCCGTATGCCTTTGCCATTCTTTGAAATTTTTCCAAAAACACGTCAATCTTTTCATTCCCATTAGGGAACGAGTCAAATGGGAAGCTCATGGCTGCCATCCGGGGCCCTCCGTTTCCTGAGGTGTCTCTCGCTCCTGCTCCAGGAGAATCTCCGTTAGCTGAACTGCCTTCTGAAGCTCGGTACTGCAGTTCCAGAGAACGCAGGGCAAGTTCGTGCTGTCTTTCTGCTGCCTTCTCCTGTGCTTCCCTTTCTGCTGCCTTCTCCTTCTCCTGGGCTTCCAATTTCCGAAGTTCCATCTCGGCCTGCCTCTCCGCTGCTTCCGCAGCCCTCTGCCTTTCCTCAATTTCTGCGGCGGCTGCCCTGTCCTCCTTCTCTTTCTCTCGCTGAATATGCCTATCATTTTCCCTTATCAGGTAGGCCTTAGTCTCCTCCTTGTCCATTCCCATGTCCTGAGCAGCGTCACGCCATGCAGCTCGTAATTTCGCCATATCCGCCATCTTACCTGTAACCTGCTGTAATTTCACAACTGACGGAAACTGACAGAAAGGAGAACAAAAGGAAGGAACTACCTGTTATGTAATAGGAAGTATTCCTCCTATAACCGATGTCCCAAAAACCCGAACTCAGACTAGCGTCAAGTCTGAACAATAACCTGAAAAAATTTTTTTTTAACAAGCTACCAAAAACCCGAAATTACCTTCCTGTAAAAGAAAAAAATTTCGGTATGCCATCAATTACCTCTATGTCATATACATCAAAATTACCACAAATCTACTAGACTGCAACCTGTGGAAAACCTATAACTGGATCAGTTCTAGTAGCTCAAGTCTAGGGGATATTTAAAAAAGAACTCTATTCTCAGAAAACTTTCTAGAGACACTCTTTGAATCTAGATCACAGAATTGATCTCCACAGAATGATCCACCGGACGATTGCCGCCCACTTGTCACGAAGTGGTTTTAATTATATAGAGTGTGCCTGAATGAAAGCAAGACCCTAGTATGAGAAAGTCTGAGAAAATAGAATTTAGATGGAAAATGACATGCCTGTGGACAGACGCGACTATTGGCTCAAGGGATAGAACCAGGATTTGAATCTCCCCTTGCCGCTTCGTGACTTTAGACTGGCTATAGTCTCGCCCTCCTCTGACTTCCTTTAAATACAAGGAGATAAGGTGTATAAATACGACCACAAACACCACTATACAGACAACATAGAGTAAGTATAGTAAAGAATAGAAGCTGATCCAGTAAATAATAGATGTATATATTTATTTACATACAAGGAAAACATAAAAATGGCATATTACGTCATCAAGTCAGTCGATAGCGTGCACTGTTGCACGGCCTGGAAAAACCAAAGTAACAATTAAATTGAGACACGAGAGACCAAAAAAAACCCCCAAATCACATTCACTCTTTCTGTCACCCTGCTGAGGAACAATAAAAATGGTTAGTGATTTAAACCAAATCTAATTTGGTGGGGCTGTCAACTTTTAGCCTCCACTCTCTAACACTAATAAATTTCTACTGTCTTAGTCCTGGTGACTCTTCCTCAACGAAACGCTACACAGCTTTCTACTTGTTAGGCGATATGCGCTGATAACTACACCACAAGAAATGCTAAAATAATAGACTTGGTTTTTTTCGAACGCAGACTCAGTGTCTATAAGTCCAATGGATACTGAACAGACCCTACTGGTCCTGTCTATTTTCTCCCTCCTTCTCTATCTCTCTCTCTTGGTCTCAGTGTCTCTCTAACACTCGAGGGCTGATGATGCGGCGTCTCCGTTACGCTCTTCTCTTGATTTCTATCAGGACCTAGGTATGGTAACCCTGTCACCTGTTCCTGATTTTGGTGATGACGATGTTCGGATATCAAGCATGAGGGACTTGATTAACTGTCGACAAAACTTCTCTGCTGCTGAATAGCTTCCCTCTTTTAACCCGCTCCGGAGTTAGAGGAAGACACAGCCTTGATTTCTGGCTGTATGAAATTGAAACCAGTCTCCCGGCCACCTGCCGTTGCTAGAGACTATAATAGCGATGCTCTCGGCTGTCTGATAAATAAACCTCGGTCCAGCTGAAGCATAGGGACTTCACTGCCAGAGACCATAGGGTAATTTTCTTTTGCTCCTGACGATACTCGAGTACTCTGACCCTGAGATGTCTTTTGCCGTGGATAATTTATTTGACAAAATTATGCTCCCCACTGTTTCGCCGGGGCTCGCTGAAATTAAAAGAAACAGCGACTCATGTACACCCACTCTAAAATCGCTTATCTCTAACATATACGATACAGAAAATAATTCTATACACGTGTCTCGTCAATCTCACTCCTTCTCCCCTTTCTCTCGTTCTTCACAACAATACATAATACTATCCCACGTGGCACTAAAATCACACTCCTTCTCTCGTTCTTCACACAATACATAAAATACCACTAACCCACGTGGCCTCTTCATCCCCCCTCCTTCTACTAAAATCTGCCAGGTAAAATAAACAAAACCTCCCGACACCGTCTGACACGTTACATGGCCGTTACGCATGGCCGATCCCGTGTTCAAACTTGACAAAAATAGGGAAATCCTTTTACCCATTAACACAGGAGTTTCCCCGGCTTACTCCTATTTAAATTAAACCTCGCTGTAGGGATGATTTATTTCCCCACGCCGTATAATTCACTGATAACATAAGTCTGAACCCTCCGACAATATTTCTCACATTTTTAAGGCTCAGAAAACTTAACGAACATACCAAGGATTTCCTAATAAAATTACATTAAAAAATATACAGGAATAAATGGGGGTTTCCCAACATTCTACAACAAGGAGCACACGTGTCTCTCATAACTTCAGACTCTCCGATCTACTGCCAAAAAATCCTAAAAAGAATAAGCACACTGTTAAATTTACGTCGTTCTTTAAAAAAAATGATAATGGATGGCACTATCGTTTATTTTAAAACTGAAAAGTTAATCTTTACCTAAGGGCGAATTTCTGAAAAACCCACTAATAAGTAAAACGATTAATAAAATAGCTACATACCGATTATCGTTGGTTATTCCCACAGTGGAGAACGATAAATTACGTAGTCCTACGGCCAGGCAATTATTTCTTCAGAGACAATTGCCCGCAGTTTCCTCTCTCATTATATACAAGAGAAACCGCCCACGCGGATTTCCCTTCCTACGCAAATCGCGGACCAATGGCAGCGCTAGGAAAATCAATACTATCAACCCACGCAAACCCCGCGTGCTTAAAATTGCGTCACGTTACCTGACGATACTCGTGCTTCCGGCCGCATGCTACTGATGCGTCATACAGGAGTGCCCGAAAATATCGATTTTCGTAAACAATGAAATCTACGGGAATCGCGAAAAATTCAGAAGAGGGTAAAACTGGCCGAGTGAAAAATAAACCTACCACCATAAAATGAACCCATTAAAATTACCTCCTCAAAAATACCGAACACGATATATTCACATGAGAAGAAACAAGGCAAACCCATATAATTACAAAGAGAAGAGAAATGGTGAAACTCAAAACAGAATCGGGCCTGATGAAAGTCAGAATTTCAGTGTAGCATCACAATACTGACCTCTCGTCCTTTCAGAGTTTTTTTTTTTTTTTTTCGTACACCCGCTAGTACTCGAGGCGAAATCTCAGGTTATTGTTAATGTCTAACCTGACATTGATTTTACGTGAGTATCCCTTTTCTTGTACAGAGACAGGTGTCCCTCGCCATTCAGGCAGATACTCGCCGATTTCGGAGGTACCCATTAGAGCTGGGTTGGCTCAGGAGCCGCCAATCCCTGGTCGACGACACTCCTTCAAATGTCCTCACCAGATCTCGAGTTAATCCAGTCCAATTCCCGGTCGACGAAAAATCCTCAAATGCCGTCGCCCAGGTTTGATCCTGAATCACCCGGTCGCCAGAGCGGTGTTGTAACCACTACGCTAGCGTAGTTAATTTGTGATCATGAGGGTGAAACCTATTGATGCATGTAAAGTGTAAAAGGCATTCAATCTTTATTTGAAAGTTATATGTAATGAAAATGGACTTTCAGCATGTGATCAATATGGGCAAAATTTAAATGAACAATATGGTGTGAAGTCTAGAATAAGCTTGCTATGGATCATATTTGTAAACTCAAAACAACATTAATTTGACTGCTTGAAGTTTTGTAATTGTGATATGATATTGTTTTCATCTGTCCATTTTTAATTGGTAGTTTCTGCAACAGACATTGAGACTGCATTAATTTGGATATCACTTGTCACTTTAGGCTTGATATATACAACTTTTTTGCTCGGTCTTTATTTTATTCACTGGAAGTATGGGATATGTTTCTGTACTTGAAAACTTAAACGAAATCAGTTTCCTGAGTTGATAAAGGAATGTTGTAACTGTAACAAAGAGATCTAGAAGAAAGTTGTATACATACTCCTGTTTACCTTGCATGTTCAGAATTTATATATGTCGAGCCTTCCTTTTGTTTCGGATCTCTAGTGCATGAGCTGTTTTGTATTGTCCTCACATCTGCATGTTGTACGTTTATGGAAGTCACTGAAAAAGTTGGGCAGTTTCATTTTTAATTTTTTTTTTTTTTTTAAAGTGTTTCTCTTTTTAAATGTAAAATGAGTGAGCCTTGAATTATTATATAGTAAAGTTTTATTGTAGTTTTTCTACAAAACTAACTTAACCAAGTTAGGACCTTTTAACTCTTTCAGTCCCAAGCAAAAAATTGGGTTTGGCCCAAACAAAAATGGCCACCCCAGTTCTTTTTTATTGTTGTTTGGAAAAAATTGTTAAAAATGTTCAGATGCATAAAACACACGAGGTATTTAAAAGAAAGTACTTCCTGTCAGAAATGACGTTTTGGGTTGTTAAAATTAGAAAACAGCTCTAGAAAGGAGCAAAAGATACAAAAGCCGATTTAACGTTGATCGGGCCAAATGGGTCTAGAAGGAAGTACGATATATCAGCTTTTGGGACTTAAAAAGTAAATAATACATTAGCATCTGTCAGTTTGCCCTCTCCCTTGCAGAACATGGAGCAAACTGATTTATACTTAATAAAATATGAGTAAGGTTTGACACTATACAACTTTTTTTCAAAATGACTGCAATAATTAGAATCAAGAAGATTAACATTTGATAAAGATTCAACTTTTTAAAATGCTAAGGATATTTAGTACAAAACACAGAGGTCTTTATCCCAGCCAGTTATAATAAAGATGTTTTGTTCCTTGCCCTTTTTGTGTTCTTTGGTGTTGCGCATTGTTCTGTTTGTGCTTGCCCAAGTTTATTGTTGATTGTATATGAATGTTTTATTGCTCACTGCTGTATGGCCACTGTGCCTTACAGGGCCATCTCGGCACACCTTGCAGGCCATGCTTGCCAGCCTGGGCACTGAGGATGATGTGTCCGCACTTGGGGATGGCTCTCACTTAAATGTGGGTGAGGATCAAAATGACGGTAGGGCTCCCCTCACTAGCGCCATATCTTACCTTGTAATAATGCTTTCTTAGTATACTGCTACTAACACGGGGTCACCAGGGCCTGCTTATATTTATATCTTTATTACTTTCTCACCCAAATTGAAATACACATTGGACTAAAATATTATGGTGTTGGAGGAAAAGTGTTATCTTGGAAAAACTACAGCATTTATTTGTTTCTTTATCATTTCCTGATTCTGCCTTGCCTTGTGTGTAAAAAATTCCTCTCTGGTGCATATTACAATTGCCTTTTTGTACCAATAGTTTTCGCCGGATATGCCTACACTTAACTACAGCAAAGTGATATTCCTTTTCAGCAACGCTATATCCCATATCAGTATTTCTCAAAGTGTAGTACAAATACCCCCAAGAGTTCGTGAAAGAGGTTCAAGGGGTACACAGCAGAATTAAAAAATCCAGATACTTCATGTACTTTTGATAGAATACGTAACCCTTTGACCGTTGAATGGTTGCTGTATATGTCACAATTTTGGTATTATCCTGCAGAGTGATATATAAGAATGTTGAATACATTTGAAGTGTCTTGTAATCACAGCAGTGGCAAAGTGCAGTGGGGACTTAGGCTAGACCCCTGTGTGGGGTGGGTGTATGTCCAGATAAACTAGTCACATAACCTGATTAGGCCATGACCTGACCTGATTTTTGCTAGGGCGGGCAGTGCTTGTAAAGTATTTATTTTTAGTAATGAGCGTTACTCCTCCACTTGCTCAGTGTGTCTTTTTAATTACAGGGTTAGCTGATAGAATTGTATATGAATATTTTAACGTACTTTACTGATGAAATGAAATAGAAATGCCCCTATAGGAAGAGTTTCAGTTCTGTTTTCTTTATGATCACCATCATTTTCCTTTTTGCTCTGTTAGGAGGATGAAGTCACCACTGCAACTGGGTCACATTGCAAGAAGCCTGCACCAGGCATTCACTTGCTCGTGCAGCTGTGGTTTTTGTAGTAGTTTGTTTTACATGATGATGTTGCCAGCTTTATGCACAGCCTCATATTAGTCACCTTGTACTGCATGCCCGAGGGAGCAGTCGGGCTATTCTTTCTTTGTCTTATCAAAGGCTCCTTGGAACTACACAGGGGCCTTTTTCAATATGTTTGAGTAATAAAATATGTACCAACTGTGTACTGTTTCTCTTTGTTGACTTATCTTATCAGACTGTGTTTGCATGTATAGAACTTCTAGTTCAGACTGGTGTGGAATGCATTGTTTTTTTGCTAGAGTAATTCTTTACATCCTCAGACTTACATTTGAGGATTGCCCCAGGATGCCACACCAAATAATTATGTATTAAAGTTACCTGTAGGTATGAAAGTAAGAGAAAGTCAGTTGATAATATGTTTTTGCACTTAGTAGGAAATATAATTAGCTTTCTATAGAGGAGCAAGGTGTCATATAAAGTTAGTTTGGTGAAAAATGGAGTCGTGGTAGCACAGTGGTTAGTGCACTGGCTTCCTAGCTCGTGGTCCATGGTTCGATTCCCAGTTGAGGTGGGATTTTTTAGACCGCAAAAGGCTCCGGGGTCAACTCAGCTTCATAAATTGGGTACCAGAGGAACTCTGGGAAGGTTAAGGTGGTCGGCGTGATGATGACCACATCACCCCTAGTGTGCTGATGGTCGAGAAAATATGGGCCTAACACCATATTCCCAATATGCCTCAATGGGCGTGTAACGAGATCCTTTACATTTTCTTTTTTTTTTTTTTTTTGGTGAAAAATGTAGAGGTAGTGGGAAAAGATAAGTTGTTATTTTCTTGACCCACTGTATAAAAATATTCTTAGTCTAAAAAAAAAAAAACCTTAGAAGAGTAGCCTCCATCATCACTGCCTTGCAAGTAATATGCCATAATTAAAAAAAACTGTTGGTACTGGTCTAGAAAGCGGGCCCCAGACTTTTTCCGAGAAACGAAACACAATTTACGAAATGGTAAACGAAATATGTATCGTATGAGGGGGAGATAACCCAACCGTCTTGCCGTTGTTTTGCAAAGGGGGAGATAACTGTACATACTTAGTGATACTCAGTGATCGTTGATTGTTAACTTTGATAGATATTCAGGCCCTGAAAAGGACCGTAGCTGGCAGCCGTAGCTGGCATAAAAATGCAATGTCTATTCTGGAGGCCAGTAAAGTGAAATGTCCTCAAGGATAGCTTCAAATACATTTCTAGTTGTAGGTACTGTCGACCTCCACATAAACTCGGCATGTTTTTTATTTCTCCACTTAGCGCTGCCCCACCTATTTTACTTTTAAAAATTTGGAGGGGTTGATAACAAAAAAGAGAAAGGAAAATATAAGACTGTTTTTTTATTTCTCCATTAGTAGTTTTTCGCTATTCATTACTTGAAAATGAGAAATCCAGATGCCTCGATGTCAGCGCTTCTGTACCCTCTCCATGAGTCAAATAGAGGGTTGAACCTTCCTTGATATGTTCAACTATTGCTTTTAAGAGAGTTGCTGCGCTCCTATCTGGGATTGGCACCAAGAAGACTTCACTTGTTTCGCGACACACTCCTCCAAAAATCCACTACCAGGATTTTCCAGTTTGTTTTTCCGTTTCGAAATTAAACTCTCATCGATTTCCAATTTGACCCAGGAAATAATTGACAATTATTTTGAAAGAGAAAAAAGACGCATATTCACATTCCATTCCAAAACAGTGTTTTGTAATAAGCAGTTCCCTAGCACATACTTTCACTTTAGTTCAAGTAAAGATAAAACGAGATAACGTCGTAGGGATTTCGTGGATGCAAACACGTTAGATACGATTTTTCGATTATGTCCCTGCATTCCATCTTATTTGCATGGGTGTAACAATGAAGTTTCAATTCATGGCTAAGAGTACAAATTCTTTCAGCCGGCAATATGCCACGCGCTTGTAAAAATTTGACAGCGTCATTTTCAGTGCGTGGCAAGATCGATAAATTGAACTCCATGTTGAGATAGGCGGTCGGATCGATAACTTCTACAAAAGTTCATTGTACTAAAAAGACGGATTCGCGTTTTCAAAAACCTGAACTTTTTTTCCGTTTCTAAAATTTACCATTACAAACTGTTTTGTTTTCAAAAGCCTATTTTACTTTTAAAAATTTGGAGGGGTTCTTTTAAAATAAAGAAAAAAAATTTAAAAACAACACAATACCAGACGAAAATTATCTTTTTTTCCTTTTATGTTCAGGAAATAGTTATTATTTAAAATATTACATTTAGAAATGGCGTAATTTAGACAATGAGAATAAATAATGATCAAACAGATCTGATAAAGATCAATGAAATGGCAATTTAGTTTAAGTAAGAGATTGTGTCCGTATTTAAATGATTAATGATATGAATTTTTTCGATTAGTCAGGTGGTTTGAGGAGATAGTAATCATGTTCACAACTTTTTTCCGATCTTTTCTTTACTTATTTTTCTGTCATTTTCTTTTAAAGAAGGAAAAGACGAATGCAGGATGTACCAAAGACAATGAGAATAAATAATGATCAAACAGATCTGATAAAGATCAATGACAGGTGATTGAGGATGTGCACAACTTGATCTTTTTAGGAACTGTCATTTGACAAAGAAGGAGGAGCAGATCGCGATGCCAGTACCAGCATTAATTAATAGAGTCAGATTCGAATTCCGCTGTTTCCAACTAACATGGAGCTTTTTCCCAGGAAATTCAGATCAAATGTTTCACACACATTTAAAATTTATATTTCTTATAAAGGTCATGTCACCAAGAATACTGTGTTAAACTTTAGATGGCAGCCAAACAGATACCTGCTACACATTGTGTATATATGTGTATTCCTTCTTCTTCTTCCTCGTTCGTCCTGAAAAGGACGTTGGTTGCGTTGTGTCTGTTTATGCCGGAATTGTGATATCTGCACCTTTCGGTCGACACATCCGACTTCAGCACGGCAGTTTTTGGGACCAGATTTTGCCTTCCCTCTGCGATCCCTACTCTCTCAGCTAGACTGCAGTGATGCAGACTGTTTCCAGGACCACCACGTGGAGGTGGAGTAGGGTCTTAGTCAGCTCTGGTTTGCTGACTCTGATGCAAGCAGTCAAGCTATGGGTCGCTGACTTCTCTATTGCTGCATCTTTGGGTCCCATATATATGTGTATGAATATATATCAAAGGTACAGATGTGATAATAAACATAGACCAACGGAATGCAGAATTACTGGAGATAAAAGAGAAAGTGGAAAAAGATAGGACATGTAGACATGCACACCGGAAGCAACCAAGTAGTGAAACCAGACATGGCCCTTTATTCTTAAAATAGTCTAAATTACAATGCAGCAGGAGGTTTGGAATCAGTTTCTTTCTCCTAGTCTGTTTATAAGGCACCAGAGACTTTCCATCGTCTTTTCTGTTGTTTGTTTAAACAAGTTCATCACAAGACGGTCGGAAGCTGTACTGTTAAAGGCTGTTTGAGAGAGACAAACCATAGGAGCAGTCATAGCTATTTGTACAAAAGCTGTGGTGAAATACTGCATACAAAATTCCTCTGCCTCTTATGTTTGTATAAGAATTTGTGAAGTTGAACTTTAAATATGAGTTTAAAAAAATATTTTCTAACCCATCCTTCTGAAATATTGGTGTGTCGTGTAGTCTTGAAAATACTTTTTAAAACAAATTTAAATTTCAGTTTACATTACTTTGAGAAAGAGCATGTTTTTAAAATACTTTTATCAAGAAAAGTCACACCACGTCCACTGTAATCTCAGTTTAGAAAACTCTGTGCAGTAAGAAAATTCATATGCTCAGTGTATGGCATTTAGGGGCAGTAAGTCTAAATTTGACCATAATATGTTGCAGTATGATATAATGTATGCAGCATTAATTTAAAACAAAAAATGAAATCTTTCCCATCTTTTTGATCAGGCATCTTTTGTATTTATGCTGTGATGTGAATGTGGCATTAAATATGTGAGCCCAAATATTTTCTATTTGCATGTATCTGTATGAAAGTGTAATGTATGAGCACTGAGTAGATGCAGCATGCAGGAAGAAAACAAAAGTTAAGTTGAACCTTCCTTGAAACAAACATTCAAACAGCAAATTTACTGATGAAAGTCAAGGTCAAGACTAAATCCTGCAACCCAAACATTTTTCTTTAAAAAGTCATTAAATTAAACAGTTTGCTTTGTGTTTTTAAAAAAATTGTTATTCAGTGTTGGTAATCGAGTAAGATATCAGAAAAGAATTCATTTTACATTAAAGGGTATGTGTATTCAGGCAAGTACCATTTGTAACAGAAAGATATAAGGGAAAAAGGTAGTTAATGAAAATTTGTAGCAGAATGATGTAAGGGAAAAGGGGTGTTAATGAAAATTTGTAGCAGAAAGAAATAAGGGAAAAGGGGTGTTATTGAAGATTTGTAGCAGAAAGATATCAGGGAAAAGGTATGTTAATGAAGATTTGTAACAGAAGGATATAAGGGAAAAGGGGTGTTAATGAAGATTTGTAACAGAAGGATATAAGGGTAAAGGGATGTTAATGAAGATTTGTAGGAGAAAGATATAAGGGAAAAGGTATGTTAATGAAGATTTGCAACAGAGAGGTATAAGGGAAAAGAGGTGTTAATGAAGATTTGTAACAGAAGGATATAAGGGAAAAGGGGTGTTAATGAAGATTTGCAGCAGAAAGATATAAGGGAAAAGGAGCGTTAATGAAGATTTGCAGCAGAAAGATATAAGGGAAAAGGAGCGTTAATGAGGATTTGCAGCAGAAAGATATAAGGGAAAAGGTATGTTAATTGTCACAGTATAATAATTAAACCTTCATGACATTATCCTCTAGATTTGGCTCATATCAAACTGCGAGAGGTCACACAATCAAAACACTTGTAGATGCCATACACAAAGCGTAACACGAAGGCATGCTGACAATCTCCTTTTTAATAATAACAATGCTACACATTCAAACTCAATAACAACGGCAATAACCATATGGCTGGCTCAGCAAGTCCTACTACCGTTGGAATATAAAACAATGCTGCACAAAACCCAGCAACAATAAAGAGAGCACGATCAAATGTAATACAGCTTCTATAGCCGGCTAACTGACATCTTTCTGTCAGGCCTCCTGTTCACTAATCTCTGCACTCATTTGCACAGCTTCCGAACACATGATAATTTCTTATGCAGTTCAGCAGGCATACAATATTGTATGCACACTTACATTAAAGCCCAGGTGAGCAAAGAAACATAAAATATTAATGAATATTTGTAACAGAAAGGAATAAGGGAAAAGGGGTATTAATGAAGGTTTGTTTCAGAAAGATATAAGGGAAAAGGAGATGTTTAGCAGAAAGATATAAGGAGAGTTAATGAAGATATGTAGCAGAAAGATATAAGGGGAAAGGAGAGTTAATGAAGATTTGTAACAGAAAGATATAAGGAGAGTTAATGAAGATTTGTAACAGAAAGTTATAAGGGATAAGTAGAGATTATGAAGATTTGTTACAGAAAGATGTAAGGGGAGTTCATGAAGATTTGTAACAAAAAGATGTAAGGAGAAAGGAGAGTTAATGAAGATTTGTAGCAGAAAGATGTAATTAGAAAGGAGAGTTAATGAAAGTTTGTAACAGAAAGATGTAAGGAAAAAGGAGATGTGTAGCAGAAAGATATAAGGGAAAAGGAGAGTTAATGAAGATTAGTAACAGAAAGGGAAAAGGGGTGTTAATGAAGATTTGTAGCAGAAAGATATAAGGAAAAGGGAGAGTTAATGAAGATTTGTAACAGAAAGATGTAAGGAGAATGGCGAGTTAATGAAGATGATAAGCAAAGTTTGCATGACATTTTCTTTTCTCTTGTTATGCTCATCGTAGACAGTGTTTACTTACAATTGGACTCTGTTTTACCCTTTGGTATTGTATGCCTGTTTGGCTCATCACTTACAGGCTTGATACATCTTAGCCTTCATTTGTCTCATGATTTTATGTATAGTCAGTCAACAGAGGTAGAAAGAACTGAAACAAAACACAATTGTTAGGTTGCATATTACAAAAGTGTTACTTCTTTTAATGAAGCTTTCAATTAGAGCCGTAAGGAGTACCTCTTTTACAATATACAGCTGCCTAATACAAATAGTGAAAACAAGCTGCAGACTCATTCTGATTGGTCTCTGTAACAATGTTATTAACATAACTGGCTCAGTAAACTGTATATTCCTTCATTTAAAAGGAACTAGAAACCATATTCATACACACCAGGTGCATGCCTGTACTCAGCATTCTGATGTAAAATCAAAGATGGGACAACCTAGTACTTATTGGGCAGAATCCACTTATTAAAGTATGGAAAATATCAACTAGTCACACATGGAAACCTGGTTGCATTTGATATGTGATGTCACGGCAGTGACAGCAACTACAAAAGGTACACGTTAAATTGTGTAATGCCAAGCCCAAAAGTAAAGCAGAACACATTCTGTCATACATCAAAGTCAAGGTATGGGCAAGATTGCAGAACAAAGCAGTGTCGCAGGAAAAAGAAGCAAATTTTTTTTCTTAATTTTGGGGAGGGGGTGGCATAAATACTTAGGTAGTACCATGCAACCTATTACTGTGCTAAATATTTGGTTCCAGCTGAACACTTGTGCAGCCCTAATAAATATTAATTTGAAATATCCCTATGCTTTTCCACTTTATAGCTACTAATACCAGCTAATCTCTTTAGCAGAAGTAACTACTATTTTTAAAAAATAAAGAAATCAACACTACTTATGAAAATGTCTGTTACAGCTTGTTGAGTCATGGACTTAAAAGAGTGATTGTTATTGTTGATCATTGCACTCCGGGCAAACCAATAGATGCCCAGTCTCCTTCAGCAAATGTTGAAGGATATGAATGCTAATTGATTTAGTATTCCAGGAATTCAAATTCTTTTCTCAACAGCAAATATTTAGTGTTTTTCTAATTGTCTGGTGAAATTAAACTAATTATTCAGTACAGCTCTGTTTTACATTTATTTCTGTTTTTTTTTTTTAATGCCTTGTCATTGACTTGTTATTCTGTTACCAGATGTTACATCAGGGAGTCAGATAAACTACGCCCATAAGCCAATGATGGGTTTACCAGACGATGAGGAGATCCTAGATGGTGGACTTGGGCTTGGGGAGTTAGCTGGACTCACTGTTAACAATGAGGCGGATCCAATGAATTATGATGTGAGGGTGTGAAATCTCTAGTCCATGTAGTTTTTTTAAAATCTATGTGATTAATGCCTTAATGAAAACTACCTTGTAAATCAGAATCGCATAAAGCAAAAGCAATTTGCCCGTATAAAATACTAGAAAATGACTTGTTAGAGACTGTACCATGATTCTCAAATTTTTTCACCAGTATACCAGGTTAGAGCGCTGGTCTCTCATGACAAAGGTAAAGGTCGTCCCATAGCAGATACTGCTGTAGGGGGGGTGAAGTGTTAAGAGACTTCACCATATTAGGTCCAGCATCAAGATGTGGGGAGACCAGTTCCCTTCCTCGCTGCTTTTTCCTTCCCTAACATACAGAGCAGAGTCAGGTATCCACTTACAGCTTGGTAGACTGGAGTGTGTCGGTACTGTGATTTGAACCCGGCACCTTTGCTGCGAGAGGCCAGTACTCTAACCGCTCTGTCAATTGGAGGCTCATTGACAAAGGTACCAGGTTCGAAACTCTGTGGCATCACGCTGCAGTCTGCCCAGCTGTAAATAGGTACCTGACTCTGTGAGTTAGGGATGGAAAAGGCAGCGTTTTTTTAATAGATTTCCTTATCTTTATAGTTTTTTTTTTGGGTGTTTAACCCTTTACCGTCCTGCCCAGTTTACTACATCTTTATCTTAATGTCCAAGGCAAGGGAAGCAACTCCATTATCTAACACAGTGACCGTCTAAAAAAAAAATTAAAACAAACTGAGTTAAAATTAATTTTAAATACACACAATTGAATCATGTACCATCTGCTGTATTTTTAATAATGGTATATATTAATATTATGCATGGGAGCCGCGCTGGTGTAATGGTTACCACATTGCGCTGGTGATCAGGTGTTTAAGGTTCAAGCCTGTGCGTGGGTATTTGAAGTGTCATCGACCGGGATTTTGACTGAATAACCTGAATGGCTCCTGAGATAAAAACCCTCTGTGGATGGAAAGGAGCGAAGCTCCTGACCGGGTTGGAAGGAAAGTCCACAGGCTCCCCAGCCTCGCAATGACGTGTCATTGGGCCGAAGGGCTGAAAGCCCAAGTACTGCCGAGGCAAAAATTCCTTACTTACTTAGTCGTTCCCCTTCTACCATGAGGTGTAGAGGTTTGGAAGAAAGAGCGCTAGACTATCCTATCGGCTGTCTTCCTCCTGGCCTGGTTCCATTCTAGTCCTCGGTCCTTCAAAGATTGTCTAATGTTGTCCTCCCAGCGGACTCTGGGTCGTCCTCGGGGTCTGGATCCCTGGCTCTTTGTTTCCCATGCTTGTCATGGTAGCTGATCTTCTCCTATTCTGCAGACATGGCCAAACCATCTTAGTTGGAACTGTTCTACTTGGGTCTGCAGGGGGTGGGATTTAAGGCCTTGACGTATCGTCTGGTTGTGGACCATGTCTCTTCTTGTTTCTTCAACCACCTTCCTCAGATACCTCATTTCTGAGGTTTGGCAAAAATTCCACCGCCTGTAAAGTCATGGCTTTAAAAAATCACAAAAAATCAAAATATCGATCGATTTTGAAAATAATTTCCAAAAACGGAAGCTGCGCTTGTTACCGAAAATCTCTGTATAACTCAGGTCTCGTTATAGCGAGATCCCGTTGCACTATGGCAACGAATGACAACAACGTTTCGTGGGTGGAATTGACCGTTTTGGGCGTTTTAAATGGTAAAGGGTTAATAGATTTCCTTATCTTTATAGTTTTTTTTTTTGATTTTTAATAGATTTCCTTATCTTGATAGGTTTTTTTGGTTTTTAATAAATTTCCTTATCTTGGCAGGTTTTTTGGTTTTTAATAGATTTACTTATCTTTATCCGAACCCCAATTATCCGAACATCCAATTATCCGAACACTTTTTTGAGAAAAAAAAATCAGGCGCCACCAGTCATGTTAGACTTTATTTTTGAATCTTTTGATGCTGCAAGCTTCAAATGTGTGCGAACAATTTGTAGAGGATGGAATGGGCTAATGGTCGGTCGCTTACGTACTTCTTCTTCTTCTTCTTCGTTCGCCCTGAAAAGGACGGTGGTTGCGTTGTGTCTGTTTACAACGTAGCTGTGATATCTGCACCTTTCGGTCGACACATCCGACTTCTGCACGACATTTTTTAGGACCGGGTTTGCCTTCCCATTGCGATCCGTGCTCGCTCAGCCAGACTGCACTGCTGCAGACTGTTTCCAGGACCACCACGTGGAGGTGGAGCACGGTCTTGACCAGCTCTGGTTCGCTGGTCCTGACGCAGGCAGTTAAGCTATGAGTCGCTGACTGCGGTCTCTATTGCTGCGTCTTGAGGTCCCTGCTTACGTACAGGAAGTCAGTTAGATCATAAAGTCAGTTAATATCTGGTTTACCAATCTAGTGTACGTGTGCGTTCTAGGCAGAACACTGGCTAAACAGACAGTTCAACTTAAAATAATTGTGTCTGCTACTACAGCAGAATAATTTTGGTGTGCAAGTATTTCTCTGTGCAATATGGCATCTTCCAGAAGGCCTAAAGCATATAAAAGGAACCGCAATGTTTTGTCAATTGAAACGAAAACAGAAATTATCAAGAGACTAGGAAAAGGTGAAACTGTGTCTTCACTTGCGAGGATTTTCAATGTTGGGAAAGCTACCGTCTCTGACATCAAAAGTAACAAGGATAAAATTATGAGTTTTGCATCGAAATTGGATAGTGAAAATGGGTCGAAGAAACGTAAACCATGAGACATGTGAAAGATTTGAAATTGGAAGAGGCTTTGTATATAGGGTTTGTGCAAAGAAGAAGCAAAGGGGAAACTATCTATGGTTCTCTATTGTATGAAAAGGCACTTCAGTTCAACAATCAACTTGACTGTCCTCCTGACTTTAAGGCTAGCCAGGGATGGTTAAGAAACTTTAAATCTCGTCATGGCATACGAGAATTGGAGATCCAAGGGGAATCCTTATCTAGCGATGCAACTGCCGCTGAAAATTTTAAAGAAACATTCTTGGCTTTTTTGGAAGAAGAAGGTTATTCACTCGATGTGTATAATGCCGATGAGACTGGCTTATGCTGGAAATCATTGCCTCAAAAATCACTTGCATCTCAGCGCGAAGCAGCTTCCCCTGTGTTTAAAAAGTGCAAAGAGAGAGTAACAATTTTGGTAGCCGCGAATGCCAGTGGAAGTCATCGTTTAGCGGTGCTAATGATCGGTAAAGCCAAAAAACCACGTTGTTTAAAGAATGTGACATGTCTCCCATTGTGCTACAAAGCACAGAAGAGTGCTTGGATGAATAGTGAAATATTTCTTGATTGGTATACAAATCAGTTCATCCCAAATGTGAAGAGGTTGAGAGAACAAGAAAAGAAAACTGGAAAAGTAATTCTTCTACTGGACAATGCACCATCTCATCCAGAGACGGATACATTGAATGCAGTTGATGCAAATTTTAAAGTAATTTTTCTGCCTCACAATGTAACAGCACTGATTCAACCAATGAATCAGGGTGTTATAGCAAAGCTTAATAAGATGTACAAGAAGGAAGTCATGCGTCGTTTATTGTTGGCTGAAGATGAAGAAAGTGTGGTGGCGTTTTCCAAAAAGCTTAATCTCAAAGACTGCTGATATATGTTAGCTGATGCTTGGACCACCCTGTCACAAGAAAATCTCAACAAAGCTTGGAATAGATTGCTTGGGAAAAAAGGAGGAAATGAAACTACTGTAGTGGACACAAATGATGATTGTATAAATGAAGTTGTGGAACTGTTTCAAGCAATGCCCGGATTTTCGGCCTGTGACAAAGATGATGCACACATGTGGCTAGAAGATGATAATGATTCTGGTTTTCAGTTTTTGAATGACGAAGAAATTTGGTCTTTTGTGCAAGAAGAAAACCAAATACATGTAGTGACCGATGACGAAGACTCCTCAAAAGTACATGATGTACTTGTATATTATGAAGAAAACCCAAAACGTCGACCAAGTCCTGAAGAGGCCTTTATAGCACTAGAAACAGCGATGGCTTGGTACGAGCAAGAAGATGACAGCT
Source organism: Oreohelix idahoensis (assembly GCA_024509875.1). Classification (NCBI taxonomy): domain Eukaryota; kingdom Metazoa; phylum Mollusca; class Gastropoda; order Stylommatophora; family Oreohelicidae; genus Oreohelix; species Oreohelix idahoensis. Next base: position 516,214 of record JAMPIV010006310.1, on the reverse strand, counting down.
GTCCTTCACAGCTTCTTCTGTTGAAGAGAATGCGGGACTTAGCAGCCAAAAAGAGACTATCCAGTTTGGTGCAAAAGAGGATTCCTCATTATTTTAAATAGTGGGTTACATCTGTGCAAGTACATGTATACGTAAGTTGCGCCTGGTTTTGAATCGTTTGTAATGTTATTTTGAAAACATTTCTCTTTCTTAAAAAAAATAATTAATGCAAGTAGTACATGCACTGCAGTGTAATGAAAGATTTTGGTGATACAGTGATCTAATACAGTGTGGGTATTATTATTACAGTACAAGTAAATATGTTTTATAGTGTAATTTCCTTGTGATGGTTAATTATTTTTAGAAATATGTGTACATGTACTCGATACATTAAGTAATCCAATTATCTGAACATTTGATTATCCGAACGATGCTCGGTCCCAAGGGGTTCGGATAAATGGAGTTCTACTGTATATATATTTTGGTTTTTAATAGATTTCCTTATCTTTATAGTTTTTTTTTCAGTAGATTTGATTGAAGTGAGCATCCAGTTGGTGGAGGGGTTAGAGCACTTGCCTCATGCGGCAGAGTTACTAGGTTTTGGATTTGAAACCTGGTAGCATCTCACTCCATTCTACCGAGCTGGAAGAGGGTACTTGACTCTGCTCTTGAGTTAGGGGAGACAAAGGCAGCTGGAAGGGAACTGGTTATCCCACCTCATAAAGCTGGACCTATATTGAATATAACACTCCCCTCCCCTATGGCAGTACTGTGGACAAAAATATGGATGTTGATCATTTTTTTTAATTCATCTTAAGATGCTTTGTTACCAAAGAAGGTTGTTTCAGATCATTAGGATATTGCAGATTGAGAAATCTAAAAAATTATAAACCTTACAAATCCAGTGTCACTACATAAATCAAGAACTGCATACATTATGTAGCACAGTGTTCGCATTGTAACTCTAAATTTAACATAAATCCTTTCAATGACCACAGCTTACATTCTGGCATTCATTTTCAATATGAGTTATCCTTTATATGTCGTGTCCAGTGGCACTGATGAACATGAACACGATTGTTTTGTCTTTTGAGCTTTCCAGTCTTCAGGCACTTGATGTTTACGTAGCCAATTTGGAAATAGTTTTCCTTCTGTCCTTCTTTAGCCTTCTTTTTTTTCTGTTGTCATTGAATTTTCCTAAGTGAATAACTAATTAAATGTGTTTTTTTTTTTTTAATAGAGGTAATTTTCTTTAAAATGCCATTGCATTTAACATTTTCTCATTTGATTTCATTGTTGTCCACGATTTACATAAAAGGCTTTTCAGGAACCACTTTTCTGCTACTGGAGTTGATTTATCTTTTTGTTTATTCATTGTCCTAGATTCATATCTATTAAAAAATATCAGCTTTTCTTGTCTCTCTTTTAGCACCTTTTTGCTCAACATGTCAAAGCCATCTCTGAATGTTCATTCTTTTGATGTTGATTATTAGTGGCGATCTGCGTAGGTAGTGTGTTTCCTCATTTGTTCTTAATTTCCATTCCTTCTGGAAGTTTTACATTGAGCCGGCAACTCCACCATGTAACAGTTTGTTTTTTATTTGAAGTTACAGAATGAACAGATTAATCAACGCTAGATCTTCAGGGTGGTTGATAGCTTTTTCCAATGTACTTTTTTTATGTCGAAGTTACAGAACAAACAGATTAATCATTGCTAGATCTTCAGGGTGGTTGATAGCTTTTTCCAATTTTTATTTTTGTTGTTGTTAATTTTACATTGAACTGACAACACGCCCATGTAAAAGTATTTTGAATTTACAGACAGACAGATTATTCTTCTTTACCAGATCTTCCAGGTGATTGGTGGCTTTTTCTTAGTGTACTTTTTAAATGTTATACAGTGTTACCACATATATTTTCTCATAGCTTCTCAGTAACACTTTTAGTAGGTATTAGATCCAACTTGACCTGAAACCACCACTGCCACAGAAAGATTATGTTATCGTTCACTCCGATCAGCTGACACAGCTGTAGATGTTTTTGTGTGTAAATATCGTAAAGACGAGGGCGTGCGTTGTTTCTTGAGTGCACACGCCACACAGGCTAACAAATAATACCGTGTTGAATATCTCCGCTTCACGGACTAATATAGTTAGGTCGTGGTTCCGTAGTAAAGCCACCCTTGGCAAAGACAAGACGTTCTGTATACATTTAGGCCACGCCCACACAGGGCTGTTTGTAAATATGAGTTATTACTGTCACGCCTGGAAGGTAGAGTGAGTGTGTGCTGGCAGAGTCGTTCACACCACAAGTACATACACAGGAGTCAATGGAGTGTTGAACGACTGATGACATTTAACAAGGGTTTATTAAGTCACAGCACATCATCACGTTGACATAGACGAATACAATTACATCGAATCATCACAGCTTCATAACCTCAGCGAAACAATAATAACAGTTAATGGATCCTTTCATTTCATCGAACGGTCGTAATCACCGTGTTAATACAATAAATATGGCCTCGTCAAAGATGCTCCTAACATCACCGTACTATAAATACTGCACACAGCAGATATATAAATCAAGGCCTAAAGTACTCACAAAATCCATCAGCAAACGGTCAGCATCACCGTGCTATAAATACTGCACACAGCAGATCCGTACTATAAATACTGCACACAGCAGATATATAAATCAAGGCCTAAAGTACTCACAAAATCCATCAGCAAACGGTCAGCATCACCGTGCTATAAATACTGCACACAGCAGATATATATCAAGGCCTAAAGTACTCACAAAATCCATCAGCAAACGGTCAGCATCACCGTGCTATAAATACTGCACACAGCAGATCCGTACTATAAATACTGCACACAGCAGATATATAAATCAAGGCCTAAAGTACTCACAAAATCCATCAGCAAACGGTCAGCATCACCGTGCTATAAATACTGCAGCTTACGAAATATGCTGTACACACAGCGAAAACATAAGTCGACATCTTAAGCACTGTACAGGCATACACCATCCAAAAAACACCAGGCTTGACCAGGTCGGTCCACGCCCAGACACCAACTCTCTCGGCTCACACACTCGTCCCGCCAAAAAACCAGTCACGAGAATCCCCTGTTTTCAACCCCGCTCTCAATACCTGCAGCATAGCCGCGAGCTAAACACAGCTCACTACAACTCCGGGATAAATTCCTCACAGGCGTGGCTCAACGCTGTGAGTAGCGGTCATTCCTATCATAAATTTAAACCAGTGGTGGCCAAGCTAAGGTTGGCCGAGGGCCAGATTATGGTAAAAGGTAACAGCCGAGGGCCAGACCTATAAAATCCTTAAAAAACAACATTCTGATATTTAGTTTTACATATATAATGAACCACGTACAGAAAGCAACGGCAAACTACTGTACTGCACATCTGCCAAGACATGTATACCAGTCTTCAAAATGAAATTACTGTTTAAAAAAAATATAATGAATCTGTTGTTTTAATTTGTTTTATAATTTGTAATATGACATGTAATTATTTATTTCAAACATACATTTGTGTTATTTCATTGTGAAGAGTGTGGCTTCAATCAACAATAAGAGTCCAGCCAAAAACAGGTTGGCGGGCCGGTCAAAACAGGTTGGCGGGCCGGATCTGGCCCGCGGGCCGTAGTTTGGCCACCGCTGATTTAAACAAACATCATAACTAAACAAGGATTCAAGCAACGCAACTCAAAATCCAACTTGTCACCAACATATTCAGGATTACTCCCCTTTTTGACCTTAACATACAGTTTCTGCAAGTTTATTACAATACTAGCAATAACCCATCAATAATGACGTAAGTAAATCAAAAACTGTAATATATTTTTTAAATATTTTTTAATTCAATATAAAAGTTATTTGATGACAACATTTTTTGTGAAAGTGCGTGGATTTGTTTCAAAGAATGTTCCCTGATAAAAAGTGTTTTTAACAAAAACTTTCAAGTTTTCATGATTTGTTCCTCGGGTGAGAGCGACATAGAGCTGGCCATGTCCGAAAACAGGTTCAGGAAGGAAAACTCCTATGTGATCAAAAGATTGTCCTGGCGCCTTATTGATCATCACTGCAAATGCTAAAATCACTGGGAATTGACGACGTCGCATCCTACATGGCAAACTGCGCTCGCTCGGGTTCTAAGTCAATGGAGGAATTAAGACTTGTTCTCCCTTATTACTGCCAGTGATAATTTCTGCATTATTGGAATTCCGATGCAAGACTTTTATGACCAAACGCTTGCCATTCAATAGTTCGTTTTTTGCATTCAGATTTCGCAATAGCATGATACATGCAGCAACCTTTAATTTCAGCAAATGCGATGGCATTCCTGATGGGCACTGCTCGTTAAGGAACTCAGTTGGGAAATCAACTGCGCCGTTGGGATCATCGGAAATCATGGTATCTATGCTCCAATAAACCGTTTCATTTCCAGCAAAAAGCTCCAACAATAAGTCTGCAATACTTTAAATTAAAATTTTGTCTTGAAGAAACAATCAAAAACTTACATTTTAAGGTTATTTTTAACAAAATGATGAGTTAAATCTGTTTCTGGAATGAACTGGGTTCTACAATCAAAAACTTTCATTTTATTCATATATCACTGTCACTCACTTTGTGTTGCAAAATTCACCGACTTTTCTTTGTTCAGTGTTACTATTTTCAGGAGAGTACATATAAGGGAAACAATACAATTAATGTCTAACTTTCAACCACAGTTGCATCCCTTAGATGTGACCAACGTACAAACGGCGAGAATTATGGAGTTTGATAATTCTTAAAGCTGTGTCATCATATCCACAAAGGACACAAAGTATTTCTGTGACTTAAGTAGGCTTGTACAAATTTCAGTCTGCATCTTGTGAAGTGTTGCACTGTCTGTGGTTTTCATTTTAGAACCCATTAGTTTCATTATTTAAAATTAACAGCATGCATCTTCCTGTATTTTGCCAGATATCAGCACCTAAAGAAGTTTATAGAAAAACGTGGACTGCAAAATATACTCTACGAAGGTGAGATCTTAATTTCAATTTCAGTACCATCTTATCATGTTTGTATAACAGTTTTTGTCGAAGATAATCATGGTTTTTTTTTTTTTTTTTAAACCAATGCAAACATCTGATTTTAATGCAGCCATATTAAACTTCTGTGTTGCATTCTATGCCTCCTTATCAGGGGACCTTCTACCTTGATAGCAGTGGAACAGGTGATGAGAAGAAGATGCTGGCGATGGGTAGGACACACATTGAACCAAAAACTGGTTGATAGCATTATCAAGCAGTCCTTGTTCTTGAGTGCCCAGAGTTTGAGAAGTAGAGGTAAATCGACGAACGCATGGGGAAGAGAATCTGGAGACAGATATAAGAAGGATGAGAATGACCTTGATGATGGCATGCAACAGACTTGGCGTGTGTTTGTTGAAGGCCTGTGCTCCAAGAGGAGCTAAAGGGTATTGATTGATTGGATGATATTGAGCTTAGCTTATTACCAGTCTTGTAAACGACGTCAGAAACATCATACACCAATCAAAAGCGAAATTCAAGCTATATGTAACGGTGAAAACAACATTTTGTTTAAATCACCTTGCATATTCTTGTTTTTATTCCCTTTACAGCCACTTTGATGGTGTTCGGGCCCTAGCTTTTCACCCCGTAGAACCAGTCTTATTGACAGCCTCAGAAGATCACACACTAAAATTATGGAATTTACAAAAAACAGTACCAGCTAAAAAGTAAGTCATGCATTTTCTGAGGGTACAGCTTGCAGTTCAGAGAGTAATTAAAATGGCTTATTTGTACATCATTTTACATGCGTGTGTGCGTGCGTGCATTTTCTATTTAGTCAAATATGGGGGGGGGGGGGGGGGGGGGACGGGGAGTATTTTTAATGAGTAGAAAGCATGGTGGAGGAGTTAGAGCAAGTGACATCACTCTGATTTTATTTTGTCTTAATTGTTTTTCTTGTCTATTAGACTGCTTAAAGGACTTTCCTACTAGTGACTTTTCCATATATCAGTGTTTCTGTACTTCATTTGCACGGTCAGCAGTGTTGCGTAGGCACCCTGAATGTGTTACTGGTGTTTCTTGTTTAAAGTCCATGTTTTAGGGCCATATGTGAATAAATGTCCATTTTTAGCTCCCTAAGGATCTTGAGACACTACTGCAAATGAGCCTTGTGCAGGAAATTTCCACTACTTAATCTGCTGGAAAAGTGAAAAAAATACCCGTTGGATCCAAAATCTTTGTATTTTTGTCCATTGATTTTCCAAAGTAGACTCATTGACTTATTTTGAATGTGTAGGCATGAGAGACATGTCTTGACCATGAGTATTTGAGTATCATTCATGTACAACAATTTCATTCAGATTCATTAGTTACAGTCCCCATTTCCGGTTTATGGTGGAGAACGATTACCGGTTTTATTTAAAAACCTTGTTTGAAATAGCAGTTAGTCATGCCTTCAGAAGAGATCCCAACATCATGAGAGGGAAGGCAGAGGAGTGGCCGACCAAAACCAACTTGGTGGAGAACTGTGGGAGGCTGAGAAAAGCATGAACCAGAGTTGAGACACAGCATGAAGGATAGCCACAGACTGAGTGAAGTGGAGAGAGTTTGTTGCTGCCTTACTAGATGCCACCAGACATGATTGCCACGTTAGATGTCAGTCAGCGGCTATGGACCAAGTAGAACAGAAGAAATAGAAGTTAATATTTTGTATTTTCATATCAGATATTGTTAATGCATTGTGCTTTTTCCAGAGCTGCATCACTTGATGTGGAACCTGTCTATACTTTCCGTGCTCATGTGGGCACAGTACTGTGTTTAGCAGTAAGTCCTTCAGGGGAGCAGTGCTATAGTGGGGGTATGGATACTACCATACGTTGCTGGAACATACCCAAGTCTGATATTGACCCCTATGACTCTTTTGGTAAGAATTGTCTTATCTTTTGCATTGTGATCTCTTTTTTTCAGAATTGAAAGGTGATGGCCACATAACTTTATTTTATTTATCATTGTTTGCTAATTTTTATAGTAAGGGTAACTTGTTTCTTTTTTTTTTTTTTTTTTTTCGTACGCCCGCTAATACTCGAGGCGAAATCTCAGGTTATTATTAATATTTTAACCTGACATTGATTTTACGTGAGTATCCCTTTGTTTCTTGTACAGAGACAGGTGTCCCTCGCCATTCAGGCAAATACTCTCCGATTTCGGAGGTACCCATTAGAGCTGGGTCGGCTCAGGAGCCGCCAGTCCCTGGTCGACGACACTCCTTCAGATGTCCTCGCCAGGTCTCGAGTTAATCCAGTCCAAATCCCGGTCAACGAAAAATCCTCAAATGCCGTCGCCCGGGTTTGATCCTGTATCACCCGGTCGCCAGAGTGGTGTTGTAACCACTACGCTAGCGCGGCCCCCTAACTTGTTTCAAAAGTGTATTACACCAGTTGCCAAAGAAGTTGAATTATTGTCTATATAGTTAGATTTGCATGGTAAGGTAAGAATTGTTTGTTGTAAAAAAATAAAAGTGGTAGGATGGTGCTTGTTTGTTGGGGAAAACAGGTATTTTCCATATTTGGCTTACCGTGTATATTCGAGTATAGAGTGATCTGACTATAAGTCGACCCATAGACTTTAGGACTTAAAAAGCGTCCAAAATAAATAACCCAATTATAAGAGTTTTTCGTCGATTCTGAATTTCTGCATTGCATTGGAATATCCTTAGCTTACTGCAAATTCTATCATATTCAGCTTAACAAAAAACATAAAAAAAAGGTTGGAAATTGCCCACCTGGAAAGTCTGAATGCTGTTGGCAGTCGTGTCAAGTGGCAACGAGATCTCGGTATTTAGCAAGACCTGAGTTATAAATAGATTTCTTGTACACGTAAAACTTCTGTTTTTTGATGATTTTTTGTTTTTAAGAATCAGTCAGTATTATGACTTTTCATGATTTTTTAAAGCTATGGCTTTCTGGGGGATTGAATATTTGCTTTGGGATCTGAGAAGTGACTTGTTATTTGGTTAGGACTGTAACGGTTCGGCTGAATCAGATGTGAATATTAAATAAGGGCCTGATTTAGACTCTGACAGTGACACTGATGAAATTGAATCTAGTGAAAGAAGTATTGATGATAGATCAAAGAAGGAGGCTGGTTAACAAAGTGTACTCTGGTTGAAATTTGTGACTGTATAGGAATTAAAACATGTATTACCTCAGATATTTTGATAAAAACATTTAATGAAGCAGCAAGTTTATATCTGAAGGATATCAGTATGCGACAGGAAGGACAGGAGGCAACGCTGACTGGTTTCATGAATTTTTTTTTTTTTTTGACTCGGCTGTAAGTTGGAGATACGTTTTTTTTCAATGTTCAAAATGGGAATAAGTTTCTCGACTTATACTCGAGTATTTACGGTAATTAAATATGACATATAGATAAAGAGGATGTAGTGTTTACATGATTGTTATAGTTTTGATACATATTTAGAAACATTTTGGAAGGTTTTTTTTTATTTATTATGGCATTCACTTTTTCCTACAGATCCTAATGTTCTATCAGACACCCTTCAGGCCCACACAGATGCTGTCTGGGGTCTGTCAATACACAGCTCCAAGAACCAGCTACTTTCCTGTTCGGGAGATGGCACTGTGCGGCTGTGGAGTCCTGGAAGCAAGTCTCCTCTACTCAGCACTTTCACTGTTGACACAGGTGAGTTTTCCAGCAGTTTTCTTTCAAATTTGATACAGGTTGAGTTTTCTAGCAGTTTTCTTTCACTATTGATATAAGTGAGTTTTCTTTCATTGGTGATACAGGTGAGTTTTCTAGCAATTTTCTTTGGCTATACAGGTGAGTTTTCTAGCAGTTTTCTTTCACTGTTGATATAAGTGAGTTTTCTAGCAGTTTTCTTTCACTGTTGATACAAGTGAGTTTTCTAGCAGTTTTCTTTCACTGTTGATACAAGTGCGTTTTCTAGCAGTTTTCTTTCATTGGTGATACAGGTGAGTTTTCTAGCAATTTTCTTTGGCTGTTGATATAAGTGAGTTTTCTAGCAATTTTCTTTCACTGTTCATACAGGTGAGTTTTCTAGCAGTTTTCTTTCATTGTTGATATAAGTGAGTTTTCTAGCAATTTTCTTTCACTGTTGCTACAGGTGAGTTTTCTAGCAGTTTTCTTTCACTGTTGATATAAGTAAGTTGTCTAGCAGTTTTCTTTCATTGGTGATACAGGTGAGTTTTCTAGCAGTTTTCTTTTACTGTTGATATAAGTGAGTTTTCTAGCAGTTTTCTTTCACTGTTGATATAAGTCAGTTTTCTTTCATTGGTGATACAGGTGAGTTTTCTAGCAGTTTTCCTACACTTGCACATCTTGTGTGCATGGAAGAGATAATACATTGTGCAGCTGTACTGGGTGGTTTGTCCCTTCATGAAACCTTTTCATTTGGACCCGCTGTGATATTATAAATGTATACATGGCATTATTACTCATTAAGATGCAACATCATCTTCTGTATCACATGTAACATTATTATCCATTACAACAAAGCAACGTTATCTTCTTCATCACATATGACATTACTCATTATGATTCATCATCCTCTGCATCACAAATGACATGATTACTCATTGCAATGCAGCGTCATCTGCATCAGATAAACATTAGTTTTAGCCTCGTACATAATACATTTTTGTTGTGAGTTCCTCACTCAGTAAGAGCCCTTGATTTCCTTGGAAGGATAGTGTGCATGAGTATATTCCTTTGTCTCTCCATGTTTTTCTTGCATTTCTCATAATCTCTCTCCAACTTGTGTTGGCTTTTCTCTCTTCCATTTTTGTGTACAGGTTCCCTATCAGTACCTGACGAGCAATACTACGGAATGGTTGTTGCACTGATGGTTGCTTCACTGTTATGTACAGCTCATTCAACTTCTGTTCTCTTATGTGTTGTTTTATTCATCCTTGTTTGATTATCCTTGTTTTTCATTCCTGCTTCTCTTACCTCCAGATTCGCATGATTGTTTTCGAGCATTTGTCTGTATTTTGCATTGAGAAATCTTTTTTTTTTCTCCCCTCTCCACTTCACGTTCCTGCTGAATACCTCAGATCAACCTTAAAATGTTTGTTAAAAGTCATGTTAGAATTTTTCTTGATGTCTCTGGAAATCCAGGTATTTTCTGTTTGCAGAAAAGCCAATTCTCCTTTGGTGTCTCCCTTCAAGTCTGTGACAGCTCCAAGGTATTTAAAGTGATTGACCTGCTCCAGGATCTATTCTCCCAGCATAATCTGATGTCTTCTTCCCTCACATGGTATCACCGTGGTTTTTTTGTTTTGGAGCTGCTGATGACCATCCTTCTCTTCTCTAGCTCTTCCCTCCAGACGTGCAGGTTTGATTGAAGATGTACCTGTGATTTAGCAATCAGGGCAACATCATCGGCAAAAGCCAGCTCTGAAATACAAACCTGTCTCATCTTCCAGTACCCCACTGAATACTTTCTTGTCCTTTCTTTACATGCTTTGATGACATCATCCATGAGGAGTATGAAAAGATAAGGTGACAGAATATACTCTGTCTTATGCCAGTGGCAATCTTGAACTCATCTGACTTATGGTTTGCTGTCCTCACATAATTTCTGCAAGACTTGTAGAAGCTCTGTACAGCATGGATCAAAGGTGTTGGAATATTTTCTTTGCCAAGCAGTCCCAAAGTTTGCTCTAGGTGTCCTTGTCTAACGCCTTCTCCAGATCCAAGAAACAAAGATTCATCTCACCTTTATACTCAAGGGCTTTTTCACTCAGCTGTTTGAGTGTGAATATAAGGTCTTGAGTACTTCGGTTTGCTCGGAAGCCACATTGGACCTCATCCATTAGTGGCTCAGCTAGGCATCTGAGTCTCTGCTCCAGGATTCTAGATTAAATTTTGCCAGGGACACTGAGAAGAGATTTGCCTCTATTGTCGGTTGTCACCCTTTTTGAACATGGGTGTTATGATGGCAATCTCCCAATCCTTTGGTGTGGTCTTGTGGCACCAGGCTGCCTGTAGGACCCTCAGGAGTAATAGGTCGCCTGCTGCTCCCATGTACTTAACCATTTCTGGTATTATGCCATCAAGTCCTGCTGCTTTCCCCATCTTGATTTCCTCCAGTGCTACCTTCAATTCTTTTATCTTAATGCCATCTTCATCACCATTGGTTTCCTCTTCTGTGATAGTGCTTATCATTTCTGAGGCTTGACCTTGCTCACCATCAAGGAGCTCTAAGAATTAATCTTTCTACTACTTCCTTTGGGACAGTAAGCAATTTGTCTTACTTGCCCTTTGTTGGGAGCTGCTCTGGGGTGCAGGAAAACTACATTGGGTAATTGCAGTGGTAGTTCAGTACCACAGAGCACTCCTGTGAAACGTGGTATGAATCGATTGTGCGTTGTGAAGTGGACGCGGAAGAGGTTGTCAGGGGCTTTTTGGAGGTGTTTCGTTGAGGAGATATGACGTGTGGATATAAGGGTCAGTCTAGGATCCTTGAGCTGTGTGTATGAAGATATCTCCGGTTTATGTCCACGGGATGAAGGAAATGTATTCCCGTCTAAAGCAGTATAGTATATCGGACATGGAAGATGTATGAAGCATTGATTCGTGATTTTTCCGCACAGCCCCTTTTTCTCATTCTCTTTCCCACTTCGTTCCCTCTGGAACTCTCTCCATTTTCCCATCATTCCCTATGTTCGGAGAAGACTATCTTCTCGCAAAGTCTTCCCAAGACTGTCAACCGCCAAAAATTTTCTCATGTGCTATGACCTCTCTCATCATAGCTTCATGCTACTTCCCACTAATTTACCTTACTTACTCAGTATCTCAAGCATCTTCAATCATCATGACCTCTTGGCCCTAAGCGTTTCTACGCCCAATATATATCAATACCCTGACTTCCTCACTTTCATCTCAATCTCTTATGTTCGCCAACCCTTATGACTCCTCTTCCTCTACTGTAGTACCCTATCGCTCAGGCGTACTCAGTTCTCTATACGTTCTCCAGAATGTTTATACATAAGTTTGCACAAGACCTAGCTATCGCTGATATCTTGTTTATGTATATAATGCTATGAGTCTCCACTCATTTCCTCCTATGCTAACTTATTCATCAACTTTAGCATCTCCATCATCCTAGTCTCTCTGGCTCTAAGCTCTTCTAACTCTATATGTTTACCAATACATATATTTGTTTCTTTTTTTATTTCTCCTCTGACTTCGTTCACGCTTTTCTTGCTCTATCCTTCTCTCTCTCCTCTTCAGGTTTTCTTCATCTATCATTTTCGTCACAACCATGTCTATTTCATCTCTTGTTTCTGGAAAGTGTGTATGATACCTTCCCTCCAGCAATCTCCATACCATGGTTCTTGAGAAGTCAAAATCAGGTCATTTTATGGTGGCTTCTATTACCTTCTTCAATTCCTCTATGCTTGTTCAGGTACTTTGATCATTTCTGTCCTCTTTTCTTCTTCTACTTCTTTTCTCAATTTATCCACCATTTTGCACTTCGCCGTTTGCCATACTTTCCTCAGATGACTCTCTTTATTCCTCCATCTTGCATTTTCTTCCGCATCCTCGTCCTCTGTGAATTCCAACTTATCTTCTTCATCTGACAATACACTGTCTGAGTAACTTGACGTCAAGTCTGAAAACACGTCTTTATCCACTATTTTGATTTCCCGGTAATTAAGTTCCTCCATCACTCTCACCACAAGCCTGCAAATTTCTTCTTTTCTTTCAGATAAGTCTGTATCAAACTTTCTCTCCAGAAATTTCTGCACATACTTTAGTACTACGGTGTGGGGTTTAGCTCCTCTCAGTTCGTCTTTTATTACTTTCTTCATCTCCTTTGCACTTGGCTTAGCCACTTTGATGATTTTCTTCTTCTCCTCCACTCCGTCCTTAGCTCTCTGTATTTTCTTCTCCCTCTCTTTATTTTTTCTATCGATATATGCACAATGTGCATCTATCTCTTCCTCATCTTTTCTTCTACTACTATTTCTTGCTTTATACTTCCTCTCTACCTCTCTATCTCTTGAGTTCCTCTCAACTTCTTCATCTTCATTCTTTAATCCGTCGCTACTTCGACCTCTGCTTGTGTTCCTAATATCTTTAACTACCTCCCCTTTGTTCTTTCTCGCTTCTAATTCTTCAAACTCCTTCTCGAGATCTGCACACAATGCAGTTATCTCTTCAATTTCCGTCACATCACAACTTCTTGCTTTATTCTCCCTTCTTTGCCTCATCTCCAACTGTGTTCCATCTCTCAATCTTGTGAGGCGCCTTTCATAATCGGATGAATCGGATGATGACATGTAATGTTTCTTAGTACCGCATATACTCTCATCTTCTATCCCTTCCTGCGTCTCTGAATCTCTTGTCAACAGTTCCTCCAAGTCTTCAGAGTTCTCTTGCGTACCTTGTTGCTCTGTACTTAATTTATTCTTGCTTTCAGCAAACTGTTTCTGAACCATATGTTCATGTAGTTCCCCAACATATACAATAGGGTCAGGCAATTTCCGTTTTTGCCCTTCCTTTATTCTCACCAGAATTAAGCTTCGTCTTTTAACATCTTTAGCTGTCTGTGTGGCAACATCCCTTAATTCCTTCATCATACCGCAATTCAGTTTGTTGTTCTTACTATCAAGCCCATCATCAGTGCTTGTTTTCTTTTCTATTTGGATCTTATCAGCATCAAGTTTTCTCTTCAGATTCAACCTTGGTCGCTCTCCTATATAATTGATCTCCACTCCATTATTATTCCTAACGTCAATTGTTCCTTTCGTTTTAAATAATTTTATCTTGGCACAGTGTCCATTTTCTGTCCTAACAGAAAAATTATTGACCTCGAAAAACTGTCCACCTTTTATCTCCTGCAGAAAATTATGCTCCACGATTCTATTGCGTCTCTTTTTTTAAGGTTACCCAGTGTCGAGGTGCTTCCGAATTGTTGTACACTCTGTCTTTGTAAATAATTCCAGGTCTGATGTCTCCTTTTAGCGATCTTCGTTTACGAAAATCATTTTTTCTATAACTTTTAAACTCAGTTTGTCTGTCTTGTGCCATTTTCTAATTTTCCTTAAACCAAATTCTATTTAATGTTTAAAGTTAAACTTAATTAATTTCCTATCCACTGCGTACAGTTAGTCAGGAAATCATACCGTCGGTCACTACCTCAGTTATCAGAAATACAGTAATTGTTCGTAACCGAACCCGTCACAGTTACCTAACATGATTGAGGATATGAATAAATGGATGATGAACAGCATCATCTCAAAAAGATATATTAACAAAGTTTGTTAAAATTGTCTGTTCATTTCTAGTTTTCTTCTTATTTTCTTTTTCTGTCCAATCCGTTCAGGAACTTGTACTTCCTTGGTGATTTGTCAAATGGTCTCTAGAGGATAAGCTCATCCTTGTTATACCCAGCTGATCACTGGTGCATAGTGTCTTTTTCCGATGCTTGAGATTGATTGACAGAAGTCCAAATCTTCCTCGATATCTTGAAATTTTTCTGTCTGTCAACCGATCTCAACACCTGAATGAAAATCCAGCCATTTTAATGTTATCAAGAGTTATGTAGTATTTTAAATGGTTGACCACAATTATTCGATCGTTCACAGCAGTAGTGTTGTTGTGCCGACCAGTGTGTTTTCTTGGGTTAACGAACAAGTCCTGATTTCCACGTAGTTGTCAGCATCCCGTGCCAGTCAGTGCACGAAAACTGGACCCACGTCAACACCCAGACTGCTCCCTCGACGAGCCAGTGTTCAGGAATCCTGGGATCACAATCACCACTTTAAAGGGGGGTTATGTCGCAGGGTAACATGTTCAACCATACCTCGAAGCAAGGGCGGTGGAATTGAACCTAACTTAAATGTGTGTTTTTGCCCACCAACTAACCAAAGGCGGTTGCACTTTCATATCAGTGGCCTTCGTAGATAGTGGAATATCATTGTTTTGTTTTTAGATCGTATAGTGGTTAGTCTTGGCGTTGTGTATAGCACTTCTTCTGCGTCAATTTGTTTATAGTAATCTTCAGGTGGAAAAAGCTAAACATAAACATGGTAGTCAGTACCCAACTTAGAGAACGAAGTGAAATAATATAATCATGGACATGCAGTATCCAAATAATCAAAGATCAGTCAACATCTTGGAACGAGAAAATTGACACTCTGGTTCTTAAACACAGGTTTTTCTGAGTGTACTGACTTCTTATTTTATTTCCCACAAACATGTCGATGAGGATGGAATTAAATGTCTGCAGTCTGGAAACGACCTACGTCCAGCATAATTTCATGAGTCATTCAGTTTGCCTTTTAGTCTCGTAACGGTTCTCATACTTCTTCGTCAAGAATCTATTTTCTGTCTGTAAAGGACCAGGGTTGAAAATACAATGGTGAGTCTTATATTTAGTCTGTCGACAATGCTAGTCCCCACACAAGGTTCATGTCACGAGATGAAGAGAGTTTTCAACTCAGCCTAAGGTCTTTCTTAATGCGTATCGACCAAAATCCTAAGTCTTTAAAGATCGATGCCCAAAATTACAGTGGGCTGGAAAACTAAGTTTTCCATACTTACGAGTAACATGATAACGTGTTGTGGTCAATCACAAACATTTGACTATTATGTCAAAAGTTACTGGAGTTCTTGTCTTATACCATAGGTCTTCTACCCGACCTTTTGGAGTTTGATGATTCTTGTCTTGTTCCTACTTCATGATGGAATCTAGAGAACTCTACAAAAACAACCGCCATCTGGCCATTCTCCATGTGTGTCTTCTTAGTTGTCAAATACGTCACCCCTTCTTGTATTCTACTCCTTATGTTTCAGCAACGGCAGTTAGTATACGCCACCTCGAAACCCCTCTTTTATAGAACCTGCTTCGAGGTTATTACACAGCCTACTTATGACATCAATACGGAAAGATTATTATATTATATAAGTAAATATACTGCGACATAGGCCTAGGCAGAGTTCTATTTCTCTGAACCAGTTTATATATCTTATCTTTGTCTCCTGTTTGTGACTGTTGGTGATGAAGGGTAAAGCCAAAACATTTCATGCTTTGGGTGTATAATTCAGTTGTAGAACTAACTCAATTCTCTCTTCCCCCCTGTCATGAAGTGGATTTAAGTTTTAGAGTTTTTCTGAGTGTAAAGACAAGACACTAGTATGAGAAAGACTGAGAAGATAGATTTTAGATGAGAATGACAGTGAATGTGGAAAAATGAGACTATTGGCTTCGAGGGTGAGAACCGAGATTGACTCTCCCTCGCCACTCCTGACGTCTTTGATAGCTATAGACTCACCACCTCTGACTACCATAAAGGAGATAAGGTTTAACTAAAGACCACAGACACACTATACAGACAAATATATACATACAGTATAGTTAGATAGAAAGAGACTGATCCAGTATATAGTTTATAGTCTATTTACACAATACAATAAATTACATATAAAAAAAAAAATAACGTGCGTGGTCGCACATCTGAAACAGAACCCAAAACAATTAAAATGACATACAAATAGTAAACCCACAATGTCACCCTCCCCTCAACCTGCAGGAAAGAAAGTTAAGGGTTAAACAAACGAATTTACTTGGTGGGGTCTCTAACTTGAGAGCCACCACTCCTAACTATCTTATTCTTAAATTATATATATATATATAAATCAAACACCACTGTCCGGATGTAGACCTAACTAACACAAAATCTGAAGAAAAAAAAAGAACTTCCTAAATTCTGTCTCTCCTCTGTTTCTGTTCTGACTATCTGCCTCTATAACTTCTATAACTTCTGTCTCGCCTCTCTAAAACATTCGGAAGGAATTTTGACCCTATCTCCTCCCACGAATATTGCAGCTGATGACTTGGCTTCTAGAACTTCGTTACTTGACTCGAAATGTAGCTGCTTCACTGCTGACGAACTTAATTCAATATCCCTGTTACCCCTCTTCGGGTTTAGAACCGTTGGCTTTATTATGGCCGAATTTACACAACCAAACCCAACCTCCAGGCCACGCACCTTTTTGGAGTGGTATAACAAGCTAAGAGCTCTGGGTTTTGTAGATAAACGAGTTCCCGCTGAAGCATGGGGCTTCACTGCCGGAGAACTGCTATCTTGATCTGGTGCAGATGTACTTGGCGCAGGTAACTACCGCGTCACCAATTTTCTTTCGCCTCTGGCAATGCCTCGACCCCTCGACTCCTGCGAACGGCCTACTTTCTTGGCAAGCTGTAAGGTAAATTGGCACTGCTCCCTGTGTGCCGGGAAAATTGCTGTAAACAAAAGAATTAACAACTAATGTACGACAACTTCAAAAATAAACTCATCTCTAACACATAAACACCCTAAATACCTCTCCCGTCTTTCTCCTAATAACACCGCTCCCCTCTACGCACAGTGATAGACAAAATTCCTAACTAAAGGTCAAACTACCCCACTTCAACACTGTCTGTTTAGGAAACCCCAGACGCAGCTGACCTACATCTTTTGCGCTAGTCACAACAATACATTCGCTGAAGGAAAACTCCTGTACTAAAATTCCAAGGCCTACTTTATATTACAGACTGACCCTGGTGAGTCTTCGATGAACACAAAATTAAACTAGACCTCTCTAGGAATAATAAATCCCATCTCCGTATTATTTATTATATCCCTCACCATCCGACTACATAACAATTAAATGCCCAATAAAATAACGTACCCAAAATTAAATGCCCAATAAAATAATGTGTACACAATTAAATGCCCATTAAAATAACGTACACACAATTACTCTAGCGTATTTTACACTGCAAATATTATAATCAAATCGAGGTTACTGTTACAGTTGGGATTTGTAGCAAAGGTGTTGCAGTTGATTTCTTGTAATATGAGTATGATATCAACGCATCGTGCTGTACGTAATGAATGTCGTGAGTGGAATCACTATCATGCCATCAAAGCAGTTCAGAAATACATAGGTGGATGGGTCCACATAAAATGACAAGTTTATTTACATCTTGACGAATTACAGTTATTGGCATAGAGAAAATGACATACATGATATTGAATCCTCCAACAGTCTCGTCTCATCAATTCATGTCTAGCCGCTGTACTAGGGGTGCCTATGAAAGGTGATCACCCAAGTAATGTGGACCAGATAAATGAAGATGCTTAATTCTAATCGTAGAATGCTTCTCTACAAGGTACGGAACTTTTCCATAAGTCCGGAATATTCTTAAAACAAGTGGCGGCCTTCGAAGATAATTAATGCCACATAAAAATACTTTATTCCTCCATCATAGCAGGAGCTAGAAAAGGTACGTCTTACTCTGACGACTATTATTGACGAAAGGCCTCGAAACAACCGTTAGCATATATTAGTGCAGAACGGATTACGTCATAAACTCCTAGTGACGTATTAATTATATCGCATTCACTAACAATTAAAACCTGTGCAACATCATGATTAACCACAGATAGACATATTACTGCATAGATTAACTGCTAATAGACTAAGTGTGGTCAACATGCAAAAATACATTACTAAACTTCTTTAACAGTTACCTATATGTATATATCGGACCTCACAATTACAATATTGATATAGCCTAAGGACTTAACCTTATACAATTAATTTCACAGTTACACACATGATAGATATTGCTACTCATCACAGAAAGTTATAAGCACACTTACAGTTCTATTATTTCGTTAAGATAGTAATTGATGGCACTTTGAGCTGAATTAACTTTAATTAATTTCCCAGAAGAAAACTTTACTCTAACATGCTAAGATTTATTCTTTAAAACGAACTAAAATTACAACGCTAATAAGTTTTATGGACATACCCAATTACCGCGTTTCTTCCGCTTGGAGCAGACGATAATGCTTAGATTCACGGCAGTAAATTTTGAAAACCAGAGAGAGCGATAGCCCAATGGGCTGATCACCCGTTGGCTTGTCACACCGATTACGGAAACAACGGCAGATGGATCTATTTGTTGTTGCCCTAAAGACGCCGCTAGGCGTGATGGGAAACTACAACAGAGAAAATCAATCTGCTGTTGCCCTTAAGACGCCACAAGGCGTGATGGCCTCTGACTGCTTGGTCGGTCTTTGGCTAAGGACGGAAGAAGAAGAAGAGAGAGCGATAATGGCTATCACGCTGGTATATATCATAGGAAACCGACGCTAAAACCCAAGCCATACGTCATCGCGTATCTTCACTTGTAGACCAATAGTATTTTGGCATTTAATAAACTATTGAAACCCGCCAATAATATCGCAACAAATACATGACTCATGGTTATTCTGCTCGCGCGCGAAAAGAATTCCATAACGTTATATCACCTACTACCGTTCGCGTTTGCAAAATTAACTTTGATTCGTTGTAACGTAAGTTCGACGTACCTGGGTAGTGTTTCCCCCCCATCCCTCGTTTAAACGGGTGGGTGTTTTATAACGTCAGACAATTTACCCATCCTAAATAATAACGACGCACTCACTGCTTACTAAATAAAAATGAACGTGATTATATTACAAAGAAAAGCCTACGTGATTGCAATTACTTTAGAGGAAAGAAGACTGGTGAAAAATCTTAAAATTAAAACCCACCGTAATTCCTCTAAACTGCACTCAAAAATTACATAGAGAAACAAATGGGGCCTATTGAAAAATAAAATTACTGTACTGCATCACTCACACACACACACACACACACACACACCAACGTTAGCTACAGTTGTTACATTTTGCTTTTATAATGTTATATCCTCATTTGTCACAGGTTGCTTTTTCTTTCATCATGGTATGCTTTGCTCTTCACTTGCACCGTCACTCACCATATTTTGTTTCTTCAGCATGATTTGTTGCATTCATAATATTTTGATTAATTCATTCCCAATTTTGCAGAAGAAGGTGTTCCCACATCGGTAGACTTTGTGCGTTGTGATCCACATCAGATGGTGGCCAGCTACTCCTCCTCCAATACTTACATTTTTGATATTGAGACGGGAAAACAGGTCCTGATGTTAGAAACGAAAGCTAATTCTGGTGAGTCTTTAAATAGGTAATATCATGTTTGGTCTACCCTCACTAAATCAGGTTTATGAAAAGTTATTTGTATGATTTAAAAAATAAAAAGGCAAACAAAAGTCGCCCTAAGACCTGTATATTAAAAGGTAAAGGAAGTCCATTGCAGATAAGGCCGCAGGGGAGTGAAGTGTTAGAGACTTTGCCATTCTAGGTCCAGCATCGAGAGGTGGGGTGACCAGTTCCCTTCCTCGCTGCCTTTTCCTTCCTTAACTCAAAGTCAGGTACCTTTTTACAGCTGGGTAGACTGGAGTGTGATTCGAACCTGGCACCTTTGCCGTGCGAGAGCAGCGCACTAACCACTCTGTCAGCCAGATGCTCAATGTGTACAAGCATATTATCTTATTCTGTCTTTCTAGATCCTGTGCTTGACAGAGACATCATGAGCGTAACATGGACTGTATTATTCCTGTGTCCTTTTCCCTATTACTTAGTTTTGTTATATGGTCTTAACTGCTGCCACCCTCATACTGTGCAACTGTGCCATTAAAGGTCTTTACTGCATACACATCATTCTCATTAACTCTCTGTTTGAGATTATTTCTAGCTCTTTTGTCTATGCCTTACACTTATACATGATGAGCAACAAAATCAACAGTGTAGGTTATTTCCTGTGGCTTTTTTGACATTCCGCAACTTGCTGATTGGAGTCATGAGCTCTAATTTCTTTCCCGGGCATGCCATCCTGGTCTAGCATGCTTTTAAAGAAGCCCCACATCTGATAGTAAGCTAGCAGGGAGAAAGGACTAGGAGTAACATACTGTGCAGTCCCTGCCATCCATGGGGGCTGTCCAGATATGCAGAGCTAAAATTCTGTGCTCTGTTTCTGGGCTGTCCCAAGGAATCATGTTCTGCACAGAGCGACCTTCCAGCTCCCATCACCAGTTATCTATCCACTGTGGGATCCCCATGCATGTGTAAACCAGGTAAAAGCCGGAGTGATTCACCCTAGCTTAATGGGCACAACATGTTGCACCACAGTGGGAATCATGGTGTAGGGCTACTCTGGTGGGGCTAATCGGTCCCTGAGCCAGGCAACTCGAGAACTCGTGGGAAGTGGTCTAGGGTCTTGGTTAGTGCAGCGCATTAACTCCTTAATTCACACACAAGCAGTGTGAAACTCCTTTGCATCCCTTTGCTACTTGTGGAGCTGAAGCGTGATGAATAAATGAATTACCGGCATGATATTTTTGACAAATTGTTATTGTTTAACAGAATCAACATCATTGCACTCTGGGCAAACCAATAGGTGCTTGTCTCCCTCAGTATATGTCGAAGAGCGTGAATGCTAACTGTTCCTGTAGCTCGCTGGTTGTATACACGAGGATGCATCCTCTTATACATCCAGGTCTGCTAGCTTTACATTTGATGCCAAATTCCAACAGTCTTAACCATGATGATTCATCTGTAGCAGTGTCATTCTCTAATAGGCGATCATTAATTGTTCTCATTATCTCTCCCTTATCCATATCCAGTGTCCCCACTGTGGGTGCTTTTGATGCTAGTCTATCAGCTCTCTCATTACCACATACCCCTGCATGACCAGGACAGTAGATCCACAAATCCTTCAGATTTGAAGCTTTTATGAATGTTTTCCATTCATGCATAGCCAACCATTCTGAACCTTTTGAAGTATGGACTGAGAGTCTGACACAGTGACTGCCTTTGTTAATGAAGTTTCAGTCAGCCACCTTAAGGCTACAATAGCTGCCTCTACCTCCATTCTCATGCTGGAAGTTGGTATCTTGTAAGCCGCGCTATGTTCGGCGACAATTTTGATCTTTACCTTAGCAGAGAAACCTCAACCTGATTTCTCACCACGGATCACAGACGCATCATTATCCCCAGCAAGATCATATATTATTTCCAGTTCTGCTTTCCCATTGGCCCTAGTTCTACACTCTCTGCCAAGGCTTATGATGACTTGCTGACAGTTAATCCAGTTCTCATCTGACTTACTCCACTGTTCCCGTTTGAATATATTTTCAGCTGTGGTCACCTACTTGATCGTTGTCTCTGCCTGTGCCATCCATGACATCCCGCTCTTTATTCTTGCTCCCTTAATGTCAGCTATGTTTCGATGCAGGGGGTGCAGTTTGTCTGTGGTTACTCGCATGTAGGCTTTTGCTTGGGCCATCGCATATCTGGATCGACAGCACTCCAAGCATGTACTTCATTGTCAGAATGGGGGTATCTCGCGTACAGCACAAGACTATAAGAATCCCTTCATTTTGAATGCATTCTAGTCGTTCACATTGTGTTACTGACAGCGTGTGTTTTCCCATTCTATACTCAATGATCAATATGACTAGCTGATGATAAAGAAGAAATAGAAATCTCTCTCCAGGATTTTTGACAAAAAGAAGCAAAAACACATTCTTTGTCATACTTCCCCCTCACACAACTCCTCAGTGTTACCTGCCATTTCTGTATGTTTTCTTATTTTAAAATGAATTGAAGCATCATTACATTTTATGCATATTGTACAGAAATGTTTTTCTTTTTTTTTAATTAATTTTTTTTTTTTTTTAATGATTTCAGATTCCACTGGAAGGAACCAGATCAACCGTGTTATCAGTCACCCAACATTACCAATCTCCATCACGGCCCATGAGGACAGACACATACGATTCTTTGACAATAACACAGGTATATGGAGCTGTGAGGGGCCTGACTTATCTTCTGTACTGAATATCCTGTTGTAGATTTAAATAGCAAGCATTTCACATGCTCCTGCAGCTGTGGTTTCTGTGGTAGTTTGTTTTACATGATGAGGTTACCAGCACCATGCACAACCTCATGGTCAACATGCCTGAAGGTGCAGTAGTCTTGTTCTTCAATATCACTTTAGAGACCCGTGAGAACCTCCTGGAGAACAGTCATGTATGTCTTTAACATTTCCAGCAAGATCATGATTTATCTCCTGAATATGGGGGGGGGGGGGGGGGGGGGGGGGGGGGGGGGGGGGGGGGGGGGGGGGGGGGGGGGGGGGGGGGGGGGGGGGGGGGGGGGAGGGGGTGGGGGGGGGGGGGGGGGGGGGGGGGGGGGGGGGAGTTTTAAATGAAAAGAATTTCTTGTGCGGGCCTTAATATAATTTCCCCAGTGATGTGTTTTGTATGTAGAAATGGAAAATGTCCATATGAGAGTGCATATTTGTGTAAGAGAAAGTTAAGATTTGTCCAGAACACGTTACATACAGGAAGGAAGAACACAGTTTGTGAAATGAGGTGCCTTATAATAGCTGCTTAAAAAAAAAAAAAAGAAATCAGTTAAGGACAATACCATGCATCAAATGTGCAGGGAGGGACAAAAAAAAAACAATGGTTTGGTTATCTCATTAGAATGCAGCCCTAATTCCCTGTGATCACAAGACCTCAAAAGTAACCAATCTGGCATGAGGGCAGTGGAGTGCAACAAGGTGGATAGGCAATGCAACTAATATCTAGATATGGCACTTTGTTACTAGCCAAAAGAACTCACTTTTACAAGGACAGAAACTGTTATCTTGTCATGAGTAGGAAGGGAACGAACGAAATCTTTATTTCATTAGGGTAGAGAAATAGGCATAATTGCCTTTTTACATTTCCATCCTGCAATACAATTTTCAGCGTTTTACAAATTAAAATATTAATAACTTCAGACAGGATTAATTAATATTATCATCACAATCAGTAACTGAGCACACACAAGTACATTTACTCATAGTCATTCACGCACATAGAGAGAGAGATAGAGAGAGAGGGAAACTATACTAACTTATTAATTTGCTAATATTGTATACACTGCTCCCTCAGGCATGTTGAAAGAGATGACTAAATACGAGACACTGCAACCTCATCTTGTAAAGCAGGGTTTCTCATGTTTCTCAACCGTGTTTTGACCGAACCCTAGGGTGCTGCGAGAGGTCACTTCTGGTTCTGCGAGAGATCGTGATTCTTCTTTGAAGCAGATGTTCGGCAGTCATTTTATCGGTGCCACAGACACTCATCAGTAGTTCCTATCTTTAATTTGTTGAATAGATGGTATCTCAATCTGTTATGACCTGTGCGAAGTCTGAAGATTACCACTTGTTCACTTCTGCTGAGCTGGTAATACGGATCATTTTTTGTGTGGCCTGGATGCTCTTCTTCCCACTTGTGCCTGTACCTGCGCTTGATAAAACTCTTGGCCTCCTCATAAGTTATGTTTGTGTCAAGTTGAGGAAGCTTTCCCCCTTCCTTTGCCAATCTGTCAGCCTCTTCATTTCCAGGGATGTTGCAGTGAGAAGGGATCCACTGTATCACGACTCTTTTGTATTGCTGACATAGTCTGTGAAGTGTTACTCTTAGGTCATCCAGTTCAGCATTACTTTGACTTTTCAGCGTTGTAATCACTGACAGCGCATCTGAGAAGATAGCTACTGGTCTCTCTGAGCTTTCTTCTGTCATTAGAATTTCTGATGCAGTTTTTAAGGCCTCTGCCTCTGCTCTGAAGTTACTTGAAAATTTCCCTGTTGCGACTGCTATCTTTTTTTGTGTGCCATTGCTTAAGCTCAGGAAGACTCCTCCACCCCCATCTTCTGTTGCATTAGTTGCTGATCCATCTGTGTATGCATGGATCCAGGTGTTGCTTGGGTAATGTTTCTCTATATATTTTGTGGTTAGGACTCTCCTTTCTGTTTCATTTTGGCTGTTCTTTCTCTCAATACCAGGAACGTTTTCTATCATTTCAGGGAAGCACTGTTGTTTCCAAATTGGTAGCTTGTGTGCAGTACATATTGGCGTAGCTGTTGATATTGCGTTTATGGGGTCTGCTCTCATCTTTGTTTTGACTGTCTCTACAAAGTTGCTTCGCTTCAGTCTTCCCCTTCCAAGTCCATTTATTCTCTGGTGCATTGGGTGGTCTATCAGCCTCCTGAATTTCTCGGCTTGTTGCTGGGCTCTGCTATCTCTTCTATCCTCCATAGGCTGGAGGTGAGTAATCTTTTCCAACTCTTCAATGGGTGTTGACTTCATGCCCCCTGTTATGATTCTCAATGCTTGGTTTTGGGTTCTGTTTATTTTGTCAAAGTTCGACTTAGCTGCCGTTGACCATGCTGCAATGCCATATTCTAAGACTGGTCTCACTCGCCCAGTATATAGCTTCTTTAGTACTCTCTCGTCTGCTCCCCAACCCGTGCCAGCAAGTTTTTTCATGATTGCCATTCTCTGCCTTGCTCTTGTCCTGTTTTTTTTCAATCTGGGTTTTCCAAGTCAAGCGGCGATCAAAGGTAATGCCTAGGTAGTTTGGGTTTTCATCCAGATGTAGATTTTTCCCATTTAGCACCAATTTGGAGATCTGTGGTTTGTTTGAGAGAGAAAACACTGTGTATGATGTTTTCCCTTCATTTATCTTTACTAGCCATGCCTTGGCCCACTCCTCCAATGATGTTAGGGCTTGCTGCATCCGAATGCTTGCCGTAGTGATATATTCCTCTGAGATCCACAGGGCTAAGTCGTCTGCAAAGGAGGCATTGTGGGTTCTTCTTGGAATATTCTCTGATATGTCATTAATATATGCGAGGAACAACGTGGGTGACAGGACTCCCCCTTGGGGAACACCCTGCTCCAATACCATCTTCCTACTGGTCTGTCCTTGTAGTTGGACTCTGGCAGTTCTATTCTCAAGATAGTGGCTGATCCATTTGAACATTCTCCCACACACTTCACTTCTTTGCAGCTTGACTTTTAGTCCATCTTTCCACACTTTGTCAAATGCTTTTTCTAAGTCCACCCAAACCACCAGTGTGTGCTTTTTTTCTTGGAAAGCGTCCTCAATTTTCTGAGTTATATAAGTGATCTGATCTTCAGTGGATCTGTGTTTTCTGAATCCTGCTTGCTGTGGGGCTAAGAGATGTTTTTCCTCTAGATGCCACATTAGTCGGGTATTAATTATGCGCTCCATCAATTTTCCAACACAGCTAAGTAGACTGATAGGTCTGTAGCCATTTGGTTCTGTCTGAACTTTGTCTTTCTTAGGTATTGGAATCAGTATGGCGTCTTTCCATGCCTGTGGTACTATTCCTCTTTTCCAGCTGCAGTTTAGGATGGCCAGAAGCTTCTTTTTTTGCCTTTGTTCCTAGGCCTGTTAGCATTTCATTGGTTATCCCATCTTTTCCAGGTGACTTCTTTTTCTTTAGCGCCCTCATTGCCTCTTCCATTTCTTGCATTGTTAACTTTGCCATCATGTGTTCTTCTGGTGCAAGCTTTTTGTTGTCATGACTCCTTTGTTCATCAATGATGGCCTTTCTTCTGTCTATAGGGACATCAATGTGGTTTGCACCAGCATAGTGTTCCATGAGTGCATTTGCAGCTTTTTTTCCCCCGAGAGCATATTTTCACCTTGTTTGATTGTGATGTAAGGTTCTTCTTTGTTCAAAGCTCTAACTAGTTTTCACAGTTTGTTCCCTTCTTTATCTAGGTTGAGATTTTCTGTTGTTTGCTTCCAGCAGTCTCTTGTTGTTTGGTTTAATGTTCTTTTGTACTTTGCAGTGGTTGCTTTGAGCAAGATGTTTGCCTCAGTTGTTTGTTCTGTTTCTGCCGTGTCTCTGGCTTCTGTTACCTCATCTTCAAGTTTTTGCAGTTCTTCATTCCAGTATGGTTTATAGTTCTTTCTTGCCCCTCTCGGAATAGTCTCAATAGCTGCTTGAAGTATTGCTCTATTAAAGCTTTCAACCATATTTTTCATGCTGTTGTTTCGTGTGTTGATGGTCTCGCAAAGACTGTCAGTCAGCACTGCAAAACTGTCCCAGTCAGCTCTTTTGTAATTCCATCGGGGCAATGGTTTCACTTCATGGGGAACATACTCCATATTAACCACTAGCTTTATTGGTCTGTGGTCGCTGCCTGCTAGCTGGCCAAGTACCTGTCGGTCAATTTTGTGAAGGATGTCCCCTGTGGCGAAAGCTAGGTCTGGAGTGGAAGTGGTGTGCCATCTTCTAGAGTAGAAACTGGGTTTATCATCTGGCCTGTTGATAAGGTGAAGGTTTGTGTCTATCTCCCAGTCCTCCACTTCCTCTCCTCTACTGTCTGTAACCAGATATCCCCATCTTTCCGAGTGGCTGTTGAAGTCTCCGACCACTATGCAGTTTGAGCTCTTTATTTCCATACTTGCAAGTGACAGGTCTTTGCTCGGTGGGCCATACAAATTGTAGATACGCATGTTCGTGTCCTTTATTTTAATGTCAACCCCTAAAATTTCCGACTGGTCGTTGAAGTTCACGGATACCTCGCTACTTGGTATTGAGTTTCGGGTAAGTAATAGCACACCTCCTTTGTGTCCTTCTCGATCGAGTCGGAAAGCCTGGTATCCTCTTATTGAGAATCTGTGGTTGCTGTTGAGATGTGTTTCTTGGATGCAAGCCACATCGATTTGATCCTCATAAAGGCGGTTTTTTAGGGGGACTTTTTTGTTGAGAACTCCTTCTGCATTCCACTGCAGAATGTTGAGTGTTCTTGGTGTTTGGTCAATAGCTTTTGCCCTTTCCCTCTGTACCTTGACTCCACAATTCAGGGGAAGGTGACCACCAGTAGTATTGGTTGGACCCCTTCGAGGCGGGGGGTCCGGCACTCTCGCCGCCTGGCGGGACTCCACGGGACGAGCACCACAATGCTTAAATTGTATTCGTGACATCTTCATTAGGCGAAGTACGTTGCACTGTTTCGTTAAGCATGTAGCCCAGTGCATCCGATTTCAACAGGCGTTTCTGTAGGGTTGCGTTCCTTAGCCCTTGACTGTCCCCAGCCTACCTGCAAGGCAGCAGGTGGTTTAAAATCAGAGTTTTCCTTCTCCTAGACGAACTGCCTTCCAAGGCTTACGAGCTTCATCTACCCGGGATTTAACCCATGCCTG
Organism: Oreohelix idahoensis; assembly: GCA_024509875.1. NCBI lineage: Eukaryota > Metazoa > Mollusca > Gastropoda > Stylommatophora > Oreohelicidae > Oreohelix > Oreohelix idahoensis. Next base: position 488,233 of record JAMPIV010006310.1, on the reverse strand, counting down.
GGGTTTGGGTTGGTGCTGGCCAGAGCATGGTCCACTCGCCGGTGGGTACTGCGCCTACACCGTAAGGGGTCCCAAACTACTCCCGATAGACGACAAACAGTGAAGAATGAGGCAAGAAAGCATTTAACCCATGAAGTGGGTGTGGATTGGTGCAGACCAGAGCATGTACCACTCGCCGGTGGGTTCTGCATCTACACCTATAGGGTTCCACCTACTCCTCAGCCCATTTAGTCTGGCCCCTCACCAAGGACCTGGCTGGCTTGGGTGACCCTGCCAGACGTAAAACTTCCGCCGGCATAGCTCCCGGGATCATTGGGGCACTCAAGCTCTCCAACCAACGGCAAGGTAGGCGAAGTTGAAAATAAAAAAGAACTTTCTTCTACCTACACTACTGACTTGCATTAGAGTTGATATTCTGTGTGGGGAGGTGAACTTTACAAAAAGAGTAGGCTAATAAGTTGGCCAAAATAAACAGAAAAAATTTATTCTCTACTCAAAAGATCAGTGATAATTATTATTGAATCATTATATTTACAACTTACTGTTGTTGTTTTGTTGTTTGCGTTCACTCTTAGCCATATCTCTATCTTACATTTCTGGCTGTTAGTTTTGAGCAGCAAGTACGTTGTGCCGTTAGTTTACAGCTATGCTGTGATATCTGCACCTTTCGGCCCGACACATCCGATTTCAGCAAGTAATTTTTATGGGCGTGCTTCCCTGCCACCTCACGTCTATACGTATGCTATACCTCAAGTCCATTACAATAGTTGAGTGAGGTGGCTGCACCAGTGGGCATCATCGGAGCAGAGACGCAACTGTGCCTCAAATCTGGGAGGCCCTGTTTCCGGGAACACCACACACAGCCAATTGAGGCAACGGTCGCCGTTGATGGTACAACTTACTAATCACTCTAAGGCACCATGAGTTGTACATATAATAATTTTTATGCAGGGGTTCCCCGAGACTTGAAAATTTTTTTCAAGGTTTCCTCCAGGATAAAAGGGCTGAGGAAAGATGCTGTAAAGCAAATTACTACAGAAACCAATGTTGCAGGAGCATGTGAATGCTTTGGTGCATGCTTCCTGTAAGGAGGCCAGCTACAGTAGTGGTTAATGTTCCATAAGGAGCAAAAAAGAAAATGATGATGATGATTGAGTGTATAAAGTGTTTCCATGTTGTACATTTTTCTTTGCAGCGTATCAGTCCTTCATCTTGTGGGTGTCATCTTCACTTTTATATCGTTGTCTTTGTAGCTAAATATGTGGTATATTCATCATCTTTATAACCCTTCGCTCACCAAGGTGTTTCAACAAACACATGCCAAGTCCTCCTGTCACGTGCCATCATCTCAAGTTCTTTCCATGTTCTCCTCATTTTCACCTCTGTTTCCAGCTCTCTTCTCCATGTGCTTCTTGGTCTACCTCTGCCTCTCTTGCTCTGGGGGTTCCAGAACAAGGACTGCCTTGTAATGCTATCAGCAGGTTTCCTCAGTGTGTGTCCTATCCATCATGTGGTATATTACAAGGTTGTTAATTTACCTTAGAGACATTAATGTTTATGATATTATTCAAATCGTTGCCCGGAGGTGCATTTCATTTATTGCATTTTATATTGTATATAATTAATATACATACATGTTTTTATTTTTATTTCAGGCAAAATTATTCATTCTATGGTAGCTCACTTAGATTCTGTAACCAGTTTGGCAATTGACCCTAATGGTTTATATCTTCTATCAGGGAGTAAGTACTGTGTGTGCTGTCCAGTTGTAGTGTGTTGGCTGCCAAACTGTTCTTTGGATTGTTGCTTTGTTATTATGCTGGGGTGACTAAACTGTGGATTGAGAACCTCATGTGGCCTTTGAACTAAAAAATGTGGCTCATCAGATAATTTTTTTGTAACTCGAATGGATAAAAATTATGCAATTTTGTGGTTATGGAGCAGATTTATGATAGGAAAATCTATACAGAGCTTTACAACAGGAGGAATTCTGATCATCAGAAGTGGTCCGCTATCAGTCAAGTGTTTTCAGTCCTAATATCTCCTTTAGACTTTAAGGGAGAGTTGGCCCACTTGGGTCATGACTCTCAAGTGTCAGCCTCCTGTTTTATTTTTCCTGCGTGCACTAGGAATTGAACCCACAATGGTTTGCACAGTGGTCTGCGAGATTTTAACGAGTGTCAGCCTTTCTTCCTTCCACCTGTCTGATTTAAGCAGAAGCAGCCTGCTAAATGCAGCCAGTAGATGCTGCTTTCGTAGTTGAGCAAGGAAGATGTTGTGCCCTTATACCTCATGTCCGTAGACAATTTTAGGGTCGAAAGCATCGACTGTATGTGTTCTGGTGCCAGATGTATTGGCAGCTGCATGGATCCATCAGCTTCGGGGGCATGCTGCATGGGCAACAGATTGACTTACTCCAGTGCCAATCTCGCATGCCACCGAGACATCGTCTCGGGGACATGCTTTCATAGTCACCAATGACTCATGCAGATACTACTACAACTAGCCAGTTTGCTGTCTGCTTGAATATGTCCTGTGTGGTGCATATCCATGTGGGTTTAATTGTTACTTGAAAGAAAGTGTAACATTTAAAGTTTATTGCATTTTAAAGATGAAATTAACATGCAGACAGTTCAAGCTTACACGATTAAAGAGTAAACATAGTTACATGATGTATAATGAGGTTTAATGATGAAATCACAAGTGTTACATCTCAGTGCAGCTTTCTCATGTTTCATAATTTCTGTGGCTCTTGAGTTCAGAAAGTTTTCCACCCCTAATATAGTGGATTTTTTGTTGGTCCATTTATGCAGTCTTACTATCCGCCTGTTTAGAAAATAGCCAGTACTGTCATTTTGTAACTTTTCTTTAAATGTTTGGGAGCATTAACACTTTGAGTACCGTGGTCACCTTTTGATGACAAGCCCTATTTTTCATGGAGTACCATTGGAGCCTTTTGGCATCCATATAGCTTTAGCATAAAAAGTGATCATGGCAGCTGTCTGAAAATACACAAGCCAAGGGAAGTAACTCTGCTTTATTGAGCAATGGTCCATGGCGGCTTGAAAATTTTTTCACTTGTTTTGATTCATGTTTGAGTGGAATTTTGTTTAAAAATGAGTGAAACCGTTGAATGTTACAGTGATTCGGATTCAGGCTCTTAGCTGATCTTTGAAAGTGACAACAGTTGGTCTAGTTTTGATGCACGGCAGCCTGAAACTAGTAAACAGACAGCGACAGATCTAGATCTAGCATTCTTGAAGATGCCCAAGGTGGTGATGGTGATTTTCAGGGTCATGGTGTGAATGAGGGTGTAGAAAAAGACCTGCTATTAGGAGGGGGAATGACAGAGAAGCAGCTGATGAGTTTCAATGGGGCTTGTATGATGAGACCCCTATGTAGAACCTGGCTGCCTGAATTTTAACCAAGAAAGAAGAAGAGGGTTTCCTGTAATTTTGAGGGGAAAAACATAAAGATGAAGTGTGGCAGATCACCTGTTGTTGCTAGGTCAAGAAACATGGTTGCCTGTACATGGTATGATACAAAACACATGAATTAGCTCAGCACAATCCTCATAAACAATGTTTTTGACAAACATATCAGATCCAGACACCATGAGAGGAGTGTGACGTGTAATGGAAAAATAGTCTACAGTAATCTGACAGTCTATTGTAACCTCATAGCTGCTCTGTGATTTGCTAGCTATAAACCTGCATTATACTGTCTGTCTTTACATACACAGCTTACTCTTTCGTCACACCTCTTTTCTTTTAACACGAGCTGACACAGTGTTCACAAACTTAGTGACCTGTCAGTCATAACAGGAAAGCAAATCAGGTTTGTTTACCTCGTCCACTCACGCGAGCTTCATCTGTCAATCATAATACCTCTCAGATAGACAGCACGTGAGAGAGTCGAAACACAGACCCTTTTGAAGTTTTACTCAGGGAAAGTTTATAATCCCCTGTGCTCTTTGATCTCGAGACATAGGCATTTTAAAGAGTAACCTGTTAGCTGTAAGTAAAGCCTCTGATGTCGGTCAAGAGCGCCAGATGAGAGATTCTGGTAGCCGATTCTGGTAAGCTTTCATCTTGAGCGCTAGTTTCTGAATTCTTCGTTCTCACAGTAGCAGGAAATTAACAACATTAGAGATCAGAGCAATCAAATGATATATACTAGCCGCCATTAAAAACGCATCGCATTAGTTTATGAACCACAACTCGTTGTGCTAAATTTAAAATACATGAAACCACTGATTTTACATTTCTGATCCATTTACTAACCCAAATTTGCTGTATTATTAAACATGAGACAATTCAGAACCGGCTCCTAAGCAGTTGTCAACCCTAGGTGTAAAAACAAAAGTCGGACTCACTGTCATTCAGTCACAGCCATCATTAATACCGTGTGCCAGGTGTATGAGCTGCTGTCTGAGTTGCTGTTTGGAAGCGATTGCGCAGATGTAACAATAGAATTTGGCGATCTTGAGCTAGTGTTGTTACACGAGGTTGACCAAGCCTGGGACGGTCATTGGTGGTACCTGTCGCCCGAAATCGCTGGTTCAGCCTCACTATAGTGGACTGGTCACAATTAAAATGTCTGGCAACTTCTCTGGTCGCCATTCCACTGCTGAGCATACCAACAGCTTGCCATCGCTCTTGTGACGACAGTCGAGGCATGACAAAAACATTAAGAGACTTTCTTTCGATGAAAACAGATAATGGCTTTTTACTCGCTGAAACTTGACTAATGCGTGTGCCAAATTTCAATGTGATTCGACTTTTAATAAAGCCAGAATTTATCAAAAACCTTGTTTTGCACGTGAAGCACGAAAGATTTGAAGTAAACATCACATCGACAGTAAAATGGGAATACATGAACTTCATCACTTGCACACTTTCAGGGTTTGAAAATCGCTCACTTGCATAAACATTTCAACAGTGAAAACATGTCACGATTTCGATGCGTTTTTAATGGCGGCTAGTATATATACTGATGTTTTCTTAACCCAACTATCAGAAGTCAGTCAGAGTTTTGAATATTCTAGCGCACAGTCCTAGAACCCAATTCTTGTGGATATGGTGTATTATTGATTCATGGAGAGTTTCATTATGAATTTTCTGGTAAAAGGATAATAGTGCTAATGATTTAAAAAGTGATAGCTTAACATTTATTCTTCACTTAGATTTTTCTCGCTAGTAAAACGAGTGAAATAAAGTAACGCTTAGCGATTTCATACCAGATATTCAATTAAAATGTTAAATCACGCCACCCGCTACCCACATACCTTAGACGGTAATTAGGTTAACAGTGTAGGCAGACGCGACACTTAATCTCTACAGGAGAGAGATAAACCCGATAGTTTAGCTGACCGGACTGATAGGCATTAAAGCGACTGATAGTGGGAGTATAGAAATACACGTTATATTTCATTTTGTATATTTGTTATTATAGTGTCTATTATTTTAATACCATACGACAAAACTAACAGAAGCCGACAATTTAATAGCTATTTAATGACAGGCGATCATTGTTTAGGGAGCGCGTATGGAGAAATTAAATAATAATTAACACTGTACGCTGACTGCCGGCGCGAGCAGGGGTGGGCGAGTTAACATAACTCAGCCCGACCGAACTCAGATGCCAGCGACGTCTGCTAGCGTGTAGGCGTAAGGAAACACCGTGTGCCTTTTAAACCTAGTCAGGACTGACGGAGTGGAGAAGAGATCGTCTTGTCCCCATCTGTGTGTATATATAGTAGTAGCATTTTTTTCATAAATGTTTCTTGTATTCTTCGCAGACCTGATCACAAGGGCATCCAGTGGTCTTCTTCTGTTTGTTACTTTTCTCCTGTACTTGGCTTGTGCGTTACCAATTTCATTTAGAAACGTTCACTCGCCAAATGGTATTTGAGAACAATAAAATTTAACCACTGGACTTACCAAATCCAGATTTATATTTTTACCAGCCACAGTGGAGTATCTCCCCTGATACATATGCTGTGCAGAATCGGCGCTCTAACACAGAGTTGGCCGATAGAAGAACCATCATCATCACATGTAACAAATTTTTAGCAACCAGATGTTTCCCAATACTGGAAGTATTTTCCCTGTGAAAGAGTGAACCTCAAGAACTCTTCACAGTTTTAACTATTTGTAGTAGCACATATCCAGGAGAAGCACCAGATTTAGGCGTTCACCTCACTAGTTAGTTCTAGGGGTGAACTGGGGCCAATTTGGATCTGCGACAACTGGAGTGCAATGACTACAACCCACAAAAGCCAGATCCAAACCTCAGAAATGAGGTATCTGAGGAAGGTGGTTGAAGTAACAAGAAGAGACATGGTTCGCAACCAGACGATACGTCAAGGCCTTAAATCCCACCCCCTGCAGACCCAAGTAGAACAGTCCCAACTAAGATGGTTTGGCCATGTCTGCAGAATGGGAGAAGATCGGCTACCATGACAAGCATGGGAAACAAAGAGCCAGGGATCCAGACCCCCGGATGACCCAGAGTCCGCTGGGAGGACAACATTAGACAATCTTTGAAGGACCAAGGACTAGAATGGAACCAGGCCAGGAAGAAGACAGCCGATAGGATAGTCTGGCGCTCTCTCTTCCAAACCTCTACACCTCACGGTAGAAGGGGAACGACTAATAAGACAACTGGGGTGACAGAATATTAAGTGAAATAGATAATATATTCATGGACTAATTCTATTACCAAGGGATATTACAGACCAACCATACCAGGCAAATTAGGTAAGAATGGCCACATAAAATTGACAGACTCATCGCAGAACATAACCACTTCCCACAGCAGTATGAAGACAATTCACATCTACCAAGATGCATTGTTTGTAATTTTGCTGGATTGAGAGTCTAGACAAAATTCTTTTGCACTGGATGTGAAAAACCACTCTGTGTTGTGCCGTGCTTTTCAATTTGTCAAAAGTGTGAGGACTATGCTGCCACCAGGAAGGACATAGGTCCCCAGGGCCAGAGAAAAAAGCAACAATAATTGCATCTGTGACCATATTTTATGTTAGACTAACACATTCAGCTAAAGCAAGTTGACAAGTATGTATTTTTTCATTTCTCTTTGTATGAAATCGTGTCGGTACGTCATGAATATTTCTTATTTGTCATTACAGACACTGGAGTTTTGTGTCCATTTCAATAGCTTTTCAACCCCAAAATCATTCAAGAGTATATTATACTTGCTTTTTTTTTTTTTTTTTGTAGAAAGAATGCTCACTTACACTATATCTGGGAAAGTCTGATGAGTTTTGAATTGGTTATAATATTTTGTATTCGTAAATGTAAAGCCTAACGAATTACTTCAATAACAGGAAAGAGAAAAAGGTAAAAAAAGAACAGTGCTGTCACAAGGACTGTACTCGAAATCCCCCTTGTTTTCTACTTCGTCTGCAAATTGTAACGTTTCACGTTGATAGTAAAGGCCTTCTGCAGCATACACGCGTTTCCCCAACACAATAAAATGTGTACTCCAATTCTAAGAAAAACCTTGAGATACGCAAGTTGACCTAGATTTAAAATTCCATTCATGTCCTTTTATACACTACGTAGCCAAAAAAAAAAACGAAAGACAGATGGACTAAAGATAGAAAGAAGGGAGGGCTGAAAGCAGGGACACATGCAACACTAAACACGCGTCGCGCGATACACAATTGCTGCCATCACGCGTGTAAGGCCACATGCACTAGTTTTTTTCAAATCGACAGTGATAAAAACACTACCCATACCAGAGTTAGGTTTTAAAAAACTTACAAAATTCTTATTAGGAAATATGACATTATACTGGTTTACGTTTGAAAACATGACAGTACCCAGACACCCTAAAGTTTGGAAGTGAGGAGGTAGTAACAGCACGACTATCCTAGAAGAAAATGCATATTGGCTCCATTAAATATATATATTTGGGTTCCTTAGGACTTGCTGACAAATAATATGTTAAACGTTACGCAAATAGTCTAGGAATTAACAAATTATAGCCAAAAGAAAATAGTGAGGGTGTCAGACAACACCAAATTCAGAATCGCTCAGTGGCAGAATTTCACCCCACCATTGTACGGGAAATAGGCTGACATGTTACCTCCTATTGGATTGGCGGAAAATAAATGTAAGGCTAAACACGATTAGTCGGACTATAAATACTACTTCTTTGTTGTTAGGGGAAACGTGAGAAGGGTAATATTTTTTGAAAAGTAGGTAAACATGGCATGATTGGTTAGAGCTGCCAATATACTCAATTCAGGGCGTCTGTTCCGGGCCACATCTTGTAATAAACCTACTAAGAAACAGTGCGTTGAGCACCAGTGCATATTGTTATAAATAAAAGCCTGGGACATCGGCAGATCGAAGTTGTGCTATATTCATTGCCATTCAACGTCACTGTGTAATATTTCCATGAATTGTGGTAAGCTTGAAAGGTTTGATATCTTTTTAATGAAAATTGAATGTAAATTGATAAATTATGTCTGTATATATGTGTGGTTCAGTAGCGAACTTGAGGTAAAGCCTATATAATGCTCCAGCCTGAACAGAAGGTGTCGGAGGAAAGTGAAACTAAATGGAATTGCCAAACAGTACACTGACACCTATATTATTGACTAGAAAGAAATAATGCTGGAATTGCAGAGGCGTGGTAACCATTAGGGAGGAAAATACTGGTGAAAATTGTTTCAGATGAAGATAGCAGTTGGCCTACCGCTCTGAACTCAGTGTTTGTTCTGTATTGTGCTCAGTGTAGAAAATAGAGTATAAATTAGTTCTGAAGTAGGAGGTACAACCTTCTTGTTTCAGGGACTGTGGTCCTAAAGCTATTGAGCAGTACCTGGTCAGAGCTTTGCTGAATCCAGAGGCGGACAGCATACTCCTTGGTCCATATAGCAAACAGTGAGGTGTCTCCAGAACACAGGGGAGCAATCGAGCAGAGGAGTCTTTTCCTGCCGCCATCACGAAAGTTAAGCCTATGTGGCCAGCGGAGCTCAACATTATGTATACCCCCTTAAACTGACATTGTATTAAAATAAGAGGGGAAATTAATTGTTTTAATGAACGGAACTGAGAACATCTCCAATACTAGTTCCAACAGAAATAAACACTTGAAGTCATGATGACAAATACCAACATAGCTTGAAAAAACAACACCAGTATTACCTCATATTACTACTACACAACTGACACACATATGATAAAATTAATAAAATATGTCACTACAAGATTCATATTGATAAATTCTATATATATATAACTTATAATTGAAATTGATTGTGATTCCTGGTTCACTTTGTATTTGAATCAGGACACATATATATATTAATGAAAAGTAATTAATACATATTGATATTTGAAAATTTACCAGTGACTCGTTTAAGATAGTCTCATAGAATGTTCCATGTATGTGAGTGTCACAGTGTTGTCAAGTGTGGTGGAATAAATTAAATTGTTTATCTGTCTGTTGTTGTTGTGACTTACACTTCATCATATACATACCCTAGACATATAACGTAGTCATCACAATATTCCAGAATAATTCTGACTGAGGTATACATATGTGGCAGCAAGTAAGGTTATCTGTAAAACACTACACCTATTAGATACAGATACCTTCACAGCTGATCTCAGTCAGTACACTAAGTCCCCTATAGATATTTATAAAATCCCACTTTACCACACTCACTGAGAAGCCTTGGTACTCAAAGTGTTAAGATCAGAGATAACTCACTATCATCATTCATTATTATTTCCTGTTTCACTTCTTATGGAGCATGGAACCACTACTGCAATTGGTTCCCTTGTAGGAAGCCTGGATCAGAGCATTCACATGCTCTTTCAGTGGTGGTTTTTCTGTAGCATATAGGATGACAGAGAAGGAGGAACACATCTGGAAGTTGGTGCTAGAATTAACAAACCAGATTTGTATGTAACTGTCTTTGACCAGGATGGAACATATTCCCAGGACACCAAAATGTAGCTGTTCAACACAAATGTGAAACATGTTCTACTCTGTTGTTCATTCAAGGCGGCCTGACTAGAGTGAACCCTCTATCTGAGGATAATTACACCCTCATTGACTCTTGAAATCATCCACACACTTTCAGGGATTCCACCTGTGGCAAAACATGTTGAGAACCCAGCATTGCACACTAAACTTGGAGGAGTCATGAGCCTCAGTTCTGGTTAGCTGCATGCAGGAGAATCTCGCAATGGACCTGTGATAGATACAGGGAGCTGAGAAGTGGCTCTGTGTAGGACATGACAATTCCTAGGGAGAGCCCATAAGCAGAGCACAGTATTAGCTCTGGATATTTGGAGAACCCCCTTTGATGGCAGGGAATGCTTCTAGCTTAGGACCAGATGTAAGGTAGGTAAAGGATCCCGTTACACGCCCATTGAGGCATATTGGGAATATGGTGTTAGGCCCATATTTTCTTGACCATCGGCACACTAGGGGTGATGTGGTCAGCATCACGCCGGCCGCCTTAACCTTCCCAGAAGTTGCTCTGGTACCCAGTTGGGGCTGGGTCAACCCAGGAACCGTTTGCGGCCTAAAAAAATCCCACCTCATCTGGGGATCGAACCATAGACCACTGAGCTAGGAAGCCAGCGCACTAACCACTATGCTACCACGGCTCCCAGGACCAGATGTAATGATACTTTAAATTGAAACCAATCTGGAGAAACTGGAGCTCATGACTTTAACTCACTATGTTTCAGAATGGCAGAAAAGTCACAGGAAAAGCCTATGTTACAGTGTAGATTATACCAAGGAGTTTCAACTTGGTATTTGGCTGCAAAAGAGCGAGAAGCTCAACAGCCCTAGTTAAACAACAACAACCCTCTTGTTCAGAAACATATGGCATGTCACCAGGAATATCACATTCCAGACACTGGATCTTCATCAGCTTGCCTTCAGTGTCTGCTCTGTATCAGATGGCTAAATGTAAAAATGAAAATAAACCTGTGGAAAAAAACCAGCCAATAATCAGTACAGCTGGAGATAGAAGGTTGAGATGGATAATATATAGTTCAGGAAACAAGAAAGCAGTAGAGAAAAACATGCTAACAACTGGAACCCACCGGAGAAAAGAATGGGGAGCTCAAAGAAAATAAAAGAAACCAGAGCAACTGGAAAATCTTGGGTAAAGTTGGACAGGCCAAAATAGAAATTGGTAGAGAGCAACAGTTCCATTGGGAGCATCAACGAATGATTATGATGTTAGATCACGTTAAAGAATAGGAACATTGACAGGGTGGAAAAGCTCATTACAAAAGAATCTGAGCTGCAGTTGCATCAGAAGAAGTATCGACAGCCTCAGCTTTGAATGACATATAAAGAATAAAATACGATGAAATTTGATGAAGATTATATGGTATGATTGTTTCAGCTTTTGTTACCTGAGTTGATGTGCAGTCTTTCTGTTTTTTTCAGGTCATGACTGTTCAATTAGATTATGGAATTTAGACAGTAAAACATGTGTCCAAGAAATCACATCCCACCGCAAGAAGTTTGAGGAGTCCATTCACGATGTTGCCTTCCACCCTCAAAAACCATACATTGCAAGTGCTGGTGCTGATGCGCTGGCTAAGGTGTTTGTATGATGCATTTGCTACAATAAATCTTTTGTGAAATCTTCAAGAAAGAACACTAACAGTAAATCTACCAGAAGGCGTCAGAAAGGAGGTCCTGGACAATGGTGAGCAGTACATTCACATTTTTAGGCAGAGTGAAGGAGGGGTTGTAGCCTGTCACAGACTTTCCTTGCCAAAACATTTATGGCCGAGGTTGTATCTTTATGAACAAATTATTGACTGTTTTGTTTGTGAATGCATTATAAACGTAACGATTTTCCTTGCAGTAACAAAGCATTTTGATATTTATATAACAAATGGTAAATTACAAGCGTGCATACCTTATCTCTTTCGACCAGTGAGTCCCAAAACCAGGCTTGCAATCCAAACGTGGTTCACTTGGGCTCACATGTGGGTTGCACTTGACTTCCTTGTGGTATTGTGACAGTTAAGTACAGTAGGTATCCTAGGTTCAGTAGGTATGCAACACCTTATGACTGAGGACACAAACGTATAAATTTACCTAGGGATTTTATGAATTCCATGGACAGGTGAATAGTGAAAATGCCTTGAAAGAGCCCTTCATGCAGAGGGAAGTCTTTCCAAAAGATTGGAAAGTCACAGCCCACTTTCTGTAAGCATGTTTTCAGAATAGGAAAACTACGTAGAATACATTGAGAAAACTGATACACTTGACAGGAACGGAGAAGAATGAGGATAACTAAAGAAAATACTGGACAGTCAAACAACAGAACAGGGGCAAGTAGATAAAAAGCACCGGGGAGCAGAAGTTGTGAAGAGTTGTGATCACCTACACCAGTCAGAAAAGAATTGATGACCAGTGAATGTTATTTTAATATTGTGGGTCATAGGTAAAGAAGTTTAGGAATGACTATTTTGGATGTGAACAACATGACATATATTTACCACCGTATCTTAAACATTGTTTGGGTGTTCGTAAAGGTTTTTTTTTTTTTAAATTTCACCTCACAATGAAATTTCACCTCACAATGTTCTGACAAAAAATAGTGTCCAGGGTTGTCTCTGCTATCTTTTTTAGAATTTATGTAAGTTCTGGAAAAACTGATGAAGGACTGTCCCGAGGAAACATTGGGTATGGCAAGTTGATGATTTTTCAGGACTTGCCAGCTTTATAAAATCCAGAGATTGTTGTAGTTGTATTGTTCTTACGAAAATTTGATTCAAAAGTTTACGCAGAAAGCATCGTGTTTATTTGAGCCTTGTGCTCTTAACACAAATAACTAACTAGTTCTGCTTTGTACATTTTAAAAAAAATTCTTAAAAGCAATAAGTATGCCTGCTGATTAACTTGACTAAAGTTGTTACCTGTAGATAAAATTAGGCTATTTTCACAACATTTACTTGACTCAAAGAGGAGTCAGCAAGGGGCAGACTGCCAAAACTAGTAACAAATGTCAAGTCCGAGAATAATTACTGGCTTATAGTGAACAACTTTTCAGATTCAGTTAATAGGAGAGTGCATTGTATAATCAAATGCTACAGCTGCTTTGCAATTTTTGACTTCAAATTCCAAAATGAATTGCCCTTATAATATTTTAAATGTTTAATGCACAAATTGTTAGTGAAAGATGTGCAGATTAATGTTGATGGTTGTTGCTATTGTAAACCATGAGTTATTTATGTAGTTAAAGGTGCCAGACAGTGTGATTGAAATAAACGGTTTAGTGATCTGCTGAATTGTGTAACCTGGCTGGAAGTTGATGGCCCAATACTGGCTTCTTAAAATGCTCGCCAGAAGAACAGTGAAACTTTGAAAAAAAAGTGGATCGGGGAGGAATGACGAAACGTGGCACGTTGTACAAAATCATTTTTGGCAGAACAAATTGAAACAAGTGAAAAGTGCATATTCATTTGAGATGGAATGAAAGAAAACTAGTACTTTGTGCAAATATGTGGGGGGGGGTGGGGGGGGGGGGGAATAAAGGAAGTTAGCCCTGCCTAACAATTTGTTTTTGGATGAATGGAATGACAGACATTAGCACTTTGTATAAATTCATGTTGGCAAGAAATGAAAATAAACTATCTGTTTGTGTAATGTACAGTTGGGAGAAAATGAAAAGAAAATTAGCTTTTTGTATAAACCAGAGGTTTTCAAACTTTTTTGGTCCGCGGCTACCTTGACTTGTGCATAAATCACCGCGGCTCCTCTCTATACTACGAAGATCTATATTTATTGATGGACCTTGGCTCATAATATTGAGCCCAACACTTTTCCCAAGCCACCAAGACGCCCTTAGCCGAGGGCCGCGACGCCCCTGGGAGCCGCGACGCACAGTTTGAAAACCTCTGGTATAAACCCATGTTGGGAAGAAATATTTTTTAAAAAATAAATAAATAAACTAGCTCTTTTTATAAACTCATGTTGGGAAGAAATGAAAAAAACTTGCTCTTTGTATAAACTCATGTTGGGAAAAAATGAAGAAAAAACAAGCTCTTTGTATAAACTCAAATTGGGGGGGGGGGGGGGGGGGGTGGAAAAAAAAACTAGCCTTTTGTATAAACTCATGTTGGGAAGAATTTTTTTTTTTTTTTTTAACTAGCTCTTAGTATAAAGTCATGTTGGGAAAAAATATTTTACTTTTTAAATCTAGCCCTTTGTATCAACCCATGTTGGGAAGAAATGGGGGGAAAAAACTAGCTCTTAGTATAAACTTATGTTGGGAAGAAATCTTTTTTTTTTTAAATCTAGCTCTTTCTATAAACCTATTTTGGGAAGAAATGAATAACATACTAGCTCTTAGTATAAACCCATGTTGGGAAGAAATGAAAAGAAACTATCACTTTGTATAAACCCATGTTGGGAAGAAATGAAAAGAAACTATCACTTTGTATAAACCCATGTTGGGAAGAAATGAAAAGAAACTAGTACTATGTAAAATCCATGTTGGAAGACACAACATCCATATCTGTGAGGACTGCAGGAACCCAGCTATTTGTACAAACCCATGCATATTTTTTCTATGGTAAATTATATAATCCTACCTGTTGAGGATTTTTTTGTATTTTTGAATGTGTGAGTGTGTCATTCGATTCACCAGTGGTTATTATATATTTTTTGGAGCTGAGAATCATACACAAGTGAATTAAAACTGTCTTATTATTTGTAAAGAGCAATTGAAGTACATTGCCAGTGTTCTGTAATAGTTACTCCAGTAATATTAGTGCATTATCAGGTGTAATAATAATAAAATTCAGTGTACAAATATGTTTTTTAAGCTGGTATTCCTGCGTGTATCAGAAGTTAATTGATGTTTGATAGACGTGAGGGGTTTCTTCTTTAGTTTATGTAATATTTGCATTTTTCTACAGCATTAACTTTTTCCTGTCTCGTGTACCTGAAAACAGACTTAACTTTTTTTTTTCTGTCCTGTGTCCCTGAAAGCCAACCATAACAAAATTTAGGAGTTGTGATCCTGTGTCCCTGAAATTTTTTTTTTTTAAATTGTTTTCCTTTTTCTGATTTCATGGGGCAAGGATGTAAACAAATGGATTGCTTTATGTGATATTATCAGTGCCAGATTCTGTCTAGAATATTTCCAAAAAAGAAACAAACTAAAAGTGGCGTTTTCTCTCACTATTTAAGTATATGTTATATTATGTTTGGCTTTTAGACTGGCTTATGAAGGTCAAACTGGTAAAGAGTATCACTACTGCTAGATCTAGATTTGCACAGTGACAGATGAGTGTCACTTCGATGTCAATAATGTCCAACATTTTTAGAGGATAGTTTCACATTTCATTGTGAATACTGTAGTGAAGACATTGAGGTGGAAGATGTCGTTGATGAAACACAGAAAAGTACTGATGAAGAGAAGTAGTATAAATGAGGAGACAGAACTATAGTGATAACAGTTGTGTTGGCATGCATTATCCTGATGGGTTTCCCTAACTCGACTGGACTTAAGTCATAAACCACACCCAACATTGACTACTTTGAAAATGCCATATCCATGAAAACTACATGAAGCAAAAATAACATTGACTCCTAACATGCAGCTAATATTGTCAGGCCTGGTTGAATCTTACAATTTAACAATCCTTGAACTGCAAAACAGGCATCACTAAAGAATAGGCTCACTGTTATTATCTACAACAAATTGTTGACAGCGTTGAGTTGTTTCTAGCGAATGTCTATCTTTCTGTGTGTTCTTTTATTATATCTCTTTGCATGCTAGATAAGATTAGTTTTTGTTAAAAATTACACATAGCTGTAAGAAACTGGGGAGTGGGCCAAAAAAAAAACAGAAATGCCCATAAACTTTTAGAAAAGAAAAGAAAGGAAAACTAAGCCTTGAAATGTAGATGTAGAAACATAGTTCAAGGACACACATGGCAGTTTTTAATTGGATAGGAGTGGTTAATCATGACAAAACTTCATAGTTGTGTAAAACAGTACTTTGTGATGCTCAGATGTATTTGTTGTGATCTGTTTGTTTGTTTTTTTCAAAACAGGAGAAAGTATGAAATATTCCATATTTATACATTGTACCAGCTTGCTTGAGTTGTTTCTCTTCTGAAATTCTGTATTGTAGTTCACATACATGCCACACCTCGGAGATTAAAAACCTGTACAAAAAATCCATAACCCTGTACAAAGACCCACAAAACCTGTACAAAGACTGAAAAAACATATGAAAAGAGTTAATTCGTGTAAAAATATTTTCAATAACAGTGGGCTGCATTATAAAGCAGGTCTTCACTTATTTTAAAACCCAAACAATAAATGTCTGAGTTTATTTTACACTGTAAAAATAATGTGATGGTATCATCATTTAGTCTATTTCTGTGCTTAATTATCACTAACAGACTGGGAAATCCTGTGTTCAATAGGACCTTATAAAAGAACTCTGAGACACAGTAATAAGGGGAATGGGTTAGAAAACCTGTACAGAAATTATGTACAGGGTGTACACATCTGAAAACGCAAACACCTTGTACAGATTATGGGTAAACCATAGCATGTGGCATGTATGAGTTCAGTATTTATGATGCTAGTTCCAGATCATAATAGTGCCCATAATTGAAAATCCTGTGTGAAAAGATCTGATTTTCAGAACAATGCAATGGCCTCCATACTCAAGTGTCGCAACTAATTTGATTGTTATACTGTAGCCTCTTAATTTATGGTGACTTCCAGATATAAAATTTTGAAATTAAAAAAATATGGCACAAATTAATGTGGAAAGGGACCATATGGCTTGGCACAAAATAGAAATATAAAGATTACTCTCTGTTATTTTAACAATACAAACTTGTCTGAATGTCATATTTTTATATATGTTTATTAGTTACATTAAATTTGTTTATTATAACCGCTGAATGTTATTTTAAAAAAAATAAAATTATATGAGATGGTGGAGTTGTGACTGCAGTTTCTATAAGATGTTTTCTTGAATGGTATGTTGATTAATACTAACATGAACAATTGTTACAAAGAAGAAGTTGAAGAGAGATTGAATGGTTTGAAGGTGTAGCCAAGTGAAAAAATGAAGTAGATCTGATAGGATGCACTCATTCATTTCCTTTTTGATCCTTATGGAGCATGGAGCCACCGCTTGCAGGAAGCCTGCATCAAAAACATTTATGTGCTGTTGCCGGAGTGGTCTCTGTAGCAGTTTGTTGTACATGGTGAGGTTGACAGCCCCCCATGTACCGAAGACATCTGAAATGGATCAGCATGATTGATTGTGTCCGCGGGCAGTAGGGTTGAAATGGTACAAGGTCACTTCAGTGTGAACTGATGACAAGAACAATATAACAGATTATGGTGACAGATATGACACACATTGAGGAAACCTGTTGACAGAATTATGGGGCAGTACTTGCTCTAGAATCCCGAGGATTAGAGACGTAGAGGGAGACTGACAAATACATGGAAAAGAGAGCTGGAGACAGAACTGAAATGGATGAGGAAGGCATGGAGCTGATGGTCTTGGGACAATGACAAAAATGAGGAAATATTGATATACTTATAGGTTTCAGATCAACTTGCTATAGGAAGGAAATGTATTCACATAAAAAAATACGTAAAGCAACATGAATGTCACCAGATTACAGAACAGAACGTCAGATTGATTATACGTAATGAAGAAGTTAAGATCATCATTACATGAGGTAAAAGTATGTAGAGGAGCAATGTGGCATCATATCACCATCTTCTGTTAGCAGAAATATATATCAGACCCAGAAGATGTGCAACAACACACAACTATGGGCAACAGCTTAATGTGGGATATCTTGTAAATAGAAACAAAAGAAAGATACATTGTTACAATATCTACTAAGTATCAAGTGCTTTAAAAATTAGAAAATGAAGCAAATACAGAAGATCAATGAAAGTATGGATAACAACAGGAATCGTCGGTAGGATAAAAGCAACAAAACAAATTAGAGAGTTAAACAGAAGCAAAACCATAAGTTCTAAAAGCAAGGATCAGTAGTGTACATGTAAGAAAACAAAGAAGTAAGAAAAAATACCAGAAGAGACAAGAGAAAATACATTGATGAGTTTGCAAAATGAGCAGAGGAAGTGGCAGCCAAAGGAAATATGAGGGACCTGTACAACCGCATAAAGAAGCTAACGGAAATAAACGTGCTTAGTAATATAAAAGAGCTTCTAAAAAACTAGTTCCACTTGATACCTCGGACATCCAGCCAGCAGATACAGAATTACAAGTTAAATATGAGATATAGATGAAATAAAGAAAGCCATTAACTTTGAAGAGATAGAGAAAGCTTTCAAGAGATGGAGGAGCTGCTAGCCGAGATGGCATTCCAGTAGAGGCCATCACAACAGATCTCGACATCTGCTGGCTCTCTAGCTGTTGTGTCAAGTATTTGTTGTTGTCTCTATTTGCTGTCAAGTGTCACAGCCTTGTTTCAGTAACGATGAACATATGTCAGATGAACAAGCCCATTTCTCAATTCTTGTACATGAGACCTTTCTTCGTTTCGTGTTCACTTGTGGACCGTAGGCCTATATCCTGTTTTGGGGGGTGTCTCCATTGTCTGTAAATACTGATGCTGTTTAAAGTATAAATTAGCTCCAGTATTTTTCCAAGGACATCTAATAATAAAAAGTCACTCATTGTTTAAATTTGTATATCCTGTTTCTAATGGATATACCTGAAACAAGTGTCAAAACAAGGACATCAATAAGTGTCATCTGACTAACAAGGTTTATTTTATTATTTCTGTCTAGAAACAAAATTTAAAAAAAAATAGTCTAAAATGGCCAATATTTTTTTTTTCTCATAAAAATGAATGTGTGCCTGATGAACAAGTCGATTTTTTCAATTCTTGTACATCAATTATTGTACGGAGTTCCTTTACGGACTGTATAGATCCTGTTTTCAGGGGTATCTCCATTGTCTGTAATGCTAATGCTGTTTAAAGTATAAATTAGCTGCAGCATTTTTCTAAGGCATCCACAGTGTGACTGAAAAGTCACTCATTTGTCTATGTGTTTCTTCTAGCCATCCTCTGTGTGGTGCCCCAGCTGTGGTTCATGCTTATCATCTCTGCCTCCACAGTTCTCCAGCAGGTGGCTTTTGGCCGGCCTTGCTTTCACTTTCGTTCTGGAGTCCATAGCATGGCAGTTCTGGCGATGGTCTCTTCTGAGGATGTAACCAACTCAGTTCCAGCATCGACCCGCTATGATGGTGCACATATCTTCTTGGTGGCTCTGATTTAGCAGTTCATGGTTGGTGATGGTTTCAGGGTCTCTTCTGAGGATGTAGCCAACCAAATTCCAGCATCTAGCTGCTACGATGGTGCGCATGTCTTCTTGGTGGCTCAGAGTTAGCAGTTCTTGGTTGGTGATGATGCTCGGTCAGAAAATTCTTGGTTGTAAATGCTAACTTGTATCTAATGGATATACATGAAACAAGTGTCAAACTAAGGAGCAATCAGTGTCATTTGACTAATAAGATTTATTTTATTATTTTTGTCCAGAAACAAAATAAAAATAAAATACAGTATAAAATGGCCAATATTTTTTTTTATATAACAATGAATGTATGCCTGATAAACGCACCCATTTTCACAATTCTCGTACATCAGCTTAACTTAGTATGGTGTTCACTTACAGACTGTATACATCCTGTTTTTGTGGGTGTCTCTATTGTCTGTAAATACTGATGCTGTTTAAAGTATAAATTGAATCAAGTGCAGAAGTGAGTTTCAGAAGTATTTAAGAAGGAAATGGTGTGTGAACTTTCCCTGTTGAAATATTCTGTCATTTCTGTAGCAAGTGGCTACATCAATCTGAAAAAAATTCATGCATGACCAATTTTTTTTTAAATGTCACCAAGCACGAAAGATGAAAAGGATGCCTGTCGTCTCCTCTGTGTATAATAGTGTATGATAATATTAATAATAATGATGATAATGCAACCTCTTTGTACAAATATACTGTATTTGTAAATATCAGTGTACATGGATATTTGTGAATTCATGATGTAACCAGATATGTAATGTTTTATGATGGTGACTTTTTCTGACCAATGTGGCTGCCATTGTGTTTGCTTTTCGCTAAAATCTGGACATTTGTTTTTTGTTCTGTATCATCATCTTTTCCTTTGTGCTCCTTCCGGAGCATGGAGCCACCACTGCAGCTGATCTCTTGCACTAAGCATTCATATGCTCTTAAAGTGATGGTCCTGTATGACTATACTGTTAAAAGATCGTATGAATGGGCCTCTTAAGTACGGATTTAAGAAATAACGGACTAAATCTGTTGGTGCTGAAAGTTTGGTCCACGGTGGAAATATGTAAAATTAGTGAAGAGGCCACTAGGTTGCAGACACGGCCACGTGCAATTTTTGCTGGCACTCACATGAGGATAAATGTATCTTGCTCTCTTCAAACTTTATTACTGTTGTGGTAACTTTTTAGGTTTATATATATATATATCGACATCACTCCACCCACTCTCCCCGTTAGTCTGTTCATAAAAGGTTTTACAGTACTTCAGTACAGATTTTGTGTGTGTGTGCGCTGCATAGCTTTATCTTGATACATCCATTTCATGTTTGTGTCCTACCTAACTATACAGCAAACTTTCGCTCCTATGACCTTAACGGTTCCTAAGCAATTGTTGTTAAGTTGAGCTGTCCTAAGTCATACCCTTATTTACCCTTATTTACCCCTATTAGTTTATTCATTAGAGGTTTAACAATACTTCAGTACAGCTTTTTTGTGTTTGTGCTCTGCATAACTAAACTTTGATACATCCATTTCATGTGTGTGCCCCACTTGGCTATACAGCAAACCCCCGCCGTTTATGATGTAATCAGTTCCTGAACAGCGGTCGTTAAGTCGAGCCGTCATTAAGTCAAACTCTTATTTCCCATAGGTGCAATGTTATAAATTGGGATTTCGTTCTTGGAATCACATTTCACACCACAAATTACCAATACTGCCACTAAAATAAAGGAAAATAAATCGGAACACAAATATATTCATTTACTAAAACATTTATTATGAAAAAACAAACACTCGGTACATAGCACATTAAAAGATTTCCATGTAAGTTCCTAGACTTGTAAACATTGGGCTAAATGAAAGTAGGTAATGTATCTTACTAGGACAAAAGGACAAAGATAATTGCTTATGTTACGGCCACAGACTGAATGGTTTTTTTTTGGTTGTTATTTTTAGCGTATGGACGTATGTAGAGAGTAGGTTCATTCTTTCACATCAGGAACTGGTAATCTGTTTACTCATGTTTTCATCTCACTGGGCTTTTATTAACAGAAAAGCCAATCAGGGTAATGTGTGCTTGTATCCATTTCTTTACCCGTCTGTTGTTTCATTTGCTTTATTTTTTTGCTAACAAGGACTAAAGCTCTCCATTTCACCACAGAAACATTGTTTACATAGTCAAAATTTATACTGTGACTGCTTAAACTGCTTGTGTGTAATCCATCCTATTTATACATTTATAGTGCAAAAGGGCAGGGTAAATGCTTGTGCAGTGAGTCTTATGATTATCTGTAACCATGTGTCCAGTTTTTGTGTGAATGCCTTTGTTTTTGCATGAAGTAGATTTAGTAAAAGCAAAATTATCTGTAACCCCCCCAAGTGTCAAGTGAACAAGAATTATGTCAGTATTTTTATCAAAGCCACAGTTTGATATTGACATTTCCAATAATAAACATGCTAATTCATCACAGACAAATGCGCCTAGGATTTTGAAGCTGTTTCCTTCACGTGTTCATTTGTATCTTGTGACACGCATACTAAAATTTATGCATTTACATATATCGTATGTGATCTGTTATCCAATGTCTTGAATTTCAGAACGCACCAAAAACTGATAGTGTTTTAGGAGGCTTAAATATAAAGTTAATGCTAATTAATTTCCACGTCACTGCGTTGTTTTCAAGGGACACGTTACCAAAATTTCCAAAAAAACTTTATAAGGCATTTTTTCATTATCATTAGAATATGTAACATGAATGTTCTCATACATGTTTGAGTGGTATGTTTGTAGCTGACAGACAAGCGTCAAGAGCACCCATAGTGGTGACAATGGATATAGATAAGAGAACATACTGAGAGCAATTAATGATCACCGATTAGAGAATGACACAGCAATTGATGAATCAACACGGCTAAGATTGCTGGAATTAGGCATCAAACAAAAGGCTAGCAGGGATGGACATACAGGATGCATCCTCTGTTTACATAACCAGAGTGCAACAGGCATAATTAGCGCTCATACTCTTCTACATTTGCTGAGGGAGACTGACCACCTATGGGTTTGCCTGGAGTGAAGTGATGTTGATCCTGATCAACAGTAGCTGTACGCTCAGAATGTACTTTTGTGCATACAGTTTGTCAACAAGGTTTCCACTAAGATTTTTGAATACAGGAAAGTGCAAGAGAAAGTATGAGTCACTTAGTGTGTAGGATAAAGTAAGTATTAAAGCGTATACATCAAGGTGAAATATTAAGTATGGTCTAGTTTAGTTTTTCTGTCCATTTTTGCGTGAAGTGTTCTGGGGAGCTGATGTTTTTGTTGTTTGAGCCAAGAGTGTCACATTGGCGAAGTGTGAGCCTGTGTTAATGTAGGATTTATGTGATATTATCAATCCATCTGCTTTAATGATCTTCCTCGTGGTCTAAAACCAATCTGCTACTATTATAGGCATGTAGTGGTAATTGATTGGGCTTTATTCTCATAAAGTGGCCAAACCACTTTATTTTCTGCCTGTCTGTGTATTTGGTGGAGGATTTAGTTCCTGCAATTTTTCTGATGTTACCTCTCTGCATCTATTTGTCCTATGTGATGTAGTCAATTTTTTAATTCTTATTTGATAGCCTTCTTGTGTTTTTTTTTTTGCCATTTCTTCTGATATGTTGTCAATCAACTTTGGAAATTGTGTTCTCTTCCATGGTGGGAATGTGCTGCGTATCGTTTAGAGTAGAGTGCTGTATATCTGTACAAGATCTGGTACAACAGAGGCGAATGGTCAGGAAATATCACAGCCACAAGAAAACTCTCAAACAACTTTAAAACTGGGCTGAAGCAATTAAAAAAAACAGGTACAGTTACCATCATAGGAAACAAAGATGTATCTAGAGACATAGTGTTTCTCACAGACTCCATATCTGCCAACTTAACAGACACCACCAGATCCTCATTTTTCCGCCCGAGAACTGGCCACTGCAGATTACTGGGCCATCTCTATCGCCTCAGGAAATTTCAAACAAATGAATGTCCATGTGGAACTAGAATCCAGGCCCCCGAACACATTCTCCAAAACTGCCCAACCTATGATGACCCACGACGTCTTACCTGGCCAGGGGGTGCTGAGCTCAAGCAGAAGCTATGGGGCTGCCGCGCTGACCTGGAAAAGACTGTGGACTTCGTTCTGGCTACAGTCCTGCAGATTTAGCATGACTACAAACTGAACGTAGAAGAAGAAAATTCATACCTGGCTTCAGTACCAATAAAAACAACGAATTAGACAGCCTGGCAGAAGCACTAATAGAAACCAGTTATTAATTCAAAAAAGGAAAAGTACATTGGATCCCTGCTTCCTGCAAGATGTATAGAAATGAGAAGGCAGACAGACTTACAAAAGAAGAAGCAAGCAACATCCAAATTGAAAAAAAGGGGGGATAAAGGATCCCGTTACACGCCCATTGAGGCATATTGGGAATATGGTGTTAGGCCCATATTTTCTTGACCATCGGCACACTAGGTTGATGTGGTCAGCATCACGCCGGCCGCCTTAACCTTCCCAGAGTTGCTCTGGTACCCAATTGAGGCTGGGTCGACCCAGGAGCCGTTTGCAACCTAAAAAAATCCCACCTCTTGGGGATCGAACCATGTACCACTGAGCTAGGAAGCCAGTGCACTAACCACTATGCTACCGCGGCTCCCATCCAAATTGAAGACAGGGAAAAATATGAAAAGGTAGAATCAATACTAAAAAATAACTACAAGAAAAATGGCATAGGGAACACCCAGAGTCTGATACACTTACTCGGAGCAACCAAGAGGACATGCACACCATCATAGCTGGCAGACGCTGGAGTTTGGTTGGCCACGTCCTCAGAAGAGACCCCGATACCATCACAAGAACAGCTATGCTATGGACCCCTGAAGGAAAGCGAAAGAGAGGCCGACCAAAAAACAACTTGGTGGAGAACTGTGGAGGCCGAGATGCAAAGAATGAACTAGAGTTGGGGCACTGTACGAAGGATAGCCGCCGACTGAGCAATGTGGAAGCAGTCTGTTGCTGCCCTAGAAGACGCTACCAGGCGTGATGGCCGCTGACTGCTTTGACAGTCGGCGGCTAAAGACTAAAGAAGAAGAGTCTGATACTGCAGAACCATACAACTCCTTGCCAAGAAGAGATCAAGTGAAAATTTTCAGACTGAGAAACTGGCCATTGCAGGCTCAAGTACCATTTGGTCAACAAATTAAAATTCAGGTAAATAGATATGTGTCCATGTGAGGAGGACACACAAACAGAGAACATGTCCTCCAAGACTGTCGACTCTATGAAAGAAGCAGAGTGGCAGCGTGACCTTCTCCAACCCAGTTGACTGAGAAACTGCATGGTGACGACAGAAGCCTGAGACGTTACTTCCAACTTTATGAGAGAGATCAAAGTGGTTATTTGAAAGCGAACGGCGAAGAAGAAAAAAGAATGACAATTATGTTTAATAAAGATTGGAGCAGAAGAGATGACGGGGAAATAAATCTGAAGTGATGTGCAAATGCATTTTTTAAACAATTCTTTGCTGACATATGATAAATCAAATGCGTCAGGGACATAGAGCTGAAGAATCAAAGTGTGAAAACACTGATGGAGACTTGTATTACTTGTAACGACAGTTATAGTCGATAGAACGGAGGCGAACTCTTAAGAACTAATAGAAATTATTGCCCCTGAGGAGACCAAGAATGAATAGTCCTACTGCTCATGCATGTCGTAAGAGGCGACTAATATGAGATTGTGCATGGAACTGGCAATTTCGTCATGTCAAACAAATTGTGACAGAAACCACAACTACAAGAGCATATAAATGTTTTAATGCAGGCTTCCCCTGCAAGGTAGACCAGCTGTCGTGGAGGATCCATGCTGCACGGGGGGGGGGGGGGGGGGGGGGGGGGGGGGGGGCGGGGGGGGGGAGGGGGGGGGGGGGGGGCGAAAAGGGACATTAATAAAAAGGGTTTATTAACAGATCAGAAGTGGCGATTATTTCTTATTGATGGATGACTAAAGACAAAAAACCTAACAATACATAAATAAATAAATACAAAGAATTGGAAAACCTGCGCGGTACCATTTTTTAAACACTATAAAAAAAATTGCAGCCACAACGCCATCGTTTGTCTGTTCTGTTTTCGTTCAAGACGACAAAGATACGGGTTTTCCCCTAAACCGCCAGAACCTAATAAAACCCATATCAAAGCAATATTCCAGCACAGACTAATCAAAACCGCATCATACAAGTATTCTATCACAGAGGAGACCACACATTAACCAGACAAAGGCGGAAATTGCAAATCTTTAGAACAGTTGCCATTTTAAATCATTAACGACCCCCCCCAAGTCATTTTTGTCCCAGACAACAATGTAAAGTAAATATACAAAACAAAAAGACAGGGAGAGACCAAAATGAGTTGACTCAATCCATTGGCGGATCGGGGGGGGGGAGAGATCGCCCCTCCCTTGGGACTTTGAAAAACTTTATTTCATATCAAGAGCTCCAGAATTTTCCCTCCACTTGGGAGTTAAATGTAAGTAATCGTCAAGTCGGACGAATTAAAGCATATCTGGTACTGGACAATGGTAAGTACAATAAAGGTTACGAACGTAGTTTGCAAGTAATTCTACGTGGCGGGACAATATGTGTAAATATGGAGAAAAAAAAGGGGGGGGGGGAGAGAGAGAGAAGCCTTATCATTCTGATGTAACGCCCCTCCCTTGGGCAATTCTTAGATCTGCCAGTGGCTCAATCAAATTCATTGAATAAAAAAGGAACAAAAAACAGAATGAGGTAATGTTAGATTAGGTTGTAGCCACCGAATGTTAATGCTGAATGTAGGAGGTCAAACCTGGACAGTACAATGTTGTGGTGTATATTTGGGTCACCAAGCGTTGAGGCGCCGACAGGGTGTAATGTTGACTCTCTCTCTCAAACACCATACAGGCTCTCAAGTGCGTAGTGCTCGTAGAAGTGTGCGGGTTGACATGATGTGTGGGTGAGTAGACATCAGATAAGATGGTAGACACGAATGCGTACAGGCTCTTGGACAAGTTCACGATGCACCCACTCAACCACATTTAGAAGTCAGTAAACGTTGGTAATACTGATGACCTTTACAACAATTTAATACGAGACATACGGTGACATCAACATCACAGTCAATTGCACATGGATCAGGGACATCACATACATGGTAATGGTTGAAACCATCTGGCATCACAAATCTTGATCAGCTCATACATCAGGATGCTAATGACAATGGTCTGTCAATCTACGTTCTGCTCATACTGAAGCTCGGGTACCCCTGACTAAGCGCGTCAGGTACCTCTAGCAAATGTGCCGCACGACAAGGGCGGGCTCCCAATTGCTTAACAAAAGTCTATGGCTCTTCTGGCATCACACGCCAGGTACTTCTTCTGGTGAAGAATATAGGCCGCGAAAGTCGGGCCTCTATGGCGACAGAATCAGGCCGCAAGTAGCGGGCCTCTATAACAAGGTAACCTCTGTGTTATTTCTCATAAGCAAGGCATATCCATCTATGCCAAACATACCGCCAGAATAGCGGGTACCAAACAGTACAATCTTCGCTGGGCTTCTATTCAACAATAAGACGTATAGTCTTGGTTTCTGTATGGAGCACAAATAGTAGGCTCTGTCTATCATATCATCTGTGAACCCTACTCAAAAATGTCGCCTCAAAAATATCAATCGTTCTTATGTGCAGACAGCACCTAGTCTGCATATCAAGGCATACGAGAGGATTAAAGTGTACATATTACCTTGGCAGCATCCTAGAAAATCACCAAACACAACACTTGCCATCCTTGGCGTACAGAATAAACTTGGGGAAGAATCACTGACATATCAGTCACACAGAGGACTTCATTTCCCCGTAATAATGGCAGAGAAAATCTCCGGACCTCTTGTCCGTTCAGAAACCCAGGTACACTGCCCAGATCGGAAGTGGCTCTCGATCTGCGCGCAAAAACCTGCGCATGTGCAATAAGCACAGTCCTGAGTAAAGCTAATACAGACCAGGGCGTTTCCCCGAAACAAGAGGCAAAACCGCTCCTTA
Organism: Oreohelix idahoensis; assembly: GCA_024509875.1. Taxonomy (NCBI): domain Eukaryota; kingdom Metazoa; phylum Mollusca; class Gastropoda; order Stylommatophora; family Oreohelicidae; genus Oreohelix; species Oreohelix idahoensis. The sequence goes on along the minus strand of JAMPIV010006310.1, from coordinate 460,786 downwards.
TATGGTCATGTGAATAGCGACTTAAGACATGACAACTATTTAAGACATTTCCCCGAAACAGGTCAACATCGATCCTTATAAGGATAGATGAATAAGACAAGGGGAAGATAACCCCTAATCAAACCTGTCACTGAAAAGTTAATAGACAGTTCTCTCTCTTAGACCATCAAAAAGTATCAAACAGGTTGACGTCTATAATACAGGCTGTGGTGGATTTGATGTTATGAAATGTTGTTGTTATGTACTCATAGTGTACTGAGTGAGGTCAGCTGTGAAGGTCCCTGAATATAATAAATATTATGGTAAGTTACAGGGTACCTTTCTGCTACCACCTTTATGATCTCACTCAGACTTATTCTTTGACTAGAATGTATGATGATGATAATGACTACGTTTGGTGTCTAGGGTTATGTATAATTAGTGTAATGTTGCATTAACCAACTAAATATATACACAAGTATTTTATTATCCAACACAACACAACAGTACTACAACAATCACATACACACTACACTTTAAAAGACTATCTTAAGTAAGTCAGTGGTTGAATTTTGTGTAACGTTAATAATTTTTTCAATTTATTATCCTCACTCTATTTTGTTTGAATCAGGATTGACAATCAAAAGTGAAATCAATGAAATTATTTACAATAATCAATTTATGCAATGGATCTTCTGTCCATAATACAAGTATTAATATAATCAAAGTGTGTAGGTGTAGTTTTCTAAATAGGATAATACTGGTATATGTAAAATGGTAGGTTGTTGATTATCATCACTCCCTATCGTTCATTTTATTTTCATGTATCACAGGTGGAATTCTTTTATTTGATAATGTCAGTTTTATTTCTAATAACTGAGGTTCATAGAGGTTGAGACTCTCGGTGCCGAACGGGCACTTAACTTCGAAGGAGAACCCTGGTAAGTCTTGTCCTAGGCTCGATGGACCACCTGGTTCACTTCATAAAAGACAATGGCCTCCAGTACGTGCCCGAATTATGCAACAAAGTCAGGAATCAATCAGTTCCCACGAGCCTGGTTTTATGTGACTGTCAGGGCCACAAAAACCCCACAATTTCAATGAATATTACACACAAACAACGATGACTGGCAGATCTGGCCCAAGTTATCACTGCCCTGTCCAGAAGTTTATAATATTTGTATTTAGAATTACACTTCTGCTCTCATCGTCTCGTGGCAACATTTTTTTAAAGAAATGGCGTCCTAGCCTGACAATGTTTCCTCAATATCAACTAAACTGGCCAATAGAAGCAGACGACTATGAATTTTAAATCGAACTTTAAAAAAACAATTCCCAAAATACTACGTTTACTACTACAAGTATATTTTTAGTGTTAGGTTAACTAATCCTCTCTCGCCTTCCTTTAAACTACAGCCAATCAAAATCTTGGTACCTTTTAGTCCTATTTACCCAAAGTTTTTTTCAAAATATGTCATGAAAAAAATTAAGCAGGCGTGATCTTTTTTCTGTAGTGGATTTTGATGGTATTGTATGGTGGTGTTATCACCTAGTGTGATGCGTGAGGTCAGCTGTGAAGGCTCCTGAGATAATTGTAGCTGTGAATATACAGAAGGCCCTTTCGTGCTACCACTTTATGACCTCACACATATCTTTTTTTTACTAATGAATGTGGCTACGTTAAAATCTAGGGTACTGAATGCAATGTGTTGTATGGACATATACACACACCCACAGATATTAATTAAATCTAATACTATCAATAAAATTTATAACACAATGAACTAAATTCAGCTGGTTAAATTTAGAATAGAAAATCTTTTTTTAAATTTATTTGTTCTGAACCAAGGTTTTATTTTGGCCAGAACTTATGCAAAGATTTTGAAATTTATGAATGAATGGCATGAATAAATGGCATGTTAAATGAAAGATGTTTACATATGCAATCTTCAAGATTAATTATAGTATTACTGTTCGTAATGTTAATTTTCCTGGGAAAACTATGAATGGATGTGCTGTTGGGGTGGCTTCATCCCTCCCTGTTTATGCCTACACAGCATTGTCCATTAATGATGGAAGGAAATGGGATGCTTCAGTAGTAAATTCTCTTGGGTGCTAGTTTTATGAAGTTGGTGTAAGTTCAGCAGGCCAGCTAGCCTACTTAACTTTGCCAGATTTGTTCTGGTGCTGGAATATGATGGCCCCACCTCTCCGTGCTTGAGCAATACACAGATGTTCTGTCGAAATGTACCCTGCACGGGTCCTCACTTCAATTATTAATCAGCATTTGACACCACCTTAGTGTCAAGATCGAACTCACAGCTCTGAAATAAAGTATTGGTTTTTGCTCAGAACCTTACCTAATAAGCCACTTCTACACATAACAAATTACAATAACACCACATAAACAGGGTCAGTTCTCTCTGACCAGACAGCACATCTTACCTAGTTGGTTTCGCATAGGGTAAGTTTCCCCAGTCTACAGATTCTGAAATAGGTGCATTATCTCACTGCCATAGAATAGGATAGGTGATATGATTCACTGTTCTCAACACTTGATCACCCCTTCCTAAACCTTGCTGTAGTTTATATATTGTTTGTCCCTAGACCCTGAACTAGGGCGGGGGGTCCAGAGCGAATCCTTACTTGTTTGTAAGGCTAGATTTCGATATGGCAGTATCAAATCACTCGAACATTAAACAATATTCAAAATATACAAAGAAATAATTTCAATCTTACCAGATTATGAATAAAGAACACAGAAATGCTAGCAAAACTCAGCTGAGCTGCTGGCTATAGTATGGCGTCCCTGAACTTATTTCAATTTATTTCATTTGGAAATCACCACACTTGAAATTTACTGTGTCTATCACTGGACAACTATTGAGGAATGGCAAAAAAGCTCGTCTGAGCGCGGATAATATGATTGTCTGTGGCCAATCAATGCCTTGGTTTTTTTTTTTAATTCAAATTTCCTACACTAAAGTCATTTCAGTCATGCTTCAGTCAAGTATGGATTTTTATCTGTTAGTCTGTCCGTCTCTACTTGCGTTTTCACAAAAACGTACTTGATTTTTGAACCAACCTTTCTCTCCCCTCCAAAATTTTGTCGTTAAAAGTTATTTTTAGACACAGCTTCCACCAATATCCCTTCTCTTCCATGCTAAGTAGATTTGAACACCTGCGTCTCGAGGTCGCGATTTTTTGTGCAAATAGCGACACTTTTTATTCCATACAGTCTGTCGCTGTGTGAACAACACTGTCTTTTGTCATTATCTTCAATATTATCTATCCGTCTGTAAAATTAAGAACATATTATTTCACTGCTCAGAATGGGCCATCCGGCCAGCTAATTTTTTATATTCCTAACATTAATATTAAGAAAAAGTTACTTTTTAAATTTTGTAATATTTCAAGCATCTGCGTTTAGCCGCTGAATTCAAATCAAAGGCTTGGTATCGCAAAAGCGTCCAATAAATGACTGTGGCGTATCATATCCAAGGTCCCTTCTGTCGAATTCCTTACTTTATGTCAACTTGGGGGGGGGGGGGGGGAAACGTGACTTTTCCTCCTTGCCCCACCAATTTGCGTCCATTAACCTCGCTAGTTCAAGTACGCGTTCAGTCAGATTTTTGTCTTTTGATCCTCGTTCCGTTTTGCCTTCAAGTCTAACACCTGATGACCCGCGGCGCGGGCGATCATGTATTCCAGCAGCTTACGCATTGGTTTTTATCCTTACATTTTATCCTTTGGAGATATTTTTACGTTGTATCACTCGTTAATTTTATGACACATCTCCCCACTTGAAAACATGCCTACGGCAAGTTCCAAAACCAGTGATACACATAGATAAAATCTCTCCTCCCGTCTGCCATTACTCTAATTTTGATCACAGGGGTGCCGACTGAGGAAATCTGCACCGACATTCAATTTGCCTGGGATATATTGGATACTAAACTGATAAGGTTGAAGTAATAAAGACCACCTCAGCAATCTTGCGTTTTCATGCTTAGCCTGAGATAAGAATACGAGAGGCTGATGATCCGTCTCCACCACAAAAGTCCTACCATACAGATAGATTTGAAACTTCTTTATTGCCCAGATTAACGCTAAACATTCTTTTTCGCTTGTGGAGTATCCTTGTTCCGCCTTATTCAATTTGCGGCTTGCATAAGCGACTGGTTTCAGTTCCCCATCAGGTGAAGATGATCTTTGCAACAAAGCCCCTCCGAGCCCTACATTACTTGCATCGGTTCTTAAGACAAAGTCCTGTGTCAAATCAGGCAGTTTGAGAATAGGCCTGCTAGTGAGTTTTTCCTTTAACTCTTGGAACGCTAGTTCACATTGTGCAGTCCAAATAATTTTATCTGGAAGTCCCTTGCGAGTCAGATCAGTCAGAGGAGCACAAATAGCGTTAAAATTTTTGATGTATTTCTGATAAAATCCGCATAACGACACGAATGATCGCACGTCCTTTTTTGTTTGTGGTCTAGGTGCTCTCTGCAGTTTTTCCAAGTTCTTAGGATCAGGGGTCATGTTACCCTGATATACAGTGTGTCCCAAGAATTCCAACTCTTTGCATCCAATACAACATTTTGTTGGCCTAGCAGTTAAGTTCGCCTCCCGAAGTCTATTAAATAACATTTCTAGAGCTTCAATGTGTTCTTCAAATGTCTCTGTGGCGACGAGAATATCATCCATGAAATTCGTGATACATGGGTTATTCAGGGGATCCAACAATTTGCGCATCATCCTTGAAAACACACTCGGAGCATTTTTCAGTCCGAATGGTAGCATATTGAATTCATAATGTCCATCCGAAGTGCTAAAAGCCAAATAAGGTCTCACTTCAGGCTTCACTGGGATCTGGTAATAGCCTTTACTAAGATCCACCTTTGAAAAGTATTTTGCCTTGTTCAGTCTGGCAAATAACTGTTTTGTGTCTGGTAATGGATCCACTTGTCCTTCTGTGACAGCATTCAGTTTCCTGTAATCTATGCACAGTCTGTGTTCCCCAGACGGTTTTCTCAACAAAACGACACTAGAACTAAAAGATGATTCACTGTGCGAAATAATCCCCTCCTTCAGCAAATAATCTATTTCTTCCTTCAATGCCTTCTCCTTCGCGAACGGAATAGAATAGGCTCTCATACAGATTGGGTTTGAGTCTACCAGTTTCATGTCATACTGTAGCAAATTTGTATGGCCTGGTTTATCTGTTAATACATCTGTATGTTCCTCCAGAACCTGTTGAACTCTCTCCCTCTGGTTTTTAGTCAGGTGCTTACTGACTTTTACCTGTGCTGCTGTTTCACAAGGATGTAATGGGTATTCATGTGAGGTGAGTGGTTCCTTTTGCATCTGGGTTGCAATAGCCAAGGTCAATAAGGGGGTGCTTTCCTGGAGTGGTCTGTCCAGATACTTCTTTAATAAGTTTACATGATAAACTTTCTCCTTCCCCTTTTTGTCAATTTTATAGTTTGTTCTAGACACCTTCTCTAGAACCGTATATGGACCTTGCCAACCAATTTGTAATTTATTCTGGCTACCGGGTAGTAGAAGAAGCACCTTCTCTCCCACAGCTAGTTCTCGGTCCTTTGCCTTCCTATTAAAATATGCTGCATGTTTCTTCCTGGCTTGTTTCAAATTATCATTTGCCAGTTTCCATCCAGCTTTCAAACGAGTGGTCAGTTCGTTCACGTATTGATAAGATGAGGTAACAGGTTCTTCCGCCTTCTCATCCGTCCAGGTCCTTAATAAAGCTTCTAAAGGACCTTTTATTGGCCTCCCAAATAGCAGAGTTGCGGGAGCCATCCCGGTTGAACTATGTGGTACCTCCCGATACGCAAACAATGCGGCGGGCAGGAATTGATCCCACAGATCCGGTTTTTCGTGTGCCAGCTTTCTCAGGATAGAAATGAGAGTCCCGTTGAACCTCTCTACCTGGCCGTTCCCTTGTGGATGGTACGGACTACAATGAAAGTGTCTGGCTTGAAATAGTTTAAAAACTTCTTCCGTTAGTTTCCCCTTGAACTGAGATCCATTATCCGTCAAGATTTGATGCGGGAATCCTAATCGGGTAAATATTGTAAGTAGTGCCTCTGCTACATGTTTTGAATCAATTGATGGCAGGGCTACCGCCTCTCCCCACATAGAACAAGTGTCCACCAGAGTAAGGATGTAACTGTTCCTCCTCTTGGTCCGAGTGAGAGGTCCCACAATATCCACTGCAACCCTCTCAAAAGGTGTTCCCACTATGGGCATTTCCCCTAGAGTTGCAGGAGCAGTCCAGTGCTTTGGAGCTACCCTTTGACATTCAGGGCAGGATTTGACATATCTTTTTATATCCTCCGTTATCCCTGGCCAGAAGTAATGACAAGCTATACGCTGTCCTGTGGCGCTGATCCCCATGTGACCACTGAAGGGAATCGCATGCCCGAGTTCCATCACTTTATCTCTATATGAGGTGGGAAGAACCAGCTGGTTGTGACCATTTATTCCAGTTCCGGCCTTCCTGTATAATAGTTTGTTCTTCATGAAATATTCCCCCTTGCTCGGAGGTGTGTGGCATTTGGGCAATTTTTTAAAAACATGGCTTGAGTGTCCTATCCTCAGCCTGCGCCTTTCTCATCTCCTCTGGATGAGCATTTATAGGTTCACCTTCTTCCTCCTTCTTCTGTGACCTGGTCTGCACTGTCGCCATGATCACAGGTTTCTCGGGATTCCCCAAGAAGACGTATCTACACCCCAATATCAGAGGGTAGATTGGTTCATCTATCACTGCTGCTCTGATTTCTCCTTCCACATAGCGAGTTTTCACCGTTATCCTTGCGATGGGAAGTGTCATGAGTGGTATGTCCTTAGTCGCCCCTTGTATTTCCACTGTTTCTGTGGTATACTGACTTGGGTCCACTTGGCTAGACTTCACAACTGAATCATAATCCAAACCTGTATCATAAAGGCACCTTATGGTGACCCCATTACAAATAACATCCTCACAAACTGGGGGGTGATAAGGTTCCTGTTGTCCATTAGGATTAACCTTTAATCTTTGCGTCCCCGACTTCATTGCAGCAATGTTTGAAGGTTTCCTTCTACAAAATTCGGTGTTATGGTTATCCTTCTTCCACCATTTACACCATCTTTTTCCTTGGTTCAACGGTTTTCTTTCATTGAACTTTTGGTCATTGAACTGTGAGTTTCTGTCGCGATAGTCATTTCTTGGCCGCTCAAAGTTTGTCCTACCTTTATTTCCCTGCTCTCTATTATCAAATTTATTAAATTGCTGTGGAGCTTTAAAATTGTCTATGTGCTTCTTTTTAGCACCACTTACCTCTGCCTGGGCTGCCTGATACCTCTCAGCGACATTTAAAACCTCTCCCAACTTCTCTGCACCTTGTTCCATGAGAAATTTTCTCATGTCTGGAGCCATGGACTCTCTCAATTGCTCAATCATGATCATTTCTTTAAGATCTTGGGTCTTCCCCAGAGCAGTCCATTTCTCCAAATAGGTTTCCAGTCTAGCAGAGAATTGGTGGTATGTCTCCCCAGGCAACAGTTTGGCATTTCTAAATTTCTTACGATAAAATTCACCATTCTTCTCGTACCTTAATAACAAAGCCTGCTTTAACATGTCATAATTGTCTTGGTCTTCCCTGTTCATTTTAGCAAAGACTTCATAAGAAGTCCCCCTCAGTCCTTGTGATAGCTTTAAACTCCACCTCTCTCTCTCTCTAACCCATATGTAGTAGCTAATAACTCAAAACGTCCTAGGTACCCCTCTATGTCATCGTCTTTTTCAACAAAATGGTCTAAATGAAACCCCATAGCTGAGTTTGAGGCTCCCAGACTGGGCGTAGCATCTGAGGCAAAAGGGCTGGCACCATTTTCAGGAGCCTGGCCTTGTAATTCCAGCTCCCTTAGTCGTAATTCGTGCTCCCTTTGCAACCTTCTATCTTCTGCCTCCCTTTCGGCCTTTTTATCTTCTGCCTCCCTTTGCTGTCGTTTGTCTTCTGCCTCAATCTGCAGCCTCTTAATTTCTCTATCCGCCTCTAACCTCTTCTCTTCAGCCAACCTTTCAGACTCTAATTTTCTTTCAGCCTCTTTTTCTAATCTCCTTTCTTCCCGTTCAATATATTTATCACATTCAGCCGTTACGTATTGAATTAAAATCTGACCATCCATTCCCATCTCCTTTGCGGTCAGCACAGCAGCTGATCTAAATTTTGCTAGCTCCGCCATACTTTCTAAACAATATAATAATATATACAAAATAAATCTCTAACCAGTAAATACACTAAGTACTTCTTATGACTATAGTCTAACTAATTCTAACTAACCAGTTAACTAATTAATTATTACTGGCTGTGAAGATTCACCAACTTCTAATTGCCCTTTTAATTTAAAGGGACACTTTTAATTTTAAGGGAATTTTACAATTTTGTTCCCCTAATTTTATTTCTCCCACCAGGAGATCCTTATATTACTGTTTATGCTAAATATCCCTGGACAAGACCCCAATATATGTAGTGGATTTTGATGGTATTGTATGGTGGTGTTATCACCTAGTGTGATGCGTGAGGTCAGCTGTGAAGGCTCCTGAGATAATTGTAGCTGTGAATATACAGAAGGCCCTTTCGTGCTACCACTTTATGACCTCACACATATCTTTTTTTTTACTAATGAATGTGGCTACGTTAAAATCTAGGGTACTGAATGCAATGTGTTGTATGGACATATACACACACCCACAGATATTAATTAAGTCTAATACTATCAATAAAATTTATAACACAATGAACTAAATTCAGCTGGTTAAATTTAGAATAGAAAATCTTTTTTTAAATTTATTTGTTCTGAACCAAGGTTTTATTTTGGCCAGAACTTATGCAAAGATTTTGAAATTTATGAATGAATGGCATGAATAAATGGCATGTTAAATGAAAGATGTTTACATATGCAATCTTCAAGATTAATTATAGTATTACTGTTCGTAATGTTAATTTTCCTGGGAAAAAACTATGAATGGATGTGCTGTTGGGGTGGCTTCATCCCTCCCTGTTTATGCCTACACAGCATTGTCCATTAATGATGGAAGGAAATGGGATGCTTCAGTAGTAAATTCTCTTGGGTGCTAGTTTTATGAAGTTGGTGTAAGTTCAGCAGGCCAGCTAGCCTACTTAACTTTGCCAGATTTGTTCTGGTGCTGGAATATGATGGCCCCACCTCTCCGTGCTTGAGCAATACACAGATGTTCTGTCGAAATGTACCCTGCACGGGTCCTCACTTCAATTATTAATCAGCATTTGACACCACCTTAGTGTCAAGATCGAACTCACAGCTCTGAAATAAAGTATTGGTTTTTGCTCAGAACCTTACCTAATAAGCCACTTCTACACATAACAAATTACAATAACACCACATAAACAGGGTCAGTTCTCTCTGACCAGACAGCACATCTTACCTAGTTGGTTTCGCATAGGGTAAGTTTCCCCAGTCTACAGATTCTGAAATAGGTGCATTATCTCACTGCCATAGAATAGGATAGGTGATATGATTCACTGTTCTCAACACTTGATCACCCCTTCCTAAACCTTGCTGTAGTTTATATATTGTTTGTCCCTAGACCCTGAACTAGGGCGGGGGGTCCAGAGCGAATCCTTACTTGTTTGTAAGGCTAGATTTCGATATGGCAGTATCAAATCACTCGAACATTAAACAATATTCAAAATATACAAAGAAATAATTTCAATCTTACCAGATTATGAATAAAGAACACAGAAATGCTAGCAAAACTCAGCTGAGCTGCTGGCTATAGTATGGCGTCCCTGAACTTATTTCAATTTATTTCATTTGGAAATCACCACACTTGAAATTTACTGTGTCTATCACTGGACAACTATTGAGGAATGGCAAAAAAAGCTCGTCTGAGCGCGGATAATATGATTGTCTGTGGCCAATCAATGCCTTGGTTTTTTTTTTTAAATTCAAATTTCCTACACTAAAGTCATTTCAGTCATGCTTCAGTCAAGTATGGATTTTTATCTGTTAGTCTGTCCGTCTCTACTTGCGTTTTCACAAAACGTACTTGATTTTTGAACCAACCTTTCTCTCCCCTCCAAAATTTTGTCGTTAAAAGTTATTTTTAGACACAGCTTCCACCAATATCCCTTCTCTTCCATGCTAAGTAGATTTGAACACCTGCGTCTCGAGGTCGCGATTTTTTGTGCAAATAGCGACACTTTTGATTCAATGCAGTCTTTCGCTGTTGTGAACAACACTGTCTTTTGTCATTATTTTCATTATTATCTATCCGTCTGTAAAATTAAAAACATATTATTTCACTGCTCAGAATGGGCCATCCGGCCAGCTAATTTTTATATTCCTAACATTAATATTAAGAAAAAGTTACTTTTTAAATTTTGTAATATTTCAAGCATCTGCGTTTAGCCGCTGAATTCAAATCAAAGGCTTGGTATCGCAAAAGCGTCCAATAAATGACTGTGGCGTATCATATCCAAGGTCCCTTCTGTCGAATTCCTTACTTTATGTCAACTTGGGGGGGGGGGGGACGTGACTTTTCCTCCTTGCCCCACCAATTTGCGTCCATTAACCTCGCTAGTTCAAGTACGCGTTCAGTCAGATTTTTGTCTTTTGATCCTCGTTCCGTTTTGCCTTCAAGTCTAACACCTGATGACCCGCGGCGCGGGCGATCATGTATTCCAGCAGCTTACGCATTGGTTTTTATCCTTACATTTTATCCTTTGGAGATATTTTTACGTTGTATCACTCGTTAATTTTATGACAACGTCAATGCTAACAAAAATTATATACAATATCATCATATGTAGCAATGATGAATGTCAATACAACGAGAAGACATTCAACATAGTAATCTCTCGAAGCATAAAAATATATTGTCTTTTCATACAATTATGACTATACAAGTATACAATATAAACTACTAGGAGATAACATCCGTAGTTAAAGACAACACTCCATTCAGGAGGGCACTTGAAAGAAGCGTCCACATGGTAAGCATGGACGTCATGAGGCATCAACATAACTCTTTATAGGTACTCCAAAGCATAGCACTGGTTCGCTGAGAAAAATACAAATGACACACTCATAGAATGTTATAATGTACTATAATCACTACTACTTTTCTAAGTATTAAATGTGGCCGTATTAATTTCCGACCTTTATATCGTGATAACCACACCTTCCTCTGCTATACCAAAGACGATAACAGAGAAAGAAATCAATCAATTTATAACCATGAATTCAAGTAAGGTGACAACGAATGTGCTAATAGAAAGTTATTGTAAGGTACTGTCATAAATCTAGACGTATATCAGGAAGTCTAGACATGAGAGTTAAGTAGAGTCATGTGGGTATCGCGACAATATGTCTGTCATCACATTATCCGAACCACGGATAACTCGTACCGTGAAATGAAAAGGTTGAAGAGCAATAGCATATCGAGGGGATCTTGAGCTCTTCAAGTCCTTACTCTGCATTGCTGTGAGAGCTTTTTGGTCGGTTTCTACTATGAAATGCGCGCCGAGAAGGAATCTTTGAAGTTTAAGAATCGCCCAGACCATAGCTAATAATTCTCGGTCTAGAACAGAATAATTCCTTTCTGCTGCATTCAGTTTCCTAGAGACATACATTACAGGATGCAGAGTTTCTGAATACTCTTGCATCAGTGCCGCCCCGATCCCTGTTGATGAGGCGTCACTACAAAGAACAAAAGTCTTATCAGCTGTAGGTAGTCTTAAGATAGGAGGAGATGAGAATAGTGTCTTAATCTGATGCAGTGAAGATTGGCATTCTTGGGACCAGCGCACCATATTAGGAGACCCTTTCTTCAATAGGGTTGAGAGTGGTGCCGTGATAGAAGAAAGATTCGGAATGAATCTTCCGTAGAACAGTATTGAGCCTAAGAGACTACAGATCTGTTTCTTTGTCTTAGGAATAGTGTTGTTCAGTATCTTAGAAGTGTTGTGGTCCTCTGTCTCGAAGAGACCATGGCCAACACGGTGACCAAGAAAAGAAATCTCACTAAACCCTACATAGGCTTTAGAGGGTTTGGCTGTCAAATTATGCTCGCATAGAGTAGACAACAGTTCATATAAACCCAAATAGTGATCTTCCCAAGAATCACTAAAAAGACAGATATCGTCCAAGTATGCAATGACATCTGAACGATATGAAAGAATTCGACGCATCATGCGTACGAAAGTAGCTGGGGCATTCATAAGGCCGAAAGGCATGAAGTTCCATTGGAACAAACCCCTAGGTGTTGAGAAAGCAGTAAGAGGTTTGGCTCGTTCGGTTAGAGGAACTTGCCAGTAACCTTTAGACAAGTCGAGTTTGGTAAAGAACCGAGAATTAGAAAGTCTAATAAGTAGATCTTCCAATAAAGGCATAGGTTCAGCATCGAATTTCGTTACTTGGTTTAGTTTACGGTAATCGACGCAAAGGCGTATGTTATTGTCTTTCTTTCGAACAATAACCATAGACGAAGATTATGCCGAATTGGATGGTTCAATTATTTTCAACTGTATCATTTCATCCAATTCTTTCTCGATCTGTGTTTGGAAATGAATAGGAATAGGGTAAGGTCTGACCCTGATAGGGTGATGATTAGTAAGTATTATGTCATGTTCAATGACAGATGTGTGTCCAGGAATGTCCGTGAGAACATCCTGACATGTTTGTAACATGGAAGAGACTTGTAGCTGTTCCTCAGTAGATAATTTAGGAGAAACAGTAACATTTATCCATGATTCCGTAGAATGAAGTGGAATCATCGGAAGAGGAAGATTAACGTCCGAGAAAGTAGATTCTTCATCCTGTATAACCGACAGAGATGAGTAATGACCATGTGGGACTGGAGTATCGTCCATCGCTGCTTCAAAGATTTTCTGCCTGAGAGCAATGACATATTCATACGAAGATTGTGTGTCATCACTGATATCATCGGCAGTTATAAGATCGTGAAGACAAGCTCAAATGGAGAGAACCCCGTATGTTCATTAGGAACCTCTCTATATCCGAAGAGAGCCGCGGGTAAGACTCTGTCCCAATCCTGAGGATGATCCTCAGTTATCTTCCCAAGTAAATTTTTGAGGGTTCTATTCAGACGTTCGACTAACCCATTAGACATTGGATGATATATACTACTCAGAGACCTTTTAATATTAAGAGTAGACATCACTTGTGACATAGTGTCAGATATTAGTTGGGTGCCATGGTCTGACAAGATTTCTTTGGGAAATCCCAGACGAGAAAATATCAGCCAAAGAGCATCTGCAACATCAGCAGTAGAAATGCTCTTAAGAGGTATAGCCTCTGGCCAGCGTGTACACATGTCAACGCATGTAAGAATAAATAGGTGTCCTCTGGCTGATCTGATTTTAAAAGGGCCAATAATGTCTATTGCCAATTTTTGAAACGGACGAATAGGAATGTCCGCAGCCTGGATCGGTGCTGCATGGCGTGGACCTTTCAACTTGACTTCTTGACATACTTTGCATGAGCGACAATAAACACGTATATCTCTATTTACAAATGGCCAAAAGAAAGCCGCAAGAACTCTCGACCTAGTACGTGAAAATCCCATATGACCAGCGCATTGGGAGTCGTGAGCATGTTGCAGAATTCGAACTCTCATACTTTTAGGTACAAGAATTTGCGAATGCATAGACGTGTCTGAGTGTTGTACCATACGCACTAGTACACCATTCTTCATAGTGATCCAGGATTTGCGATTTGTGTTCTGATTTGGATCACCATTTTTAACAAGAAGGAAGAATTTTTTTCAAAGAAGTGTCCTCTTGTTGAAGTTTTATAAAAGAGTCACGCGAAATCACCGAATGATCATCTTGATTAAGTACTTCATCACTTTCGGTCGATGAAGTCTGAGGCATATTCTGAGCCTGTGCTCTTGTGACAACTGCATTAGCAGCTTAAATATTTTATTCTTCCCAAGCAGCAATCTGCTGCGGGGTACACTCCTTAACCCCGTGTATACGCCCGATGATAAGATCCGCAATAGGATTCGGTAGCAAACACGCGTGGACATCTCCCGTAAAGAAGGGAGTGGCTATGTGGATGATAGCAGTCGAATACTTTTCTACTGTGCCACCAAATGTCACACATTTGACCACTTTTCCAGTGGCACAGGAAGGATCTATAAGAGATTGTTTAACCCCAATAGTAGTGCATCCAGAATCAAAGAGGACTGAGACTGGATTATTATTCACTAGACCTCTGTGTAGGATAAGAGATCCTCTCCCGTCATGCGCTGCTGCGGCAGGAAGAGCGGGTAGAGGATGACCACAACTCAAGGTTGATGTGGTAGTAGGTTCGAATAGTGTTGTGCATTGGGGGCATTGAGGTGCTCTCCCAAAATCGAAAGCAGAACAAGTGATAGCACTAGAGTTAGCTTTATTATTGTTCGAATCATTACTAACTACTTGTGACTCTTGTTGAGCACAGTTAGCATGATGACATGATCTATTATTGTTGTGTTGCCATCTACCGCGCTTATTATTTCCTCTGGAATTATTGTTATTTGACCTATTGTAATTATTGTTTTGGTTTGAACCGCAGTTTTCACAGTTGTGATTGTCATTTTCTCCTTGATGAGAATATCTTTTAGATTTGTTTTGTTGTCTCTGTGAATAATTATGATATGTTGGATAGTTTTTATTGTGGCTACCCCTGCGAAAGTTTCCAAAATTGCTGGACCCAAAATTACGAGGACTGTCAGCTCGTCTCCAGTTCTTTGAAGAAGAACCATTACAGGATGGATCGAATTGATCCTGTCCGAAGTTACGACTACTCTTCCTATCAAAGTTGCGTTGAGCACCTTGAAATTTAGCATGAAAATTAGGACCATATGGTGCCGCCGAAGCTACCGGCAAACCTTCTTTAACTTTAGAATTGCTAATCGTTTGTTGTGGGTGTGCAGTGACATACTGGCAACAATATTGTTCCATGTCTTTTATGTTTTTAGGTTTGCGTTCATGTATAAAGGCAAGAAAGGACTCATTAACTGATGACATTACTTTGTCTCTAAGTAACAAGTCCATAAGTGCTTCATATGTGTGTTCAGTCTTAGACAGCTCAATCCATCGTGAGAAAGTAAGACGTATCTTTGTAATAAAGTCAGAGAACTCTACCCCAGTTTCTGGTAACATCGTCTTAAAACGAAGACGATAATCGTCTTCTTTAAGTTGATATCTCTTTAATAAGGCTGCTCTGACAACTTCATAGTTAGTCTTATCAGGTTCTTCTATTGCCATTATAGTATTTAATGGTTCACCTTTAAGTATTTCCAACAGCTGTCCGACATATTGCTCTTTATCTACCTTATGCGATACGCATGTAAGTTCAAATCTATAAACATAGAACGTTATGTCGTCCCTTGCAGTGTTGAAAGGAGGTAATTTTACTTTATAAGTATTAGCATTTGTCTTACTAGAAGTTGCTTGAGAATTACCCATTGTCAGAACTAGACACATGAGAATACTTGTGCTGTCAGAGCGAACTCTCTACTGGTACTATGGGTTTAAGGTACTCCCACACTAGACTCTTAGCTCGCTGTCTCAAAGGTACAACCATAGCACACAATAGCTGACATAAACAACATGATAACACCAATAACAGGTAATGACCCTTTTAATGAATATCACACACAGAGGAGCCGCACCCGGCTGACGATACACATGAACATGCATTGCACAATGCACTGAAATAACTGCCACATACTTGCCACACACTATAGTTCAACAAGATATCCAAATAATACACGCAGAGCTAATATACTCAGCAACCGCCATGACAATCACTCACATAGGCGGAACACACTACTGACAAAACGCAATACATCATTGCAATCATGAAATACAATCCAGGAGGATATCAAACTAGCAACAAATCACTACTCCTGATCTCATGAAAATAACGGCAAGAAGTAATGAGCAATAGTGGCAACTCTATAACTTTCCCCAGTAAAACTGCTGACCACGGCCATCAACGACTTCTCAGTCGAGCGGACATATCATGACTGACCCTTCCGCCAAACCGTTTCTTCCGGTTTTCCTTCTAGCCAAAAACCGGCTGGACAGGTATCCAAAGATGAATACCAGTGTTGTAACACTACAGTGTAACCACTATAAAATTTAGTGAGTAATTAGGCTGTGACATCCACCCCCCCCCCCCTTAAGAAAGAAAACGCAGTTTTCTTCCATCGGAGGAGTACGCCCAATCCCCTCTGGGTAAGGGCGACTGCAATGGCAATACAGCATCTCAATATGCAGATAAGGAATGCCAGAGTTGCTCAATATTATTGACATACATGCCTTCTCACTCACCACATTCGATACAAGAAAACATGTACATATCCATACCAGGTATTGACAGTCGTGAAAAATAACACCGACTGACTAATCCTGGAGTAACTTACATATAATGCACGTTACACAAAATTCCAATACCTGATTGTCACCAATCAACCCCTAAGTTCTTGTACCACAATCATCCTGTCACAATATAGTACTAGGCATAAGGTAATATGGCATATCCACACATAAAGTGTACTTCCTAAATATTGCCTTTATGGCAGCATAAATAATCCATTGTATATCAAAAATGTCATCATCATGACATAAACAAGAAATCTCACCATCTTTACCAATTTATACAAAATCATCATAACAATATCATAATAGAACTGGGGGCGCGGGTCAGAGCCTCTCAGATTCAGTTCGCTTCACCCGAACCATCTTACTAAAACGAACCCGAAAATCTAGCTCTAGCTAACGCTGAACTATTAGCAGATGGTTTTGAAGCAAAGACATATGCTTCTGCCTAACTGCCCTTCGCGCACCCGAACTATTCACAAAAGTAACCCGTGCCATTTTGGTATTGTCGCGTAGCGACAATACTTCTACAAACTTAACCGGCGCAACCTCATCAAACACTCGTCTGAGTGTGCGCCAACTAGCACTCAGTGGCACGTTACGCACCAAAACTGTGCGATCACTAACTTTCGGACTTGCATATAAGTCCCCACTGCTCCTAGTCATGTCCTTCGGTACATGCCGCGAAATACGCTTCCGATGTACCTTTTGTTCATCAATCTTGGAAGTTTGGTGATGCTGAGCCTCTGCATCAGCTATACCCATAGCACTATGCACCCCGCGTACATTACTGACGGTTAAATCGGCAATGGGATCCTCCAGGACCAACGCGTAGACTCTACCCGTAATGAACGGGGTGTCCACACTAATGCACGCCTGGGGGTAAGTCTCAACTTTGCCCCCGAACGTGGTGCATTTTACCGTTTTGCCTGTCAGGCAGGAGTCGTCGATGCACGATCGACGCACCCCAATTGTTGTGCATCCGGTGTCTCTCAACACCCGGACTGGTCTATTCTCCACCTTTCCTTCGTGGAGGATCACCTTGCCAGTCTCATGCACTGCCGATAGACATGGTGCCGCATGCCCACATTGTAGCACTAATCTCTCGTTCGCATTGAACAGAGGACGGCATCCCGCACAGTCCTCGCTGTTCATTGTGTCCAACACAACCGCGGAATTTGCGTGTTCAATCGGGGTAGTGCAGCTATCAGCACTATGACCCCTGCCACCGCAATTAGTACACACGCGCTCTCTCTTTTTCTCCTCGCGTGTGCTTTTGCTGGAGCCCTTCGAGGACGAAGACTCCGCATCAGAGTCAGAAGAACGACTCTCTGGGGAAGCACTCCTCTGCTTATGATGTTTGGTTTTGTACCAAAATCTGTCTTCGTCCCGAGAGTCCTCGAAGCGTACCTGCTTATGAGATTGGTACTCCCTTCTGTCACCATAATTATTATGTTGTCCCCTTTTCCGACTGTTTCTATAAGAACGAAAGTTCCCATAACTGCCTCTATGTGCTTGAGAGGGGCTTGAAGGCTTCTCATACCTCTGCTCTTGACCCCTGTCTGACTGATTTCGCCCAGAATGGCGCTGAACTTTGCCAACACTGGCAACCAAGTCATCTGCCAGACCAGACTTCTGAATAGGTTTGCCCGGATGGGCCAGGACATAATGGTACCCCAACTGGGCCATAGACTCAATGTCTTTTGGTTGACGTTCTTGGAAGAACGCAACCAGCTCACTAGAGCACGAAGACAACACTTTGTCTCGTAATATTAAGTCCAACAAGCCATTATAATCCTTAGGAATTCCCTCCATTTCGATCCATCTATTCAATAGAAGTTTGATCTTCGAGATAAAATCCTCGAAGTCTTGGTCTGAACTAGGCATCGCGTTTTTAAAACGCGTCCGGTAGCCGTCAGCAGTCAGACGGAACCTCCGGAGCAATCTCTCCTTCACTTTATCATAATCGGCCCTTTCCTCCACAGGGAGGCTATAAAAAGTCTCCATCGCGGGCCCCACTAGCAGTGTCGATAAAAGAGATGGCCACTGATCCCTATCAGCCTTATAGGCAACACATTCGGCCTCAAATCTTTCTAAAAAGAAATCTAAACTGTCTATTTTCTCATTAAAATTTGGTAGCCGCAGCCTAAAAGGACGATGAGCCCCACCAGAAGTTGAGTTCTGACCACTCGCACCCACTTCTAACTTCTTTAATTGTATCTCCTTCTCCATCATTTTCTCTTCCAGAGCTATTCTCATTCTCTCCTTCTCCAACTGTAACTCTCTATCTTCTCTCATCATCTTTTCTTGTAATTCTCTCTCTTCTTTCATCTTCTTTTCTTGTAACTCGAATTATCTCTGTTTCCACTCACTTTCTTCTTTCATCTTCTTTTCTTGTAACTCCTTATCTTTTTTCGTCTTCTTTTCTTGTACCTCGAATTCTCTCTGTTTCCACTCACTTTCTTCTTTCATCTTCTTTTCTTGCAATTCGAATTCTCTTCTTTTTAGCTCTAACTCCTCAGCTCGAGCATCTCTTAGAGCATTTTGTTTATCAGTTCTCTCCCTCTCTTCCTTTTCTTTCCTTTCCTTCTCCTCCTTTGCTTCCTTCTCTTTCAAAGTTCTTTGATTTTCAACTGAGTTGAATTCTGCCTTGGCAAATTCCACCAATTCTTTTCCTGTGTACCCGGCTTGCGTGCCAATCCGCATGCAAGTGTCCATATCCATGATGTACACTAGTAGTTCTTCCTATTAACTTTAGTATAAATCTCTATAATATAATTACTCGACTGTATACGCGGCACTTGAGTCAGCAAATAAATTTCTGCTTACAATAATATTCAGTAATAATATGGTAAATATTGATATCTCTTCATCAATTTACACACATATATATATGCATGAAAGTAAATACCACCTCGTAGTTTATTATGTAAATATGATTCACGTTTACGTTATGGTCTCACTAAAGACTCCCTTAGCCTTTTGGCTATGTTCTCACCACTTTGTGAAAATCAGGTCTTTCTGGCCCCTTATTCTCTACTAAATCCTTACTCAAACTTTCAGTAGTCTATAGTTGCACTTTGACACCCATATAACAACTTATAATAGTCAATAGTTGTATAATAACAACTTTATGAAGCTTTATGGTGCTATGACACCACTATATCAACTTAGTCACCACTTAGACTTTACTTCACAGTCTTTACTGGCACCCACACTGGTGCTATATTCAATAACACTCCACTTATTACTCACCTCTGTAATCTCTGCTAAGCAAGCACTACCTATGGCAAATGAACACAAATGTAAACTACACAAATGAAAGCAACATACGGTGATGTACACCACGAAAACAAAATTCCAGTCAGGAGGAAATAGATGATAGAATACAAAGAGAAGAGATAGCTTTATATCTACAATGCGTGACTGAGCACGAACGAAAACAAGGGATACCTGTAAACGTATTTACAAGATAGTAAGATAGGACAAGATAACACACCACTTAAACAGAACACAAGAAATACAGAATGTACACGACAATATAAATACACACTTCACAACTACCGCTAACACCAACAGGGCTCCGGAATGTAAAGTAGGGCAGTCGCAGGAAATTCGTCTGCCAGACTCCACCACAGAACAAACACGCCACAACCTAATAGAATTGGTCTAATCCAATCTTTCCTATAAAAGGCCAAACTGGATTACACTCACACACCAATACACTATAACACTAAAGACACTACGAAAACCACACTCAACAATGAGGTGCTAGAAGCTAACTATTGCCCCAAGCACTGTATTCACCTCAGTGAAAATAAATTAAGTACCTAAACAGTAGAATATTACTATAATGTATCAAAATATATAATCCAGATAATTCCAAACTATAAGGAACACAGAGCAAGAGCAAATTTAACTAACAATCAATCTACCTACACACTAAGTCACACTTACGCAATAAAGAAATGTTAAACATGAGGAAAGAAAACAATAACAAACCGAGAAGCAAATACAAAAACAGCTCTACACTATTTACCATGTGAAAGTAACTAATAGATATAATCAGTAAAGAAGACAGACAATATCATTAAATTATCAGAGAAAGAAGAAAATATTAATATAACATATAATACATAAACATACAAACAATAACTTAACTGAAGCTCCAACGGCGCTTGAGCAAGCAGAATCCTCAGCCCTGACGATGATAATGATCACAGAACGAACGAAACTTCACACTAGGACACGTAAAATCCAAACGAATATAAGTACAGGAATCACTTCACTGTCAAATCTGAGTGTTACGGTATGATATTATTTCACGCACAGACCTTAGTATCCTTCAGGGTGCTTCCATAGCACTGTCTATAATACACTGGGACTGTCTACTCATACACAGTTCAGCAACACAGCTACAATACACAGTCTTCTGTAAGTCGGCAGGACACAATGCACAAACAGATTCACCCCTGGTTGGGCAGTTCTGGGTTGACAGACATGTCACTATCGTCGGCCTAGGAAGGTCACATCAGAGCAATGTCACTGGCGTCGGCTTAGGAAGGTCACATCAGAGCTTATTTACCCATGGCTGGGCACCCCAGTAAAGGAAGGTCACAGCAAGAGTCCAGCTGAACAGCTCCTTCATGTAGCGGGAACACGATGACTCGCCTATAGTCTAACCACCCTAACCATACTCGTATGCCTATATGAACTTAAAAGTTCACAAAGGTCCTCCACAACAACTCCTAACCCTTCTACGGTAACACTCAAAGCTACAGTGACTCAAGCAGGATAGCGCAACAACCGAAGTCGTCTCCCCGCCCTGTTGAACACGTAACTTTGCTCCGCAGGGAGCCCCGAATGTTACCAAGAAATCGTGAGGACTACCTTGCTATCTATCTATTTAAAGCCTGACTTCACTGCACCTCTATTCCAAACACTTGACACAATATTTCAGCAATGCTTGCCAAACTAACCAGCTTTACATACTATATGACCCACTAACACCACCTGTCACTCCGTTGCTCCAGCTGGATCAATGTTGCCAACCACCAAACAAACTCAGAGGTACGTCAAACTGCCCCGTCTGACGCACATTGTAACAAAAGCTTAATACTTCAATAATTGTATACAACCCTGCAACAATACCATAACAGACAACTTGAAACTTAACAACGTTTTATTTCACCATGTATGGACTGAAATATACTGACAAAATAGCCATTCCCGCTGTGATACTGGAAAGTAGGTCAGCCCTGGAAATCGAGGTCAGGTCAAAGACCGTAAACAAGACACTAACAGATCGACACATACACTGGACCCTGAAATGTAAACAACTCACCCAGTGAGTTGCAGAAAATATGAAGGCGCTAACACAGTAGCTTTACTAACCTTCTAACACTCTGTGTGTACAATAAATAATGGCAAAATTACTGCCCCACAGGCTCTTAGGCCTTATTATCAAACAATATTCAATTAACACGTCAGCTAGCTGGGAACTAATATTATAACGTATAGGCCTCCATAGCCAAAGAAACAGTCCGCAATAAATATGAGCCAAATACTAGAAAACCACTGGCCCCATGGCCTCTAACTTACCGGACCCAGAGCCCCCAGATGTCAGAACTAGACACATGAGAATACTTGTGCTGTCAGAGCGAACTCTCTACTGGTACTATGGGTTTAAGGTACTCCCACACTAGACTCTTAGCTCGCTGTCTCAAAGGTACAACCATAGCACACAATAGCTGACATAAACAACATGATAACACCAATAACAGGTAATGACCCTTTTAATGAATATCACACACAGAGGAGCCGCACCCGGCTGACGATACACATGAACATGCATTGCACAATGCACTGAAATAACTGCCACATACTTGCCACACACTATAGCTCAACAAGATATCCAAATAATACACGCAGAGCTAATATACTCAGCAACCGCCATGACAATCACTCACATAGGCGGAACACACTACTGACAAAACGCAATACATCATTGCAATCATGAAATACAATCCAGGAGGATATCAAACTAGCAACAAATCACTACTCCTGATCTCACGAAAATAACGGCAAAAAGTAATGAGCAATAGTGGCAACTCTATAACTTTCCCCAGTAAAACTGCTGACCACGGCCATCAACGACTTCTCAGTCGAGCGGACATATCATGACTGACCCTTCCGCCAAACCGTTTCTTCAGGTTTTCCTTCTAGCCAAAAACCGGCTGGACAGGTATCCAAAGATGAATACCAGTGTTGTCACACTACAGTGTAACCACTATAAAATTTAGTGAGTAATTAGGCTGTGACACCCATATTCATCAATTTTAATTTCTCCAGCTCCAAAGCTAACATTTTTTCCTCATGTTCCATTTTTTGTTTTTCAGCTTGAAGTTTTCTCTCTTCAAACTCTCTTTGCTGCTGAAATTTTCTCTCTTCAGCTTCTCTTTCCAGTCTTTTCTCTTCAGCTTCTCTTTCCAATCTTTTCTCTTCAGCTTGTCTTTCCAATCTTTTCTCCTCAGCTTTTTGTTTTTTCTCTTCGGCCTTCTGTTTATCCATCTCTAATTTCTGGGCCTTGTCATATTGAGCAAGTGCAAATTTTTCTAATTTCTCATCAGTTTTACCAAGGGCTTTCCCTTGCTCAATAAAGTAATCCAATGAAGACATTTTGTCTAATAATGTGCTATCAATACCTCTGAAATAATAACACTTTTATCCCAATCTCAGTGGGAGACAAGTCTTTGTCAAAGACCTTGTATAATTACCTTGTTTATATATAATAATATCACCATTAATCACTTATATATCTAAAGTGCATCATATTAATAATAGTGAATAACCAAGTATATATATAGACTGTGTATGACAACAATGCATAACGTTAATGAACACAAAGACAAGCATACAGAACAACCGAAAACGTTCGCAGAAGTCAAATAAACAATAAAGCGAAATTGAAGAAAAATGTTACAAAGGATGTAATGATAACTGCGAAGAAGTAAACAAAACGAATGACAACACAGTTATAAACGAAAAGGTGTATAAAAAATAAATAACAGGAAGGAGAGGCAGACAAATACAAACAAATCATAGCAAAACTAAAGAACAGAAAAAATATCACAAAAACGAAGAAAGAACATCTTGGCACAACTAATACAAAAATATCGCGAAAGCAACAAGAAGTCGCTCGCTATTTCCGCTGTGGGAAATTCGCGATAAGTTCCCTAAAGAACGCTGTCGTAGGCCCTCTGTCACGTGGGATACCCTACAACAGACACCGCCCAACCGAAAACCCGCAGAAATATACACAAATTAAAGAACATATAACATAAACAGCTGGCATATAATAGAGTGTGTTGTAAAGAAGGCTCAGTTATACACAATCCAACGGTACAGTTTCCAAAAACAAACTGCCACTTATCTTAAGTACAATCCTGCCCTTTAGTCAACGAAAGAAGAAGAAGTCAACAATGAAGTACAACACTGGACAGCAATGGGCAGAAGATCCACCGTCGAAGGTTACAGAAACGCCGACAACAGGAAGTGGTCTCCAAAGTACAGCTACTAAAACATTCTCGCCAACACAGTTGAGACCAGAAGATCCAACGTTGATATATAAAGGGATGTCTGTTAGATGTAGCTTGTAAACAACAGCTGGAACTGTTTACAACAGGATCTTGAACGTAAACAACGTGACGTGATTGTTCACACAGATGGACATCGTAGACTGTCAAAGTGTTGAAAGGTGTTTATATGTGTAGCAGTGTAAATCAACTTCTGCAGTAACTGTCGACCCTCTAGCAGTATGAGGCGCCAAGTACCAAGCTGGAGTCCGTGGTTGACCTCTTTACCACTGTTCACTTCGTAGATGAGACCCCACGAGTCTGGCCTACCATAATGTTAGATTAGGTTGTAGCCACCGAATGTTAATGCTGAATGTAGGAGGTCAAACCTGGACAGTACAATGTTGTGGTGTATATTTGGGTCACCAAGCGTTGAGGCGCCGACAGGGTGTAATGTTGACTCTCTCTCAAACACCATTAAGGCTCTCAAGTGCGTAGTGCTCGTAGAAGTGTGTGGGTTGACATGATGTGTGGGTGAGTAGACATCAGATAAGATGGTAGACACGAATGCGTACAGGCTCTTGCACAAGTTCACGATGCATCCACTCAACCACATTTAGAAGTCAGTAAACGTTGGTAATACTGATGACCTTTTCAACAATTTAATACGAGACATACGGTGACATCAACAGCACAGTCAATTGCACATGGATCAGGGACATCACATACATGGTAATTGTTGAAAACATCTGGCATCACAAATCTTGATCAGCTCATACATCAGGATGCTAATGACAATGGTCTGTCAATCTACGTTCTGCTCATACTGAAGCTCAGGTACCCCTGACTAAGCGCGTCAGGTAGCTCTAGCAAATTTGCCGCATGACAAGGGCGGGCTCCCAATTGCTTAACAAAAGTCTATGGCTCTTCTGGCATCACACGCCAGGTACTTCTTCTGGTGAAGAATGTAGGCCGCGAAAGGCGGGCCTCTATAGCGACAGAATCAGGCCGCAAGTAGCGGGCCTCTATAACAAGGTAACCTCTGTGTTATTTCTCATAAGCAAGGCATATCCATCTATGCCAAACATACCGCCAGAATAGCGGGTACCAAACAGTACAATCTTCGCTGGGCTTCTATTCAACAATAAGACGTATAGTCTTGGTTTCTGTATGGAGCACAAATAGTAGGCTCTGTCTATCATATCATCTGTGAACCCTACTCAAAAATGTCACCTCAAAAATATCAATCGTTCTTATGTGCAGACAGCACCTAGTCTGCATATCAAGGCATACGAGAGGATTCTTCTTCTTCTTCTTTGATCCATAACCGCCAACCGTCAAAGCAGTCAGCAGCCATCACGCCTGGTGGTTTCTTGTAGGGCAGCAACAAATTGATTCCACCTTGCTCGGTCGGCGGCCATCCTTCGTACAATGCCCCAACTGTGGTTCATTCTTTGCATCTCAGCTTCCACAGTTCTCCGCCAAGTTGTCTTTGGTCAGCCTCTCTTTCGCTTTCCCTCGGGGGTCCATAGCATAGCTGTTCTTGTGATGGTATCAGGGTCCCTTCTGAGGACATGGCCAACCCAACTCCAGCGTCTGCCAGCTATTATGGTGTGCATGTCCTCCTGGTTACTCCGAATAAGTAGTTCTTGGTTGCTGATGGTGTTTGGCCAAAAGATTCGGAGAATTTTCCTTAGGCAGATTGTGTGGAAGGAGGACAGTTTCGACATTTCCTTCTCTGTTACTCTCCAACATTCCGCACCATAGAGAAGCACAGAAAGTACACAGCTCTCATACAGTCTTAATTTGGTGTTTGTGCTGTATTGGGAAGACTTCCAAATGTTGTTGAGAACAGCAAAGGCTGTTCTCGCTTTATTCATTCTGTTGTTAATGTCCTTGCTTGTTCCGCCGTCAGGTGTTACTATGCTTCCTAGGTAAGTAAATGTGTCTGTCTGTTCTAACTTCTGGTTCCTTACTGTTACTGGCTCAGGATTGCCCACATTTAGTGTCATGACCTCTGTCTTCTTCAAATTGATGTTCAGGCCAACCTGCTGGCCATACTTATTCAGTCTATCGGTTTTGTCTTGAATGTGTTGATGTGAATGCGCGAGTAGTGCAATGTCATCTGCATATTCCAAATCTTCCAGTGTAGAAAACGTTGTCCATCTAATTCCTCTTGGACTGCCCTCTATTGTCTGGCGTCTATAATGTTCCTGAGGGTAAATATATGATCTGCACATCTTCTGCTCTTTCTGAAGCCCGCTTGTTCTTTCCTCAGTTTATGGTCAACTGCTTTTGAAATTCTCTGGATGATTATCCTGCCTAGTATTTTGCTGGGAACTGAGAGGAGGGTAATTCCTCTCCATTTGTTGCAGTCTGCAAGGTCGCCCTTCTTGTGCAATTTGACAATTATTCATTTACTCCACTCTGTTGGTGTTGTCTCAGTTTCCCAGACTTGTGCAAATAGTGGTTCTAATAGTTCTGCTGCTAGTTCAGGGTCTGTCTTGAATAGCTCAGCATTCAGATTGTCGTGACCAGGCGCTTTTCCATTTTTTAGCCCTTTGATAGCTGTGATAATTTCTTCTTTTCGTGAAATGTCTGTATTTACGTCTAAGTCACTTTCAGCCTCAGGAACATTCAGCTGAGTCTCTGGTGGTTCCTTATTCAGTGTTTCTCTGAAGTGCTCTGCCCATCTTGTTTCCTGCCCCTGTGCTGTGGTGATGAGATTTCCTTGCTTGTCTCTTACTAACGTTATGTTGTTTGCACCTCGTTTTCCACTGATAGCTTTAGTTATTTTATAAACTGTGCTTTGTTCATTTCTCAGTGCTGCCTCTTCTGCCTGTCTTGCAAGGTCATCCAGAAATGTCCTTTTGTCAGCACGGGTTTGACGTTTTACTTCCTTGTCCAGCTGACTGTACTGTTCACTATACTTACTTACTTAGTCGTTCCCCTTCTACCGTAAGGTGTAGAGGTTTGGAAGAGAGAGCGCCAGACTATTCTATCGGCTGTCTTCCTCCTGGCCTGGTTCCATTCTAGTCCTCGGTCCTTCAAAGATTGTCCGATGTTGTCCTCCCAGCGGACTCTGGGTCGTCCTCGGGGTCTGGATCCTTGGCTCTTTGTTTCCCATGCTTGTCGTGGTAGCCGATCTTCTCCCATTCTGCAGACATGGCCAAACCATCTTAGTTGGGACTGTTCTACTTGGGGCTGTAGGGGGTGGTATTTTAGGCCTTGACGTATCGTCTGGTTGCGTACCATGTCTCTTCTTGTTACTTCACCCACCTTCCTCAGATATCTCATTTCTGAGGTTTGGATCTGGCTTTTATGGGTTGTAGTCATTGCCCATGACTCGCATCCATATGTCAAGACTGGGACATAGGTGGAGCGGTATACAGCCATCTTCGTTTTCTTACCAACCTCTCTCTTGCTGAGGAATCCTCGATTTATGGCCTGAAAAAGTCTCCCAGCTGCTGCTTTTCGAGTGGCCAACTCTTCTTTGATGCCTCCCTTTCGGTCTATAATAGCTCCGAGGTATTTAAAGTGGTCGACCTGCTCCAGGACCTGTTCTCCCAGCTTAATCTGATGTCTTCTTTCTTCTCGTGATATCACCATGGATTTTGTTTTAGAGCTGCTTATGACCATCCCTCTCTTCTCCAGCTCTTCCTTCCAGACCTGCAGGTTGGATTGGAGATGTGCCTCTGATTTAGCAATCAGGGCAACATCATCAGCAAATGCCAGCTCTGAAATATAGACCTGTTTCATCTTCCAGTACCCCACTGAATACTTTCTTGTTCTCTCCTTACATGCCTTGATGACATTGTCCATAAGGAGTATGAAGAGGTAAGGTGATAGGATATCACCTTGTCTTACACCAGTGGTGGTCCTGAACTCTTCTGACTTATGGTTTGCTGTCCTCACATAATTTCTGCAAGACTTGTAGAAGCTCTGTATAGCATGAATCAGAGGTGCTGGAATATTCTTCCTTGCCAAACAGTCCCAAAGTTTGCTCCAAGGGACCCTGTCAAACGCCTTTTCCAGATCTATGAAACAAAGATGGATCTCACTCTTATACTCAAGGGCCTTTTCACTCAGCTGTCTGAGTGTGAAGATTAGGTCTTGAGTACTTCGGTTTGCTCGGAATCCGCACTGGACCTCATCCAATTGTGGCTCAGCTAGGCGTCGGAGTCTCTGCTCTAGGATTCTAGAGTAGATTTTTCCAGGGACACTGAGAAGGGATATGCCTCTATGGTTTCCACACTGTCGATTGTCACCCTTTTTGAAAATTGGTGTTATGATGGCAATCTCCCAATCCTTTGGTATGGTCTTGTTGCACCATGCTGCCTGTAGGACCCTTAAGAGTAATAGGTCACCTGATGCTCCCATGTACTTAACCATTTCTGGTGTTATACCATCATGCCCTGCTGCTTTGCCCATCTTGATTTTCTCCAGTGCTGCCTTCAGTTCTTCCATCTTTATGTCATCTTCATCACCATTGGTTTCCTCTTCTGTGCTAGTGGTTATCATTTCTGATGCTCTACCTTGCTCACCATCAAGGAGTTCTGAGAAATATTCTTTCCATCTTTCCATTACTTCCTTCGGGGCAGTAAGCAATTTGCCTTGCTTGTCCTTTATAAATTTGAGAGGGCATTGTTTTTCCTTCCTCATGTTCTTTAGGGTCTTATAGAACAATTTCTGGTTTTCTTGCGCATCTTTTTCTAGCTTTTCTCCAAATTCTTCCCAGGACTTCTGTTTTGCTGCTAGCACTTTGTTCTTTACTTCTGTTCTGAGTGTCACATATTTTCTATATTTTTCCATTTGTCCTGTTGTGTTTTTAGCTCCTAAGTATTGTTTCCATGCCATTTTCTTCTCTCTTATTTTCTCTTTGACTTCCTCTGTCCACCAAGGTGTCCTCTTTCTCTGGTTCCCAAGTCGGACTTCACCACATGCTTCTGCAGCAGCTGTCTTTATGATGGCCTTGAATTTAAGCCAGAGGGTTTCCAAGTCATCAGTTTGTACTTCTGTGTTGCTCACCGCTGCAGCAATAAGCCCCTGATATCTGGTCTTAATTTCTGGCTCTCTCAGCTTGTAGGTCCTAATGCTCATTTCTCCTGCTCGTTTACTTGGTTTCTTGCGTGATGTTGAGCAGTTCCTAGGCTGAGCAACTCTTTCAGTTGTTCGTTTGATTGTTAGCAGGTAGTGATCACTTCCAATCTCTGGCCCCCTCCAGACTCTTGCATCTCGGACATATTTGAATGAGCTTCTCCGAACAATGGCATAGTCGATCACTGACTTCTCATTCTTTGTTGGTTCACATCTAGTGTATGCATGTATGCGCTTATGGGGGAACTTTGTGTTTGTAATGATCAGATTCTGCTCACTGCAGAATCTAAGGAGTCGCTTTCCATTGTCATTGAGAGTATCTTCTCCATATCTTCCGATAACTCCACCCCATCTAGCATGGTCATTTCCAACTCTGGCATTAAAATCTCCGAGCATGATAACTTCATCTAGGCAGTCATCCACTGTCCTTTGAAGCAGCTCGAAGAATTCCTCCTTGACCTCTGCTCTCTCATCCTCATTTGGCCCATACACTATGACCAGGTTGACTATGGTTTCTCCTTCTTTTAGTTTAACAACCATAATGCGCTCTGAGACAAAGTTCCACCCCTTGATACTATCTTTTTTATTTTAAGCCACAATGCAACCCACACCCCCTTTAGCTCTTTCGGATATGGGTACACCACTGTAGAGCAGCGTGTTGCCATTGAGATCCATGACTCCTTGTCCTTTTTAATCAGTCCGGTTTTCTCTCTTGTGTTACTCGTATTCGTGGTTTAAAGCAAACAGGTGATTGGCCTGTTGTGCCTTTGCATGGTGGAGGGGCTGCCTCCTTACGGCCTCTGTTCACTATATATTGCCTTTAATGTGGGAGACTTAGCTTCTGTTTTCTTCCTTTTCATTTCCTTTCTCTTCGCTATGGTGTTTAGCGTTTCTGGTGTTATCCAGTCTTGGCTCTTTCTTTCCTGGAATCCCAAGCATGACTTGCTGCTTTCTTTGTATATTGTTGAGATGGTGTTGAATTTCTGGTCCACATCGTCGGTCTCTGTTCTTTCCTGGCTTTTGGTAATCAGATATCGTCTCTTTACGTCGACCATGAACGCTTTTCTGGTGAGGGGGTCCTTAAGTTTCGTGATGTTATATCTTTTCTGTTTGATTGCAACTGGTCCAGCAGCTCTGAGTTTCACCTTCAGTCTTGCTACTACTAGGTGATGATCACTTCCCACATCTGCGCCTCTTCTTACTTTCACGTCTTGTAGTGCATGTCTCCATCTGCCATTGATCATTATGTGATCTATCTGGTTTTTGTCTCGTCCGTTTGGTGATTCCCATGTTAACTTGTGCACTTCTTTGTGTTGAAAAAGTGTTCCTCCAATGACCAGGTTGTTAATACTGCAGAAGCTTATTAATTTGTCCCCATTCTCATTTACTGTTCCACTGCCGCATTTCCCCATTACTCTTCCGTTATAATTATTATGTGTTCCAACTTTCGCATTTAGGTCTCCCATTACTATAATAAGATCGTACCTGGGTACAGTTTCCATTTCCTTTTGTACCTGTTGATAGAACTCATCCTTGATCTCTTCATCACTGTCATTTGTTGGTGCATAGCATTGTATAATTGTGGTGTTGGTGAATCTCCCTCTCAGTCTTGCTCTTATTAGTCTGTTGTTAATGGGTTTCCATTCCAGTAGAGACCTTTCCATTCCTTTCTTAAGGATAATGGCTACACCTTCGTTGTGCTGACCGTCCTCTCTACCAGAATAAAGTACTGTTTCCCCTGTGGCTGTTTTTATTCTCCCCATCCCTGTCCATCTGCTCTCGCTTATTCCCAGGATATGTAGTTTGTAATTCCTCATCTCTGCTGTGATCTGTCTCAGCTTTCCTGCCTCATTCATAGTTCTGACATTCCAAAAACCAATTCTGGTTTCGTGTTTTGCGGTCTGGGCATCCATTTTCATGCCAGTGGCTTCCTTTCGGCTTTCACCACTGTCAGTCATACGAGCCTGAGACTCCGGATGTCCGTCCCGCATCAAAGTATTTTCATTTATTGCTGTTTCCGTAACGTGTGCGATTTTTTACACAGACAGGGGTGTCGGCCCTGTGCTAAAACCCCGAACCTGGAGGACCAGGGTACCAGCTTTTGTCTGACCCCTACCCACGCAGACCAGTCCAGCATGGTTGAACCTACCAGGAGTAAAACTCCCACTGGCATTGCTCTGGGGATTGTCAGGGTACACAAGCTGCCGTACCGCTACAAGGTATAGGTACCATTGATGGCAGATACGAGAGGATTAAAGTGTACATATTACCTTGGCAGCATCCTAGAAAATCACCAAACACAACACTTGCCATCCTTGGCGTACAGAATAAACTTGGGGAAGAATCAATGACATATCAGTCACACAGGGGACTTCATTTCCCCGTAATAATGGCAGAGAAAATCTCCGGACCTCTTGTCCGTTCAGAAACCCAGGTACACTGCCCAAATCGGAAGTGTCTCTCGATCTGCGCGCAAAAACCTGCGCATGTGCAATAAGCACAGTCCTAAGTAAAGCTAACACAGACCAGGGCGTTTCCCCGAAACAAGAGGCAAAACCGCTCCTTATATGGTCATGTGAATAGCTACTTAAGACATGACAACTATTTAAGACATTTCCCCGAAACAGGTCAACATCGATCCTTATAAGGATAGGTGAATAAGACAAGGGGAAGATAACCACTAATCAAACCTGTCACTGAAAAGTTAATAGACAGTTCTCTCTCTTAGACCATCAAAAAGTATCAAACAGGTTGACGTCTATAATACAGGCAAAAATGACAGTAACAGGTAACTGTCCCTGTGGTACTCAAGACCTGTACTGAAGTTCACAGCGGTGGACAGAGGAAGGCCACCATTGTATACTGTCCAGGCACTTTCTTAAGAGCGACTGAAGAAGAATTACCATAGGTCAATCGTTAACATTCTTTCTTTTTCTTCAGGTGCCTGGTCTGGAACAGACATTGGCGATCATGACCCTCCAATCTTCTCTGTCTTTTGATAGTCTAATGCAGTTGTTTGTTGCCCAGTTGTTTAAGCTTTCCACATACATTAACATTCTTTAAAAAAGGAAAAAGTTGACATATTTTCTAAGATTTCGTCGTGAAGGATTAGTAACATCTGGAGATGGACGCCAAACTGACAGTAGACCTTCTGCGGGGAACCAAACAAGAGAGGAAGTCTGTCGAGCAACAGATAAAAACATAAATGGACATGGTCTAAACATCCACTGAGGAAAACAGGTAAAGGTTCACTTTAGACTGTTATACTATTAGAGTGACATCCCCTTGTAATGTTTGTCTTGGTCATGTTATTGATGAACAGTCATCATCCTTGCACTCCGGGAAAACGAAACGGTGCTCAGTATCTCCCCCCCCCAGTATATGTCAAAGAGTGTGAACGCTAACTGTTCCTGCAGCTCGCTGGTTATAAACACGACGGATGCATCCTCTCATATGTCCATTCCTGCTAGTCTTACGTTTGATGCCAAATTCCAACAGCCTTGACCTTGATGATTCATCTATTACACTGTCATTCTCTAACAGGCGATCGTTAATTGTTCTCAGCATCTCTCCCTTATCCATATCCAGTGTCCCCACTGTGGATGCTCTTGATGCCAGTGTCAGCTTTCTCATTACCGCGTACTCTGCATGTCCAGGACAGTAGATCCCCACAAGCTCCTGCAGACTCGAAGCTTCTATGAATGTTTTCCATTCATGCCGTACATAGCCAACCATTTTGAACCTTTCGAAGCATGGATTAAGAGTCTGACACAATGACTGCCTTTGTTAGTGAAGTTTCAGTTAGCCACCTTATGGCTGCAGTACCTGCCTCTATCTCAATTATCATGCTGGAAGTTGTTATCTTGTAAGCCTCGCTATGTTCGGCGACGATTCTGCCCTTTACCCTAGCAGAGAAGCCGCAACCTGATTTCTCACCACGGATCACTGACCCATCAATATGCACAATGGCATCATTATCTCCGGCATGATCATGTATCAGTTGATTAATTTCCAGTTCTGCTTTCCCATTGCCCCAAGTTCCACACACTCTGTCAAGGCTGATGATGACTTGCTGGTAGTTAATCGAGTTCTCATCTGACTTACTCCTTGATCATGTGTCGCAGGCGAGTATCGACAATACAAGAAGATGGGAAAGCGAGCTATAGTAATGTAAATGAAACCTGAAGGGAAACGTGATTATAGAAGCACCAAGGAACACATGGAGAACTGTAAGGTACGCAACTTTTTTTTAACCTCTGGCAGCAAAGTTGCCGATTTCTGGGTTCGAAACCCCATAGTGTCATGCTCCAGTCTATGCAAGCTGTAAAGTGGTGGGGGCTACCTATGGATTTTTCAAGGTGTTGCGAAGTCTAGTGACGACGGCGACTTTCATATAACTTATATTATAAGCAAATAATTACGGGTGGATAGGATAGTAGCAGTCTTGATAGTATTTACTGTTAAAATATACTTGCATATGTGATACCAGAGGTAGAATCCGTCCTGTGACGAAACGTCTGTACGTGTTCTTTTGGGTGGCTCTCTTATACCTTTAGCCACTACGGCAGTATCATTTCTTTTCTTCATTTTTCTCACCAACCGCTCATATTTGGCAATTTTTATGCCCTTTCATTCATTATTTTACTCTCTATGCTGAATCTAGTAAGGGAAAGTCTCTAACACTCCACTCCCCTATGGAAGTATCTGCTATGGGACTGTCTTTATCTTGTTTTACGACTCCTCAGACGTATTTACGTTCCGCTAGGTGTACTGGGGTATTATCGTAACAATACCCAGTCATTATCACTGTAGTGATTTCTAAATACAATATCTAAATTAATATATAACAATATAGGGCATAAAGGCAAAGATAAGAAAGTACAAAAGAATTTTCTGCTAGAAAGGTTGGTATTGTCTACGCCTTCAGATTATTATTTGCTAACGAATAGCCGAACAAAACGGTACCCAATTTTTCAAATTCGTCCTTGACATAAACACCCACTTTTTCTAGTTCTAAGAAAATATTTGCCTAAAATGCATTGTGGAACGAGGAGGGGCAAGGAAAGATGAAATGCTAATTCGTTTCGCATTGATTTTAAACTAAAAGCCAACACTAGCATATTGGCAAGCCTTGCCTTAGGGGTTTCCCCAAATACAATGAAAAAAGTTAGAATTGTGGACACTACGTCATGTAAACATATTAAGCTCTTATTATGAATGACATAAGCTCTCGTAATTAGCTTGAAAGTACATGAGAAAAGAATTGAACAGGAGGTAGTTAAAATCAACAACATGGAAAAAATTATAGAATTTTGAACTAAGCCACATAGCCCCTTAAAAATTGTATATTCGCGTACCTGAAGACTTGCTGACCAAGAATATGTTATTAGTTATATAAATAGTCCCTTAACTAATTAAATATTCATAAAACAATACATAGAGATCAGAGATACTGTCAGGTCAAGTCATATCTGCTTAGATTGGATCGCATATTTTTGGGGAAAAAAGTAGGTGACAGATAGGCTAACATAGTACAGCGAATCCGATTGGGTGGCATTTGAAGTGAGACTAAATATTATTGGCTGACCTTTGAATAAACATAAATAACCTAAAAACGTAGGAAAAGTTTGAATGATATTTTTGAAAAGACTGTTTACCCTTGTAAAATTAATAGCGATTGGATAACTGAATCGATATTGTCAGAATAAGCGTTAAGGGGACGCCATTTCTAAGAAAATTTTCAACAGTGATTGATGAGAGCAGGCTGTACCTTTAAATACATTTCTGGACAGCCTGGGCAATAAAACAGATCGAAACTGTGTCAGTCATCTTCTCTGTGTGTATTTCATTGAACATTGTGAGGTCCTGGGTACTGACGTTAATGTGGTACCAAACGCTTGAAAATTGATTGATTCAAGACTCTGCATGTTTACTGAGAGCCCATGCTAGTAGCCATAGCCTAGCAAACAGGGCACAGATTGTCAAGCGAGCAGAGGAAAGGTTCATCTTATATTCTACGGCCAAGATAAGTTCTCGTTCGGCACCTGAAAGCTCAACTACAGAACTTTAAAAGAACGATCTTATGACAATGAAAAACTGGGACAAATATTTAATAGTTCCACAAGTGACAAAATAGAAACAAACATTTCCAAAAGGACATGATTTAAAACAACAAACTAGTAGTACATATATGGACAGAAGATCTATTGTGCTATTTGACTGATGTAATTGATTATTGTGATTTCACTTTTAAATTGTCTGTCCTGATTACAAATAAATTTGAATCAGGATAATAAAACTGTAAAAATCTTATTTACACAAAATTCAACCACAGTCTTAAATAAGATAGTCTTTTATAGTGTCGTTTGTATGTTATTGTGGTAGTACTGTGTGCTGTTGTGAATAATAAACTATTTGTTTGTATGTTTGTTGATTATTATACATTACACTCTACATCCATAACCCTAGACACAACACGAAGTCAATTAACATACTAATATAAATACATTTTGAATGAGATAAAAAGGTGGTAGTGGAAAGGTACCCTGAAAAGTTCACAATATTATTGGGTATATTCAGGGACCTTCATAGCTAATCTCATTTAATACAAATATAATAATACCTACAACAATTAATAACATCAAATCCACCACAATCACCAGTCAGCGAGCGATATTCTTATCAAGAAAAGACGGTTTCGCCCGATCAACATCTATAGAAGCCAATATTGTCTGTCTGAGATAGCCGTCTGAGGTCGGCAGATTACACAGGTGATAGATGCGTTTATCGTTTCACGGGACCATCCCTGGGTGTGATTATCACGATAATCTGTCTGAAGAGACAATATTGGCGATAGGTAGCATCTGGACATCAAATGAGTTCACAGATAGTGTTTATGAGTTGTGCACAAGATGCCGGCGGAAGTCTGACGCAACGATATGAAGAGGCCACGCGTGGATATTAAATTTATTATTTTGAAACACGTGAGGGTATTTTTTAAATTTGAAACACCCCTACCCACGTAGTGCTGAACGAGATTGGATTGGATTTGTTGATTTGAGGCCGGAATATACAATGTATTTCATTGGAAAATTAGGCGGAAATACAGCTTAAATTTGAACTGAGGATTGTAAATATAATGTAGTGGAATCAAAGTCAGTACACACACTGCAGCGCAAACGTCAGACTAGCGACTCCTAAAAGCCAAAAAGAAAAAGGAGACATTGGACTTAGAAATTCCACAACTATAAGTAATAGATCGAGTATTGGTCAACTTAGGAATTTACAAGTAAACCCGCATTTTTAATACAAGACTGGAAACTTAAGAATTTGATCACAAGTCAAAGATGAATTAAACAAAAGTTTTCCCAGGCCCAGTGATTTCGCAGAACACCCGCCGTCAGAGGAATTAACTCTGATTTCCAGACCTAAGTGATTTCGAAGCATCTAATACAGAGCTGTGTCCAGTCTAAATCTGTGCACGGAGATTGTGTTTTCCCAAAAATTTTGGGGTAAGTGTAAACAATTTATTTACTAGTGTAAATTTTACAGGTTTCTTGCTAAGTGGTTATATACGAGGCTGGCAACCTCAACATATGAAAACAGTATATGCATGAACCACCACTGCAAGAGCTGGTGATTGTTTCTGACTAGTCGTGCGGAAAACCCGACAGCAGAGGTGACCCGAGACTCCAACTGGAGCAGTGATTTTTTTTTTGTACGCCCTCTAATACTCGAGGCGAAATCTCAGGTTATTATTTATATCTAACCTGACATTGATTTTACGTGAGTATCCCTTTTTTCCTTGTACAGAGACAGGTGTCCCTCGCCATTCAGGCAGATACTCGCCGATTTCGCAGGTACCCATTAGAGCTGGGTCGGCTCAGGAGCCGCCAATCCCTGGTCGACGACACTCCTTCAAATGTCCTTCCCAGGTCTCGAGTTAATCCAGTCCAAATCCCGATCGACGAAAAATCCTCAAATGCCGTCGCCCGGGTTTGATCCTGGATCACCCGGTCGCCAGAGCGGTGTGGTAACCACTACGCTAGCGCGGCTCCCTGGAGCAGTGATGAGTGATGACTACATCATATGTGCCTCAAGTGTAGCATATCATTTTGTGAGATTTATGTAACTTGTTAATGTTAATTCAGGCACAAATCATATTCTCACTGTCCAGACACATGTTACCCGTCAACCCTCAGAGTAATATTAGTGAATTTTAACCTGCTTCTCTGAGTTACGTTGTGCGTGCTCGAGAATTAAATTCTTCTGAGAGTTTAACATTGGTGGGCGGACAACGGGAACGTGAGCCTGTTAGAGTGCTCCAAACAAATGTACTTAGCAGAGGGCATTTGTTTTTCTATTTTTCTAAAGTTCGTGGTTACAAGCCATCAGACGATTTGGGGTACAAACGCCGCTAGTGTGAGAGAAAAGCATCCACCCTAACCATCTACAGTGGAAGAGAGTGTGGAGAAGGCTGTCATCATCACAGAATTGATGAACCACAGCTGCAGGACTCAGCTAGAGTTAAGTTTCTTGTAAAATAGGCAAAAGCAACGGACTTTTGATAAATCCTCACCTTCGTCTCCGTGACGAAAACTTTTATCTAAATTTCACCGATCTTTCCATATTTATTTTTAACTGTTAAAGTCTAATTCGTTATTAAAATTGTTACATGTTGTTTTAAAACTAAACAATCATAGTCGCTTCAGTTTTTTATATGAATGAAAGCAAACGTATGAGCCAGAATATTATATATATATATATATATATATATATATATATATATATATATATATATATATATATATATATATATATATATATATATATATATATATATATATATATATATATATATATATATATATATATTCCAGATATAATGCGTTAACAATTGTTCAGCCCAATGCAACATTGTTCGTGACTTCTGGAAATATCTTGTGAAATGCCCTTAAGGTAAAAGTGTCATTAACCTTCTATCTACATCTCTGCCAAGAGTAATCTTGCGCACAAGTAGATACCTTGGAAGCCAATATTAGATACTCTTGAGTTTTGGCCAATGTTGAACCACTACTGCAAAGCAGGGGAGGCAATCCGTGACACGACCCTGATGCCAAATACATAAGTTCGCCTCTGGTATATAGTGTTCTTTTTTTCCTGTATACAGTTTGTTACGTGTGTTATTTTTCTGTTGGTGCTTCTTCCATGCTACCATTTCTTTTTCATTCTTTTTTTTAATTACGGCGTTTCACAATGTCTGTGGTTACGCCTTTTATATGCGTTTATCTCTTTACCCTTAATGTTCAAGGGATGTGTAGATTAAGGTTAATTTCGTTTGCCTATCTTTTTGTAAATTGCTTCGATAGACATGCAAATGTTGCAGGGGATAAAACCCATATGTGACCCTACACACCCATGGAGAGACAAGGGCATTAATCTATTTACTAAGATAAGGGAAAAGTCAGACACGAAATACGTACAGTTTGGTTTGGTTGGGTTTGGTTTTGGTTTTTATGGACCATCTTCATTGTACACGGACAACTCTATCAGGGCTCCGATCCTTAGATTACACAAGGATAATCTCAGTACAGTGCACGAACTCCGTAGCACCAGCGAGGATCACAAGTATGATCTCAGTACAGTGCACGAGCTCCGTAGCACTTAAACCTCGTCCACCTTGTCAACTGAGGACGGGAACACAATGGAATGTCTTCAGGACAGCACTGATATTCATCATTCATTACTTTTAAGTTCCCCATAAAGTAGAGGTCGACAACAACGACATTCCAAGCCTTCCTGTACCTTAAAGTTTTTCGACTTTTCATGTGTGTCTTTTTCCATGTCATGTTTGTCTCCAACTCTCTTCTTCGTGTATTTGTGTGTGTGTCTTCCTCTATTTTCTTTTGTGTGTGTGTGTGTGTTAAATGGGATATTCTAGAATATAGTCTGCATTCCAATGCCACCAACCAGTTTTCTCAGTGTATGTCCTATCCAACGTCAGCGTCTTCTCACATATTGCTCCACTGGGACCTGTTCTTCCCATCGTTTCCCACATCGGTGATCGTTATTGTTGTTGTTGTATAGAATTGACATTACTGTACATTTTTACATATTTTTTCGTCCCCTCTTTGGTCACTAAACGCAAGAATGTAAACAAAATGTGCAAAAAAGAATGGGCACTTATTGGCGGGATGATGAAGTCATTTGAACAGTTAATATTTAAACAAAATGAACACGAAAAAACTTGCGTACATGTCTCCGAAACTGAGAAAATGAAAATAAGACGTAACATTTATTGTATTATTGTTGTGTGTCTTGAAAATATGCCGTGTTAAGTGTGCGCTGATAACAACGAAGAAGCCAGATAACAGTGCGAGAACATGCGGGCCGTTGCTATAAAATATGTGTGCTATTTGTTCTTGTTCCCCCACGTTCACGTAAGCCTACCAGAGCACCATTATTTAGAACAAGCGTACATTGCTGGAATGTTTCACTATGTATTAACTGGAACTGTGATTTTTTTCATTATAGACTCTAGTTATAAATTTCTGACCCAGTAATTTATTTGCATGAACAAAATGGAACTTCATTAGCTTGTTGCAAAATGCAGCGCAAAAGCAACGCCACGTTATTTTCGGTTGTGCGATAATATTTAAAAAGGCACACTTAAATTAATATACGGTACTGAGAACATTGATAACATTAGATGACAAAGCATCTGCGAGAACAGCATGTGCCGGTCAAAAACACCATTTTACGAATGAAAATCCTATGCAGCAAATCCAAGTCAATGAACATAAAAAGATGAGTAAATAATTATTAAATCGAGTCGATTTTAGTATATGGAACAGATTCCTGGACACTTAACAAACAAAAAGACATTGAAGTGGTGAAACGGCGTACTGAGAAGGTGAGAGGTCAGAAAAAGAGAGCCCGATCCTCCAAGACCAGGGATCGCTAGACCGGATAAACGAAGCCTAGAAAAAATGTAAGTTACATAACCTGTTACTGTGGTAATTAGCAGCCCGAGTCCGGAAGAACCCTATCAGTGAGTCGAATTACGCGCCTTAATGGATGCCAGATACTGGGAGTCAGGTCGCCGATTTGGTGATCAAGGAAATAGCTGTAATAGCATTGGCGTAACTAGTTTCTGGGGCCCCCAGTCACAAATTAAGTGGGCCATCCTTATTTGTTAGGCTCAACAACCATAATTAATACACAGAAAATCTGTATAAAAAATGTAACAACATGCTTTATCAATATCCTTCAGCTCCCCCTAGAGCATACGCCTTCAACAAACTTATGCCAAGTCAGCCTGTCCTATGTTACCCACTCAAGAAATAAATAAACAAACAACACACAAAGGTATTTTATCAGGCACTCAGTGAGAAATAAAGAAGTAGAAGACCAGACAACAGAAAAACAACAGAAGTGATAGGCTTACCGGGAATCGAACCAGGACCTTCCGAACGGCACCCACCGCCTAGCCACGGGAGCGAATAGCCACTATCCACTCTGCCAGCTAAGCATTACAAAAATAATGCTTCACCGACAGAGGTCTAGCTCGACCACCCACGTGACCCGAATATGTACCATAGGACGACCCAGACTAATTATTTTTGTTCATTCAGATTTCACAGATCTCTTCGCAAGTAACCAGACGTGACGGAAAGGCTGAATAATTTAGTTTCATATCTAAAGAGCCACCCCATACCTCGTCATGCTTTTTTTTCCTCTGTATACTAAGGTTACCAACGTGGAACTGATGACAAGAACTAGACAAGTGCCAGTGGAACAAGAAATGAGAAGAAGACGATGGCGATGGATAGGACACACACTGAGGAAACCTGTTGATAGCATTACAAGACAGTCCTTGTTCTGGAACCCCCAGGGCAAGAGAGGCAGAGGAAGACCAAGAAGTACATGGAGAAGAGAGTTGGAAACAGAGGTGAAAATGATGAGGAGAACATGGAAAGAACTTGAGATGATGGCACGTGACAGGAGGACTTGGCATGTGTTTGTTGAAGGCCTATGCTCCTTTGGGAGTGGAGGGTTATGATGATACTACAGACAGAGGATATAATTTAATAAAATACAAAAAATATTGTCGTACCTCAGCCGATGTAAGAATTGACGGGAAAGCACAACGATGTGCGATTTCTTCAACGTTTCCGTTTCTCATATGTTCAGTTTTTCTTTTATTGTTACGCTTTAAGAAGACCCCAGTAGTACCGTACCATTGATTTTCCATTTGAGTTTCTGAATCCGCAGTGTCCATCTTGAATGTCTACCAGACGCATTATTTTTGCTCATTGTCAATTTTATATAGCGTTCACAGTAGGAAGGAACCCAGGCAATCTTAACGAATATATTCAGGACACAGACTACAGGCAAATGAAAACCAAAACATATTGTGCTAAAAGAACTGTTAAGTAATCAGTTTTTTTTTTTAAAAAAACGTCGGTTTACCTTTTTTCACTTCTCCCCCCGCCATTTTTTGATGGGTTGCTCTGTGGCTTTATATCCATCGCATCCAGATAGGTCTGATAACAGATTTCCACTGACCGTAAAAGAGAATGGGAAGGAAGAAATTGAACACAAGGGAAATGATGCCGCACTCAGGACATGAACCAGAAAGAGTTCAACATGATTATTTCCAGTCACGAGAATTATAACCCGCATGGTGTTGAACCAGGTATTCCATGTACAGGATAAACGCCATTTGCTGGAAGCCTGCATTAATCCTTCGCATGCTCTCATTAAGGACAATTGATGATCGCCTGTTAGAGAACGACACTGCAATAGATGAATCAACAAGGTTAAGACTGCTGGAATTAGGCATCAAAGGTAAGACTAGCAGGCATGGACGTATAAGAGGATGCATTCGGCGTGTATACAACCAGCGCGCTACAGGAACTATTAGCATTCATACTCGTCAACGTTGCTGAGGGAGATTGAGCACCTATTTGTTTGCCCGGAGTGCAGCGATGTCGATTCTGATCAACAATAACAAACATCATTTCAAATTTATGACATCTTTTTCTTACTTTTGAGCATTGAGCCACAACTGCAGCTGGTTCCCTTGCTGGTTCCCTTGCTGGTTCCCTTGCACCAATCGTTCACATTCTCATACAGCAGTGGTGTCTGTGACAGTTTGTTTTGCATAAGGTCGTCAACCCCATGGACATATTTCTTACATGCTGGCAGATAAAGTTATGTTTGGTTTTTTTGTTCACGTGCAACAAAGTAGGCGTTTCTGTATCATAAAATATCGTGTTCCTAGGTGCAAATTAATCAGTGTTTTTTATTTCCTTTTTTTTTTTAAAATGATAGGGTATTTTTTTGGTTTCCTGGATATTTAACATGTTCGCAATTTGAGCTTTTAGCAGCTTATGCGCGTGTCTGCTTTTCAGGCTTTGTTTAAAATCCGCTGTCCGTTCCTTTGTTTTAATATTTGCAATGATGTTTTTGATCTATATTGTGCCCAACCCTATGCTTATGTGGTTTGTGTGTGTGTGTTTTTTTGGTG
This sequence comes from Oreohelix idahoensis, assembly GCA_024509875.1. Lineage (NCBI taxonomy): Eukaryota > Metazoa > Mollusca > Gastropoda > Stylommatophora > Oreohelicidae > Oreohelix > Oreohelix idahoensis. The sequence goes on along the minus strand of JAMPIV010006310.1, from coordinate 418,172 downwards.
TTCAATGTTAATAGTACTGAACAGCTTCTAATATTTAGGTATGCACTCAGTTGCAAATATGGGAAATCAAGAGTCAGAGCTCCAGACCCCAAGGACGACCCCGAGTTCGCTGGGAGGACAACATTAGACCGAGGACTAAATTGGAGCCAGACCAGGATGAAGACAGCCGATGGGATAGTATGGCGCGTTCTCTCTGGCAAACCTCTAAACCCCGGGGTAGAAGAAGAACAACTAAGTAAGCACGTACTAAGATGCAACATTTCTTCTGTTATATCCGGCCGGCTACATTCACATACATTTCTTAGTGCTTGAACTGCTTGACACTGGGTCGATTAAAATTGATAGTCTCTGTGTTTATTTCGAGTGCTCTTGCTATTTACACCATTCCTGCGGTGAAGATAGATGCGTCTTCAGTTATACCAAAAAATGTGTTTGGCAGCCATGCTGAATTATGCATTCCTATACAGAGTTCTTCATATTCTGTTACATCCATCAGTGTACACTTCTAAGCTATCCTTAAGTTATTTGTTTTATATACATTGTGGAAACTTTCTTCCTTCTATAGGAAAGTTGCTTAACATGTGGTCCATCGACTTCTTGGGGCTCCGTGAATGAATTATAGGGGTTCCATGTACATAACCTAAAATTTGAAATGTAAAATTTTAAATTATACTTTCATGTACATTGCTTACAAGAAAGGACCATAGCCTTCACCGGACAATTAAAGGAACCGGACTTAACTACTTACTAAGTCGCAGTGGCGGCCCTAAAGTATTTGGCACCCGTGGCGGATCCTACCTTTGGCACCCTCCCCCATTAAGAATGACACCTGCAAGTATATTTGTAACAGTATGTACTATCATTATAGTGTCCGATGACATTCCCTTCCAGGCTGTCACCCGGGATGGACCGCCCCCCTCTTAATACGCCACTGCTTAGTCGCTCCTCTTCTACCAATCTAGTCCTCGGTCTCCGTGCTCAAAAACAAGTTTAAGAAAGCCTGTCCTGTAACCAGTTGATTTGAAGCACATAAGCGTGTGTATAACGTGTGAATGGTTCACATTGTGTACATAAACGCATCATTCAAAATTCTACATTAAACATTGTAGGTAATGTACACGGACACTCTAGAATCCATTCACGGGAGTCCGTTGACCACAGGTTATGAAGCTCTGATGTTAATCATTTTTTTTAAACCTCAAATTAAAAAAAAAACACACACAAAAAAATTTGGTCTTTTAGTCCATCTTTGCTATAAACTTTAGAAAGGGTGTTTAGTTCGCCAAAATCGCCTGGCGATGTTTTTGTTTTTTCTTTGGGCGAAGCTATGGCTGCACTTGAACTGAGTACTCGAATCTCCAGAGCGTCACGCGTCTTTCCAGTCTGTTATCCAATATATCGCATATCTTCTAAGTGCTTATAATTTCTTGTTCTGGGGAAAGTTGGTCGTGATATCTGCTAACACACTTACCACTCACTGAGTGCTCCACTTAAGCACCGGTGACCGAAGAGTCACACCGGATTGGCTGTTACGAATGGATAAGCCGCTCCGTGAACTCATTCAATTCAGGCATGCGGTATGTAGCAACAAACGACATTTCTTTCCTTATCTAAGAACAATACTTTAATAATAATGGTCGTCGCTTTCTAGGACATGTTCGCTCCTATTTGAGTCTTCAGCGAAATCACGTGTTTTCGAAGGAAGAATGTCTTAGGTCAGGGTTCCTTAACCTGTGGTCCACAGACCGCCAAGGGGAATTGATTCTAGGGCGTCCGGGTCATCATCGTCATCAGCTGTCATCTCCACAACGTTGGTCGGCTGCAATGGATCTCCAACGGTTGCCTTCAACTTTTCCTTCTGTTATGGTCGTCTTTTTTTTTTTTTTTCCTTTGCGTCTAGTATTTTGCTGTAATACCCTGTTCAACCAAAACCCATTGAAGGGTTGCAAACGGTTATATTGGGGTATATAGTGTGTTAACATCTTCGCTGGTATCACTTTCCTAGTCCTGGAGGTGACTGGTCCTAAAAAGGACCACTAGCTGACTGTCTGGATCCTTCTTCGTTGCTTGTCTGTTTATGGTGTCGTGGCGTTCTCATGGAGTTCCTTTCCTGCCTTACGGGTTACAAACGGTTATATTGGTGTTTATATGGTGTTAACGTCTTCCTTGGTATCGCGTTAAACACCCTATATACCCCAATATAACCGTTTGTAACCCTTAAATGGGTTTTGGTTGAACAGGGTATTACAGCAAAATAATCAGACGCAAGGAAAAAAAAAAAATTGGTATCGCGTTCCTAGTCCTTGCGCTGACTGTTTCTGAAAAAGACCACTAGCTGCCTGTTCTGTAACTACTTGTTGTTGTCTGTTACTGCTGTGCGTTGTTCAAAGGCTGTCGCTATTATCTTTGGTAGGCTCTCCATTATGCTTTCGAGGATTACTTTGGTTTCCGCTGCTTGTCTTCTTTCTAGTTTGCTTTGTATTTCCTGCACGATTTCGGTTTTTATTTTGTCTTTAGTTTCTTTGTTTTGTTCTCTACTTTTTGTAAGGATATCCTCGATGATCTTTCTCTCTGTTTCAATTCTTTTGAGGATTTCTTCGTTCTCTTTCTTTAGCTCTGCGAGTTTGGCGTTGTCGACTTCTATTTCGTGTTTGATGGTTTTCATGTCCTGTAACATTGCCTGGGCGCTCTGTAAGGCTCCTGTTGTTTCGTCTCTTATGGTATCTGTGTCTTCGTTGTGCTGTCTGTTCTTCTCGACTGTGAGTTGTTGTTTTATGTCTCGCACCTCTGTGTTTAGTTTTACCAGCTGTGCTCTTGTGTGCTGTTCCTGCTTAGCAGTGCCGCCTGAAGCCACTCGGTGTCTTGCTTCTCTGAAGGAGATGTTTTTGGTTACAGATTCCTTCAGTATGGCCTTTGTTTCATAGAAGGTCGGACAACCACGGTATCTTGCTCCGTAGTTCCCAAGACAGTTTGCGCAGGTTCTGTTGGAGTTGCGCACTTTATAGTTATCATCATTTTTCGCATGAGGACATTCATTGTAAGTGTGACTTCCCGCACAGTATCGACAAACTGCCTCTCTCCTGCATGTTTTCTTAGTGTGCGAGAATTGTTGGCAGTTTGAGCACTGCATAACAGGAGGAATGTACTCTTCTGTTTTTCGACATCTATTGTCTAGGTTGAGTTGCCTTGGTCTTGAAGTCCCCTCAATAGTTAGGATAACTAGGTTTGTGTCCTTCTTGTCCCATGTCTTCAGTCTTTCAACCTGTGTTATGTTGATGTTCTTGTTTTCTTCTTGTAGGCGGCTGTGGACCTCTTGTGTAGACCGGCTGTTGTCGATCCCTCTCACAACTATCTTTTTGGTCTTCTTGAAGATCTCTACAGCAGCTTTAATCTGGTGGGGCAGCTGGACTTCTTTGTGTCCGGATTCAAGTTCGACCATCAGTTGGTTTGTCTGCTCCGTGTTGTTTAGAGCTATTATAATTCCGTTGTCGTGTCGTGAAACTTTAGAGATACTTCTCCTGCCCGTTATTGCCTCAAGGATACCGATCACTTTGTCGTCGGGTAAGGCCCTGAGCGAGGCCTCACTTCCTGACGTCTGGGTGATCTTAATTATCCTTTCCTGCAGTGCCACGTGGGAAACGGCATTCTTTTGCTTTTGAAGTTGGCTCATTCCGACATCTGTCTCAGTTTGAGCGTGCGGTCTGCGGGACTGAGTCACATTCTGGCTGGTTGTCTGCCTCTGATCTCGTTTTACCGAATTTTTCTGGTCGCTGTGTGATGGAGGTTCGACTGTGATATCTTGGTTTGGTGGTGCTTTAACTTTGACGGGCTTCAAAACATTGCTATCTTTTGTCTTCGAAGTTTTGTGGCCGTGTTTTGCAGCTGTTGTCTGGTCACTGCACACTGGAGCCGCCGCCTCGACATTGTGCTTTATCGGTGATGTTACTTTGTCAGTCTTCGGAGTCTGGTTGACTTCTGTCTTCGACGCTTTGGGTTGTTCATCGGTAGTGTCGATGGTTGCTTTGTTCGGCTTCTGAGAGGGACCGGCCCCGATGCTAGAAGTTGAATTAATCGTGCTCTCTGGCCGACTCTCGTGGTTCTTTGCTGGTTCTTGTTTGCTGCTGCTGACAAGTGTTTGAGGGCTTCTATAGATTTTCCTCTTTTTCGCATTTGGCTTTGTACGAACCATTTTAGTATATTTCTATCGAACAATATGTGAGCGCTGTGGACGTCCTGAAAAGGACGCTGGTTATAGTGCTGCCGAGGAGAGAATCCCGATGATGGTCGTCTTCAATGTGTTATGTCGTTTTATATAGCCAGGATGTTTTAGCTGCTTAATTTTGATCTCCTCCATTAATTCTCTTTTCAATATTAGGACGACTGTACGTCCGGATTTGGCCGGCTTTTACGTCAAAAATTAGCATAGAAATAGCGGTTTTTTTTTAAAATAGCGATTTGTCAGGCTTTTTAACAAAATTAGAAAAAAATAAGAATACAATCGAATTTTTTTTATTTTAATGCGGAAAACAAAATTCAGAAAGAATCAAAATTTGGTAAAAATCTGGCCAGGTTGACTTCATAACTTAGAAATAGCCAAACAGGTTTCTTGTGAAAGGACTAAGACTGTGGCTACTGTTACATCACATCCATTATACTAATTATAGCAAAACACTCTGTAAAAATAGTTTTGAAAGCCATAAACGAAAATGTTGCTTGTGTTGCCATTTCAACTGATGGCAGCAACCACGGATCAATAAAAATGTTCCCCATTATTATTCAATACTTCGGTTGGAAAGCAGGTGGGATGCAATCAAAGTTGATGGAAGTGGATAATAAAACTAATGAAACTGCTGAAACAATTTCACAATATATATTCGAAACACTGTAAAACTATGGGCTGACAGAAAAGTGCATTGCATTTTCTGGAGACAGTTACAACACCATGTTTGGAGGTATCCGCAGATATGAAAGAGGCAACAATGTGTTTGCAAAATTGAAAGTCTTCCTTGCAAAAAAAATTATTAGTTGGAGTTGACTGCTCTGCACACATATTAAATAACTGTGTGCATAATGCAACTGAAAAAAATAGATATAGGCATTGATCACAACATTTGTAAAATATACCAACATTATCATATACACACCATTCGTATGGAGGCTCTGAAAGAATATTGTGAATTTGTGGAAATTGAGGAGAAACAGTTGTTGTCCCACAGCAAGACTAGGCGGTTGTCGCTATTCCCTGTAAAAAATGTAATAGATATTTTAAAACTCAGGATGAGTGAAGAGTTTGTGCCCATGAAAGTACAATCTTTCCTTTGAAGAAAAGCAAAAAAAAAGTTCGACTATCATGTGGTAAGGTTTTAGAGGAAAACAAAAGTCTCAATGGCAATTGTATCGAATATCTTGAGGTGTGGGTAAAACTTTTGGAGAGGCGTTTTTCTTTAATGGAAAGTTAGTGGACAAAAGACAGAAACCGACTGAGAAAAATAATGTCAAGTGAAAAGTACTGTGTTAAAGACTGAATATTCAGTGATATTGAAAAAAATAATGCCTGATAGAAAAATTATTAAAACGTGCATTTTATTTTTAAAAAATTGTTTTATTTCGTTGAAGTATTTCTATATACTTTTTTCATGATTCTTTACATAAATGTATTAAATTAGTGAAATTAAAGTGTCCTCCTTTTAAAGTAAAAAAAATCAGAAAATGTCCTGCTTTAAGAAAAAATAATATGGTCCCCATTCTTTTCATACCTAGGTATTCTAGGACCTCTTTATGTGTTTTCTTCTCTGTCCATGAGATGTGCCCCATTCTTCTATATATCCACATCTCGAGAGCCTCAATTCTTTCTTCCGATTGCTTGTTCATTATATATATATATATATATATATATATATATATATATATATATATATATATATATATATATATATATATATATATATATATATATATATAATCACTTGATTATTCTCAGTTTTAATTTATGGGCTAATTGTTTAGATTTCAGTATTTGTCTTTTGTAGTTGAATGTAGCTTTGGCCGTTCCTATTCTCTTCTTGATTTCTGTTTCACATCTGCTACCTTTTGTTATTATTTGACCAATATATGAGAAACTCTTGACTTGGTCCATGATGTTCCCATTTATGCTTATCTTTAATGTTGGCTTATCGTATGTTTTGCTAATTATCATCGCTTTTGTTTTCTCAGTGTTAATGTCCAATCCATATTCGTGACTTATGCTGTTTACTTGTTTCACTAGTTCTTGTAAGTCCTGTTCACTTTCAGCTAACAAAACGGTATCATTTGCATATCAAAGGTTGTTTATTGGCCTTACGCTGATGTTCAATGTTGGCATGTCTTGTATCTGTTTGAAAATGTGTTCTGTGTATAGATTAAATATGCAGGGGGACAGTACGCAACCTTGTCTTGCACCTCTTTTTATGTCTGTATATGCTGAGTAATTCCTACCAGATCTTACTGTAGCAGTTTGTTCCTAATAAAGGTTGCTGAGTATTCTGACGTCCGTGTACATAACCTGAAATTTAAAGTGTAAAATGTTTAACTCTTTTACTACCAGCTAGCATTATGTCGGCGCTGGTGATTGTTTTATCAGGACGACAGACCGGTGTAGGTGGTAGGAAGGACTGTACGGTAGGGAAGACTGTACAGTGCCTCCTACTTGATGGTAGCGGACACTGTACAGTGAGCGGTACCTATGTGTCACAGTAGGCTATAATTTGAGAATAGATTATGTCTGAGTTCAGACAGAGTATGAATGCAAAGATGTGAAAATAAATGAGAATAGAGTCACTAATGAAATTATGAGAAGAGATATGACTTCTGAAGCGTGGTTGGGCCACGTCTTCAGCCTACTGTGACTTATTTTACTAAGACAATCTGCTTCTCTCCCTCCTATGCTCCTAATGGCAGTAAGTGACAGTTATAAAAAGAAGAGATCCTGACAACAGGATAGGTTTTTATGTTTATTAAACAACACACTAACACGATACCACAGCATGAACAGAAGAAAACCCCCACCTGTGTGCCTTCACAATGTCTGACGGCTACAGGGAAACATAAAAATCGTCAAGTACAAAAGTTATGGTCAACACAATCTTTATCACACTAGTTGGCACACCCGCCAACCTCGCCTCGCCACCCTTCCACAAACAACACTACAACACCTAGTCAATAATGACCTGCTAATCGGCAGTCAGTCGGGGTTTAGACCAAAGCATTCATGCCACACAGCCTTAACAAAGATGATAGACAATTGGCACCTAAACATCAATAACGATAATACATGTGGAGCAATATTTGTAGACTTCAAAAAAGCATTTGATATGATAGATCACTTTATTTTAATCAGAAAATTAGAAACAATAAAAGTAAATATTAAGCTGGTAAAGTTAATTAAATCGTTCCTGTCAGACAGACAACAAATAGTGTCTTACAATAATTCCTTGTCGAACCCAACCGTTGTCAATACAGGTGTTCCTCAAGGCTCTATTCTCGGCCCTCTTCTCTTTACCGTATACATTAATGATCTTCCTCTATACTTCAAACACTCATCATGTGACCTGTTTGCCGATGACTGTACTGTCTATACAAGTGATAAAAGTTGCACCATACTAGAACAATCTTTACAAAACGATACACATCATCTTATTAAGTGGAGCAATGAGAATCGCATGTAAATAAATATTAGTAAAACAAAATGTATGTTAATATCAACCAGACAAAAACTGCAAAACTTGCAGAAAACAACACTTCAGCTCTACATTGGAACATCACGAGTTGAACACGTAAATGAACACAGAACTCTAGGTCTCACTGTTGACCAACACCTAAGTTGGAACTCACATGTACATGCACTCACAAAGCAAACAGCACAAAAAGTTTACCAATTAGCCAAAATTAAACATTTCCTGGATGAGGAGGCAAGGAAAATGTTCTACATATCTCATATACAAACGCATCTAGACTATTGTTCCACAATCTGGGAGGTTGTTCTGTCTCCAACACAAAAAGGCTCCATTCACTTCAAAAACGAGCAATGCGCCTTGTTGCTGATAAACACCAATCACATTGTATAGATTTATATAATTATCTTCAAATATTACCCCCCAGGAAGCGCTTCCTCTTTAACAAAGGGAAATTTATTCACAAAATCCTGTCACAGAATGCTCCAAAGTATCTTTGGCCGCTATTAAAATATAATGAAAGACGTAGTCAGCGCTTAAACAAATTACAGGTACCCAAGCCCAGGCTAGCCAATGGGCTGATCACCCGTTGGCTTGTCACACCGATTACGGAAACAACGGCAGATGGATCTATTTGTTGTTGCCCTAAAGACGCCGCTAGGCGTGATGGGAAACTGCAACAGAGAAAATCAATCTGCTGTTGCCCTTAAGACGCCACAAGGCGTGATGGCCTCTGACTGCTTGGTCGGTCTTTGGCTAAGGACGGAAGAAGAAGAAGAAGAAGCCCAGGCTAGACCTATTTAAGACTAGTTTGGCTTACTCAGCTGCTCATCTTTGGAACAATCTTCCCAATGACCTGAAAAACACGCACAGTCCTTACACATACAATCGTATACTGTTCAAATACTTTATATGCCACCCTAACTGATTGTGTTGTACTTTTATCTAATATACTGTAAGGAGGCTCTGATGATCTAGTTTTTCATTACAATATACTTATTCTTAATTTTGTGATCAGGTACTGTTAATGTATGCTGTTATACTACCTTGTAATGTTGTATTGCCCTTAAATTAATATTTAAAGTACGCTGGAGAATGTTTGAGTAACAGTAACAAAAGATGAGCAAGAGGAAGGAAGAATGCAAGAGGGGAATGGGCCCGATTTTCAACCCTTGACAAATTAATTGCTTTCGTATAAGTCTATCTAACTATCTACCTAGTCTGATTCTGGTCTTGAGTTTGGGACGCAAAGACACCGAGGAAGTAACTGTTTACCCCACCTCATCTTGATGAACCTATCATTGCACTCACTGCAGCAGTATCTGCTATGAGACTCAAAGCTGCTCACCTCTCGTAAAGTTTTTCGCGTGCACTGGAAAAAACACCGAGTCCCTGAGGCATTCAGTAGCAGACCGTTTGAATATTTCACGGATTCTTATAACACACCTCTGAATATGTTTCAAATCTCTAATTTACTGTATGAGGAATTCGATTTTTATCAGTCTTGTTGTTTGTTTGTTTTTTTATTTTTTTTTATATTTAAAAAAAATATTTTTCATTTTCATTAATTTTTTTTTATTATTTTTTTTTGTGTAATTCTTTATTTTTCATTTTTTTTTCTTTATTTTAAAAACATACTTTAATTATGATGATTATTCCAAATGTATGATGTTATATTACTTTTATAATGATAAATGCCTTAATAATGCTTAAAGTAAATGTGAGGATGAAAGGATACAGTATACATGATGAGAGAGAGAGAGAGTAAGGGCAGAACGTCAGACGCGCCTGCGTGCATAATTCTTAACCCTTTGAAAATAAAGTTCGTTCGTTCGTTCCACGCACACTCTTACTGGCACGCTTAAAATGTCCAAATAAAGGGCCCCCAGCTAATAAAACAATGACAGCGGCCAAATCCTTTTAGGTCACTAAAGCTTGTCAGGTACTCTCCTACTCTGCTAGGAAAAAATCACTCTGTTCCACCTAAGGTATTAGATCCTCGGAATACCACTCGAAACAGGTAAATAAATCTCAAGAATCACACTTAATATAGCGGGTGGCCACCACTAATTCAGCGAGCTACCAGTATCCCTGGCTGGAGCGAATTTCTTTCACTGATTAAACTATATACTCCAAGTGCGAATCAGTGACTTTCAGCTAGGAAATCATGTTATCCAGGAACAATGCGAGACGTAGGCACCTCTGCTAAAGATAATGACGACTGGAAAAATCGCGGGCTTCTACTGGGTGTTGGCGTAAAAATACTCCACGATGACGGGGCGTAAGTGGGTAGGTCAAGGTTGCTCAAAAAATGGAAGGCTATGGCATCAGCCAAAGGCGCTAGTGATTTGTAATATGCCGTGAGTAAGGTATTCACTATGGACTGGCTAGTGGCTATTAACTGAAGACTGCAGTGCTCGTAGACTTAGGGCATATGAATTTACATACCACTAAAAATTCTGGATGGTTGCGTAGTGCCCGATCCAAGAAAAAAACACCGTACCTGGGACCAGAACAAATCGAGGAATTCCGATTTACACTCTCTAACATTTGTTAGCTTTCAACTCAACAACGTCACTAGACGACAAAATCCAAGAAACGACAACTGGTGGTGAATGATAGAGATATGAACTTAAATAGTGAGACAGAAAGCCGGTGTTCGGCGAACGCTTTCCCGCACGTGTGCGGATGAAACGTAAGACAGTCGTAAGAGTGTTTACGATCTCCCGTTCGATGCTCGCCCCTGTTCAGGATGAAGGATCGATGGAGGCTGGACATGAAAGAACGAGAGTTCTCCGAGCGACCGGGGTCACAGAAACTATCCGCTTGCCACATAGAGACTTCTTCGGCAAGAAATGCCGCTGAAAAACTTAGAGGAGTAAAGAGTTCCTTGTTTTCCCCCACACATCAAAAGAGACCAGGGCCCTTTTAGCTTCCCTGAATGCAAACATGAAAAGATCGTTAGACATCCAGCCGCTTTGCACGTGCAAGGAAATGTGTCTAAACTGGATTCTAGCAAGATTGACAGAATCGGAGAGAAAATAAGAGCTGTTAAAATGACAGAATAAGTGGGCGGTAACATAAAATAGGAAAATATCAGACAGGTTAACTTCAGACAAGGGCAGACAATTCTAACCATCTGTGACACTAGGTACCGCCCATTGTACAGGGAATCTTGCCTGCAAGGTAGGAAGCACTAAACTTGGGTAGGAAGGACATTAAATTTTAAAGGTAAAAAAAATTGGAAATCCGTACATAAATATAATTAATGCTGTATTGTGTGTATTGAGAAATGGATATGCCAGTAAAACCAAAGCCATAATAGCCTACATGATAAATGTGTTTATTTTTCTACTTGACAGTGTATAAATAAAGAAAATTAATAAATTAAAACTGGATAGATGACATTCCTTCGACATATAGATCTATGACTTGAAAATCAGTATGCGTCAGTTAAAAATCTGTTAAACATATGTATATTGCTTATTTAGTAACAACTATTACTAAAAGAGCATTAAAAACTATTTTTTTTTACCTTAAAATAAAAAGTCAAATAAGTTATAACGTCATCTGCTCGCATTGTGAAATGTGTTGTTGTTGTTTGCGTTCGCTCGACCATATCTCACGCTTACATGCTGGCCTTTTCTAAGCGGTATGAAGACTTACGTTGTGTCGTAGTTTACAGCTGAGCTGCGATATCTGCGCCTTTCGGCCCGACACATCCGATTTCAGCACAAAATTTACGGGTTTGCTTTCCCTGCCATCTCACGCCCATATGTATGCTTTACCTCATGTCCATACCACGGTGTTGTGAAATGACTGCGCCAGTGCATTGTGAAACAAATCTTGTGTGTCCAGAACACTTATAGCGGAGCGGGCAACGAAGCTTATTTTTTCGTCCGTAATAAGTTTACTTGTAATCGAGTTGAGTTGTTGTAGATAAGCTATTTTTAATTACGATACAAGAGCACATTAAAAAAAAAAAAAAAAAAAAAAAAAAAACACGAAATCTTTATGAAAGCCTTTTTAAAAAATCATTTTTCGTTTAATGTTGACAATTTTCACATCTGATTTTCAGTGATCATTTTTATTTTTTTTATAGTGGCAATAAAAAGATCGTGTTTCTTCCATGCCTGAATAATTAAACGGGTTTATCTCTCTTCCAGGTGCCTTAGTGTCTCGAGAATCTGATCTCAACTTCCTTACTGGTGTGAAGTATTTATGACCTTTAACGTGAAGCGTTCACGGTAATGGGCAGTTAATGATGCAACCAGTCCTAGCAAAGAAGTTTACAATTGTTTGTTATCACGTATAACCTAATTAACACGCAGAGTAGGAAAGCAATAGGTGATATCACTCACGGATGGCAAAATCAAACCGAGAGCTGGTACGTTTAACCGTGGCCTTTGTTTTATCAGGAAGTTCAAAGAAACAAACTATAATTGAGTGACTTGAGAACTATAGCTATTATTGAACTCTAAAAGAAAGTTGAATTTACAATTTAAAGTAATTACGAACACATTTCAAATTGTGAGAAGAACTCTATTCGTGATGAGAAGCAACGGAAAAGTTCATAACATTATATAAAAATAAACTTACTTTAAAATGAAATTGGTAAACTCCTTAAACAGTTTTCCATAATGAATTATACATATTGATAAGTACCTCACGGTAGAAGGGGAACGACTAAGTAAGCAAGTAAGATAAGTACAACTTGTTTTTTTTTTTTTTTTTTTTTAACAATATTTTGCACTCAGCCCTGTAAATATTGCATGCATGGTTAAAATCACTGACCAGTTCAACTAAGTGCATGTCATAGCGCTTTTATTTCTTCACATGTTAATATATAATACTGTACGTTATCATTATAAATAAATTATTTCATGAAAAACTAGTAACGGTTGTCATGTCTCAAATTATTTAGAGGTACAATTATTTCCAATATTATTTATTTATATATTTATTGAACGTCCGATTACAAGAATGGTTCGAGCGCTGGTCTCTCTCGTCATAGATGCTGGGTCGACATGCTCCAGTCTACTCATGCTGTAAATGGATACCTGACTTTGCTCGTGAGTTAGGGAAGGAAAAGGCAGCGAGAAAGGGAACTTGCCACCTCACCTCTCGATGCTGGACTCAGTATAGTGAAGTCTCTTACACTTCACTCCACTACGGCAATATCTGCATGTCGTAGATTTTTTATAGGGGAATTAAGACTTGGGTTGGTCCCTTCTGAATAGATTTGAATAAGTGATAGTCACAGTGAGAAGTAGTAATAGCAATACGTTTCCACGAGTGAGATGGTAGAATGAGATTAAGAGGCTGTCTCTGAGATCAAGAAATCTTCTCTCTCTCACCTATCTTCTACGACAGTTTTCGAGGAGTCAGACAGTCTAAACACACACACACACACACACACACACATATATATATATATATATATATATATATATATATATATATATATATATATATATATATATAACCACTCACGTGCACGCACATATATGATGACAGTTGGACGTACAGACGTGGGAAAACTATACCAAATGATTATATAAATATTCTAGAACGAGCTGACCAACACGCTGATTAATTTCAAGAGAAATTTTAATTATCATCTAAAATTTCTTCACAACACATATAATTTACATCAAAGCATATACACATAGTCATAAAAAAATCAAGGAATTGCTACGTGAAATGATAGACCCACAGTTAGATCTTATCCCTCGAGGTATGCCCACAGTCCTGTAGGAAGAAAGTGATAGCCCCAAGGAAACAAGGATACATAGGATTAGGCCTAATATTTCCCTTTCTTAAGGTATGGACAGACTTGATATCTCTGCTCTATTTTAAGGGAAATATGATTAGCAATACTTGCATACAGAAAGTTAAGATAGCAAAATGGGTGCCCAATTACAACAATAAAAAAATCACTTTTTTTTTTTTTTTTTTTTAGTTAATGTGTTTGCTACTTTTCTTTGTAGCACGCCCCTTTCAACCATCTACCATGTACATGGAGTTGTTGGTTATATCAGGACGTGTTTCCTTTATTGTAATATGTTTTTGTTTGTATTTATTTTATACTATATTATCTCTAGTCGGTATTTTTCCTTTTGTAGTTATAGTTCAACATGGTTTTTAAAAGAAATTCCAAAATATGCTATTTTCTAAGGTAGTATGTTTTTAATTTTCACTGGATGGTTTCTTTGGTTAATTTGTATGTATCTGGGGCGAGTCTTTCACGAGTTTGGACTACTGACTCAAATCCTTATTTGTTTTTTATATGTTAGCTTTAGTTTTTGTAATATAGTGTTTTATTAACTTTTGCATTTCTGAAGGGGTCTTTGTGCCTATGAGATTTTCTACCCTCATTTCTACATTGTGGTTACTACAGTATGTCTTAATGTTTTGCCTCTGTTGGTCATATTTCTTGCAGTCCACCAGAAAGTGTCTAATTGTGTTTGGTTCTTGACACTCTTCACATGTGGGTTCCTCAATCATGAAATATCCAGTTCCAAGCTTGAGCCTCAGCAATTTTTTATTAATTGGTATTTTTAGTTCATCTTTTATTTGACATTTTTTGCTTGGTTTTTTAAGGATTTTATATGAGTGTCTTGCTTTTTTACTTTGGTCCCATGCTGTTATCCACTCTTTAGTTATTGCTTGAGCAATTAAGCTCTTAATTTCAAACTTCCCTAAGCCTACTTCAATTTTGTTATGGCTAGCTCTCCCCCCTTTGGCTTCTTTGTCTGCAAGCTCATTTCCTGCTATCCCCACATGTGATGGTATCCATGTTATTGTTGCACTGCATCCTATAGTTTGTAGATATGTATTAACCTGTAGTATTTCCTCTATAATATCTGGCCTGCTACATTCATTTCTGTTTCTGATAGCTAATACTGATGATAGGGAATCTGTGAGAATGGTTACTTTTTTTGGTGGATTTTCTGCAGCTATTTCTAAAGCTTTTAGGATTGCCACTAATTCTGCTGTAAAGATGGATGTATTACCTGTTACTTTGTATCTTTTATAAATTTTTAATTTTGGTATTGCTATTCCTGCTCCTAATTGTCCTTCTTCATCTTTTGACCCATCTGTATATATAGTTAGGCTATTATTTATATACCGTTCTATGTACTCTAGTGTTTTACTTTTTGCTGAGATTATGTCGTTAGATTTATTTATGATCTTTGTTAAGTGGGAGTCAGTTTCTGGCACTTTTAATTCCCATGGTGGGATCTTTGCTTTATACAGAGCACTACTGTTTATCGCATTAAATAGGTCTGGGTATTGATCCACTTCATCCATTGTTTTCCACCCTGACGGGTATCTATTATGGTTTAATGGAATGTGGCCTATGTACTGGTTACCCCTATCAAAGGTTTTATGTGCTGGGTGAGTTGGATCTTTTGCCACTCTTGCCCAGTAGCTGAATCTCAGTTCTTTTCTCCTTAGCTCCAGGGGTATAATGCCTAGCGCTACTTCTAGTGCCTCTGCTGATGTTCCCTTTGAGGCACCTGCTATTATTGACAGTGCCTGGTTTTGGACTGTGTCTAGTTTTTTCTTATTGCTTGGGGCGGCTGATGCATAGACAACACTGGCATAGTCAAGTTTGCCCCTAATAAATGATTTATAGAAGGTTAACATGGTCTTATTGCAGGCGCCCCAACCACTTCCTTTCATATATCTTAGCATGTTAATAAGTCCCCTACTGCTTTGCACTAATAGGTCTATATGTTTGTTCCAGTTTAGTTGCTGGTCTAATACCATACCAAGAAATCTAGTTGATTTTGCTGTGCATACTTTTTGCTCATTAATGCTTATGTCAATTATATTGTTTTTAATTACACGCCCTCTACTGAAGATCATTCCTATGGTTTTTTGAACGTTTAGATTAAATCCCCACTTGTTCATCCAGTCAGATACTTTATCCATTTGCCTTTGTACTGTTTTATAGAGGAATGGGAGATTTCTTCCCGTTCTCCATATCGCAGCGTCATCTGCAAACTGGGATAAGTTGTTTTTTAAGTCTTTAAACTCGTCACCTAGGTCATTGACCATAATCGTAAAGATAGATGGTGATATTACTGATCCCTGGGGAATTCCATTCTGTTGCTCATACACCTCAGATCTATCATTGTTTATTTGTACCGTGAAGTATCTATCCTGCAGGAAGTTTTCTAGATAATTGTAGGTTCTGCCTACTATACCTAATTTCCTGATTTTGTGTAGTGCACCCTCCCTCCAACACTCATCATATGCTCTTGCTACATCAAGGAATATTGCTACTGTCTTTTCATTCCTTTTGAAGCCTGTTTTAACATCATGTTCCAGCCTCAACAGTTGCTCTATTGTACTATGTTGGCTTCTAAAGCCTGCTTGGGTTGGACTGTACAAATTATGCTTTTCTAGATGAAATTTTAGTCTGCTGTTGACTATTGTTTCTAGAATTTTTCCTAGATGCGATGTTAACGATATTGGCCTGTATGAGCTGACATCATGTGTTTCCTTATCTGGCTTTAGTATGGGGATGACTACTGCTGTCTTCCATGAACACGGTATTTTTCCCGTGTGCCAGATTTTGTTGTAGAGGGATGCAATCACTCTTAGAGTTGTATTTGGTACCTTTTTGAGGATTTCATAGCTCAGAATGTCTTCCCCAGAGGTAGTATTGGTTTTTCCTGCTAAAGCTCTTTCTATTTCATCTACTGTAATATCTGCATTTAAATAATTAGCATCCTGTGTGTTGTCCATATCTTCTCCTTTTAATTTTTCTAGCAGTGTCTTCCGCCTATTTATTTCTGCCTTATCTAGACTGTCTA
Source organism: Oreohelix idahoensis (assembly GCA_024509875.1). Taxonomy (NCBI): domain Eukaryota; kingdom Metazoa; phylum Mollusca; class Gastropoda; order Stylommatophora; family Oreohelicidae; genus Oreohelix; species Oreohelix idahoensis. The sequence goes on along the minus strand of JAMPIV010006310.1, from coordinate 401,635 downwards.
TTGAACTAACCTGGTAGAAGTATTTAGCTAGTATGTTGGCTTTTTCTCTATCTGTTTCAGCTCTCTCTCTGGTATTTTAATTGTTGGGATTTTAAATTTCTTGTGGTTTCCTCCTTTAATTGCTTTTAGTTTTCTCCAAACTGTAGTTACTTGTGACCTATGGTTTAGTGTTTGACAAAATGTTCTCCAACTCTTTTCTTTAGCTCTGAATATTATTTTATTTGTTTCATTTCTTACTTTTTTATAGTTTGTGTAATTCTCTTCAGTTTTGGCTTTTCTATACTTTGTAAGGGCCCTCTCCCTCAATTTCAGTTGTTCTGAACATCTGTCTGTCCACCATGGTACTGGATTTTTATCTTTGTTTCTTTTCCTATTTTTACCTTTTTGTGTTGGTTTTAAGTGCTCAGGCATATTCCTGTTTGGTATATATTTTATAGCTATTTTTAAAATCTCATTTGTTAGTTTTTCTGCAAATATATCTATCTATACTGTTAGATTCAATTTGTTCTATGCTTAGTTTACTTAGCTCCAATTGGAAGGACTCACAATTTGCCTTTTTTAGGTTGAATGTAGGTTTCGAGCTTTTTGGACTAGTTCTATATTTGTCGTTTAGGTTTATTTCTATGGGTAAGTGGTCTGAGCTGGAGTCATTCAGTACTTCCCATTTAGCAGAGGCTAGGTTTGGTGTTATAATACTTATGTCTATTGCTGTATCTCCTCCACTGTTGCATGGGTTAACCCTTGTCACTGAGCCATCATTTAGTATGATTAGCTCAGCACTTTCAATGTAGTCCAACAGTCTTTTTCCTGCTGGATCATTACTGTTGTTACCCCATGCCTCATGGTGTGCATTAAAGTCACCTACCAATAATGTTCTTTGGTCTATTTGTGTGTTAATAGTGGCAATATCCCTATCGGTTATATTACCCTTGGGACTATAAATGTTTATTATTTTTAAGTTATCTGGCTCACTGTCTACTGTTACACTTATTCCTTCAATATTTTCTGTGTTGAATTGTTCCCATTTTACTATTTTGTAGTCTTCATGTATTAAAAAGGCCACGCCCCCTCCTCTTCCCTCGGGTCTATCATTTCTAAGTGTTATATACCCTTGGTAGTTCAGTTTTTGTTTGGGGTTCAGGAGGGTTTCTTGTATTGCAAAGATGGGTTTTGCCTCCTTATACTGTCCCATAAGAGACATCAGGTTCTTCCTGGCACCCCTACAGTTCCACTGAACTACTTTGATAGCTCTAGAGTCTGTGGTCCCCATTTAGTATGGTTAGCTTAGTTATGTTATTGTTTTTATTAGGTTCTTTGATAAGGGATCTACTTTTTTTGGTTTTGCTCACTATCTCTCATGTTCTCTACAAACTCATCATTCCAAGTAACCATTTTACTCCGAACTCTTTCTGCGAGGTATGGTAGGTGTAGTTCCACTGTTTCCTTAAATTTTTCTTCCATATTTTCTATAGGCCTAGCTCTTTCTCTCTCTATTTTTTTTAGGATTTCTTCATTAGCTTCTTTTATCTCTGCTATTTTTTTGAGGTCTCTCTCTATTTCCGGGGAAGAAAAAATGAGGACCATTCCAGCTGGAAAAGATAGAACTCCAAACCTGACAGAAAAGAACAGGACCGCAAGCCCTATAGTCAGAGGCACAGGAAAGAAGGACAGGGGAGAGACATTAAAGGAAAAACCGAAAGGAGACCCAGAAATAAAAACGGCAATAAGTGGAAACAAGGACACCAACTGCAACAGAATTAAAATCACGCAGACAGCTGGAACAGAAGCCACGCTGAGAGCTCTCCCGGAGGACAAAATCCTGGTCATTCTGGAAGCAATAATAGGGAAAAAATATATTGACAAAATACAAAGACACAAAAATGGAGTAACAATCACAGTAAACAACACAGAAAAAAATCACTCCGTCCTGCATTCACTTTATTCATTCAGCCGAGCACACGTGCACATGTTCATACTCACAGCTTAGATAGCCACTTCTGGTAATACAATTTTTAGGACATTCACCTACAGACTCGTCAAGGGCAGTCTTTGACCAAGAAATCCCCAGTTCCAAAAAGACAGGATGAATTCTCTGCTTCCGGGAACGACTCCTTGGGTGTTCTTATTTTCCGGATGTCTGCTTAGGTCATATTAAAATGGTCCAGGCACGAAACATTAACAACGAGCACAGTGTCAATAGCTTAGGTTTCTAGAATTGAGGAATGTCAGATCGGTGTTTACTTTCAGGAAAGGACTATATTTGGTCACCACACCACTAGTCGAAACTCCGTCGGAATGTTACTGACGTGAATATGTTACTTGCCACCACGACTAAATTTTTACATAGAGTTTGTGCAGAAAATATGATATGGCTCAAAGGCCCAGTATAAAAACAGTTAGTCTTTAATAAAACCCGTTAGTGGGAGTTGTACTCTGTCTATTTATGAAGACACACGCACTGTCAGACAGGTGTTAACTTGTAAACCTCCGTGGTTAAAAGATAAAACTGTTTATGTTTCTCACAGGTATGTCTCTGTACTAAACGCCGGCAAAGTTTTGGGTTACCCCAGTATTCACTGAATAGGGAAGAAAACCACAAATAAAATACTTATACATGCTACGTACTCTGATTATAACTTACATTTTTAAACTGCAAGCGTACCGCTTGACTTATCATTTAAACCTTCCTGTGAAATAAGTTATATACATAAAATCAATCATCATGAATTAGGAATACCTACGTGTTCCGTCACCACTCATGAGGCTTCTAGCATTTATAAGTTAGTTTAGAAAAATTATTCTCGTCTGATTATTTTAGCAGTAAAATTAAATTCCTTAATAGCCGACTGAGTTTAAGCTAGAAATATAATTTCTGTTTTCCACTGTAAATCGTCACTATAAAATAATACAGACTATATAAATTAAGCGCTCTGCACCAAATTTAACTAGTGAAATAAAATAAGCGATTTAACACTTTAAACACTTCACAAAATACTAGATATTAATATAATATATTACCTCCACACAGAATTTACAGGCGATCGCACAAACTTAGAATTATATGCTTATATTTATTGGTAGTCTAGAAGTTCGGCAAAATTTTTGCCAAGAACAAACTAAGACTTCGCTATACAGCTTATTCTCTTAGCACGAAACGTCCTGTCTACTGCGAATTCAGGAGCAAGAATGAAAATCTAGTTTCAAACTCTGGTTATATCTATTACCAGACAAAGAGGTAAACGTTTAATTTCGCAAAACGAAGTACTCTCCCCTTTCCGTCTTTAACGCTTACGTTTAACACCTAAACACATGCCGTAACTGCCACCTACTGACCGAGAGGGCGCGTGTCAGTTGCGAATCTCAGACAACCCGTCTCCAGTGCAGAAGCAGTTTTTCTCACCTCCCCGAGAAACTCATCCTGAGAACCATAACTGACACTTTGCTTTCTCGCACCTTACGCCAAAACTGGCCGTGGAGCGTGAGTGTCATATCACCTGACACTGAGAATCTACCTTGGAAACTACATGTCAGATGCAAACTACCAGACAAATGTCTCCTCGTCATGTCTGACGGAGTGAATTCTCACACTTCAGGCCCAGAAACTTAGCCGAAGAAACACTGTCCCAGGGGAAACTGTAGACAGCTGTCTGCTCCCCTGTCTGACGGAATGCATTCTAACACTGTGCGTCTCGTATAGGGGCTGACACGTTACGTCACAACTGCGTTCTCAGTTTTGAGAAAAGAAACAGGTAAACGTTAGAATGGGAAAATAGTAATGTATATAGTCGCAAACGAACGAATGCGAAAAACACAAAAAGGATAAAAGAGTGATAATAAATAGAGGATACGGGTGAAAGAAAAAGAAGAAGATATAGGCAATTTACGATCAATAAACTCTCTGTGACACTGCAATAGGACCACCCTTACCTTATATTTATTATTCACTTCCCAAATTATGTTCCCACTACACGCATCATACCGATACTGTCACTGGATTGCCTCCCCTTCCTTTGCAGTAGTGGTCCACTAATAGTCAAAACGCAAGCGTATCTAAAAGTAGGTCGTCCAAGGTATCTATCTTCGCGCAAGATTACTCTTGGCAAAGATGTAGATAGAAGATGAATGGCGCTTCCACCTTAGGGGAGGGTTCACAAGATATTCACAGAAGTCAAGAACAAACGCTGCTTAAGGGCTGAGGAAATTTGTTAAAATTATCTTGTCCGTCGCCTTTTGTGAAGGGTTTATGCAATTATTCTGGCCCGTTCAAGCCCCCTATATATATATATATATATATATATATATATATATATATATATATATATATATATATATATGTATATATATATATATATATATATATATATATATATATATATAGGTATTTATCAAGAAAGACTGGCTCATACGTTTGCTTTCTTACATATAAACTGAATCAACTATTATTGTTTAGTTTAAAATAACATACAACAAATTTAATAGTCAAATTAGTCTTTAACATGGGAAAATAAATATGGAAAATTGGGTGGAAATTGAAATTAAAGTTTCCTCACTGAGGTTTAGAATGGGGTTTAGAATGTCTTTGATTTTTGCTGTAGCCTGTTACACAAAATCTTAGCTCCAGATGAGTCCTTCTTTTTGGTGATGAGTACACTTCTCCACATAACTCGTCCACTGTAGGCGGTTTAGTGTTGATACTCTTCTCTCACATTGGTGGCGTAGGAACTTCAGTACTTAAGTCTGGTGGCTTGTCACGAATTGTGACAAATAAAATTAAGTTCCCGAGCACACAATGTAACTCAGGGAATATGATGAAAATTCACCAATATCCTTCTGGGTGTCAACTAGGAAATTGCGTCTGGAGTGCGTGAATAATGATCTGCCTGAATTACAATTAAAAAAGGTATATAAATCTCACAAAATGACTCTATACACTTTAGGCACATGTGATGTAATCATCACTCATTACTCGTCCTTACACCCGTCTGAGTTCTGGGGTCATCTCTGCTGTCGGGTTTCCCACCACGACTAGTCAGAAACAATCACCAGCTCTTGCAGTAGTGGTTCATGCATATACTATTTTCATATGTTGAGGTTGCCAAGAAACCTGTAATAATTTTTTTACACTTACCCCAAAATTTTGGGAATGCACACTTCTCCTGGCACATATTTAGAATGGACACAGCTCTGTATTAGAGCTTCGAGATCACTTAGGTCTGGAAATATGAGTTACAAGGTAATTCCTCTGACGGCTTGTGTTCTGCAAATTCCTGGCCTGGGAAAACTGTTTGTATAATTCCTCTTATGACTTGGTCTGGGAAATACGAGTTAATTCCTCTGACGGCTGGTTTTCTGCGAATTCCTGGCCTGGGAAAACTGTGGTTAGAATTCCTCTCTGACTTGTGATAAAATTCCCAAGTTTCCAGTCTTGTATTAAAATGCGGGTTTACTTGTAAATTCCAAAGTTTCCAAATACTCGTCTTTTACTTATAGTTGTGGAATGATAAGTCCTATCCTTTTTCCTCTGGCTTGTAGGAGGTGTTTAGTTGACGCTGCGATGCAGTCTGTGCTGTTCTGTGTCTGATTTCTACAGTATATCTGTTGCGCACATATTTTTGACGCACAGATTACAAATGTACGATATGACTAATTGATATGAAAAAGAGATTACTTTGGTTATAGTCAAAGTTGTATCATCCATGATTTGATTTATACTTTTGATTATGTGGATGATCTCCCCTTGAATATTGATTTCGCGGATGAATACCGAATTTATGTAATTTCTCATTTGTTAGGGCCAGAAAATAGATTGATCTTGTTCAATATGTTTATGGCCTGAATTTATATGTATTACTTGTCTAGTACAAGAAGATTCAGTCTTATATTGTATATCTTTGTATGTTTAGGTCGGACTATATTCTTTGTGCCGAACACTAGGGGCAGGTATTCGTTTTTCGAGGCATGCGTAGTGAGTCTCGATAATGCCGCCTGCTATGGCTGAGTGTGTTTTTCTTGGGCTGGTACTTTTCAAGGTTGAAAAGTGATTTGTGCATGTTTTTCCAGGAGAAGTTTGTGTCTCTTTAACTTTATTACATAAATATTTGATATATGTCGCTGGAGAACTTAGCCAAGGAAGAAGTTCGGCCAGTGAACTCTTTGTATGTTTACACACCCACACCCACTGATGCGTTCAGTCAGTTAGGGGATGTGGCAATAGTCTGCCAGAACATTGAATGATTACCTTATATCTTCCATCATATTTGAATGCTGCATGAAATATGATCTACTGTTCAAATGCCTAATGATGTATACGTCAACATGTTCCTATGACTATGTTCCGTGCTGTCCTGATGTGTGCGTCCCTATTAAACGGTGTGAAATGCCCGCTGCAGTTCAAGTCGTCATTGCCTTGCATGTGAGTGTGTGAGAAATATTATCAAGTGGTCTGTTACACCGAACTACTACACCATTCGCGTTACTTGACACTCCCACTCTATGTCAACATGACAGGTTCATTCGATTATGCAGAGGTAACTCGAAGAAGACTTTCTTCAGTGATGACCAGTACACGACTCAAAACATAACACCCGCATCCAGACATTACCAGTGGTGGCATTTCGGTCTAATATCAATATCTCACACTGCTTAGTTTCAAATCCCAGCTGTGTTTCCGCCGAATGTTTCAATCAGTTCATTGTAGATTCTGGAGAACCAATCAAATCTATCTAGCACTGTTTGGGTGGGGAAGTTTACCATTACTCATCCCACGCGTATTTGAAAAATATTAAATTTAATAACACGTGTGGCCTCTTGCAACAGTGATGTCAAATCGTTACATAAGACTTCCGGCGCACATCTGTCTATCACAATATTGTGACCAGGTGTTCCTGGCATAATGTCTTCCGCCCAGATGTCTACCCCGACAGATTATCTAATTATCCCCTTTATCTGCGTGCCTCCGCCAGACAGATGTCTGGTCAGACAGTGTTGTCTTCTTTCATCGTACAAGCTTGTGTCAACACGATGAACAGCTCTCCAATGGGGTCAAATGTTTGACCGACACGTTTCCACAGGTGGTCAGACGGATTATGCGATAAAATATTATCGCTGGCCGGGTCACCAAACCTGGCGGAGCGTAACAACAGTCTGGGAGTGATGTGTGAAACAATAAAATACGAATTACTCCCTTAGCAAATACTGCCATAGGGGAGTGGCGTGTTAGAGACTTCACCATGCTATGTTCATCATAAAGAGTACAATGAATGAAAGGGCAAAATGAAATGCCAAATTACGAGGGAATAATGAAGAAATATGAAGATAAGAAGTGTACTGCTGGAGGGCTGAAGGTGTGAGAGATCACACAAAAGGACAGGGACAGCCATTTCTTCACAGATACCTGTTTGGAATGAATATTGAAATAATAATTTCCTACCATACATTTTAGACGAAATTAGAAAAAAAATTCTTAAAATTTGTTTACACACTATAAATGAATAACATATAAAGCCAACATAAAAACTTCTTTACTCTTTATCTCTCCGGTCTTTTGTCCTATAAAGGAAGGAAAAGTGGAAATATCTGCCTAATGTATTATAATAACTACAACGCAGTGCGATATACCAATTTATTTTTGTCAGACAAGAATTACTGTACAGTGCGTGATGCCGGGTACGTCCTTCCAACCTCCTACTGTACAGTGCTTCCTGTCTGAGTTAAGTGCCTGCTACCTAGGCAAGAATCACTTGTCCAGTGTTCCCTACCTGACGGTAGGAAGCACTGAACAGTGCGTGTTGCCGGGTACGTCCTTCCTGCCCCCTACACCGGTATTCCGGCTGTTTCAATTACTGAAAGAGTTAATTATGCTTTTTGTCGTAAAACGAGTGTGTAAACCCACTACTTTGTTAAATCACTATTTCGAGATACAAATTTGCTTCAACCAATCAACGAGCACCGTTCACCAGTCTCTGAGACAGAATAAAATTAGGCTTAAGCCCTGTTTTTCGGATCTCGGTCGGGGCCATCTTGTCTCCCAATATGGCGGAAAAAACAGAATAAAATTAGGCATAAGCCCTGTTTGTTCGGGACTTGTCTCGGTCAAGGATGGTACGGAGGTTTGTACTAAACTGCATACAGCCAATCAGCTTGCCATGCCGAGAACCAACCAAAAGCTTTCCCTAAGCCGTAAAAGTTACCTCATCTACCTATTTATACGGGAGAGTTTATTCATAATCACACAACACCAACACGAAGCCAGATAGACGACCGACTGAAGAAGAGAAGCTGTCAACCTTGATTTATTGCTTACCTGCGTGCATTGACCTGGCAGACTGCTTCGCTAGTCGAGTCAAAACCTGGCCTGTTTAAATCTTGGAGGGTAAGCAAAATTACTATACTTGTAGGAAAATAGGCCTACAGCAGGTATATAATGTTGGTATTTGTTGTGTGTCATTTATACTACCTACACCTGTATATATTTAATATATTTTGGTTCACTATGAATGTATCAGGTTACAGATTGTATCTTGGGGAATTAGGGATAATGATTGTCTTTCCTGATATGATTGCTGAAGACGATACTCCAACCTGAAATATAACCAAAACAGTCCTTGTTAGGACTCATCAATCTATTGACTCATCTAACTCCAATCTATTGTCTGAGATAACTCCAGTCTATTGTCTCATATAAAACCAACTGAAATATAACCAAAACAGTCCTTGTTAGGACTCAATCTATTGTCGCACATAACTTCAATCTATTGTCTCAGATAACTCAAACCTGAAATATAACATAACAGTCCTTGTTAGGACTCAATCTATTGTCTCGTATAACTCCAATCTATTGTCTCCTATAACTCCAACCTGATATATATAACCAAACAGTCCTCGTCTCATATAACTCCTATCATCAGAACACAACAATATTGTTAGGATATATGTTACCAGCCAGTATAGCACTTGTCAGAGAGGGCCTGGTATATTATAAGGGGAAGGAAAGGGGTGTATCACACCCAGTTATACATATTATTGGATGTATTCATGCATTGAATTTATATTATTGGATGTATTCATGTATTAATTTATCAGAACGAATGTTTTGCAAGTAGACACCTGTCTTGTCTCACTATTGCTAAATCATACTGAGCCATGTTGTCATTCATCCTACATGCAGACACCTGAGACACGCTCATCTCATATACAATAGAAATAGGTGGCCTTGAGGACAGAAATTAGCCCCTATTTTTACTTGTTACAGGTTTTATTCGTGTCATCAAACCTGAGGTCGTATGTCCAGTCAATCCAGCTGCCTGGAACTTCGCATGAGCACAGTGATTGCACAGGAGCTACATCTTTAGTCCCCCTCAGTCTTGGGAGGGCTAACGAAACGATCATCAGCAGGTGTTGTGTGAATCAAACTAAGAACGACAGAACTTTTGAGAGATGAGTACACATTAGTACCATTTCTGTCAGCAATTGTGAGCAATTAACTGTCAGTGACGAAAAAAAGATTTAGCGTAGAAAGAGACAAGATTAACAGCATAGCTGATAAATGTTATATACTTAATTAACAGCACAGCTGATACATGTACTATAATTGAATAACAGCACAGCTGATATAATTTTTGTTCCTATAATTGGAAAACTTGTAATATATTTATATATCTACTTACTTACTTAGTCGTTCCCCTTCTACCATGAGGTGTAGAGGTTTGGAAGAGAGAGTATATATCTATATAAATATAAATATTTGTAAATCATATGTAAACTTACAAATCCATTGCATTCCATTTTTCAACATCCACCCTTCAGCACAAGAATAGATAGTGTATATACTAAATAAATAATAAGGAAATTGTATTTGAAAGACTTGTCAATTTTATGATTGTTAAGTAAAATCTGTTTTCCTTGTTTTAATATCACAGTTAGTTACACAGCGGGGGTGGCAATGTATGACTGTCTCCTCTCTACTAATTTTTCGAGATCAGATCATTCACAGCCATAACTAATTTGTGATACCAGTAGTTCTCTCAGACACTGGGACTTCACCATTTTCTGCAGAAATTCTATTTCTGTAATTGTCAGTACTATACTGATCCTAGAGCCAATAAAAATCTCACGCCACACTTTTATGCAATTTTCTTTCCCAAGAAGGGGTCCAAATCCTTCACTGGACAATCAAATGGGCCAATAGCCTTCATCGGGCAATTAAATGAGTCTAGGGTACAAAAAAGGGTTAAGAAACCCTGAATTATTTCCGTCACGGAATACAATAATCTGTATGGTGCAAGAGTCTTTGTTACACACCCCCCCCCCCCCCCCCTTCCCTCTTCCCTCATATTTTTTTGATGATCGTGAATACATAATGTATCGTGTTCTTTGATTTTAGTATTTCGCTGAGGTGTTTACCTTCTTATGACGTTTCTTTCATCCTAGATCGAAGTCCGTCGGTTATATCACTGCGCTACGGCCGTTCAGAAATAAGTTCTCCTGTCAACTCAAGTGCAGTGTTGATCAATACTAAGCGAGCGGTGCGGTCCGCACCAGGAGCCGTCTTGTCGGTATGGGGGGTGTAAATAAAATAAAATAAAAAGAATACGGAATTTATAGTGCGATCCAAGTCCTTAGCATGAAACTGAGCCTCATAAAGAATAATACAGTACGGCAACGGGTGGGGTGGGAGGGGACTCCCAGAACGAGACCTCGCACTACCTTGAGAAATCCCTAGGGCCGGCTCTGGAGAAGTACCAGTGTCGGATCTACATTTTAGTGGCCCTGAAGCTAGAACCCTAGAAGGGGCCCCTTTTATTTAAAAACAAAAGTGTGGGGGATGGGACAAACACGTACCGGTATTATAGAGAAAAATGGCTCAAGCTTCATTAGCTTCATAGTAGATCCGACTCTGAGAAGTACTATTAGTTTCTAGCATAGTGGCACACTCAAAAGGCTAGTCCTGAAAATGACTTAAAATTTTCTGGGTTGATAAATATTAAGTGCTGGAAAGGACTACTATGGATTTTATTTTAAATTGCTGACACGATGTTCTCATTGCACCGAAGAACGGCTTGTTCTAAGTGTATTGGGCGCATGACCACCCACAGACAGGGGAAACTGAAATATGCCCAGAGGGATCTCAATCCCAGATTTAACAAGGCGTGGAAGAATCGCTTTGTGTCCTTAAATGACGGTGGTTATACTGACGTTTTGGACCTCCATGAATGACAAATTGATAAATTATAATTCTTATCCCGAGCCACTGCAGAAAAAAAAAAAAAAAAAAAAAAAAAAAGGAAGGAGGAGGGAAAAGGGGGATGTTAAACAACTATTCGGACCATTCTGTGTACTAATAGTGTAGGAATTAATTGACTATATCAGATAATCTGCTATATTCACGCCGCAGTTTGGTAGAAATGGATCTCCATCATCTTTTGTCTCTTGTCTTGATAGTACACTTTGATAGACTCTTTCCTGCTCATCTCCTGACGTTATCTTCCCACTTATAGCGCTGTCTTCTTCTTGCACGTTTGTCTTCAACTTTCCTTTCAGCGAGGAGTTTTTTCAAAAATATATAATTCAAATATTGTATCTGTCTGAGTTTGATCACAATCATTGCTAGCTGTTCTAGGACCTCTTGATATTCTTCTCTGTCCAAGAGATACGACTCATTCTTCAATGCTGAGTGACTGACAAGTGACTCCCTATTTTTAAATGTTTATATCTTCACTACTATCAAACGACAAAAAGGGACCCATGACGCATCAAAAGTGAGGAATGCAGTAACCAACCCATAGTTTGACTGCTTGCGTCAGGGTCAGCGAACCAGTGCTGACCAAGACCCTACTCCACCTACACGTGGTGGTCCTGGAAACAGGCTGCATCGCTGCAGTCTGGCTGAGGAGTAGGGATCGAAGAGGTCCCAAAAAATGCCGTGCGGAAGTCGGATGTGTCGGCCGAAAGGCGCAAATACCGCAGCTTCGCTGTAAACAGACACAACGCAACCAACGTTCTTTTCAGGACGAACGAGGAAGAAGAAGAAGAAGAAGAAACGACAAAATAAAGTTAATTAACCAATATTTTATTACAAAAAATACTATGCCACATTAACATTATTAATTCAAAGTGAGCTCCGTCTTGTTCAACAGATGAACTTATAAGGGGCAACAATTCTTACTTTGACTTATAACGTCAGTTTATTGGCGAATTAAAATTTTCTTTTAATTTATGTTATTTCCGGAAATTAAAAAAAAAAAAAAACCAAACTGATCAGTCCAATCGCAACCAGTCCTTCTTGTTTTGCCGCTTGTTCCATGTACACGCAATAGATACTAGTAAGAATATAACAATTTATAAAAGCAGAGTAACTTTTTAATCGCGCTGTATATCCACATCTCAAAAGCCTCAATTCGCACTGCTAACTGATTGTAAGAAATGACCAAGAACACACAGAGTTTGACTCATTTAACATCGGCGGGTACCAGATCCCGGAAATCAGATATGCTGACGACACAGTCCTCCTATCGACCAACCCAGAAGGACTTGAACAATTACTTCTGTCCACCAAAAAACACAGCGAGGCCCAGAATCTATACCTAAACACCAAGAAGACTAAAGTATTGACAACAGACAAAGTAAAGACCAAACCAGAAATTGAAATTGATAACGAAGAACTGGAAAGTGTTAATGAATTCGAATACTTAGGATCAATCATCAACAGCTCTGGCGACTGTGCAGTAGAAATTAAAAGAAGACTTGCAATTGCTTCACATAAACTAATACAGATGAAAAACCTATGGCAAGGCACAAGCAAAGAAACAAAGTTACAGCTGATCAGAGCATGTATATTCCCAGTGGTAACATACCGCTGCGAGACTTGGACACTCAATAAAACAGTTGCAAAAAAGATTACATCATTTGAAATGAAATGCTACAGAAGGATGTTGAGAATACCCTGGACAGAAAAAAAGACCAACAGAGAAGTACTGCACTCACTATACGTACAGGAACATTGGCTCCTAAATACCATCGCAATAAGGAAGCTGAAATTTTTCGGTCATATAAAAAGACATAATAGCCTGGAAAAAACAGTGATGGAAGGCATGGTCCCTGGAAAAGGGGGAAGGGGTCGACCTAGACGACGGTGGACCCAGGACATCACAGAGAGTCTGAACTTGTCTTTGGCTGATGCAGGTCGACTTGCCCAGAATCGTGATGCGTTCAGAGCAGCTGTAATGGAGACAACGTTCTGGAAAGAATACGTCACATGATGAACTGATTGTTCAGTTTCAAGATTTCTACGTCATTCACTTCTCGGCCTTTTGGCTAAGATCAAAGTGTCTTAGCCAGGGCCGGGATCACACACAATTTACACATATAACTCAATAAAGTCAATAGACCTCACTTTGAGCCCCAGAAGGGGTATTTAAAAAAAAAACAAAAAAACTACGTCATTCAGTAATGAAAAATATATGGTTAATTTTACTACTCGTTCAAGATATTGTTATGCCTTTTTTTATCCCTGTCATGTCTGTCTCTTCTCCATCTGTTTTTCTTCTTCTTCTTTGATCCTTAGCCGCCGACCGTCAAAGCAGTCAGTGGCCATTACGCCTGGTGGCGTCTTGTAGGGCAACAACAAATTGATTCCACTTTGCTCGGTCGTTGGCCATCCTTTGTACAGTGCCCCAACTCTGGTTCATTCTTTGCATCTCAGCCTCCGCCAAGTTGTTTTTGGTCGGCCTCTCTTTCGTTTTCCTTCAGGGGTCCATAGCATAACTGTTCTTGTGATGGCATCGGGGTCTCTTCTGAGGACATGGCCAACCCAGCTCCAGCGTCTGCCAGCTATGATGGTGTGCATGTCCTCTTGCTTGCTCTGAGTAAGCAGATCTTGGTTGGTGATGGTATTCGGCCAAAAGATTCGGTGAATTTTTCTTAGGCATGTTGTGTGAAAAGAGGACAATTTCGACATTTCCTTCTCTGTAACTCTCCAGCTCTCCGCGCCATAGAGAAGCACAGAAAGCACACAGCTCTGATATAATCCTAATTTTGTGCTTGTGCTGTACTGAGAGGACTTCCAGATGTTGTTTAGACTAAAAAAGGCTGTTCTTGCTTTGTTCATTCTGTTGTTGATGTCTTTGCTTGCTCCGCCGTCTGGTGTTACTATGCATCCTAGGTATGTGAAGGCATCTGTCTGTTCCAGTTGCTGATTCCTTACTGATATGGGCTCAGGGTTGCTCACATTGAGCGTCATGACCTCTGTCTTCTTTAGGTTGATGTTCAAGCCCACCTGCTGGCTATACTTATTAAGTCTATCCGTTTTTTCCTGGATGTGTTGATGTGAATGTGCTAGCAGTGCAATGTCATCTGCATATTCCAGATCTTCCAATGTAGAAAATGTAGTCCATCTTATTCCTCTTGGATTGCCCTCTGTTGTCTGGCGCATCACCCAGTCTATGACTGTTAAAAAAAGAGTGGTTGATAAGGGGCATCCCTGTCGTACTCCTGTCTTCACTTCAAAGGTTAGGTTGCTCTGCCCAATGCTGCACGTAAAGTTGGCATAAAGGCTTTTTATGATTGACTACTCATTCAAGATATTGTTATGTCTTTTTTTTATCCATGTCATGCCTGTCTCTTCTCCATCTGTTTTGGTCAACATTTATTTCTCTCACAGCGTCCGATTGGCTGATTGGTTAGAGTGCTAGCCTCTTGCGGCAAAGGGACCGGGCTCAAAACACGGTGTCGTCACGTTCCATAAAACTTTCGGACAAAGAGAATAATTTTTAAAAATAATTAACTATGAATTTAGCTTAAAACAGTTTTGAAACAGACATTCAGATAAATCTATGAATTCTTTAGTTCTCCTCCATAGTTATTGTATTGAAAATAAAAAACACAATGGTGAAATAAATCACATTATTTTTCATTCCTTAACAAAATAAAAATTAAAAAAAATTATATCGCTTGAGGATCTGATTTTTAATGTGTGAGTTATTGGGTTTCACATCAACACATCCAGGAAAAAACGGATAGACTTAATAAGTTTAGCCAGCAGGTGGGCTTGAATATCAATTTAAAGAAGTCTGAGGTCATGACGCTCAATGTGAGCAACCCTGAGCCCATTTCAGTAAGGAATCAGCAATTGGTACAGACAGATACCTTCACATACCTAGGAAGCATAGTAACACCAGACGGAGGGGCAGGCAAAGACATCAACATCAGAATGAATAAGGCAAGAACAGCCTTCTTTAGCCTAAACAACATCTGGAAGTCCTCCCAATACAGCACAAGCACAAAATTAAGATTATATCAGAGCTGTGTGCTTTCTGTGCTTCTCTATGGTGCGGAATGCTGGAGAGTTACAGAGAAGGAAATGTTGAAATTGTCCTCTTTTCACACAACATGCCTAAGAAAAATTCACCGAATCTTTTGGCCGAATACCATCACTAACCAAGATCTGCTTACACATAGCAAGCAAGAGGACATGCACACCATCATAGCTGGCAGACGCTGGAACTGGGTTGGTCATGTCCTCAGAAGAGACCCCGATGCCATCACAAAAACAGCTATGCTTTGGACCCCTGAAGGAAAACGAAAGAGAGGCCGACCAAAAACAACCTGGCGGAGGACTGGAGGCTGAGATGCAAAGAATGAACCAGAGTTGGGGCACTGTACGAAGGATGGCCAACGACCGAGCAAAGTGGAATCAATTTGTTGTTGCCCTACAAGACGCCACTAGGCGTGATGGCCACTGACTGCTTTGACGGTCGGCGGCTAAGGATCAAAGAAGAGTTATTGGGTGTTGTCACGGAGAGTTATGTTCATTGAATTTTCTATATTTTCTTCCTCTTTTCTTCCACCCGTGTTCTCTAATTATTGTCGCTCTTATCCTTTTTCCCGTGTTTTTTCGCATTCGTTCGTTTGCGACTAAAATACATTACTATTTTGCCATTCTCACTTTCGCTAGTTTCGTTTCTCATTTAGAAACGCATTTCATCGCTGACGAAACGAGAAACTTGATTACGTAGATGTCATTCGCGCCGTACGTGCGATTATGGTTCATACTCAGACATACGACCAGACGATTTGGCGTGAGATTGACGAAATACACCGTGTATATTCGTTTTCGCCAGACATATAGGCGACAAATTTGTCTGCATTTTTACCCGCCACAACACTCATGGTGGGCCATGGTCAGCTTGAAGTGTGAAAACTGCCCTGCATTTCAGACAAGTTGTCTACCTTTGCAATTGACACGCACGTTTCTCGGTCAGTTTGTTAAACGTAGGTGCAAAAACTGCCCCTGCATTGCAGACAAGTTATCTGAGATTCGCAACTGACACGCGCCCTCTCGGTCAGAAAGTGGCAGTTTATGACAGTTACGAAAGTGATATAGACGGAATGGGGGATTATTTCGTTTAGTGAAATTAAACGATTACCTCTTTGTCTGGTAATAGATATAACCAGAATGTTAAACTTTATTTTCATTCAGTCCTCTAAATTCGCAGTAGACAGGACGTTTCGTGCTAAGAGAAAAAGCTGTATAGCGAAGTTCTCAGTTTGTTTCGACAATTTGTCGAACTTCTAGACTTCCATAAATATAAACATATAATTCTTAAGTTGTGCGACTACCTGTAGTTCTGTGTGAGGTAAAATATTATATATTATATTCTAGTATTTTGTGAAGTGTTTAAAGTGTTAAGTCGCTTATTTCATATTTCTTACTTACTTACTTAGTCGTTCCCCTTCTACCGTGAGGTGTAGAGGTTTGGAAGAGAGAGCGCCAGACTATTCTATCGGCTGTCTTCCTCCTGGCCTGGTTCTATTCTAGTCCTCGGTCCTTCAAAGATTGTCTAATGTTGTCCTCCCAGCGGACTCTGGGTCGTCCTCGGGGTCTGGATCCTTGGCTCTTTGTTTCCCATGCTTCTCGTGGTAGCCGATCTTCTCCCATTCTGCAGACATGGCCAAACCATCTTAGTTGGGACTGTTCTACTTGGGTCTGTAGGGGTGGCATTTGAGGACTTGACGTATCGTCTGGTTGCGTACCATGTCTCTTCTTGTTACTTCAACCACCTTCCTCAGATACCTCATTTCTGAGGTTTGGATCTGGCTGTTATGGGTTGTAGTCATTGCCCATGACTCGCATCCATATGTCAAGACTGGGACATAGGTGGAGCGGTATACAGCCATCTTCGTTTTCTTACCAACCTCTCTCTTGCTGAGGAATCCTCGATTTATGGCCTGAAAAAGTCTCCCAGCTGCTGCTTTTCGAGTGGCCAACTCTTCTTTGATGCCTCCCTTTCGGTCTATAATAGCTCCGAGGTATTTAAAGTGGTCGACCTGCTCCAGGACCTGTTCTCCCAGCTTAATCTGATGTCTTCTTTCTTCTCGTGATATCACCATGGATTTTGTTTTAGAGCTGCTTATGACCATCCCTCTCTTCTCCAGCTCTTCCTTCCAGACTTGCAGGTTGGATTGGAGATGTGCCTCTGATTTAGCAATCAGGGCAACATCATCAGCAAATGCCAGCTCTGAAATATAGACCTGTCTCATCTTCCAGTACCCCACTGAATACTTTCTTGTTCTCTCCTTACATGCCTTGATGACATCGTCCATAAGGAGTATGAAGAGGTAAGGTGATAGGATATCACCTTGTCTTACACCACTGGTGGTCCTGAACTCTTCTGACTTATGGTTTGCTGTCCTCACATAATTTCTGCAAGACTTGTAGAAGCTCTGTATAGCATGAATCAGAGGTGCTGGAATATTCTTCCTTGCCAAACAGTCCCAAAGTTTGCTCCAAGGGACCCTGTCAAACGCCTTTTCCAGATCTATGAAACAAAGATGGATCTCACTCTTATACTCAAGGGCCTTTTCACTCAGCTGTCTGAGTGTGAAGATTAGGTCTTGAGTACTTCGGTTTGCTCGGAATCCGCACTGGACCTCATCCAATTGTGGCTCAGCTAGGCATCGGAGTCTCTGCTCTAGGATTCTAGAGTAGATTTTTCCAGGGACACTGAGAAGGGATATGCCTCTATGGTTTCCACACTGTCGATTGTCACCCTTTTTGAAAATTGGTGTTATGATGGCGATCTCCCAATCCTTTGGTATGGTCTTGTTGCACCATGCTGCCTGTAGGACCCTTAAGAGTAACAGGTCGCCTGATGCTCCCATGTACTTAACCATTTCTGGTGTTATACCATCATGCCCTGCTGCTTTGCCCATCTTGATTTTCTCCAGTGCTGCCTTCAGTTCTTCCATCTTTATGTCATCTTCATCACCATTGGTTTCCTCTTCTGTGCTAGTGGTTATCATTTCTGATGTTTGACCTTGCTCACCATCAAGGAGTTCTGAGAAATATTCTTTCCATCTTTCCATTACTTCCTTCGGGGCAGTAAGCAATTTGCCTTGCTTGTCCTTTATAAATTTGAGAGGGCATTGTTTTTCCTTCCTCATGTTCTTTAGGGTCTTATAGAACAATTTCTGGTTTTCTTGTGCATCTTTTTCTAGCTTTTCTCCAAATTCTTCCCAGGACTTCTGTTTTGCTGCTAGCACTTTGTTCTTTACTTCTGTTCTGAGTGTCACATATTCTCTATATTTTTCCATTTGTCCTGTTGTGTTTTTAGCTCCTAAGTATTGTTTCCATGCCATTTTCTTCTCTCTTATTTTCTCTTTGACTTCCTCTGTCCACCAAGGTGTCCCCTTTCTCTGGTTCCCAAGTCGGACTTCACCACATGCTTCTGCAGCAGCTGTCTTTATGATATCCTTGAATTTAATCCAGAGGGTTTCCAAGTCATCAGGTTGTTCTTCTGTGTTGCTCACCGCTGCAGCAATAAGCCCCTGATATCTGGTCTTAATTTCTGGCTCTCTCAGCTTGTAGGTCCTAATGCTCATTTCTCCTGCTCGTTTACTTGGTTTCTTGCGTGATGTTGAGCAGTTCCTAGGCTGAGCAACTCTTTCAGTTGTTCGTTTGATTGTTAGCAGGTAGTGATCACTTCCAATCTCTGGCCCCCTCCAGACTCTTGCATCTCGGACATATTTGAATGAGCTTCTCCGAACAATGGCATAGTCGATCACTGACTTCTCATTCTTTGTTGGTTCACATCTAGTGTATGCATGTATGCGCTTATGGGGGAACTTTGTGTTTGTAATGATCAGATTCTGCTCACTGCAGAATCTAAGGAGTCGCTTTCCATTGTCATTGAGAGTATCTTCTCCATATCTTCCGATAACTCCACCCCATCTAGCATGGTCATTTCCAACTCTGGCATTAAAATCTCCGAGCATGATAACTTCATCTAGGCAGTCATCCACTGTCCTTTGAAGCAGCTCGAAGAATTCCTCCTTGACCTCTGCTCTCTCATCCTCATTTGGCCCATACACTATGACCAGGTTGACTATGGTTTCTCCTTCTTTTAGTTTCACAACCATAATGCGCTCTGAGACAAAGTTCCACCCCTTGATACTATCTTTTTGATTTTGGGCCACAATGCAACCCACACCCCCTTTAGCTCTTTCGGATATGGGTACACCACTGTAGAGCAGCGTGTTGCCATTGAGATCCATGACTCCTTGTCCTTTTTTCTTTGTTTCCGTTATAGCCAGGATTTCTAGTTTTGCTTTCCTCATCTCTTCCACCAGCTCCTCTTCCTTCCCATTTATACTTCTTGTGTTCCATGTTCCATAAGTCGTAGTCCGTAGTCCGTTCCAGTTCGTCGCCTTTAGAATCAGTCCGGTTTTCTCTCTTTTGTTACTCGTAATCGTGGTTTTAAGCAAACAGGTGATTGGCCTGTTGTGCCTTTGCATGGTGGAGGGGCTGCCTCCTTACGGCCTCCATGCAGGCCGCCCTCCTCCTTTTTCATCCGGGCTTGGGACCGGCATAGGCGGAGTTATTTCATATTTCACTAGTTATATTTTGTGCAGAGTGCCAAATGTATATAGTCTGTATTATTTTCTAGTGACGTGTTTCAGTGGAGAGCAGAATAAATTATAATTTCTAGCTTAAACAACAATGTAGCTATAATGAAGTTAATTTTACTGCTAAATAATCAGACGAGAACAAAATTTTCCAAACTAACGTATAAATGCTAGAAGCCTCATGAATGGTGACGGAATACGCACGTGTTCCTAATTCATGAGGATTGCTGATTTTTAAATATAACTTACGTCACGGGAATTTAAATGATAAGTCAAGCGGTACGCTTGCAGTTTAAAAATGTAAGTTATATTGAGTACACATTGTAAATTATTTGATATGTGTTCTTTCCATTTTTTATATAGTGAAACTGTGGTACCCAACTTTGCCAGCGTTCTAGTACGTGAACATTATCTGTGAAGACATTAAGCACTTTCATTACATGAACTTTAACAGTTAAATGAAGTAAGAGGCCTATCGCGCCAGAATTAATTCTTCCAGAATAACAGTTTTAGTACAGATCAGCCCGCTGTGGCAAGCAAAATATCAGCAACATCCCGA
Organism: Oreohelix idahoensis; assembly: GCA_024509875.1. Taxonomy (NCBI): domain Eukaryota; kingdom Metazoa; phylum Mollusca; class Gastropoda; order Stylommatophora; family Oreohelicidae; genus Oreohelix; species Oreohelix idahoensis. The sequence continues at coordinate 381,177 of JAMPIV010006310.1, read as the reverse complement.
CAGAGTTTTGACTAGTATTGTGGTGACCAAATATAGTACCTTCCTGAAAGTAGACCCCGATCTGACATTCCTCATTTCTAGAAACCTACGCTAGTGACACTGTGCTCTGCTAACTTTCGCGCCTGGACAAATTTTATGTGACTTAATCAGACATCCGAAAATTAAGAACACCCAAGGAATCGTTCCCTGAGACAGAGAGTTCAGTACGTCTTTTGGAACTGGGGATTTCTTGGTCTTCTGTGTGAAGGTCCTAGAATTTATTATGTTCCCAGAGGCAGCGAGCAAAGCTGTAAGTATAAATGTGAGCACATGGCCATGGCTGAATGAATAAGAGTGTACGCAGGTCTGAGTGTTATTTTACCGTTGTATTTTGGCACCCATTTGCTGTCTTAATTTTTTAATCTGCAGAATTTGTTGCGAATGCTAGGGTTTTTTTTTCTTAGACTAAATCAGATTATCCAACTCTGTTCATACATTTACGAGAAAAAAAAACATCTTAGACTCAAACCCTATGTATCTGTGACTCTTTGGGCTATCACTTTTGTTCCTTTTTAACGGGACTGTGGGCTAAACATCGAGGGGAAGGATCTTACTGTGGGTCTATCATTTTTGTAGCATTTCTATTGACTTTATGACTATTTGTATATCTCTTCTTCTTCTTCCGTCCTTAGCCATGAACCGACAAAGCAGTTCATGGCCATTACGCCTTGCGGCGTCTTAGGGCAACAAGAAATTATCCGTTGTTCCGTTACGCCTAAAGGCGTTTATTGGTACAACAGAATATTAATTGTTGTTTCCGTAATCAAAGTGACTAGCAAGCGGATGATCAGTCCGCTGTGTATTTGTATATGCTTTGATGTAATTTCTATGTGTTGTGAGGAAATTTTAGATGATAATTAAAGTTTCTCTTGAAATTAATCAGCGCGTTGGTCAGCTCGTTCGAGAATATTTATATAATCCTTTGTTATAGTTTCCCACGTCTGTGTGTCTACCTGTCGTCACTTGAATGTGCGCGCACGTGAGTGGATATATATATATATTTAATGTATATGTGTTAGATTGTCTGACTACTTTAGATCTGTCGTAGAAGATAGGTGAGAGAGAGAGAGAAGATTTCCCGCTCTCAGAGACAGCCTCTATCACTATTCCACCACCTCACTCGTGGAAAGCTATTTTGTATTTTCTATCTCACACTGTGACTATCACTCATTCCAACCTATTCAGAAGGGACCAACCCAAGTCTTAATTCTCCTATCAAAAATCTACGACAGGTGTCAATGAAATATAATTTGCATGTGCTTTGGCGTCTGGGATTAATTCCTCATTAACACTGTTACCTTTTTTTTTACCGCCGTCATTGCAAGCAGTGCCTAAAAATGCAACGTGAGAACCATTGGCTAATGAAACTTATATCTGCTTATTTGACATAGTTGACCCCCGTTGCTAATTAAGGAAGGGCCTAGTTCTTTCTTAATGGCGAGGTGGAAGATGCTCTCTGGGGTTATAGAATTTGTCTGCCTTTAGAACTATCACAATCTTCCATATAATACAAGAGAGAGAGGAGCGTGGCAGCGTGATTAAAGTACTTACTTCTCATGACAGGGAAGGGTGGATGGGGGGGGGGGGGGGGGGGGGGGGGGGGGGGGGGGGGGGGGGGGCTGGGTTCGAAACCAGGTCACGTCACGCTGCAGCCCACCAGCGATAAAAGTGGGTGCCTGTCTTCGTTCTTGAGTTAGGGAGGGCAAAGGCAGCGAGTAAGGGAACTGGTCACCCCAGCACATAAAGTCTAATACTTCACTCCTCAACGACAGTATCTGTTATGGGACCACATTTACTTTTACAAGAGAGAGAGAGAGAGAGAGAGAGAGAGAGAGAGAGAGAGAGAGAGAGCAAAAAGTGTGTTTTTCAGGGAGTGACGTTAATGGGTTTTTTTTTTTCACTTTTCACGGAACCTCAGTTTACATCTTTTCTTTTTTACGCTGTTTCAAAATAACGTTGAAAGGGGGATAATTTTAATAATAACTAGCAATATTCCCGTGCTTTGCACGGTGCACATCTTAAGCCTTGACATTCTTCGCAGATTTTAATCGAAACAGAAAGGTAAGATGTAGGTTTTTTTAGGGATGAGTTCGGTTTTTGAAGTCTATTTTATTCATTTATCGACGGCTTCTTTGTTCATAATTTTGAAGGTTAACTTGTTAGTGTAAGTTCAAATCTGAAGAACTAATTTTAGGGCAAGCGACATACAACTGACCCTGGGGAACAACATGGGCTCCTTAAATCAACTTCAGTATACTTAACTGACTAATCCTGATCTTTGTTAATAGTCATTGCAAAGGAAATTGTAAACCGGAACTAAATTCAGTCCAGCTGAAATGGGTATAGAGGTTTGAGGTATAACAGAGGGTTGTATGAGGACCTGCAACCGAGTGCCGTATAAAGTTTTTAGTAGCTAAATTCCAGAGGGGGGACCGTTGACGTTGATTCAGCGACTCCACAGCTTGATAGGTTGGAACAAACCTAGGACTTATGCAACCTCAGGCATATCTTACTATGTGGCTAATATGAGGTTGTGCATGGGGTTGGCAACCTCATCATGTAAAATATATTGCGTCGGAATCCACCGCTGCTAGAGCACGTGACTGCTTGATGCTGAGTTGTGAAAGCAGTTTCGAAAATTTCCGCCGTTTGATTGCCTTCCAGATACACTCTCATGTTACCAGAGAGGTTTCATCTCATCTCAACCCGTAACCCGTCATGGGTCGTAGGGGTGCCATGGTGGAAGCATCAGCAGACAGGGTCCTCCACTGCTCTCTATCCTCAGCAATGCGTACAAGTGTGGAAAAACCGTGTCCTGCCCATTCTTTGATGTTATCAGCCCAGGATTTTCTTTGCCTTCCTCTTCTCCGTTTACCTTCGACTGTTCCCTGGAGGATCGTTTTCGAAAGGGAGTCATGACGAGTTACATGCCCAAACCAGGCAAGCTTTCGACGTTTCACTACTGACAAAAGTGGTTCTTGGTGGTCTGCATAGGTGTTTATTTTCTCTCTAACATAGACATTTGTTTTGTGCTCTTTATAGCAAATGCGCAAAATTCTTCTATAACATTTATGCTCGAAAGCCTGAATCCTTCGTTCCGTATCTGCAGTGAGTGTCCAGCCCTCACACCCATACAAGAGAACAGATAATACAAGTGATTTGTATAATTTGATCTTCACAGGAAAACTGATGTTACTTTTCTAGATCACATTCAGCCTTGTCATGGCAGCTGAGGCCATCTCAAGTCTTGTCTTGATTTCTTTACTTGATCTTCCAACACTACACATAGTGGACCCCAGATATTTAAAGGTGTTAACTTCTTCTAACGTTTGCCCATTTAACGTAATGTTGGTCGGAACATGTTTCTTATGGCTATTCACCAATATCTTGCTTTTTTCTATATTAATTTCCATCCCATTCGTTCTTTTTACTTTCTCCAGTCTAGAGGTAAGGTCTTGAAGTTCTGATTCTGTTCCAGCTATCAGATCGATATCACCAGCAAAACGTAGATTGCAAAGAGGTCGGCCTCCAATCGATATGGTTGTTTTATAATCGTAGAGAGCCTCCTGCATAATATGTTATAGATATATATTAAAGAGCACTGGGGACAGGATACATCCCTAGCGAACTCCTACAGTTGTTTTGAAAAATTCTCCAATGTCATTGCTTGCAAATACAGCGAGGTTTAACTTTTTAATATTCCATCATATGAAGAATCATTGGCAGAAAATGTTAGCTTCGTCAGTCCTGGATCCCATGGTGACAACTGGGAGCGTTTGACAGAAGTCCCCTAACTAAACAATTGTCCCCTTGACCTGTCGCTTTGACGAATATCCTTCAGTGTACGGTCTAAAGCAGCGGTTGGCATCACAGGAGCTAAAGGGCGTTACTTTAACAAAACGGAGCTCTCTAAAGACCTACCGTTTCCCTTTTTAGCATTTTTACCACGCTAGCAGATAGGTAATGTGAGTCCTTTTCAGGACTTATTATATATTGCCTGTTTAGATTGCATAAAAGTTCTCTACAACCTGTGTACATTGACGGAGTACGGCCAATGTTGTCGTTTTCAGGACATGCTAGCATGCTTTATGCTAACAGGCGGATAATGTTAGTCTATTTCACGACTTAGTATCTATCAACGCTGGTCGGGATAGCAGTCCTTTTCAGGGCTACTTTATGCTAGCTTATAGATGCTATTAGTCCGTTTCGGGGCTTAGCGTTTATCACCACATCGCTTCAGTTAACAGAGTGGGTTTTCATCGGGACAGCGGAAAAGGTACCTTTAATTCTGGGGATATCGCGCTTATAAATAATTAAAAACGGCTAATCTGACCTTTCCCTAGCTTCACACATTTTTCCCCTCCATCGCCTAATTATCTACCAAATCATCAACTATGGGCTATTGATAGATACCAATCGACCTGGTTGCCGACCCTGACCTAAAGCTTCCAAAGCTTTTTTGAGGGACATCGTGTACTCTTCCCACACTATTAAGGGACATTCCTTTAAAATGTGACAGTACGCCGTTCCCCTGTTTAAACTACACACGGGAGAGTCCATTTAGATAATATTCACTGACTGACAACTTGAATGTAAAGTGGGCAGTTCTACCGCCACGCAACAGCGTCGGCACTATCCCCGGGGAAGCTACTGTGAGTGCTATTTTCTCAGTTGATCAAATTTTAGCTCATGACAGATTTGTAAGCCCAATGGGCTGATCACCCGTTGGCTTGTCACACCGATTACGGAAACAGCGGCAGATGGATCTATTTGTTGTTGCCCTAAAGACGCCGCTAGGCGTGATGGGAAACTACAACAGAGAAAATCAATCTGCTGTTGCCCTTAAGACGCCACAAGGCGTGATGGCCTCTGACTGCTTGGTCGGTCTTTGGCTAAGGACGGAAGAAGAAGAAGAAGACAGATTTGTAAGAAATAAGGTGCCGACTCCCAAATGGCCGTCTAGAAAATAAAATATATCTTGCCCATGTCATTCGCAATGTTGTCCAGAATTGTTATAAAGAAAAAAAAAATGTTTTTGGTACTTAAGTATAAGACCGTTGTTATTATTTTGTTAAAGCGTGTTAATTCTCTCACGTAGTTTTCATTCAGCAAATGTGCGGTGCTTATTTCATCCTTGTTTGTTCTTTTGGGTACCTGAAGACTGTAGCTAATGTCATAGCCAAGGCTGGATTAACCATTAAACAAAATTAGCATGTGCTTAGGGCACCAAGGGAAGGGGGCACCACAGAGTTTTTCCCCTAGCTATTATGCCCCTAACTCAACTCTTTCACTGCCACACTTGAAAGTTTTTTTTTTTTGTAATTGTCTTTATTGGCCGTGTTTCCCTAGTTATAAGTCAATAATTTGCTTATATGATATCAAAATAAGAATACAAAAAGCAAGAGGAGCTTTCATTGCATTGGGGAACATATGGAGAACAAGAGAAATCGTCCAACACGAAAATAAGAATCTTCAACTCAAATGTGAAGTCAGTCCTATTGTATGGCTCTGAGACATGGAGAGCAACAAAAACAACAACCAAAAAGCTAGACTTTTATAAACGGGTGCTTGCATAGAATAGAAGAACTGAAATCGTATGACAAAGTCCCAAATGTGGAATTGATGACAAGAACAAGAAAAGTGCCAGTGGAACAAGAGCTGAGAAGAAGACGCTGGCGATGGATAGGACACACACTGAGGAAACCTGTTGATAGCATTACAATGAAGTCTTTGTTCTGGAATCCACAGGGAAAGAGAAGCAGAGGTAGACTGTGGTGATTTACATTGATACACCGATCAAATAGTAATAATACCATTTGTTTATAACGATAAAATAATGTAGAAATAAAAACAGTGGAGTTGTGACGCTTCTTCTTCGCCCACGCCACCATCGTGTTGATTTTAGCAGACAGTATTGTAGAGTAAATAGTACTATCGTTTCTAATGTCTTTGAAAAACTTATTTATTACATTTTGAGACGAAAGGCTTATTCGTCTAGAAGGAGTGAGAGAAAAATGATACCACTGTCACGCGTTGGTTTGAAACACAAATTGGCAGCGAACACGTCGGGTAGTGATAACGTAGGGTAAAATTAAATAGAACATGTTTGAAACACATCAAGACGTAACTCTTTTCCGCATAACATGTTTGAAGCAAAAATCTATGTAAGGCCAATATTTGTTCATTCTATAGTCACACAGTGGAAATGTATACACACACAGACAGCGCATTGCCTGCCAAGTAGTACATTTTATGACGTAACGGACTAGTGGTTTCAATTTGAACAACGAGAGAGAGGGGAAAAGATGGAGTATTTATAGAAAAGTAGAAATTGACAACTAATATGGAAAACATATGGAAATCATAATTACAGGGACCATGGCCATAAAATTTAGTTAGTTTAATAGCATATCTTCTCCTGAGCAATAATATGTTTTAATATATAAAATCCTCCATGTAATAATCAAGATATTGACATAATACTAGATGTTATGTAGGATAAAGAGAGAGGGATAGTACCTCACGGTGAGAGACAGCCATGTCCTTTTTAGGATAGTCAGGATCCTATTTGGTTCTCCTCTCTTTATCTAGCTCATGTATGGCTCCTCGAATACCGCTTGTGTACGGCGGTGGCCACATCCCGGGCAACAGTCTTGGCTGACTGGCTAAACTACATGGGTGGAGTAGGAGCAATCTTACTCAAGGGAATGTCCATCCCTAGTACACAAAGACTGAGACGGTGAGTGAGGCGGAGGAATCTGAGAAGATCAACGGCTAGCAAAGCGAAACAGCAAAGTGTGTGGCGCACTAGAGGCGTGTCGGACATAGAAAAAGACAATGGCTAGCCACCGTGGAAGAGATTGGGGCCTTACCACGTACTTCCTACAGAACGTAATGGGATCACAACAACAAGATAAGAAACGATATGTAGAGAACTCTCTGTCCCCTGGGGAAGAATCTACTGTACAAATTAACAGGGAAGAGGCAACTCCTCTAATGAGTAAGGAAGTACATAATGACGAGTGTTCCTTAAATTCTGTTGAAAGGGAGCATTCTGAGAAAGACCACCTAAAAACTAGTAGGAGAAGCCTAAAAATAGGAACATGGAATGTTAGAACTCTGAACGGAGAAGGAAAGCTTGACAATCTTATATTAGAAGCAACAGACATGAAACTCGATATACTGGGAGTTGCAGAGGCAAGACTTTTGGATACAGGCTACATAAAAAGAGACCAGTACACGCTTATACACTCAGGCGGAGAAAAACATGAAAGAGGGGTAGGAATGTTGATAAAGAAGGAGTTAGAAAAATACGTATGTGGATACTGGACACACAATGACAGAATGATGTTACTAAAAATGAGAGCAAAGCCATTCGACATATCAATCTTACAAACGTATGCACCAACTAAAGATCACAGCGAGGAAGAAATAGAAGAATACTATGAAGAGCTACAACACACACTTAAACCAGTCAAATCAACAGATGTGTTGATAGTAATGGGTGATATGAATGCAAAAGTAGGAAAAGGAAAATACAAGAAAATAGTAGGGCAGTATGGATTAGGGACAAGAAATGATAGAGGAGACAGACTTATCCAGTTCTGTGAAGAAAACCAGCTGGTCATATGTAACACCTTTTTTGAACACCACCCAAGGAAATTATACACATGGAAAAGCCCAGGAGATATAACACGAAATCAAATCGACTATATCATGATAAAACATAGATTTAAGAACAGTGTCACAAGTGCAAAGACATATCCTGGCGCCGACATAAATTCAGATCACAATCCAGTCGTCATCAAAGTAAATATAAAGCTGAAAAGAGCAGGAAACAGAAGACAGGAGGAACCCCAGATAGAAATATCAGCGCTGAAACAACCAGATATAAAACAGAAATATTTAATCGACGTCAAAAATAAATATCAACAGTTATTGACAGAAAGCATGGAGCAGTATAGAAGAGAAAACCCAGAAGAAAAAGCAACCGCAAAATGGGAATGCTTAAAAACAAGCATACAATCAGCAAATGCAAATTTACCTAAAAAGGAGTCTAAGAAAAATCAAATTTGGATGACAGATGACATCTTGAATACAATGACAGAAAGAAAGAAAGCAAAAAACACTCCAGAATATAAAACAATAGACAATGACATACGTACTATGTGTAGAGAAGCAAAAGAACGGTGGATAGAAACAAAATGCAAGGAAATAGAAGACTTGGAAGCAAAGCACAGGACAAGAGATATGCATGAAGAAATAAAGAAATTATCAAATCGGTCACGGTTTGCACAAGGAGGAAGCTGTATCAAGAACAAAAATGGTGTAATATTACTTGATGAGAAAGACATATCAAACAGATGGGCAGAATACGTACAAGAATTATTCGAGGACAACAGAGGTAAAAAACCATCACCAGATTCTAATGAAGGCCCAAACATTCTCAGATCAGAAGTAGAGAATGCCATTCATATGATACAAAAAGGAAAATCAGCAGGCATGGATAACATAAAAATTGAAATGATAGAAGCTCTGGAGAGCTTTGGTATAGATACAATCACAGAAATATGCAACGATGTATACAATACAGGATATATACCACACGACATGAAGACATCAGTTTTTATAACATTGCCCAAAAAACCAAATGCAACAGAATGTTCAGACTTCAGAACAATCAGCCTGATGAGTCATGCAATCAAGATACTGCTCAAAATCATACAGGAAAGAATAAAAAGTAAAGTAGACAGCGAAATCCAGGAAGAACAGTTTGGTTTTAGACGGAACAGTGGAACAAGAGAGGCAATATTTTGCCTAAGAATATTAGCAGAAAAATATACAGAGGTCCAAAAAAGTATGTATATGTGCTTCATTGACTATAAGAAGGCTTTTGACAGAGTCCATCATGAGAAAATAATTGAATGCCTCGAAGACATAGGTATTGATGGAAAAGATATAAGAATACTCAGTAACCTTTATTGGGAGCAAACTGCCACAGTAAGATCTGGAAGGAATTATTCACCATACATAGACATAAAAAGAGGTGTCAGACAAGGTTGTGTGCTGTCCCCCTGCCTATTTAATTTATACACCGAAAAAATTTTCAAACAGATACAGGAAATACTAGGACTGAACATCAGTGGAAGGTCAATAAACAACCTTAGATATGCAGATGATACTGTGTTGTTAGGTGAAAGCGAACAGGAGTTACAAGAACTAGTGAAGCAAGTGAACAGTATAAGTCATGAATATGGACTCGACATTAATATTGAGAAAACAAAAACTATGATAATTAGCAAAACAGACGATAAACCCACATTAAAGATAAGTGTAAATGGGGAAATCCTGGAACAAGTCAAGAGCTACGTATATCTCGGTCATATAATAACAGAAGATGGCAGATGTGAAACAGAAATCAAGAAGAGAATAGGAATGGCCAAAGCTACATTCAACAACATGAAACATATACTGACATCCAAACAGTTATCTCACAAATTAAAACTGAGAATCATAAAGTGTTATATATATTCTGCATTTCTGTATGGTGCAGAAACATGGACGATGAATAAGCAGTTGGAAGAAAGAATTGAGGCTCTTGAAATGTGGATATATAGAAGAATGGGGCGTATCTCACGGACAGAGATGAAAACAAATAAGGAGGTCCTAGAAAATCTAGGTATGAAAAGAGAACTAATGAGGGAGGTCAAAGTTCGACAGCTAAAATACTTTGGCCACATAAAAAGGCATAACACCTTGCAGAAGACCATAACAGAAGGGAGAGTTGAAGGCAAACGTGCAAGGGGAAGACAGCGCTATAAGTGGGAAGACAACATCAAGAGATGGACAGGAAAGAGTCTATCAGAGTGCACCATCAAGACAAGAGACAGAAGACGTTGGAGATCCATTACAGCCAACCTTCGTTGTGGAGATGGCAACTGATGATGATGAGATGTTCAACAACGGACTGACGAACAGACCCTCATGTTTGCATTCACTATTCATAACATTTTGAGAACGCGGTTTTGAAAAAGAGGCATGAGAGGGGAAAGTGAAATTTGATTGGTTAGTAATAGGAGGATAGGAGAAATAGTATTGGGTGGTCCAAACTAAGTATATTTGTAGAGTGATATCAAGACAGAATAACTAACAGACTGTGAAACACGCAGTTTGTTTGGAGTTTGGGTTTTTAAAAATTTCAATTCGAAACGGGGGGACGCTGGATTTCATTGGCCAGCCTCTTTTATAATATCCCAAGCTTCCAAGGCTTGTCGCCATTTGTATAGAATCATTTCCAGACTCAGGACGTTGAGAATAGAAGTGTGACTTTGTTGTTAAAACCAAAACTAATAAAATAAAAAATAGTCACAGTCTAGCCAGCGGCAGAACTGAATGTGTGCCAGTCATCGTACCTGTGGTTTTATTTCATTGAATTGTGGTAAGGGGAATTGAATTATTATTATGTACTATTTGAAAAGGCAAAAGTTTGATACTGCCAAGTGGGAAAGTGTATGACATGCCTAAAGAGACAGTTTGGGTATTCTCATTTGATTTATGTTTGAATATTGCATTGTTGTAATTAATAAGTATTGTAAGACCAAGATAGAATAGCAAGCCTCAGTGTTCGAGGAACACTTATTAACATACCTAGAGCGTATATATATATATATATATATATATATATATATATATATATATATATATATATATATATATATATATATATATATATATATATATATATATATATATATATATATATATATATAAGAAAATTCATATAGAAGGAGATGTACATACTCCTATTAAATTGTGTTGAAGAGAACTATGGAAAAATGACAGTGGCGTATCTGCCATATGGACCTGAGGTGTGGTCATAGTAGGATGTGAGTTCATATAATTTAGGGGCTGGTGCACTTTGTTTGCACACGAGGCTGACCCCAAAATCATACCATGTAGAGAGTGAGTGAAATATACACCAGATATGAAAAGGCCAGGGTGTCTTTTATGTTGCAGGGTTTTATTTCCTGTTACCAGCCGGTGACAGGAAACCTGAAGTACTATAAGAAGACAGTAACGTCTCCAGTACAGCGTATTCTGTATATTATTATCAAGTGAATCTCTGAGAGCAGCAGTTCTTTGCAGAGACATACCATCGAGTTGAATCTTCACGTGGGAAATCAAAGGTGATGTGCCACAGTCTGGGCACTCTGACAATTTATCGGGAGTAAAATTGATTCCCTACAAATAAACTATAACTCTCAGGGGGATGATGACAACCACAGCTCCTCCAATAACTGACTCACATCAATACTTAGTGAATAATAGTCTGTGAAAACACTTGAAGGAACATTTTAAGATTAATAGTATTATTGTTGGACCCAGAGTCCTTGTTTTTAGTTCACTATTAGTGTAACATATATTTTCTTCAGTTTTAAAGACCTGTCCAAAGAAAGAGAAGGACAGGCACAATAAAAATTGTACAAAAAAAAATATTCTCAATTCAAACTTAAACCACAGACTTATTAAGTTCCTTATAGTGAGTTATATTGTGTTGTTTTGATGTACCATCATTTCATTGCAGACCCTAGACACTAGCCACATCAAACACCACACATTAGAAATAACATACAGCACCGTGTGAGATCTAGAGAGGTAGCGTTAGGTCCTTTGAGAATTCATCAACATCATCTATTAGACTCAAGGTCTTACATAGCTTGACCTCTCACGGTTGACACATACATAACAGCATTCATTATCTTTTACCATCATAACCTCTCCAGCAAAATTTAACTTTGCTACATAGACCAAAAAACACATGGAGAAGAGAACTGGAAACAGAGGTGAAAATGATGAGGAAAACATGGAAAGACCTTGAGCGGATGGCACGGGACAGGAAGACTTGGCATGTGTTTGTTGAAGGCCTATGCTCCTGGGAGCTAAAGGGTATTGATTGATTGAATATTTAAAAAAACTATTCATTTAATATAGTTATGGGTCTGGCCAGGAAGAAAACTGAATTTTCAATCTCTTATTTCACCATCAGCACTTACGGAGTCTTAATGTCTCGTCAATTAAGCACTGGAAGGGCCGGGGGGGGGGGGGGGGCCGCACCATTATTGGGCTGTGCTTAGGGCATCAGTTGGCCTTAATCCGGCCCTGGTCATAGCGAACAGTTTTTTGTTTTTGTTAACCCTCCAAAATAGTTAATTATTATCGTACTAGTGTAAAAGCCCGTCATAAGACGGGAATTAAATTCAAAAGCACCAATACCTAACGGCAACTAAAGTATTTAAAAAACCACTGTGCATCACTACAATACACGAACTACGTAGCAGCATGGAAGATCCCAATGTGTGCATACGTGATCACACATTCTATAAATATTTTTGTGCACACCTTCATTTGCGCATTCTTCTTTGGTAAGTGTTACTATTTTCGGGAGAGTACATATAAGAGAAACTATACAATTAATGTCTAACATTCAACCAAAGTTGCTTCTCTTAGCATTATGTACTGACAGAAAAAGCTCGGATTTTATATATAGGATTGTATATATCAGCCGAGCGTCCTATTAACAGAGTGGTTAGAGCACTGGTCTCTCGCAACAAAGGTGTCGGGTTCGAATCCCGGTTCCGACATGCTGGTCTACCCAGGTGTAAATGGGTACCTGACTCTGCTCTTTGAGTTAGGGAGGGAAAAGCAGCGAGGAAGGGAAGTGGTCGCCCCACCTCTCGATGCTGGGCCTAGTATGGTGGTCTCAAACACTTCACTCCCCTACGGCAGTATCTACAGTGGGACTACCTTTACCTTTTAAATACGAGTCGTGGCCAGTTAGGCGACCTTTTGGAGCACGGCATGAAAATTTGGATAGAGCTATCTGTCGTACGGAAGGTAAATTGTTTTATTTGTCCCGTCTAAGTAGAGTGGATGTCGACAGATACGCGAGAAAAGATATAGAAAATAGATTTCACAGGTGGTAGATTGAGGGAAAGATATTTCTCTGGAGTGATTAGGTTATCTCCTCCAGCCTATCCGTAAGACTGTACTTTTAATACCAGACAGCCTTTGCCTCCCTATCAAGAATAGATAAGTCACTCCACACACACACACACGCACGCACGCACGCACGCACGCACACAGCTATGAGGCAACAAGATACACAAACGTCAAAAACTACGGATAAATTGGTATGGGTCTGACCAACACACAAAAGTAAGTTTCTTTGTAGTTTATTATCATTAAACTCGACAACATCAAAATATCTAAAGGAAAAGATCAAAGAGTCATTTACATGCCTATGAAATAAAGCAGAAAAAGTGCACCCTCCCCCGAATGGAGAAAAAAAACCAAAAATTATTAACCCAAAGGTTGAAGGTTGTGGTAAAGTGGGATATTATAAATATTTATAGGGGACTTAGTGTACTGACTGAGATCAGCTGTGAAGGTATCTGTATCCAATAAGTGTAGTGTATTACAGATGACCTTACTTGCTACCACATATTTATACCTCAGTCAGAATTATTCTGGAATATTGTGATGACTACGTTGAATGTCTAGGGTTTTGTAAATGATGAAGTGTAAGTCACAACAATAACAGACAGATAAACAATTTAATTTATTCCACCACACTTAACAACAGTTTGACACTCACATACATATAACACTCTATGAGACTATCTTAAATGAGTCACTGGTAAATTTTCAAATATCAATATGTATTAAGTACTTTTCATTAATATATAGGTGTCCTGATTCAAATACAAAGTGAACCAGGAATCACAATCAATTTTAATTACAAGTTATATGTACAGAATTTATCAATATGAATCTTGTAGTGACATATTTTATTAATATTATCTTATGTGTGTCAGTTGTGTAGTGGTGCTATGAGGTAATACTGGTTTTGTTCTTTCAAGCTATGTTGTTATTTGTCATCATGACTTCAAGTGTTTGTTTCTGTTGGAACTAGTATTGGAGATGTTCTCAGTTCCGTTCATTAAAACAATTAATTTCCCCTCTTATTTTTACACAATGTCAGTTTAAGATGGGGTTACATAATGTTGAGCTCCGCTGGCCACATAGGCTTATCTTTCGTGATGGCGGCAGGAAAAGACTCCTCTGCTCGAGTGCTCCCCTGTGTTCTGGAGACACCTCACTGTTTGCTATATGGACCAAGGAGTATGCTGTCCGCCTCTGAATTCAGCAAAGCTCTGACCAGGTGCTGCTCAATAACTTTAGGACCACAGTCCCTGAAACAAGAAGGTTGTACCTCCTACTTCAGAACTAATTTATACTCTATTTCTACTCTGAGCACAATACATAACAAACACTGAGTTCAGAGCGGTAGGCCAACTGCTATCTTCATCTGAAACAATTTTCACCAGTATATTCCTCCCTAATGGTTATTACGCCTCTGCAATTCCAGCATTATTTCTTTCTAGTCAATAATATAGGTGTCAGTGTACTGTTTGGCAATTCCATGTAGTTTTACTTTCCTCCGACACCTTCTGTTCAGGCTGGAGCATTATATAGGCTTTACCTCATGTTCGCTACTGAACCACACATATATACAGACATAAATTATCAATTTACATTCAATTTTCATTAAAAGATATCAAATATTTCAAGCTTACCACAATTCATGGAAATAATACAGAATTACGTTGACTGGCACTGAATATAGCACAATTTCGATCTGCCGATGTCCCAGGCTTTTATTTAGAAAAATATGCACTGGCGCTCAACGCACTGGTTCTGTAGTAAGTTTATTTGCAAATGTGGTGTTGACCTGACGCCTCTAATTGACTATATTGGCAGGTCTAACCAATCATGCCATGTTTACACAGCTTTTCAAAAAAAGTACTCCTACTCACGTTTCCCCTAACAACAACGAAGTAGTATTTATAGTCCGACTAATCGTGTTTAGCCTTACATTTATTTTCCGCCAATCAAATAGGAGGTAACATGTCAGCATATTTCCGTACAATGGTGTGTTGAAAATCTGCCACTGAGCGATTCTGATTTGGGTGTTGTCTGACATCCCTCACTATTTCTTTTGGCTATAATTGGGTAATTCCTAGACTATTTGCGTAACGTTTAACATATTCTTTGTCAGCAAGTCCTAAGGAACCCAAAATATATAAATTTAATGGGGCTAAGGGGCTGCGTTCAAAATATGTATTTTCCAGGATAGTCGTGTAGTTTTTTTTATTTTTTATGTTTAGAACCGCCACCTGTCCTGCTGTACTGTCAGACTAATGTCAGGATTTAAGACATAAAACAGTAGAATGTCAGGTTTCCTAATAAGCGTTTTTAAGTTTTTAAAACCTAACTCTCTTGTGTGTAGTGTTTTTTATCACTGTCGATTTGAAAAAAAAGCTAGTGCTTGTGGCCTTACGCGCGTGATGGTAGTAATTGTGTAGCGAGACGCGTGTTTAGTGTTGCATGCTTTCAGCCCCTCCCTTCTTTCTATCTTTAGTCCATCTGTCTTTCGTTTTAGGTAACGTAGTGTATAAAAAGACATGAATGGAATCTCAAATCTAGGTCATCAAATACATCAAGGTTTTTCTTAGAAATGGAGTACATATTTTATCGTAGAAAGCGGGTATTGAAGCAGTAGGCTTTTACTATCAACGTGAAACGTTACAATTTGTAGACGAATGAGAAAACAAGGGGGATTTCGAGTACAGTCATTGTGACAGCACTGTTCTTTACCATTCTTCTTTCCTTTTATTGAATTTATGTGTTAGACTTTACATTTACCTGATAATTTATATATGTGGATTAGAATATTTCACGACATCTCCCCTCTTAAAACAGACATCTTATGTCAGTCCATACTTCTATATACACATAGAGAAATTTATTATTTTTCCTGGAGTTTAGGGTGATTCTCATCACACGGATGGCGGCTTAAAAAATCCGCTCCCAGATTTGTTTTTCCACTTATATACTCTATGCAAAACTCAAATGGCTGCATCAATAAGGACCAACGGAGTAATCTCAAGTTTTCATGCCTAGCCTGTGCTAGAAACGACAAGGGTTTGTGGTCCGTTTGCAACTTAAATGCCTTCCCATACAGATAAATATTGAATTTCTTTATCGCCCATATTACTGCAAGACATTCTTTTTCGCTAGTTGAGTAGTTGGTTTCAGCTTTATTCAACTTTCTGCTAGCATATGCCACTGGGCTTAATTCCCCATCCAATGCATCTGATCTCTGTAGCAGAGTTGCACCTAACCCAATATTACTGGCATCCGTCCTTACTATGAATTCTTGACTTAAGTCAGGTAATTTCAAAATAGGTTTGCTTGTGAGCTTTTCCTTCAATTCCTGGTAAGCCATTTCACATTGTGGTGTCCATGTAATTCAATCTGGATTTCCCTTTCGTGTCAAATCAGTTAACGGTGCACATATGGAATTAAAGTTTTTGATATACTTTTGGTAGAAACCACATAATGAGACACAGGATCTCACGTCTTTCTTGGTTTGTGGTCTCGGGGCTTTCTTTAGTTTCTCTAAATTCTTTGGGTCAGGGGTCATGTTTCCCTGATAAACTGTGTCCCCCAAAAATTCCAATTCTTTACATCCAACGCAACATTTGGTTGGTCGGGCTGTTAAATTCGCTTCCCTAAGTCGATTAAACAGCATGTTCAGAGAGTCAATGTGTTCCTCAAATGTTTCTGTTGCTATAAGGATATCATCCATGAAATTTGTGATACATGGATTATTCAGAGGGTCCAATAATTTTCTCATCATTCTAGAGAAGACACTAGGCGCATTCTTCAATCCAAATGGCAATCTGTTAAACTCATAGTGTCCTTCTGAGGTACTAAAAGCTAGGTATGGTCTAACCTCAGGCTTTACTGGAATCTGATGGTATCCTTTACTCAGATCCACTTTTGAGAAATATTTAGCTTTATTTAGCCTGGCAAACAGCTGATTTGTATCCGGCAATGGATCCACCTGTCCTTCTGTAATAGCATTCAGTCTCCTGTAATCTATACAGAGTCTATGTTCTCCAGAGGGCTTCCTTAGGAGTACAACACCGGAACTATACGAAGATTCACTGTGTGAAATAATTCCTTCCTTCAACAAATAGTCTATCTCTTCCTTCAAAGCTTTCTCCTTAGCAAAAGGAATCGAATAGGGTTTCATACAGACAGGTGTGGGGTCTATCAGCTTCATATCATATTCCAATAGGTTTGTATGTCCTGGTCGGTCTGTTAACACCTCTGCATGATTATCTAGAACCTGTTGTACTCTCTCTTTCTGAGTTTTCGTTAAATGTGTACTGATTTTCACCTGTGCCGCTGTCTCACAGGGGTGTAATGGATATTCAAATGATGAAAGTGGTTCCTTTTTCATCTCCATGGCAATGGACAAGGTCAACAAGTGTGTCTCTTCCTGATGTTCTCTTTCCAAATATTTCTTCAGGAGATTCACATGATAGATTTTTTCTTTCCCCTTCTTATCTATCTTATAATTGGTTCTAGACACCTTCTCTAGAACTGTATATGGACCTTGCCATCCAATTTGTAACTTATTCTGACTACCGGGGAGAAGAAGCAGTACCTTCTCTCCCACAGCCAAATCTCTGTCTTTCGCCTTCCTGTTATAATAGGCAGCATGTTTCTTCCTGGCTTGTTTCAAATTTTCATTGGCAAGTTTCCAGCCAGTTTTTAAACGAGTGGTCAGCTCATTCACATATTGGTATGAGGATGTAATATTTTCCTCTGCCTTTTCATCAGTCCACGTTCTTAACAGCGCTTCAAGTGGACCTTTTATTGGTCTTCCAAACAATAATGTTGCCGGGGTGATGCGTGATGCCATATGATGATGGATGGTATCCGCATGTCTGGTTTTGTGTGGTGTGCAGATGTGTTCAGTCAAAACAATGTTCATACAAAAATAACAGGGCAATCCACATAGGACGTCAGTAAACTCACGACGTATAAAGTCAATGATTCTTGTAACAGCCGTTGACGTTTTTCTTCATTATTTATTGTGGACGCCACAGTGACAAAATGGTTACGCGAATATGTAGGCACATCAAACAGTCATTTTCACAGCAACATTCAATACAGCAATAGACGGTAGACAGCATTACAATGATGAGTCAGATGCATGTTATATTTCAAAGTGCTGTAAATGTAGTCAGGTGAAAAACTCCATCCCTTTCTATAACAGCCAGGAGATAACCAGATGTATGAGATCAGTTCACTCTCCTTAGTTTGACTTCAGCAAGACAGACACGTCTGCCGAAGTATAAATAATGTCCTCAAAAATATCCTCTAGATAATAAAGGTTTTCCAAACCTAGTTCATTTAACAAAGTAGCAAGTAATGGTCCTTGGTACATGCATCAACCGATGCAGTACAATGCAGCGACATGTGAGCTGGGAAAAAACATCTCGTGACGACGACTTTCGAAGCCAGGCTATGAATCGAAATCGCTCACGACCCAAAATCGATAGAGTTAATGAAAAAGTCAATTTACCTTGCTTTCAAGAAATACAGAAATATCACGCCTCCCGGCATGTGCAAATACACTAGAGGTATTATCCCGAATAAACGAAATATCCATAAGAGGACTACACATCCCTAACAGAACAAAAAAAGCGGAGATCCCCTCTTCAACGAGGCATCTCTTTCGCCATTCCAAATCGCTCACTCCACTAGTGGTGGGCGGAAACCGATCGACCAAGAAGCAAGACAAGTCATGCGCAGTCCAGCGCAAAATGACCACAGCTCAAACTTAACTGCATTCGATACCAACGCGAGAAGACAAATGCTTACCGAGAAAAGTGACTATAAATTTCAAGCAGTTGTTGCCCTTGCGTTATAAAATAGATATTGAAATAAAACGATGTTGCGAGAATTTATCACGCAACATATCACCACCTCCTCCCGATAAAAAAAAAAAAAAATGTGGAACATATTTTTTTTTTTCAATATCAAAGAGCATGCGATAAGCGGCTCAAAACGCACGAATTATGCGCTGATAATTAACTAAATTGCCAAACAATAGGCTAATTATAGAGTGTCTGGTGAGGATATACCTCAACAGAAAAATAAATATGTCTCAAAAAATATTCACATCGGGGAGGTGTCACCAACACACATCACGTTAGCATGTAAACACAATATACGTATGCAAGTTACTATAATCATCATTAAACAGCATACTCTAATATTGTCTTTAAAAATGGATGTACAAATCTGATAGGAAAATTTAAATAGTACATTCTTTGACATGTAATGACATAAGTACATAGTAAAGTTAAACTACATGACGATCCAGGACATATGCTCTGGTATTCCGAGGGTAAGTACACAATCTAGAACTCGTCATGCTTGATACTAGTAAGGTAAGTCCTCAGCTCAACAATGACATTCTGAGAAAGTACAAGCATTATAATGCTAATTAATAACTAATATGCTTCATAAGGTACAATACATTATTAATAATTGTGACTGTTTAGTAAACTAACGGCCCTTATATTAACTACTCAGTCCTCCTCTATCATCTTAAAAACGAACAGAAGAAGATGACAACAAAGCACGATAGTGTGTACATATAAAGTGAGTACAGATGTGCTAATCTATTGTAGTAATATAGGTGTGTTATGACTCTGTAATATATGGAAATATAGGACAGAAGTATTAGTTGGAGTCATGTGGGCATCTAGACAAAATGTCAGCCATCACATTATCCGCACCACGGATAGCTCGTACCGTGAAGTGAAAAGGTTGAAGAGCTATAGCATATCGAGTGGATCTCGAACTCTTCAAATTCTTAGTCTGAATAGCTGTAAGAGCTTTCTGATCAGTCTCTAGAATGAAATGTGCGCCCAGGAGGAATCTTTGTAGTTTTAGAATTGACCAAACCATCGCTAACAACTCACGGTCTAAAACCGAGTAGTTCCTCTCTGCCGCATTTAGTTTTCTAGAAATTACATAACAGGATGCAGAGTATTTGCATATTCTTGCATCAGTGCTGCTCCAATCCCAGTGGATGAAGCATCACTCCGAAGAACAAAAGTCCTATCAAGAGTAGGTAATCTTAAGATGGGAGGAGAAGAAAATATATTCTTGATTTGGTCTAGTGAAGATTGGCATTCTTCAGACCAACGGACCAGATTAGGCGAACCTTTCTTCAACAATGTTGATAGAGGTGCCATGATCGAAGATAAATTTGGAATAAATCTCCCATAAAATTGAATTAAACCTAAGAGACTCCTAACTTGTTTCTTCGTTTTAGGAACAGAGATGTTCAGTATTTTGGAAGTATTGTGGTCTTCTGTCTTCAAGAGACCATGACCAACACGATGACCCAGGAAAGAGATTTCACCAAAACCAACAAAAGCTTTAGAAGGTTTTGCTGTCAAATTATTCTCACGTAGAGTGGACAGTAAGTCATATAACCCTAAATAGTGATCTTCCCAGGTATCACTGAAGAGACAGATGTCATCTAAGTATGCGATGACATCCGAACGATGTGACAGAATTCGACGCATCATGCGAACGAAAGTGGCAGGGGCGTTCATGAGACCAAAAGGCATAACATTCCATTGAAATAGACCCCTAGGTGTAGAAAAAGCAGTAAGAGGTTTGGCATGCTCTGCTAAAGGCACTTGCCAATAACCTTTAGACAAGTCAAGTTTAGTGAAGAATCTAGAATTAGAAAGTCTAATCAGTAGATCTTCTAACAAAGGCATCGGTTCAGCGTCGAACTTTGTGACCTGATTCAATTTGCGATAATCAACGCAAATTCGTATGTTCTTATCCTTCTTCCGGACAATAACCATGGAAGAAGAATATGGTGAAGTCGATGGTTCAATTATATTTAATTGAATCATTTCATCCAATTCCTTTTCCACTTGCGACTGAAAGTGTATAGGAATAGGATACGGCCTAACCCTAATTGGATTATTGTCGGTAAGAATTATGTCATGTTCTATGACATCTGTGTGTCCAGGAATGTCAGTGAGAACATCCTGAAATGTTTGTAACATCGACGAGACTTGTCGATGTTCGTCACCAGAAAGATTAGGAGAAACATAAACGTTTTTCCAAGATTCCGTGGAATGTAATGGAACCACTGGAAGGGGAAGGTTGACATCAGAGAAGGTAGCTTCCTCATCCTGAATGACAGACAGGGATGAATAATGACCGTGAGGTGCAGGAGCATCATCCGTTGCCTGGAAAATAGGCAGCAAATAGTCCGGACGTTCGTGAAATTCCGAAAGCATGTTTATGTGGAAAGTTTTATGCTTTCCATCAATATCGACCACATAGTCAACATCGGAAATCCGAGAGACTATTGCATACGGACCTTTCCATGCAATAAGAAGTCTATTTTCCCTACTGGGGAGTAGGACGAATGCTTTGTCACCTGGACAAAGTTGTCGTAGACATCTATTCTTGTTAGCAAACTGCCTTGCCTTCTCTTTAGCAATTTCTGATGAAGCAGTTGCTAGCTTACATGCCTCAATGATCTTTTGTCTAAGAGCAATGACATACTCATATGAGGATTGAGTTTCATCGCTAATATCATCGGCAGTGATGAGATCGTGTAATAAAGACATAGGGCCGCGTGGACGCGCGCCAAAGACAAGTTCGAAGGGAGAAAATCCTGTGTGTTCATTAGGGACTTCTCTATAGGCAAAGAGAGCCGCGGGTAAAACCCTGTCCCAATCTTGAGGATGATCTTCAGTTATCTTACCAAGCAAAGTCTTGAGCGTTCTATTCAGACGCTCAACGAACCCATTAGACATAGGATGGTAGATACTACTGAGAGATCGTTCAATATGTAAGGTAGACATTACCTGTGACATAGTGTCAGATATGAGTTGAGTGCCATGGTCTGACAATATTTCTCTGGGGAACCCCAAGCGAGAAAATATGAACCAAAGAGCATCTGCGATATCTGTAGTAGATATGCTCTTAAGAGGAATAGCCTCTGGCCAACGTGTGCACATATCGACACATGTAAGGATAAACTGATGTCCTCTGGCCGACTTGACCTTAAAAGGGCCAATAATATCTATGGCCATTTTCTGAAACGGCCGAATAGGAATGTCAGCAGCCTGGATAGGCGCAGCATGTCGTGGTCCTCTAGATTTGACCTCCTGACATACCTTGCATGATCGGCAGTAAATACGAATGTCCTTATTGACAAAAGGCCAAAAGAAAGCCGCAAGGACTCTCGACTTCGTACGGGCAAAACCCATATGTCCAGCACATTGCGAGTCATGAGCATGTTGTAATATTTGGACTCTCATGCTCTTGGGAACAAGAATTTGCGAATGTGCCGACGTAGTCGAATCTTGTACCATACGTACAAGTACGCCGTTTCTCATTGCAATCCAAGATTTTCTATTTGTATCCTGATTCGGATCACCTTTCTTCGCAAGAACGAAGAATTTTTTTAAAGAAGGATCTTCTTCTTGCAATTTTATGAAAGAGTCACGAGTGATTACTAAGTGACTATCTTGGCTATCAACTTCATTATCACTATTCAGTGAAGTTTCGGGTGTTTGTAGAGCTTGTGCTCTTGTAACTACTGCATTTGTAGCTTGCATGTTATTATCTTCCCAAGCAGCAATCTGCTGTGGGGTACACTCCCTAACTCCGTGAATACGACCAATAATAAGGTCCGCAATAGGATTAGGTAAGAGACAAGCATGCACATCTCCAGTAAAGAAAGGAGTGGCAATGCGAATTACAGCAGTAGGATATTTTTCTAGAGTGCCGCCAAATGTGACACATTTAATAACCCTTCCTGTAGCACAAGATGGATCTACAAGCGATTGTCTAACACCAATAGTGGTGCATCCGGAATCGAAAAGTAGTGAGACCGGAGTATCATTAACAAGACCCTTATGTAGGATTAAAGAACCCCTCCCGTCATGCGCAACAGCAGCAGGAAGAGCGGGAAGTGGGTGACCACAAATCAAAGTAGTTATGGTACCCGGTTCGAATAAAGTACTGCATTGGGGGCATTTGTTTGCTCTCTCAAAGTCAAAAGCAGAACCAGTGACAGCGTCAAAGTTTTTACTATCAACAACATGATTACAGGCTCCCTCAGTTTCCTGTTGTACAGCATTAGCCTGCTGATATCTCTTTTTTTTGTGTTGAGATCTACCCCGACTATTATTACCTCTGAAGTTATCAAAGTTATTATTATCTCTGCAGTTATTATTGTCTCTATTGTAATTGTTATCCTGGTTCGAATTCCAGTTTCCACGATTACTATCATGTTCACATTGATGCGAACATCTATTTGTTTGGTTTTGAGGTCTTCGGCAGGAATAACCTCTATTACCATATCCTCTTTTGAAATGCCTATAATTATTAGGGTGATAGTAACGAGTACTATCAGGTTGTCTCCAATTCTTCGAAGAAGAATCACCATGAAATTGATTTCCATGATTTTGACAGAAATTACCGCTACTCTTTCTATCAAAATTTTGTTGGAATCTACGAGCAAAGTTTTGGCCATACGGAGCTGCCGAAGATACTGGTAAACCTTCTTTCACCTTAGAGTTACCCATGGTTATGTGTGGGTGCGCAGTTACGTATTGGCAACAGAAATCTTCCATTTCTTTTATTGTTTTAGGTTTACGTTCATGAAGGAAAGCAAGGAAAGACTCATTGACAGACGACATGACTTTGTCTCTAAGTATTAAGTCCATAAGTCCTTCATAAGTTTTTTCCGTCTTAGATAGTTCAACCCATCGTGAGAAAGTAATGCGTATTCTTGCAATAAACTCGGAGAATTCAACTCCATTTTCAGGTAACATGTTTTTAAATTGTAGACGATAGCCGTCTTCGTTAAGCTGATATTTCTTTAACAAAGCGGCCCTGACAACCTCATAATTGTTCTTGTCAGGTTCATCCACCATATTTAATATACTTAGAGCTTTACCTGTCAGTATCCCTGATAACTGATAAACATATTTTGCTTTGTCTATGTTATGAGCTGTACATGCTTGTTCAAATCTGTCCAGATAGAACATTATGTCATCACTGGAAGGACTAAATGTTGGTAACTTAATCTTAAAAGTATCATTATTAGCCTTCCCAGAAGATGAACCCTTGTTTGAATCATTACCATTACTCATGCTCGTCAATTTCAATTTTTCCAACTCTAAAGCTAAGACCTTTTCTTCATGTTCCATTTTTGCTTTCTCTTTCCTCTCATCAGACTCTCTCTGTAATCTTCTTTCCTCAGCCTGAGCCTCTTTTTGAAGTCTTTCATTTTCAGCTTCTTTTTCAAGTCTTTTATTTTCAGCCTCTTTTTCAAGTCTTTTATTCTCAGCTTCTAGCTGGAGTTTTCTTTCCTCAGCTTCTGATTCCCTTTTTTGTTTTTCCATTTCCATTTGGAATCTCTTTTCATCCACCTGCATCTGCAGTTTCTTTTGTTCAGCTTCCATCTGCAGTTTCTTTTGTTCAGCTTCCATTGCTTTATCATATCGAGCAGTTGCAAATTCTTCTAACTTATCACCAGTCTTCCCAAGCAATTTACCCTGCTCAATAAAGTGCTCAAATGTAGACATGTTATCTAACATATGAGTCCAAAACCTGAAATAATTAACTAATTTATTTCAAACCTAAGTGTAACAAGTCTTAATTAAGCACTTGTATATTCACATCACCTTATATTATCCCAGTCTCTGTGGGAAACAAGTCTCCAATCAAAGAACTTGTATATGAAATATCAACAATCAATTCTTGATCATAAGTGCACTTCTCATTCAATAGTGCACGACACTATTCATCATTCATTTATCATCAGTGTAGTAGTAACAGTGCATTAGCATAGCCCATTAACTAATTACTATAACTGTAAACAATGACTATGTAAACACATGCAGAATGTAAACATTGAAAATGTAAACAATACAAACAATGTAAACAATAACAATGTAAACAATAACAAAGATCAGCAACAATACAAAAACGTTCGCAGAAATCAACTAAAAATAAAGCAGAAATTAATGACATATCACAAAAAATGTGACGATATCTGCGATAGAATTAAACAAAATACATGACACCACAGTGTATAAACAAAAATGTTGTATGAAACTAAATTATAGACAAGAGTAGGCTAACAAATACAAACAAATCAAAACAAAACTAAAGAATGCGAAATAATAACGAAAACAATATTAAAACATGTCATCACAGCTAACATAAATAGCAACAGAAGTCGCTTAGCAAATTCCAGTATTGGAAATTTGCAAACCCTACAGAAAACGCTCACAATAGACGACCTCTATGACGTGGCATAATCTAACGAAGACACCACCCAACCGAGAACCCGCTGAAATATAAACATATAAATATACGAATAACATATAAACATATAACATATAGAATGAGATGATACACAGAAGACTCAGCAGAAGTATAAGGGCACAGTTTACATACAAACAGGCCACTTAACTTATAGGCTTCCAATCGTAGAACAGCAGAAAAAAACGGATGTCAATCAACGTCCTAAAGAGCGAAGCTCCAACGATGATGGCACATCTGAACTGCTTCCACTGCTAACACGATGGTACAAGAGCTTCTGAAATACTGTGTGTTGAGTTGTTTCGGCACTTGACCTTCTAATCCAAAAGTAAGTTGATGGAAATCGGTACTTGGCCTTCTTCAGAAAACAACCCGTTTCAACCGGCACTTGACCTTCACAAAAACGACAGCACTGGAACCTTGACAGCAGCAACTTGCTTGACTTGCGTAAAAGATAACAGCAGTCCGAGTTATCCGGCAACATGTAACAACGCCGGGTACTGTCAAATTCTTGTTTCCGTCAAAAAGTTGAAATTTTGACTTTTACCGGGCAACGCCGAGTACTTTGAAAATTTTGAAGATGTTGACTGTATTGAAGAATGTTAATTTCTTGAAGGATGCTGATGAATTCTTGTTGAAAATGAAGTGGGTAAGGGACCCCGTGTTTGCTGGTACCAGAATCAAACCAGCTTATGGCCACCAAATGATGCGTGATGCCATATGATGATGGATGGTATCCGCATGTCTGGTTTTGTGTGGTGTGCAGATGTGTTCAGTCAAAACAATGTTCATACAAAAATAACAGGGCAATCCACATAGGACGTCAGTAAACTCACGACGTATAAAGTCAATGATTCTTGTAACAGCCGTTGACGTTTTTTCTTCATTATTTATTGTGGACGCCACAGTGACAAAATGGTTACGCGAATATGTAGGCACATCAAACAGTCATTTTCACAGCAACATTCAATACAGCAATAGACGGTAGACAGCATTACAATGATGAGTCAGATGCATGTTATATTTCAAAGTGCTGTAAATGTAGTCAGGTGAAAAACTCCATCCCTTTCTATAACAGCCAGGAGATAACCAGATGTATGAGATCAGTTCACTCTCCTTAGTTTGACTTCAGCAAGACAGACACGTCTGCCGAAGTATAAATAATGTCCTCAAAAATATCCTCTAGATAATAAAGGTTTTCCAAACCTAGTTCATTTAACAAAGTAGCAAGTAATGGTCCTTGGTACATGCATCAACCGATGCAGTACAATGCAGCGACATGTGAGCTGGGAAAAAACATCTCGTGACGACGACTTTCGAAGCCAGGCTATGAATCGAAATCGCTCACGACCCAAAATCGATAGAGTTAATGAAAAAGTCAATTTACCTTGCTTTCAAGAAATACAGAAATATCACGCCTCCCGGCATGTGCAAATACACTAGAGGTATTATCCCGAATAAACGAAATATCCATAAGAGGACTACACATCCCTAACAGAACAAAAAAAGCGGAGATCCCCTCTTCAACGAGGCATCTCTTTCGCCATTCCAAATCGCTCACTCCACTAGTGGTGGGCGGAAACCGATCGACCAAGAAGCAAGACAAGTCATGCGCAGTCCAGCGCAAAATGACCACAGCTCAAACTTAACTGCATTCGATACCAACGCGAGAAGACAAATGCTTACCGAGAAAAGTGACTATAAATTTCAAGCAGTTGTTGCCCTTGCGTTATAAAATAGATATTGAAATAAAACGATGTTGCGAGAATTTATCACGCAACACGGGGCCATACCGGTTGAACTATGGGGTACCTCCCGATAAGCAAAGAGGGCGGCGTGCAGGTACTGGTCCCATGTATCTGGTTTTTCGTGTGCCAACTTTCTCAGGATCGACATCAACGTGCCATTAAATCTTTCCACTTGGCCGTTCCCTTGGGGGTGGTACACACTACAATGGAAGTGTTTGGCCTGGAAGATCCTGAAAACTTCTTCAGTTAGTTTCCCCTTGAACTGAGAGCCATTATCAGTCAAGATTTGATTGGGAAAGCCTAACCTTGTGAAAATTGTGAGCAATGCCTCTGCCACATGTTTAGAATCAATCGATGACAGGGCTACCGCCTCTCCCCACATAGAACAAGTGTCCACCAGAGTCAGAATGTAGCTGCTCCTTCTCTTGGTTCGGGTGAGAGGTCCCACAAGATCCACGGCAACTCTCTCAAAGGGTGTTCCCACTATGGGCATTTCCCCCAGAGTTGCTGGTGCAGTCCAATGTTTAGGTGCTACTCGTTGGCACTCTGGACAGGATTTTACATATCGTTTGATATCTTCAGTTATTCCTGGCCAGAAATAGTGACAAGCTATACGCTGTCCTGTTGCGCTGATCCCCATATGACCACTGAAGGGAATCGCATGCCCTAGTTCCAACACTTTAGTCCTATATGAAGTGGGAAGGACCAGCTGTCCGTGACCATTGGATTCAGATCCAGCCGTCCTATAAATCAGTTTGTTCTTCATATAAAATTCTCCCTTGCCTGGAGGTGTATGAGATTTGGGCAACTTCTTGAAACACGGCTTGAGTGTTTTGTCCTCAGCCTGTGCTTTCCTCATCTCATCTGGATGAGTATTTATTGGATTATCCTCCTCATTTTTAGACTGTGATCTGGTCTGCACTGTTGCCAATATCACAGGTCTCTTGGGATTCCCCAAGAAGACATATCTACACCCCAATATCAGAGGGTAGATTGGCTCATTTATCACTGCTGCTTTTATGATTCCTTCCACATATCGCGTTTTCACCTTTATCCGGGCGACGGGAAGTGTCATGGTAGCTACATCCTTGGTTGCAGTTTGAATCTCCACTGTTTCTGTGGTGTATTGATCGGCCTGCACCAGGTGAGAACTCACAACGGAATCGTAATCTAAACCGGTATCATATAAACACCTTATAGTGACACCATTACAGATGACATCTTCACAAACTGGGGGATGGTATGGTTCCTGTAGTTCTGCAGGTTTGACCTTTTTTTCCTTTTTCCCAGATGTCATAGCAGCACAATGAGGAGGTTTCCTTCTACAATGGTCAGTGTCATGATTGTTCATCTTACAATTTTTACACCACCTTTTTCCTTGGTTGAAAGATTTTCTTTCATCATATTTCCTTTCATCGAATTGTGGGGTTTTATTTTTATTGTCATACCGTGGCCTATCAAACTGGTGCTTACCTTTGTTTTGATCCCTAGGATCAAATTTATTAAAGTTCTGTGGTGCCCTAAAATTTTCCAACTGTTTCTTTTTGTTACCTGATACCTCTGCCTGAGCTGCTTGATACCTTTCAGCAACATTTAGCAACTCACCCAGCCTCTCTGCACCTTGTTCCATGAGAAACTTTCTCAGGTCTGGAGCCATGGACTCTCTTAGTTGTTCTATAAGGACCATTTCCTTAAGATCTTGGGTTTTCCCCCAGAGAAGTCCATTTCTCCAAGTATGTCTCTAACCGTGCAGAGAACTGGTGATAGGTTTCACCTGACAGTAGTTTAGCATTCCTAAATTGTTTCCTATAAAATTCTGCGTTCTTTTCATATCTTAACAAAAGAGCCTGCTTTAGCATGTCATAATTTTCCTGATCACCTCTGCTCATTTTGGCAAAAACTTCATAAGCTGCCCCACGAAGACCTTGAGATAACTTTAAGCTCCACCTTTCTCTCTCTAACCCATATGTGGTAGCTAATAGTTCATATCTATTTAGATAGCTCTCAATATCATCGTCTTTCTCAACAAAATGATCTAAATGAAAATTCATAGCTGATGTTGAGGCTCCCTGGCTAGCAGTGGCATCAGAGGCAAAGGGACTGGCACCATTTTCAGGAGCATGGCCTTGAAACTCAAACTCCCTTAGTCGTAACTCATGTTCCCTTTGTAATCTTTTATCTTCTGAATCCCTTTCTGCAGCTAATCGCTTGTCTTCCCTTTCTGCAGCCAATCTTCTTTCCTCTACTTCCAATTTCTTAGCCTCTTTGTCAGCCTCAATCTGCAACCTCTTAGTCTCAGCCTCAGCCTCAAATTGTATCTTCTTAATTTCCTTTTCAGCCTCTAACTTTCTTTCGGCCTCTTTTTCTAATCTTCTTTCTTCCCGTTCAATATATTTGTCACATTCAGCAGTGACATAAGAAATCATAATTTGCCCGTCCATTCCTAACTCTTTCGCAGTCTGTACAGCAGCAGATCGAAATTTTGCCAAGTCGGCCATTGTCTAACATGCAATTGTAACAATTCAATCTATCAATAATTATCTAAGGACACTACAGGCACTTAGAGCTCAACCTTATTTATTTTCACCCAAGGATACTTTTTAATTTCTATTATTCCCTGAAGTGAATTACCCCCAATATTTTTAATAGGGAAAGATTCAAAATCCCGAGAGCGAGACCCCAATATATGTGGTAAAGTGGGATATTATAAATATTTATAGGGGACTTAGTGTACTGACTGAGATCAGCTGTGAAGGTATCTGTATCTAATAAGTGTAGTGTATTACAGATGACCTTACTTGCTACCACATATTTATACCTCAGTCAGAATTATTCTGGAATATTGTGATGACTACGTTGAATGTCTAGGGTTTTGTAAATGATGAAGTGTAAGTCACAACAATAACAGACAGATAAACAATTTAATTTATTCCACCACACTTGACAACAGTTTGACACTCACATACATATAACACTCTATGAGACTATCTTAAATGAGTCACTGGTAAATTTTCAAATATCAATATGTATTAAGTACTTTTCATTAATATATAGGTGTCCTGATTCAGATACAAAGTGAACCAGGAATCACAATCAATTTTAATTACAAGTTATATGTACAGAATTTATCAATATGAATCTTGTAGTGACATATTTTATTAATATTATCTTATGTGTGTCAGTTGTGTAGTGGTGCTATGAGGTAATACTGGTTTTGTTCTTTCAAGCTATGTTGTTATTTGTCATCATGACTTCAAGTGTTTGTTTCTGTTGGAACTAGTATTGGAGATGTTCTCAGTTCCGTTCATTAAAACAATTAATTTCCCCTCTTATTTTTACACAATGTCAGTTTAAGATGGGGTTACATAATGTTGAGCTCCGCTGGCCACATAGGCTTATCTTTCGTGATGGCGGCAGGAAAAGACTCCTCTGCTCGAGTGCTCCCCTGTGTCCTGGAGACACCTCACTGTTTGCTATATGGACCAAGGAGTATGCTGTCCGCCTCTAAATTCAGCAAAGCTCTGACCAGGTGCTGCTCAATAACTTTAGGACCACAGTCCCTGAAACAAGAAGGTTGTACCTCCTACTTCAGAACTAATTTATACTCTATTTCTACATTGAGCACAATACATAACAAACACTGAGTTCAGAGCGGTAGGCCAACTGCTATCTTCATCTGAAACAATTTTCACCAGTATATTCCTCCCTAATGGTTATTACGCCTCTGCAATTCCAGCATTATTTCTTTCTAGTCAATAATATAGGTGTCAGTGTACTGTTTGGCAATTCCATGTAGTTTTACTTTCCTCCGACACCTTCTGTTCAGGCTGGAGCATTATATAGGCTTTACCTCATGTTCGCTACTGAACCACACATATATACAGACATAAATTATCAATTTACATTCAATTTTCATTAAAAGATATCAAATATTTCAAGCTTACCACAATTCATGGAAATAATACAGAATTACGCTGACTGGCACTGAATATAGCACAATTTCGATCTGCCGATGTCCCAGGCTTTTATTTAGAAAAATATGCACTGGCGCTCAACGCACTGGTTCTGTAGTAAGTTTATTTGCAAATGTGGTGTTGACCTGACACCTCTAATTGACTATATTGGCAGGTCTAACCAATCATGCCATGTTTACACAGCTTTTCAAAAAAAGTACTCCTACTCACGTTTCCCCTAACAACAACGAAGTAGTATTTATAGTCCGACTAATCGTGTTTAGCCTTACATTTATTTTCCGCCAATCAAATAGGAGGTAACATGTCAGCATATTTCCGTACAATGGTGTGTTGAAAATCTGCCACTGAGCGATTCTGATTTGGGTGTTGTCTGACATCCCTCACTATTTCTTTTGGCTATAATTTGGTAATTCCTAGACTATTTGCGTAACGTTTAACATATTCTTTGTCAGCAAGTCCTAAGGAACCCAAAATATACAAAATGTAATGGGGCTAAGGGGCTGCGTTCAAAATATGTATTTTCCAGGATAGTCGTGTAGTTTTTTTTTATTTTTTATGTTTAGAACCGCCACCTGTCCTGCTGTACTGTCAGACTAATGTCAGGATTTAAGACATAAAACAGTAGAATGTCAGGTTTCCTAATAAGCGTTTTGTAAGTTTTTAAAACCTAACTCTCTTGTGTGTAGTGTTTTTTATCACTGTCGATTTGAAAAAAAAGCTAGTGCTTGTGGCCTTACACGCGTGATGGTAGTAATTGTGTAGCGAGACGCGTGTTTAGTGTTGCATGCTTTCAGCCCCTCCCTTCTTTCTATCTTTAGTCCATCTGTCTTTCGTTTTAGGTAACGTAGTGTATAAAAAGACATGAATGGAATCTCAAATCTAGGTCATCTTGCGTATCTCAAGGTTTTTCTTAGAAATGGAGTACATATTTTATCGTAGAAAGCGGGTATTGAAGCAGTAGGCTTTTACTATCAACGTGAAACGTTACAATTTGTAGACGAATGAGAAAACAAGGGGGATTTCGAGTACAGTCATTGTGACAGCACTGTTCTTTACCATTCTTCTTTCCTTTTATTGAATTTATGTGTTAGGCTTTACATTTACCTGATAATTTATATATGTGGATTAGAATATTTCACGACAAAGGTTAGCACTCTGTTACAGAATGAACAGTATTGGTACTCTATGAGACCCAGTAAAGTAAACAAAATTTAGACAAATCAGATATATGGATAGTTTCCAGCAAACAAGAAAGATACTCACACACTCTCTCAAACAGTGGCCACTCTCACACTCTTACCTAATTGCCCGGTATGGTAGGTCTGTAATATCCCTTGGTAATAGAATTAGTCCATGAATATATTATCTATTTCACTTAATATTCGGTCATCCCAGTTGTCGCAAATCCAAATTGACCCCAGTTCATCCTCAGAACTAACTAGTGAGGTGAACGCCTAATATGGTGCTTCTCCTGGATATAAGTGTTACTACAAATAGTGAGAACTGTTAGAGTTCTTGAGGTTCACCCTTTTACCGGGAAAATACTTCCAGTATTGGGAAACATCTGGTTGCAAAGAATATTGTTACATGTGATGATGATGGTTCTTCTATCGGCCAACTCTGTGTTAGAGCGCCGATTCTGCACAGCGTATATATCTAGGGAGATACTCCACTGGAATTACGACTGTCAGGAGTCGGGAACGATAATAATGTTATAGGTACACTGCTGTTGCTAGTAACAAATATAAATCTGCGAAGAATACAAGAAAACATTTATGAAAAAATGCTACTACTGTATATACACACAGACGGAGACAAGACGATCTCTTCTCCACTCCGTCAGTCCTGACTAGGTTTAAAAGGCACATGGTGTTTCCTTACGCCTATACGCTAGCAGACGTCGCTGGCGCTGAGTTCGATTGGGCTGAGTTATGTTAACTCGCCCGCCCCTGCTCGCGCCGGCGGTCAGCGTAGTGTTAATTATTATTTAATTTCTCCATACGCGCTCCCTAAACAATGATCGCCTGTCATTAAATAGCTATTAAATTGTCGGCGTCTGTTAGTTCTGTCGTGTGGTATTAAAATAATTGACACTATAATAACAAATATACACAATGAAATATAACGTGTATTTTTATACTCCCACTATCAGTCGCTTTAATGCCTATCAGTCCGGTCAGCTAAACCTTCGGGTTTATCTCTCTCCTGTAGAGATTAAGTGTCGCGTCTGCCTACACTGTTAACCTAATTACCGTCTAAGGTATGTGGGTAGCGGGTGGCGTGATTTAACATTTTAATTGAATATCTGGTATGAAATCGCTAAGCGTTACTTTATTTCACTCGTTTTACTAGCGAGAAAAATCTAAGTGAAGAATAAATGTTAAGCTATCACTTTTTAAATCATTAGCACTATTATCCTTTTACCAGAAAATTCAGAATGAAAACTCTCCACGAATCAATACATCATATCCACAAGAATTGGGTTCTAGGACTGCGCGCTAGAATATTCAAAACTCTGACTGACTTCTGATAGTTGGGTTAAGAAAACAGCAGTATATATATATCATTAGATTGCTCTGATCTCTAATGTTGTTAATT
Source organism: Oreohelix idahoensis (assembly GCA_024509875.1). Taxonomy (NCBI): domain Eukaryota; kingdom Metazoa; phylum Mollusca; class Gastropoda; order Stylommatophora; family Oreohelicidae; genus Oreohelix; species Oreohelix idahoensis. The sequence continues at coordinate 347,510 of JAMPIV010006310.1, read as the reverse complement.
TAACGCTACTGTGAGAACGAAGAATTCAGAAACTAGCGCTCAAGATGAAAGCTTACGATTCGGCTACCAGAATCTCTTGTCTGGCGCTGTTGATCGACATCAGAGGCTTTACTTACGGTTAACAGGTTACTCTTTAAAATGCCCGTGTCTCGAGATCAAAAAGAACAGGGGATTATAAACTTCCCTTGAGTAAAACTTTAAAAGGGTCTGTGTTTCGTCTTTCTCACGTGCTGTCTGTCTGAGAGGTATTATGATTGACAGATGAAGCTCGCGTGAGTGGACGAGATAAAGAAACCTGATTTGCTTTCCTGTTATGACTGACAGGTCACGAAGTTTGTAAACACTGTGTTAGCTCGTGTTAAAAGAAAAGAGGCGTGACGAAAGAGTAGCCGTGTAAGTGAAGACATTATAATGCATGTATTTAGCTAGCTAATCACAGAGCAGCTAGGAGGTTACAATAGGCTGTCAGATTACTGTAGACTTTTTTCCATTACACGTCACACTATCCCTATATTTCTGCAAATAAATGTACATATATGTATGTCAACATTTAAAAAAAAATATATTTCTTAAAGATAAAGCTCACTGGGACCTCACCTTCCTACTAATGTTTGTGTAGCATCTTTGTGATACAAATATAAAACAACCTTTTTTTTTTTTTGAACATTACACATTTTTCTGCAGCAAAATGTTTAATATAAATTCAGGTTACATAATAAGCGCCGCACCACGTGCTCGCGAGCCGCGCTATGTCCACCCTGGGTATATATATAATCATTCAAAGCTAATGAAGTACCAGACAATTGCAGTTGTCGAAAATGTCTTTTGATGTTGTCTCTGTCATTCATCCATAGTTGGTGATGGTCTGAAACCGTTCAGAAGACAAGTGTGACGACGAACCCTTCTCGTTATTTGTAAGAGGATTCACTTCCAGCGACCTCGGAGTTTCATGACAAGGGGCATCGTCTTCTTGCAGTCTGCGCGCCGTGCAAGCTGATCTTAAGTCTATATCAAGAGCTCTCAACCTGAGGTGCGCGTACTCCCAGGAGGGTACGAGAAGCTCGTCAATGGGGGCACGGAGAATATTTAGTAGATAACTATATTTCGCTATTAAAATATTCCAACAATTTTAGTGTTAATGAAAAAAAAAAAAAAAAAAAAAAGTTCGGATTGGAGAGACAGCGACGAGAAATGTTCTCGATAAAATGCAAAAGACAAACACAGGCTTAACATGATATGCAGGTATCGCTTTCAAAAACTGTACAAAGAATAAAAATGTTGGTTGACAAGGAACAGAATCAGGGGTTTCACTAATCTGTGTCACTGAGTTCTGGAAAACATTTTGCGATACTTAAAATGTAATGTACCGAAATAAAGTTTACTTGTGAAATTGTCACATGTGCATGGTAAACTCTATAATTTATTTTAGCTGGAAAAAGGTACGTTGCCATCTTACTGTGGCCCCCTAGAAATATGGCATGGCCCCCTGGAGGGCCATATGGCCCACGTTGAGAATCACTGCTCTAGAAGCAACTAACCTGTATAACCAGACATGCCTTCGACTGAAACCCACAAGGGAAGAGAAGGGCTGGGAGGCCAAAGATCTCACGAATAAGAACGTAAGGGGATAATACCAAAGCAACTGGTATCTCATGGGCAGGTAGAAGATGGCACAAAATGGAAAACGGCGACAAACAACAGTTTCATCTCTTTGTTCCAGAGGGAACGAAAAGAGATGGATGACGACGGATCATTTCTTGGGATAAAATTTGCCGACAGGGAATTTGGAGTGGGATAGGTATTTTAAAAAAAAACAATCAGGAACATACCTGATCGACTCATTTTATATGTATACATTTCAGTTTCGTTTATGCTGAGACACAAAGAATTCAAACTGGTGTCAACCTAACGCCCTTTCCTCTGCAGTTTTCATCTAATTAACTTTAATAGCACATTTCGGGCCCGAAGACTTCAGCCTATATTCACCTAGTACGTTTGCTTCGACTTATTAACAAACCAGTGCTATATTTTACGGATGATAAAGTAACTCTTCCGCTATTATCGGCGACCATCTGTATTGCATTGTTAAGCCAGTGGTTCTCAACCTTCTTCTGTCAATCATCCCCTTACGTAATAAAGTCATTGACGAATGCTCCCAGGCTTTCCGTACTATATTTGGAGGTTCCTGTACTGTACGAGATTGTCAGTATTTGCGAGATAAAAAAAATGTTCTTTACGCACGTTAAAGAATATTTTATTTAACCCCGTACTTTTGTGTAAAAATTTACAAATTTTGGAATTCGATTTATTTTCGTCCAAACAACTACATTTGGAAAGGCTTTGGTAGATAATGATATTGGCGGCTTAATGGCACCATGACAGACTCTTATGTGGGCTACATTTTTATGCTTACACTTAGCAAACGTCATTTGAACTTTGTTCTTTCTGATTTTCGACGCAAAAGATTTGATTATTGCTAGTGCTCTATTGTCAGAATCCAATTACTGCCACGTGCTGCTGCACGTTAATTGTCTAATTCCTAATTCTTAAACATTGAAGTTTTTCGTTGACGGAAACAGAGAAAACAGTTTGTCTATCACCCGTGTGTTACCGGGGCCCGAAAGGGGAGCAAAGAATAGTAACACTGTACCCTACCATGCATGTCGTAAAAAACGACTAAGGAGGGTTGGGCATGGGGCTGGTTACCCCCATCCCGTAACAAACTTTTTACACACAAAAAAAAAAAAATTCAATAGATATGGACGGATGGCACAGGACAGGAAGACTTGGCATGTGTTTGTTGAAAGCCTATGCTCATCGGGGAGCTAAAGGGTATTGATTAATCAATGATTAAAACAGAGAAAACAGTTTGTCTATCAGAAGAAGGAAGGAAAATATCTCGTTGCTGATTTGTACCGATACTGCAAATTATTTAGCCTAGTCATGGAGCCAGGAACTTCTTTTTGCCTTAGTTAAATTACATTTTTTCTCCTCCTGGTAATTTACGATTAATATAATTCAATATCAGTGGCGTGCGACCTGTATTGAACGGTGTGTGCTGCAGATTGAAAGGTATGAATGCCTGTTTAAATAATAAAAAAAATTTAAAAAAAAACACGCACACATACACATAAATGTTTATTTTATTTTAAAAATTGTACTATTTATACACCTGCTCAATCCTTCGTTAAAATATTAAAATAATAATACTTTGAAAAACAGACGAGTCTACAGAGTGCTACAACAGGTGGAAAATTGTAAAAGGATCACAGACTACCGAGTGAAGGATATTCTGAAAATGTTATGGCCAGGGTAGACTCTAGAGAAGTTGCTTTACACAAAAAAATCAAAATAACGCGCCCATATTTTACTAGACCTTGCACAGACAGATGCAGACTCCTTAATAATAGGCAGCTCATTCCCACAATAGGGGAGAAATTGATTCTCAGAGTTGATTGACAACATAGCAGATTTGATGAAAATTAAGGCAGCCAAATGGTTGCAGAACGGAAGCATATATCTATGAAACCATCACCATCATCTTTCTTAGCGCACCTTACAGAGCACGGAGCCATTAAATGCAGCTGATTCCCTTGCAGGAAGCCTGCACCAAGTAGCTACATATTTTTGCAGCCACTTCTATGACATTTGTTTTACATGATGAGGTTGGCAGCCTCATGCACAATCCCATATTACTGGCATTGGACAGCGTGCTTGAGGGTGCTGCAACCTATTCTTTCTTTGGCTGGTCAGAAACCCTCGAGAACTACACGGGACGTATCTTTGAAATACATATAAAATATGTGCCTGACTATAGGATTATACATATACAAGGTGATTGAAAAAGTCGCTTCTTAGTTGACAATTTTTACATACTCACGTGTACCCACTGGATATACATGAAACACATGTCAAAACAATGACCAATTACTGTCATTTGGCTAATAAGTTTTAGTATTATTAACACCCCCCCCCCCTCCCCGAAACGAAATAAAACAAAACGCAATTTAAAACGGTCAATAAACTGACGTTGCAAGAGACAAGAAAAGCCTGCAGGTATGATAGCATGTGTTGAACAAACCGGATCTCACATACATACATACATACATACATACATACATACATACATACATACATACATACATACATACATACATACATACATACATACAAACAAACCAGTAAGAAGAGCTACAAACAATGAAGGAGGAGGAGGCATATACGTAAAAGTAAAGAATGCAAAGGAAATCCATATATCAGTTGCCACTGGGGGAGCCGCGCTAGTGTAATGGTAACCACACTGCGCTGGCGATCGGGTGATCCAGGTTCAAGCCCGGGCGAGGACATTTGAATCAGTGTCGTCGACCGGGACTTGGACTGGATTAATTCGAGCCCTAGCGAAGACATTTGAAGATGTGTCGTCGACCAGGGACTGGCGGCTCCTGAGCCGGCTCAGCTCTAATGGGTACTTTCCGAATTCGGCGAGTATCTGCCTGAATGGCGAGTGGACACCTGACAGAGTACAGGGAAAAAAGGAATACTCACGTAAAAATCAGTCTCAGGTTAGATATACTAACCGGAGATTCTCGGCTCGAGTAATAGCGGGCGTACGTTAAAAAAAAAAAAAAAGTTGCCACTGGAAAATTTTAAAATAACCCCAAAGATGGGGGCAAATACACACACACACACACACACACACACGCGCGCGCGCGCGCGCACTCACGCACGCACGCACACACACAGGAAAACAATACCAAAGCCACCAAGGAAAACAATAAAGTTAAAGCAAAATAATCATAACTGTCTTGAGAAAAATAAAAACAACGAATAAGACTGACTCTGGGGAGCACACATGAAAGACAGTTATAAATTGAAGAAAGTGGAAGTACAGTGGATTTCTGGCCACTGCAAGATATATTCAAATAGAGAGTCAGCTAGACTTGCCAAAGAAGCAACATGCAAAAATAAAATCGAGGACAGGACAACATATGATTATTTAAAAGCAGCAATTAAACATGGTTTCCAAGAAAAATTGCAGAGAGAACACATAGAAGTAACAGATGTATACTATTCCTCATCGAGAAGATATCGTATGATAATTTTCAGACTGAAAACGACACTTAAATGTCACCCGTAAAAGAATAAGAAAAATTGGATGCCAGACATGAGTCTATGTGGAGAAGAATAGCAAACATGCTCTCTAAACAACATCGGAGGAGCAGATTGATAGACTGGCTTTTATTGCCACCAACCTCTTGGGGAAAAAAAAAACTGTATGGCGATTAGGGAAGTCTGAGACAGACCCAACTTTATGAGAGAAAAGGTATGGTTATATGAGAGCGAACGATGATGAAGAAAAAAATAGAAAGAAATTCACCGTCCTCTGAAAATTAAAAACGTACCTGGGCCATCATCGACCAGGTTGGGAACTGCTACGTTGGACTATCTTGAAATGATACAGAAGGCGGTGCTACTGAATCTTATCGATTTTACAAAGCGCATGCGCCAAAGGACTTCCGTTTTAGTGTGAAAATATTTCGTTTGGAAATAGCTGAAGAAAGTGTATATCTCTTTGGACCAGCTTTGATAACATTTTCGATAATTTCATTCCAAATATAAACTCAGAGCATCCAGTTATTGTACGTTCTTCGGTGTAATTTACCTTTGGACTGTTATCACAGAGAATTCTTAAAATAGTTCTGTGAAAATAGAAGTTCATTTGAATTGAGGTTAACTCAGCAGTAGACTCGTGAGTGAACTAAGTGCAAAACAGTGAACTGTATAATGTGCAATGTGTGCTTTATCTAATAAAACGGCGGCCAGTGGGAACACAATGGAGAGTTGACAAGGCTGGTTAGTTCAAAGAGATGCCCTATTAGAGGAATTGCTCTGATAACTTTTCATTAAGGTAACATTGATTTTTGTTTTATTTAATAAATGTTTCACTTGCTTCTTGCGCATGAATACCACGGGTCCCAGACACCAACAAAATGGCCGGCCTGCGATGACAGCAGTAAACGTTGCAATAGATTAATATGGTTTGATGAAATGTACCGTAGTTTATTTCACTTGAAACATTGTCTGCTCTGAAGCGTAAGGATGCGCCCTGAAGATTCTGTGTAAATATTTTCCCCTTTCTTTACATTTCTTTAAGCATACTTTCCTCCATGCGCATTCATCCACACCCCCATTGCCAACAGATTGATATCGTATTAACACCGATACTCATCACTGAAGTAAGACCTTCAGGTACATCTCACATTACGTAGTCAAAGGAGATACAGTACACTACCCAAATCCACATAGCCTACACATTATTTTATATAAAAGCGAATGCTGCATTATGTTACCTTCATTTTTTTTTAGTTTCACTTAAAAAATAACAATATGCACTTATATCAATATAGGCCTACCCCTTCGGTTGAAGAACTGTTTGGCGTGTCTTTTTTTTAATTTTAAACTGATGATGAGAAATATCCCATTCAACCTTTATAGGGTTATAATTCAGATATATAGTGTTTTCAAGTCCAGATAGTTTGTACAATTGGCAACATGTGAAAGTGGCATCATATCTTCCAAAATAATTCAGAGACACTGTAATGAGTAAGAGTTAGGTTTAGGAATCCAAAAGCCCTTATGATGTTGGTGACGTATTTGGATGACATTGGACACCATCCCACAGTTCCTCATTTCAACCTGCCTCATCTTATAAAACAAATTTTTACAGAAACCACTGCTACAAGAGCCTGGGAGCTTTTACACTCAGGCTTCCTGCAAGGGAGGCTAGTGTAGCAGACCCCATGCTTCTTGAGCAAAAATAGAATGAATGAATATCATAGTTTGGCACTGTTGTGAATAGGCAGTTTTCAGTAGAATGAATGAATATCATAGTTGGGGACTGTTGTGAATAGGCAGTTTTCAGTAGAATGAATGAATATCATAGTTGGGCACTGTTGTGAATAGGCAGTTTTCAGTAGAATGAATGAATATCATAGTTGTGCACTGTTGTGAATAGGCAGTTTTCAGGACGAATCACTTCAGAATTCAAGTATAGTATTACATCACACATAGTATGTGATCGTAGAGCAAAAATTAAAGTTGGTTGAAATGAACAATGGGCTGTGTGTTCAATACAGCCTTATAAAAGAATTCAGAAACACAGTAATAAGGGGTAAGGGTTAGGTTTAAGAATCCTAACCCTGACCTTAATCCTAACCCTAATGGTGTTGGCGACTTATAAGAATGACATCGAGGAACACATCCCACTGTTCTTCATTTCAACCAGTTAAGTTAAAGAAAACATAACGAATGTTCATCCTTGTAGAGCTAATGTGTTTCTTCAAATTTAGAACTGCTGTTCATGAGTTTTTGTGAAACAAACTGATTGATACAGTTTTTGCATTAATAATGGACTGAGTGTGAGGGCCACAATATTTTATTTGGCATATATGATGGGAATGAAGAGTCAGCTTCTAAAATTGCAATGATACTTAGTCATTTCTCTTCTACCCTGGGGTGTAGAGGTTTGCCAGAGAGAGAGAGAGAGAGCGCCATACTATCCTTTTGGCTGTCTTCCTTCTGGCTTGGTTCCAATCTAGTCCTTGGTTGTTCAGAGATTACCTAATGTTATCCTCCCAGCGAACTCTGGATCATCCTGGATGTCTGGATCCCTGACTCTTAGTTTACCTTATGTGGTAGCAGAATTTCTCCCATTCTTCAGACATGGCCAAACCATTGTAATTGGGACTGCTTTACTTGGATCTGCAGGGGCTGGGTTTTGAGGTCATGGCATATTGTCTGGTTGCAGACCATGTCTCTTTTTGTTACTTCAACCACATTCCTCAGATACCTCATTTTTGAGGTTTGGAGCTGGCTTTTGTGGGTTGTAGTCAGGGGCTGGGTTTTGAGGTCATGACGCATCGTCTGGTTGCAGACCATGCCTCTTCTTGTTACTTCAACCACCTTCCTCAGATACCCCATTTCTGAGGTTTGGAGCTGGCTTTTGTGGGTTGTAGTTATTGCCCATTACTCGCATCCAACAGTCAAGACTGGAACATTGGTGGATTGGTATACAGCCATTTTTGTCTTCTTGCCAGTTTCTCTTTTGCTGAGGAATCCTCGATTTATGGCCTGAAAAAGTCTCCCAGCTGCTACTCTTCGGGTAGCCAACTCTTCTTTGATGTATGCCTTTGAGTGTTTGTCACCCCTCTATTGACCTTATACTGGACCATCTCATTTTCATTCTCACTTTAGTGTGACGTGTCCATGCTGTTGGTTAAAGGAGCATCAACATTTATATTATGTTTTCATCACATCATTCATCTGTTTGTTTCTGCACACTGTTTTGCAACAGTCTCTAATAATTTCATTTATTTTTATCTTCTATCTGTCTCATTGGTTAATGTTCAGAAACATCTCAAGTTGCATGAATTATACATTAAAAGCTCTTTTGCGTTGGTTAATGCTTTTAGCATTCTGAAATCTTGTTATACTTCTTCTTCTGCGTTCGTCCTAAAAAGGACGTTTGTTACGTTGTGTCGCCATTTACAGCAAAGCTGCGATATTTGCTGACCCTGACGCAAGCAGTCAAGCTATGAGTCGCTGACTGCATTCATTACTTTTGATGCGTCTTCGGTCCCATTTGTTATGCTAACCTCCTTTACTGCCTTTGAGATGAGAACAGAATGTTTCCAGGTCAGAACTTAATGGTTTAAGTTTGCTATTATTTTTGTCCCTTGATTGCTCACTGGAAACACTTGAGAAAGTTCGCTGTGACTAAATTTACACTTCATGAGATTCATATTGACAGTGAAGCCATTAATTATTACTGTTGCTTTGATTATTCATTTTGTTTCCTCACAGTTCGACGTTAACTTAATTTTATCTGTAATATGTGTCAAGAGATATGTGACATCAATTTACCTTATTTCAATTTGTTTTATTCATTTTAAGACAAGTTCAACAGAAGCAAAGCCAGAAGTTTTATAGGGTCAAGAGATGCTGAGGAAGCTGCAGCCATACAAAGAAGCTAACAGAGATATATAAGCAATTAAATGGCCTTAGCAAGGACAAGAAGGGAGAATTGCTTAGCAGCATAAAAAAGTAAATAAAGTTGCACCATTTGACATACTTCTAAATAGAGCAGTTACACAAGATCCCCCAGAAAAGCCAACATAAAATGTTACAATTTACTTGTGAGAAACCAAATGAGAACGGAAGTGATATAGTTCACACTGATGGAAACGCTGCTCCTAGTAGAGGCCATCAAAGCAGACATTAACACCTCTACAGAGGTATTATAAAAATTACTTGATAAAGTCAGGGAGAAAGAAGAAATATTAATAGACTGAAAGGAAGGATGTGTGTTCAAGTTGCCAAAGAAATGAGATTTGAAGGAATGCACAGAATACTGTGGAGTAATGTTGCCATCTGTGCCAAGAAAAACATTAAACAGAACATCCTAGGGCGATAAAAAGAGGTGAAACACATGCAGTTGATAGAAAAGCAGGTTTTTGAAGAAACAGATTCTGTACAGAACAGATAGTCAGACTGTTAGTTTAGTTGAACAGAGCTCACCACTTTCATTGGGACTGGGGACAAATAAAAAGCATTGAGCAGTTTAGATAGAGGATCACCTTAGAAACTGATGAAGCAATATGAAGTCTCTTTAATCTCACCACCCTAATAAAGAAAACGATATACAGAATTCTTTCCTAAAGGGCAACTCACAAAACCCCTTGAGGTAAGAACGGGTATGCAGCAAAGATTCTTCTTGTCATCATTTCTCTTCTTAAACTGACTATTTACTAGGTTGTTATTGCTTGTCAGAATCAACATCTTTGCACTTTGTTCCAACCCATAAGTGATCAGTCTCCATCAGCATATGTTGAATGGTATAAATGCTGATTGTTCCTAAAAATGTGCTAGACATGATTATGAAAACATCAGCCAACAGAAATGTAATTCAGTGGACTCTGATAAAACACAACGTGACAGTTAGATTTGGCAGAGGACCTGGCCCTTCTGTCCCAAAGGCATAACCAGAATAACTACATACTAGGCAAAATGAGAATGCTTGATGAGAGATCACAGCAGTTAGTCTGAAAATACACCGGGAAAAGACACAGAATGAATGCAGCAAATGATACCCAGATTGTACATGTAGAACCTTCCAAACAAGTTGTATACTCACACATGGAGCACATAATTAATACTCGACTAATGTGGCGTCTGGAGGGGGGACATCAATTGGCCCCACGGCGGGCAGGATTAGGAGTACGCGGGTCCACTGGGGACCGGATCGCTTATATAACTCAGAGGATTGAGGACGCTTTCCAAGAAAAAAAGCACACACTGGTGGTTTGGGTAGACTTAGAAAAAGCATTTGACAAAGTGTGGAAAGATGGACTCAAGGTCAAGCTGCAAAGAGATGAAGTGTGTGGGAGAATGTTCAAATGGATCAGCCATTATCTTGAGAATAGAACGGCCGGAGTCCAGCTACGGGAACAGACCAGTGGGAAGATGGTGTTGGAGCGGGTGTTCCGGGGGGGGGGGGGGGGGGGGGTCCTGTCGTCCACGTTGTTCCTCACATATGTAAATGACATGTCAGAGAATATTGCAGGGGGAACCCACGGAGCCTCCTTTGCAGACGACTTAGCTCTGTGGATCTCAGAGGAATATATCACTACGGCAAGCATTCGGATGCAGCAAGCCCTAACATCATTGGGGGAGTGGGCTGGGGCGTGGCTGGTAGATAAATGAGGGGACGACATCATTCACAGTGTTTTCTCTCTCGGACAGGCCACGGATCTCCGAATTGGTGCTAGATGGGAAGGGTCTACATCTGGATGACAACCCAAACTACCTAGGCATTGCCTTTGATCGCCGCTTGACTTGGAAAACCCAGATTGAGAAAGACAGGACAAGAGCAAGGCAGAGAATGGCAATCATGAAAAAACTTGCTGGCACGGGTTGGGGAGCGGACGAGAGAGTGCTGAAGAGGCTATATACTGGGCAAGTGAGACCGGTCTTAGAATGTGGCGCGGCAGCTAGGTCGGGCTTTGACAAAGTGGACAGAACCCAGGGCCAAGCAATGAGAGTCATGACAGGGGGCATGGGGTCGGCACCCTTAAAAGAGTTGGAAAGGATTGCTCACCTCCGGCCTGTGGGGGATGGAGGAGATAGCAGAGCCCAGCAACAAGCCGAGAAATTCAGGAGGCTGATAGACCACCCAATGCACCAGAGAATGAATGGACTTGGAAGGGGAGGGCTGAAGCGAGGCAGCTTTGTAGAGACAGTCAAGACAAAGATGAGAGCAGACCCCATGGACGCAATGTGAACAGCTACGCCAATATGTACTGCACACAGGCTACCAATTTGGAAACAACAGTGCTTCCCTGAGGTGATGGAAAGCGTTCCTGGTATTGAGAGAGGGAACAGCCAAAATGAAACAGAAAGGAGAGTCCTAACCACAAAATATATAGAGAAACATTGCCCAGGCGACACTTGGGTCCATGCGTACACGGATGGATCGGCTGCTAATGCAACAGAGGATGGGGGTGGAGGAGTCTTCCTGAGCTTAAGCAATGGCACACGGAAGGGGATAGCGGTCGCGGCGGGAAAGTTTTCGGGTGGCTTCAGAGCGGAGGCCTTAGGGACTGCATCAGAGGTTCTGGTGACAGGGGAAAAGGGGGGGGGGGCCCCTCGGAGAGATCAGTGGCTGTCTTCTCAGATGCGCTGTCAAAGATTGCAGCGCTGAGGGGTCAAGGTGGTGCTGAACTGGATGACCTGGGGGTAGCACTTCGCAGACTGTGTCGGCGGTACGGGAGAGTCGTGGTGCAGTGGATCCCTTCTCTCTGCGGCGTCCCTGGAGGTGGGGATGCTGGCGGGGGGGGGGGGGGGGGTCCTCTGCTTAACACAAATGTGGCCTGTGGGGAGTCCAGGGGTTTTGTCAAGCGCGGGTGCGGGCACGGGTGGGAGGGGGAGCGTCAGGGCCGCACAAGAGGTGATCCGTGTTGCCAGCTCGGCAGAGGTGGACGGGTGGTGGTCTTCGGACTTCGCACGGGTCGTGACAGATTGAGATGCCATCTGTTCGGCAAGTTAAAGATGGGAACTGCTGGTGAGTGTGGCTGTGGCGCCGATAAAATGACTGCTTCGAAGGTGCCCAACATATGAGGAACCGAGAAAACGCATATGGCCATCACCAGTACCATTCCTGGAGAAAATCTATGGAGATGTCAACGACCTCGGGCTGACCACTGCTTTCTTTGAACTTATTCAAGTTGACGTCTGAGGGTGAACGAAGAAGAAGTATACTCACACATATATATCTTGGCAGCAATATGGACAAAGAGGGAAGGACAGACAGTGAAACAAACATAAGAGTGCAAAAAGGCAAGAGGAACTTTAATGAAAAGAAAAACCAAGTTCAACACAGAAATAAGAATCTTCAACTTAGATGTCCAGGCAGTCCTGTTGTATGCCCTGAAACACGGAGAACAACAAAAACGACAACCAAGAAGTTCAACACTTTCATTGGCCCAGAACAGCAGAACTGAAATAATGGGACCAAACTTGTGAACTGATAGAAATAACGAGACAAATGCCAGTAGAACAAAAGACAGGGAAAACATGCTGGCGGAGGATAATGCATACACTGAGAAGGCCTACATATTAGTACAGGGAGGTAAGGGTGGGTAAAGGATCCCGTTACACGCCCTATTGAGGCATATTGGGAATATGGTGTTAGGTCCATATTTTCTCGACCGTCGGCACACTAGGGGTGATGTGGTCAGCATCACGCCGGATATTAGTACAAGGCAGTCCTTATTCTGGAATATTCAGGGGAAAAGAGTTAAACGGACACGTAAAAACACACGGAGAACGGAATTGGAAGTCAGACGAGAAAGGGATAAAGAATGTCGACATGGACAGACCTGGAACGGATAACACGGAACATAAAGGCATGGCATAAATTTGTTGATGGCCTTTGCTCCACAAGGAGCAGACGGGCAATGAAGAATGTTCTGTGATTACAGTAACGAGAAAATATGAGGATGACGTAGTAAAAAAGTGTGCTTCCGGAGTCATTCAAGAAACCAGCCTCAACTGTAAATAAATACTAAGTTGTGAAGGACTGCGCATGCCCATTCCCATTTTACTATGGTATAACAGTTACCCGAGCTGAGTTAGAAAGATAGCTAGCATATCACATCTGGGCTATGCAGCAAATGAGACTTGCAGGGGCTCTCACAACTGAATGTCCGCGTTTTACCTTTTTGTAGTATAGAATGTTGATTCAGTGCTCACGTGATTGCAAGATGTCTTGACAGCTGGTACAATTTTTAGAATGGCCGAGAGTGAGTGTTGTTAGTGGAAATAGTGAAATTAAGTTGCAGATGCTAGTAGCCCTCGGAAATGTTCACGCCTTGGAGGGACAGTGCCAGGTGTGGGCATTTTATTTTTAAAAAGAAAAAGACCTGCAGTAGGTAGAATATATATGGCAGTGGTGATAGGAAACTATACAGAGTGTTACAACAGGAGGCAGTCGGATCATCAAGCGAAGTCCCTCAGACAAGTATTTCGGTCCCTTTTGATGTGGGTGGAAACGCATAAGTCTGGCTCCTGTTTTTTTTCCCCGCCAACGCCGGGAATTGAACTAACTTCATATTGGTTGCAGCTTCCAAATTCACTTCTGGTTTTAGCCATTCTTCTAAATTTGTGACGCTTGTAAAAGTAACAGTTTGATGTAGGCCTATATAAATTACTAGCCTGGGAAATTATACTTTTACCCTAATAATAAAATACGGCTGCTGCCCAAAAGTACTTTTCTTACGTGGAAGTTTTCATGTCAGGTTGTTTAAATGCTATTAAGCTCTTCGCCGAAGTGCCTGTCAGCAGTGCTCAGGCAGTCACATTGTGTTACTATTGGCTAGACAAGTTAACGACAGGTGAGATTATTAACATATCCGCGATACGACGTTTTTTTATTCCCGTTTCGCATGTCTGCAGGTCATTGTACCCGTCCTGAAGTTTCCTTGCCGTGGTTTGAGAATCCGTGTGTTCTGGTTTGGAATGTCAACCTTTACTAAAGCAGTTGCGGGACGAAACCGCCCACTTACTAGCTTGATCTTCTTCTTACGTCTTCAAGAATAGTTGTTTGTCTTGATAGGACAAAGAAGTACTGTGCCGACTTTTTAGCAAAAGTTTTAACCAGTAGTGCTATTTTTCCTTGTAGTTTCATTACAGCTGATGCTGACGTGGAGTTACATAAAGCAGCGCAATGATTGTTGTTTGTTTTTCCATTGGTTATTCATAGGGACCGTATGACCTTTGTGTGTTTTTCAACTTCTTCACTCCACCGTGGCACATTTTGGGCCCTCTTTTGTGTGTTTTGAACCATATTTGGCCAGACACTAAACGAACCTGGCAGAGAATGTTAGGTCTAACTTATGTATATTAAAGCAGCCATAGTGTTAGGAGCCGTTTGTTGTTTTAGACCATATGCAGTTAATGGCGATGTTTTGTAGTTTAAGTCGTGTTTCACTTTTGGATACATCGTGTTTAGATTGTTACGCTGAAAAATACTCCCGAAGCTGACTAATTGTTCTTTGTGTTACTGTAACAGTTTGATCAATATTTGTGTAAACAGGAGGGTGGTTTTTTCATCTTTTACTACCTACATTTAATATTTACAAAGGGTAAAACTTAAGGATTTTAACTTTCACTTAGCTTTGTTCGCTTCTGTACTCACTAATTTAGTTACTTAAACATGTTAGATGTTTGCAAAACATTACTTGGGGAGGGGGGATTTTTCCATATTGCATTGTCTGAGTACATGGTAGGCATCTTCATATTAAACTTTCCCGAAAACGACAGTAAAATTGCGTGTATTCTTATGCATCATTATGTCTAGAAATGTGTCGTAGGCTCTGTGTCAGGATTTTGTGTTTTAGCATGATACTCGTCTTGAGAATCTGTAGCCCGTAACTCAGTTTGGGTTAAAGAAGAAATAGTCGTAACCGTACGCTAATAGGGTGTTGTTGGAATAGAAGTTGACAGGCTTGACATGATGAATATGTTCGATTTACTAGTTGGTCGGGAAGGGAGGGAGATGCACGCACGGTAGCAATGAAGAATTTGTAAGAAAGGTCGCTATGTTATAAACATCTGACGCTGTCGACACAGATAGGCATAGGAAAATTAGCCGACGTGACATACCGGTCGCGCTATCGTAGCAAATTAACACGTTTCATTAGTCGTGATCTTTAGTTGCACTGATCTGGATTCAGAGAATACGAATCGCATTCATCCTTTGCAGAAACCATGGCCACTAAATGTTCATTTTTTTTTCGTTAAACGTCTGTTTGTGTAACCGTTCATTGTCAGCATGTTACTCTGAGCTATCCTTGTGTGTTCATTAACCCTATTAATTAGGACAGTCGTTATGAAAGCTTCGCGCATTTTATTGATTGATAAGTTGTAGGTCGAACTAGAGCCTTGTATACATGTTGTCATTAACAGTTGAAATTCTTTTAAACTAATGGGTGGGTGTTTGGGGAATATTGAGCGATATTTTTAGCTACTGAAATCATTGGAACAGCTGTTCAGTGGGAGTGACCTGTTACTCATAGTAAAATGTGAGCTCATGGGTAATTCCTGTCGTGTTCATGCGTCCCGTGCGTTCATGCCCATTCATGTGGTGCGCTGATCGTGCGGAATTTTAAAAGGCAGACTTTTTTCATAAAATTTTTATTATTATAACAGTTTCATTTTGCGAAAGCTCTTATATTGATGATGCTATGCATAGGGATCAGTGGTTATGAAGGATTGCCCTTGACTACATACGAAATTATTGTAAACCGTTGGTCATTTCTTCTATCTCCCTGTGCGTCTCTACATTGTCGCGGCTGGATAGCTTGTGTAAATTTCAGTGATCACGAAAGCTATGCTGGCATTAGCAAAACCTACCAGCAGGGTCTTCCAGGCCGAACAAATTGAAGGGTAGGACCCGACCAAGCGGAACGCAACCTGCTGCCCTGCATGCATAACAGGGACAGTCAATGGCCAAGGAAGACTAACCTGATAGAAATTCCTTTTGAAATCGGATGCGCTGGGTCACAGGCCTAATAGAACAGTACAGCATAATCGCCTTACGAAAGAGGTATAACCCACTCGTACCCGCTTTCTTCCATACAATGACAGTTCCAGTAATGACCCGCTGTGTGAGGGGTCGGAGTGGCTCAGAGGTATGGCGTCCGCCTCGAGTTGTAGAGGTACCGGGTTCGATTCCCAGTTGAGGGAAAATAATTTATGAACATTTTTTTTATTTCAGAACCAGTAGTCCTAATGATATCATACTCCTCCCCCCCCCCCTGGTTTCCTGGGTAGTGAGATCGGATGCCTAGCCTTCTCGGATAAGAGCGAAAAAATAGGAGGTCCCATGTGCAAGTTGCACACGTTAAAAATCCCACGGCAGTTGGATATCGTAAAGAGTAGTAGGCCTATCAGGTCGCTGCCCTGGCAAAATTTAAAAATTAGAAACCTACCCACAACAAAAATATTTATAGAATGTGTGATTCATATACACACACATTGGGATTCTTGCCGGTGCTACAGAGTTCGTGCACTGTGCTGAGATCCTCTTTGTGTGATCTAAGGGAGGAGATCGGAGCACTGATGGAGCAGTCCGTGTGCAATGAAGATAATCCTTAAACCAAACCAAACCCGCTGTTACTGCCTCTCTGTAGAAACGGTATCATGACAAGCCAGGCTTCATTAGAAATATTCAACTCGCAAGCCACGAGGATACAGGGGCCCTGATGAGAAACAATCCCCCAGCTAACGAAGCTCAGGATGTGGTCAAAGGTTATCTGTGTAGTCTTGGATAAGAACGGAAGAAACGTTGTAACTGACGACTATAAATATCACTGCTTCAAAGTCTGCGCGATTCTCCAAGCGTGAGACTTAAGTCATTGTAATGGGATATCATTGGAGACTAATGTATCGCAGCTTGATAACGCAAAGTCGGTTATTTCTTTGTAGCTCAGTCAAGGAAGACAGAACTTTGGAGTTCGACGTGTTATCCGAATCAGCATAATTCATTTTACCATACAAATTGTGCCTTACGCACACTTATTTTATTGTTACGGCCTGGTAGTTTTTTTTATATTATTAATAATACACTGACCCGCTGCAGACCCAAATAGAACAGTCCCAACTAAGATGGTTTGGCCATGTCTGCAGAATGGGAGAAGATCGGCTACCACGACAAGCATGGGAAACAAAGAGCCAGGGATCCAGACCTCCAGGACGACCCAGAGTCCGCTGGGAGGACAACATTAGACAATCTTTGAAGGACCGAGGACTAGAATGGAACCAGGCCAGGAAGAAGACAGCCGATAGGATAGTCTGGCGCTCTCTCTTCCAAACCTCTACACCTCACGGTAGAAGAGGAACGACTAAGTAAGTAAGTAATAATACACTGCGTGACTTTATTAGTTATTTCTTTCACATTTGGAAAACGAGCGTGGCACCTTTTCGTTCTTATTCATAAATGTACGCTGTTGAAAGACGGGAAAAGTGTCAACGCAAGAGTTATGGTTAAAACTCAGGTCTCTTTTATACTGAAAAGAGATATTATAATAGAGACACTTATTGCTGCATTATGTTAAACATACGTTACTTTTATTGTAAGTGTTTTCTCAGAATGCAAGTTCACTTTCTTGGTACATTTTCTTAGAAATCTATGCACGTTATGGTTAATCACCTAGGTAAATCACCTGGCAAAACGAGTGCGTTATCGTCCGTGCATTACTACCGCCCGAAAGAGGAGCACATAGTATTTATTAACACTGACCTACCAAGCTTGTCATTACAGGCGACTAAGGAGTGTTGGGTGTGAGGCTGGTACACCATCCTGTGGAAACGAAATCAACAAATACTTCAGGCGGATCGTGAACATTAAGACTTTCCTAAATATGTGCAAGCGCAGAATAGAAGGATCAAAAATTGGAATGGCAAGATTACCAGTGCGGAAACAGGGAAAGAACCAGGCAAATATTAGTGGAACAAAAGGTGCGAGAAAGACAGTGGTCTTGGAAAGGACACCATCGATGAAAGAAGCAAAACGTGTTATAAGTCTGTCCTTGTTCTCGAACCCTATATATATATATATGGAATGTAGAACATCCAGGGCACACACAGAATGATGCTTACTACCAGCTTCACAGAAGAGAACAAGTGGTAATCTTCTGACTCCGCACTGGCCACAACAGATTGAGATACCATCTATTCAACAAGCTAAAGATAGGAACTACCGATCAGTGTAACTGTGGCAATGATAAAATGACTGCTGAACATCTGCTTCAAAGTTGCCCCTTATATATGGTACAGAGAAAGTGCATTATGGCCGACGCCAGCTCATTTCGTGGAAAAGCTTTACGGGGATTCAAATAGCCTCAAACTGACTACTGCTTTCTTTGAGAACATTCAAGTGGACGTCTGAGAGTGTACGAAGAAGAAGAACCCTATGTAAAAGAAATAGTGGAAAATTAAAAAAACTAACGCGGAGAAAAGAACTGGAAACAGACATAAATAGGAATGAGAAAATGTGGAAAGAAAATGAACGTATGGCACAGTTGGTGAGGATTTGGCATGATATGATTGAAGGCGCGGGCTCCCCAGAGAGATGTTGGGATGGGAAATAAATGGATAAGAAATGAAAACTTGTTATAGTTACGTGTTCTTAGGAATGTATGCAGTACTCTCGATTATTCAGGATGTTATGAAAAACAGTAATCCTGTTAACAAAATCCCGGTTAAAAACAATCCATAGATAATATTTAAAAAAAATTGGTTTACGCAAAACAAGGAATTTACTCTATTATTCAAATAGGCCAATAAAAGAAGTCTTCTCCTTCATTCACCTGTCGACAAACGGTGATGCGCAGCAAGGGTGCTCTCTTGCTCTTGCTGCAGTTCATCTAGCAGTGTTTCAGTGTGAGCTAAAGCAACCATGAGACTGATTCTTTTCTTTTGTATGAGTCCTTTATTTCTGGTCCAAATTTTCAGCCTTTGGTTCATCTTCAGGAGTATCACGCCTCACAGTGTCTACGTGGTTAAATACTTCATGATTCAGAAAATTGGTCTTTTTCTCTTCATTCCTCCACCCTGATTTCATCATATAAATTTCCACACGCAACGCTTTATGTAATACGATTACGCATCACGATTACGTAATACTTAATACGATTTCAAGCAAGGACATCAGTTCAGAATGAATAAAACCAGAATAACCTTTGCCAATCTAAACATGTGGAAATCGTCCCAGTACATCACAAACACCAAATTAAAAATATATGAAAGTTGCGAACTGTCTCTACTTTTGTACAGTGCAGAATGCTGGAGAGTTGTTCAGACAAAGAAATGTCCAAATTGTCCTTTTTCTACGCAACTTGCCTTAGGAATATTCTCCAAATGTTGTGGCCGAATACCATCACCGGTGATGAAAAAAATAAAACTGCGTACTTGGAGCCATCGAGATGATGTGCGCACCATCATAGCGGGTAGACGCTGGAATTGGATTGGCCATGTCTTCAGACGAGACTCGAACACCATCACCAGAACTGCTATACCATGGACCCTACCAGATGGAAGGTAGAGAAATCGACCAAAAGCAGCTTTTCCCAGAACTGTGGTGGCCGAGATGGAAAGCGTGAACCAAAGTTGGGGCGCTGCACGAAGGATGACCGTCGACCGTGCAAAGTGTAGACAGTTTGTTGCTGTCCTACCATTGGGTGCGATGATTCCCGACTAGTCAGCGGCTAAGAATCCAAGAAGAGAATAAGATTTCAGCGTCGTACTACACAGTCGTATACTGTTCACCTTCTTCCATTCCTAATTATTTTCGTATTTTTAAATTTATTATTATTTATGTTTTACATTTGGCATCCATGTTAATGCTATCCCGGATAATCGAGAGCTTTTGGATCTACTTTAGTAACAGTGTGCACTCTAAAAATCTACCATATGTGCATGTCTAATTTTAAGCGGGGGAAGGGGGGGGGGGGGGGGCGGAATGATTATTATTACAAAGAAAAGATCGCATTCCTATCACGCAGTTCGGGAAAAAAAATATATATATGATAGGAAACTCTTTACAGAGCGATACAACAGAAAGCAATCTGATCATCAGAAGAAGTCCCCCCCCGTCCGACAAGTGTTTCGGCCCGATATACTCCTTTACACTCTAAGGGGGGGGGGGGGGGGGCCCCCTTGGGTCATGACTCCCAAGCGTCTCAGCCTCCTGTTGTCTTGTATCGAAAATGAACCAATTTCACTTATGGTAGCAACTTTAAAATCCACAACTCCGCCAGCTGTGGAGGCAATTGTGAAAGTAACAAAGAGAAGACAAATTATTCCGTTCGTTCCGTCGCACATCACTACTAAGGACACACACCTTCGCGAAGCCGACGAGTCTAGCCACTGCGTGCTAGCCACGGAAATTCTGTGCCTGACACCCCTATATAATATACGCCGCCTATTGCCCCTCAGTCACAGCCCTTTCACTAGTACACCAAAAAACTCAGCGTATTGTGGACTTAGAAAAAATTTTGGTGTTTTCTGTACCGCAGCGTTTATTGTCACGATTTCCATTGCCCATTGCGGTTGTTCCACAGCCAGCCTGATGCCTTTTCGGCAGTTTCACTAAGCCTCTTCAGTGCCCTTGTTCTCGACTGTCCCCTCAGCCCCAACAGTTTCAATAAATCATACACTGATGCAGCCACAAGCACTCTTGCGCCCACTTCAACAGCCATGACCCTTGCAGTGAACCTATCGTGTCTCAGATCCGCGGCCAGATCACTATACTTGGCCGCTTTGAACGAATGTTGCTCGTCTAATCTGGATTCAAATGGCACGGTCAGTTCAATTAGTATGACCTGAAGCGTTGCTGAAGAACGAAGCACTATATCCGGCCGTCTCCGCGATTTTCTGATACTCTCTGGATAGGCCCCTCGTCCAGGTAGGTCTACCGCCATTTCCCAGTCGTTTGCACAGTCAAGAAGAGATGGTAAACTTCTACCAGGTTTACTCGGTTTGGGGTGTGCTGACTTTCCTGCCCTCAGAAAGTATGTATTTGCGATGCTCGGCCTGGGTTTGCTATTCGCTTTCATCCTTGCCAGATCTATTGTCGCAGCAAGCTCATTTAGCACTTTGTTATGGCGCCAAGTGTATCGCCCTTGCCCTAATGACACCTTACACGCTGAGAGCACGTGTTCAAGTGTCTGCCTCCCCTGGCACAGGGGGCACTGCTCATCATCCGACTTTCCCCATTTCACAAGGTTGGTGGCCGACGGCAGCAGGTCATACATTGATCTAACAACGAAGCTGAGCCTAAGAGGTGCCATATGCCATATATCATTTCATGTCAAGGACCTCTGCAGGGCTCCTTCCCATGTAGTCCATTGGCCTTGTTGGACCTGCTGCACTGCTTTTTGCAACCTCTTATCATTCTCAGCTCCTCGTATCTCCTGAACTACCATGTCTCTGCGCTCCCTGCTTGATGCCTTGGACCACCAGCGGATGTCTCCATGACCAAATCCCCGTCTATTCGTTTGTGTGTATCCGATTACCTCCCTCAGTTTGAGTGACTCTTGGGCAGCATCAACAGCTTCTCCACTCTCCACTTCCTTCACGTTTTCAGTGTGGGCTGAATGGACTTAACCACGTCATCAGCTGACTCGCGTAGCATCAGTGCAAGCCTTGCCTTTCCAACTTTGTACTCTTCAACAACTGACTTGAAGGGAAGCAGAAGTTTTGACTTTTTGCAGTACAGTGCTACATCTGACAGACCTGGTGGTACCCCTAGCCATTTTCTCATGAACTTGTTGACCTTCTGCTCTATAGCTTCCACTGTACTTGTGCTTATTTCATATATAAGCAGTGGCCACAGCAACTTTGGTATCAACATGAACTGGAGGCACCACAGTTTGAACTTTCCCAGGAGTCTGCTTTGGTCTGTGATCTGTAGTCCTCTGTCTGCCATTTCTATTGTCTGTTGCACTGCCTTCGAGTCTTTTAATGAGGCATCGTACACCCTGCCAAGACTTTAACAGGTTCCTCGATGACAGTAGATATATAATAGCCAGCTCGAGAGTTGCCATTTGGGATGCGGAAAAAATACCTTTGATCCTTTGTACACTGCGATTTTAAATGCAGGCGGGAGTGATCTGGTCCGTAATTACCATACCAAAGCATCCACAGGATCTACTGGTAGATCGGGATCGACTGGTTAACGATTCCTGGTCTACATTATATAAATGTAATTATAAGGTTTACCTACCTAAACGTTATTATTAGGTTTATTCGCGTGGTTTTCTGCGTTGCTCCGTGTGTCTGGATGTTTTGAGCAGATATGTTACCAGGGTACTTTACTTACTTCTATCCTTTGGTGTAGAGGTTTACCAGAGAGAGCACTGTACTATCCTGTCGGCTGTCGGGGGTGTCTATGTGCTCTACTACTCAGTGTTAATGCGTTTTTTTACTAGATACATGCTGGCTTGTGGATGCATCTTGAGAATCTTGAACAACCGGATGAATGAGCATCTTTATGCTGTAAACTTAATCGTTTAACATATTGTTTGGCAGTTTCAGATGGACATTAACATATCAGGCGGGTCCGCTTGTATTGAAGGTAGATGTTCTATACTGAGCAACTTTAATTACGCATCACTGTACGAATGCCTGGTAAAGTATCTTATGGTCATACAATTGTTCCAGAAATTAGTACACAGGTTCACAAGGTCACCGCCCAGAGGCCAGCATAGTCATTATGCGCCAGCACAGCTGGAGACAAGAGTAGCACGTGAAACACGTAAAACATGATTTAGGTGCCTGGTAAAAATTCTGCACGGAAAACATTAATTTCTTTTCACCCAGAGCTCAGCCTAGAGCACTACGGACTGGAAAACAGTCAATATTTTAGTCCACAACCACAAACACGTCGTCAAACCATGCCTAGACTGAGCGCTGCAGAGAGAGAAAGAGCGGTAGGAATGATAACAGGCGGGATGTCCACCAGAGAAGCATCCAGACACTTGAATTGCAACCAGTCCACCATCGTCCGACTGCAACAACGTTTAATGGCTACTGGATCCATTGCAGATCGATCCCGTCAAGGTCAACCCAGAGTTACGACACCTCAACAGGACGCGTATATACGGCAGCTTCATTTGCGGAATCGGTTTTTGGCGGCAGCTGTAACAGCAAGAGATGTTGTTGGGAGACGTGGAACCATATCAGAGCACACCGTTCCACCTATAGGGATGTGCTTCAGGACCACGTTGTGCCCCTCTTCCAGTATCATCCCGAGCTCCAGCTGTACCAGCATGATAACGCACGACCACATACAGCTAGGGCCACCACAGCGTTCCTTCAGGCCAATAACATCGCTGTCATACCATGGCCTTCATTTTCCCCAGATATGGCATCCATTGAACACGTCTGGGACGAGATTGGACGCCAACTCTATCGGCACAGACGACCGCAGACCCTGGATCATTTGCGACGCGATATAACCGAAGTATGGGATCGACTCCCCCAGGATTTTCTACGCACACTGGTTAACTTCATGCGGAGACGCTGCCAGGCTTGCCTTTATGCCAACGGTGGCCAAACGCGCTACTGAGCGCGTTACAATGACAACAACGGCATTTGTGACTTTTCACTTTCACCCCTACCTTACATTTGTGACTGTAGTTTTTTTTTTAACACAGCATGCGCTGCATGCTACGCGGATTGCGGGAATCGGTCGGTCAATGGATACTGTTTCCAGTGATATCAAACATGTTACCATTATTTTATTTTCAGACATCTTGGTGAGTGATTCATATAGTAATGCGTAATTAAAGTCGCTCAGTATAGACGTTTATGTAGTTGCTAGCTCAGTCTCAATGCTAATTCCGACATGTTGTAACTTTGGTAAACATGGCTAGCATTTACATTTCGACTGTGAAGAAAAGAGCCATCGCATGTAGGGAAAATAAGCAGCGCAATATCTTCTCAAGTTTCCGTTGGTATTTTCTTAAAATATTTTTATTATGCATGGCTTTAGTAATGTGGGATTGTTGTAGAGGAAAAAAAAGAAAAGTGTATGGGTAATATTAAAAAAGATAGAGGTAGTGCCATAGCAGATACTGCTGTAGGGTAATTAAGTGTTCGAGACTTCACCATACTATGTCCAGTATCGAGAGGTGGGGTGACCAGTTTCCTTCCTCGCTGCCTTTTCACCCCCATTTACAGAGTGGAGCGTGTCGGTACCGTGATTTGGACCCGGCACCTTTGCCGCGAGAGACCAGCGGTCTAACCACTCTGTCAATCGGACGCTCATGGGGTGTTTAAGGAGCCACAAGGCAAGAAAGTTCGGAATGTACATAGCCTAGATCATGGCGGGAGATTACGTGGAGAGGAATTATAAAACAAAACCAATAAAAATCCCAGACCTAAGAGTCTTTTATATTTGGACATGCGCCCTAATATAACCGACTAGGTTGAACGGGACGCGCCTCGCCAAAACGAGGCAAAAGTTTTACATTTAAAAAAAAAAATACGTGGAGAGGAAACTTCAAAAGATTGACGCGAAGTAGTCTGTTGAAGTGAACGAGCAAACATTGTAGACAAACAATCATTCTTGTTCATTTCATAAGGAACGTACGGCTGTAACTATTGCTGGCCACATGTTACTATTTTGGGCCGTCTACGAGATCCCCACTGCTTTAGCTTCCTCTGCCACCATTCTTTCCTATGATCGCCTTCGTTACCTCGCTGTTCTCTTCCGCTGCGGTTTCCAGTAAAGGGCGTGTCTGGTTATACTGTTTGGTTTCGCGTGGGGGGAGGGGGGGGGGGGAAGAATAATCTTCTAATCCATCTGAACTTTTTGCTGTATCGGATGTGGTCTTATTCTATTCCACTGGTGTACAGTCTCATTTATAACTTCCAGTAGATACGCAGGATGCGACTAAAGGCATCTGCCGATGGATGTCTGGAGTTTGAAGGTGTTATTCTTGGTGATGTTCCACGTTTCTGATCCATGTAGTCGGACAGACAGGTGTTCCCTTCTCTTCTTCCGTCCTTAGCCACCGACCGTCAAAGCAGTCAGTGGCCATTACGCCTAGTGGCGTCTTAGGGCAACAGCAGATAGGTTTTCTTTGCCATTGTTTCCCATCACGCCTTTTGGCGTCTTTAGGGCAACGGCAAATCAATCCATTTGCTGTTGTTTCCGTAATCGAAGTGACTGGCAAACGGGTGATCAGCCCGTTGGTACAGACAGGTGTTACGAGACCTATAATCATCGTTTCCTTTTTCGCTCCTTATGTGAGCATGGAGCCACCGCTGCAACTGGTTCCTGGCAATTTGTTTAACATGATGAGGTTGCCAGTCCTGTGCACAGCCTCCTTTTTAGTTGCATCTACCGGCATGCATGAGGGAGCATTGCTCCGTTTCTTGTTTTGTCTCATTAGAGAGACCCCCCGCCCTCCGAAAAGTACACGGGGGCGAGAACCATCATCATCACCCTTCAGCTCCCCAAGGAGCGTAGGCCTTCAACAAACTTATCCCTAGTCGATCCGCGCGCCATCAGCTCAACGTTTTTCCTTGTCTTCTCCATGTGTTCTTCGGTCTCATTCTGCCTCTCTTACCCTGACGATTCCATAACAAGGACTGTCATGTAATGCTGTCAACAGGTTTCCTCAGAGTGTGTCCTACCCATTTCCAGCGTCTTCTCATCAGAAACCCATGATCCGTTTTTTCTATGCGCTCCTTACCGAGCATGGAGCCACCACTCTAGCTATCCCCCCTTGTAGGAAGCCA
Organism: Oreohelix idahoensis; assembly: GCA_024509875.1. Lineage (NCBI taxonomy): Eukaryota > Metazoa > Mollusca > Gastropoda > Stylommatophora > Oreohelicidae > Oreohelix > Oreohelix idahoensis. Next base: position 321,644 of record JAMPIV010006310.1, on the reverse strand, counting down.
ACACCGAGCAGTCACGTGCTCTTGCAGCAGTGGTTTCTGTGGCGATTTGATTTACATGATGAGGTTGCCAGCCTCATGCACAGCCGCATATTAGTGGCCTTGTACGACATGCCTGTGGGAGCAGTAGCCAATGTTCTTTCTTTGTTTCACCAGAGACCCCCCGGGAACTTCACGGGGTGAGAACCATAATAGCCAGCCTTAAATTAAGAGAGGGCGCTTAACCCAATCTGTGTATTCAGTTCTGATTTATTAGACCAATGCATATTTTATAGGATAATTGGACAAGAGACGAGAAGATAAACGCTGCCGATGGATAGGGTACACAATGAAGAAAACTGGTAATAACATTGCAAGGCAATCCTTGCTGTGAAATCCCCAGGGTGAGTGAGTTATCGGGAGACCGCAGACGACATGGAGAAGAGAACTGGAGAACGAAGTGAAAGGGAAGAGGACGACATAGACAGCCCCCCCCCCACCCCAGCTGAGGGGCACTGGGCAAGGAGGACTTGGTATAAGTTTGTTGAAGGCCTATATTCCTTGGTGCGCTAAATGGTAATGATTTAATATAATAGGATATTGCTCTTGTTTATTGTAAGATTGCTGTCTGGATGAAAGCATTGGTATAAATTGAAGTGAACGAGCAAACATTGTAGACAAACAATCATTCTTGTTCATTTCATAAGGAACGTACGGCTGTAACTATTGCTGGCCACATGTTACCAATGTATAGAATACAATAGAAGCGTACAGGCAGTAACCCATTTTCCCTCCAATTCAAAGTGTGGTTCTGTGACCCTGGAAAGAATGTGCCCTATTTAATCCTTCTCTCTAACCAGCTTTGTTTTGTAGATTTATACACCTGGTAATTTATGTGCGCGATGGTCTCTGGGCTTCCTTGTCTCACTTAATGTTACCATTTAGGCTTGAAATAATTCCGTATTCTGGGTATTTTTTTTTTCAATGGCTGTCCATATGGCCAGCCACGCACAGCACAGAACCCCCTCATAATTTCTTACCAGATAAGCTACTTATTTGCGTGTTTTCAAGGTTTAAGAGGGGGGGGGGGGGGGGGGGGGGGGGTGTCTTTTACATCAGGTATTCTTTGTAAGCCTTGGCCGTTTTTAATGTTACTCGTTTTCAGGGTGGTGTGTATGCGGGCTTCCAGAATTCATTTTATTATTATTATTTTTTTAAGGATGAGAATTTTCTGAGCTGTTCTTTGCTGTGAATAACAACTGTCATGTCGTTTAAAAGAAATATAGAATAACATGTTGCCACGTTTTGTACAACAGACGTCGGTTATATTAAGGCGCAAAAGACCGTGTGGTCTTTATATATTTATTACTGTCGTTGGATATTATTTATGTCGTATTAATGTTGTTAGCAGATTCGTTTAATCAGATGCCATCTTCGTTATGCATAGTTTGGCACAGCTGATTTATTTTGACGTTAAGTGGCTTTAATTGATGCGTATTGTCGGTATTTAGTAATTCTTATCATAATATTGTTGGTGAGTGAGACATGGATGTGCCAAACTGTTGGAGGCGCTGCACAAATCTACGTTACGTTTGTTCTGAAGGTCTGTTTACAATAATTTCTTGTCGTCATCGAGTGGTCACCTGTGTTTAGACCCTGGAAGTTTGGTTACTAATAAGCTCTAAAACCTTCAGACATGTGATTGCGGAGTATACAGGGTGATTGAAAAAGTCACTTTGTGTTATTATATTTGTGTATCCTCACCTGTATATATTGGATACTTACTTAGTCGTTCCTCTTCTACCGTGAGGTGTAGAGGTTAGTAAGAGAGAAAGAGCGCCATACTATTCTATCGGCTGTCTTCCTCCTGGCTTGGTTCCATTCTAGTCCTCGGTCCTTCAAAGATTGTCTCATGTTGTCCTCCCAGCGGACTTTGGGTCGTCCTGGAGGTCTGGATCCCTGGCTCTTAGTTTCCCATGCTTGCCGTGGTAGCCGATCTTCTCCCATTCTGCAGACGTGGCCAAACCATCTCAGTTGGGACTGTTCTACTTGGGTCTGCAGGGGGTGGGATTTAAGGCCTTGACGTATCGTCTGGTTGCGGACCATGTCTCTTCTTGTTACTTCAACCACCTTCCTCAGATACCTCATTTCTGAGGTTTGGATCTAGCTTTTATGGGTTGTAGTCATTGCCCATGACTCGCATATATATTGGGTACACATGAAATAAATACAAAAACAAAGAGCCAGAACTGCCATTTTTTTCATTTCCAGAAACAAGATAAAATAAATCTAAAATGGCCAATTAACCGACGTTACAAAAGACAGTAAAAATTGTTGCCAGCTATGACATTATATATTGAAAAGGCTGGATCTGACTCTGAGTTGTTTAGTTAATGTGACATATCACGTATGTAATAATATGGCAGTAATTGTCTTTATTTTGGCGTTTATTTCATATAAATTAATTGGATAGTGTTGAAGAATTAACCGTTTAAAAATACGACGTGACATTTCAATCACCCAGTAGATTGAATATTGCGTATTTCTCATACAAAGCCGATATTCTCGTTGTGCGTATATTTAGAGTGGTGCATTAGTCGCCACTAGCAGACAGCATCGTCATCTCCAGCAGGATATGTAATTTATTTCTACTCTGACATCTTACCTTAATGTGCGTCAAAGGAGATACCCGAGATGACATGGCTGTATAATAAATTTGACCTTTCCAGTCCAAGCTTTGTGGCAGTTTATGACGCTGTAGTTTACCAGTAGCTCGTTGCCGGAGATTGTCTGATCTGTGTAGTGAATACGCCAGCCATGGAGAGAAAAGGGTAAGTTCGATTGTCAGATAGAATTGTTCATGAAGTAGGTAAAATGCTCTTTGATGTGTTTATTAATTTGAGAGTTTCCTGTAAGTTCTCGGGGGTCTCAGATGAGACAAAGAAAGAATGTGGCAACTGCACCCCCAGGAATGTCGTAAAAAGCGACCAGTTTGAGGTTAAGCATGCGGTTGGCTAATTTCATCACGTAAAACTAATTGCTACACATGAATCATCGCTGCTAGAGCATGTGAAAGCTTGTGTGCATGCTTCCTGCAGTTGAACCATAGCACCATGCTCCATAGGGAGCGAAAAGAAAAAAAGATGGTGATTGGTGAGTTGTGGTTATACGGCTGTGGCTGTAGAAACGTGAGCTGTGTTGTCCGCGTGTATTATTTTCGTTCCTAGTACATAAAATGTACATACCGTTTAGTTAGTGTAGTGTTATCAATTTACTGTTTCAACCCTGCTAGGGGAAATGTTTATTCTCTTTACATTATACCTTTACTCTGCATCATTTTTATGTTTAAGTTGTCATTGAAACTTGATTAAAGTGTAATTGTGGTAGTCAAAGTAGAATCTAGCGAGATGGTGGCAGCCAGACGCGGGTATGTAAGTAGTTAGATTACGAGCTGTCAGGAAATCCTTAACTCACTGTTTGCTAGTACAGAGTACAGAAGAGGGCTTCTTTGCCCTGAAGTAGCCCGTAAATGTTACCTACTTAAATCGCCCAGGCTTTTCTGCCCTGTACGTTTTGCTACCATCTCGTATTGCGAGCTCTGATTGGATTTATCATAGTGTCTGTAGCTAACATGTCACTGGATAGAATAGCTAACACTATATCTAAACCTCCTTACAGTGGCTTAAGTACATTATAAGGAGCGCCCCCTTTCCCCGCGCACAAATTAAGTGGGGCCCTCCTGTTGATAATGCTATCAACAACTATAATCAATATATGGCAAATGTATAAAAAATATAACCAATGTACTCACTTCATTATCATCGTCATCATTATCATCACCATTATCCTTCCGCTTCACAAGAACCATAACCTTTAAGAAAATTGTGCCTGGTCCTGCTGCCCAGCATCAGCTCAAGATCTTCCAGGTTTTCTGTATCCATCTCATTTCTGTCTGCAGAAACTGGGGCATGCAGTGACAGTTTAAAAACAGGAACAAATAAAATTAAACGGATATATATTAAGCCGACAAATATTTTCGGGCGCCAGGGGCGTGCCCGGTCCATCAAAACTGTAGTTACGCAACTGCCTCTGTATTCACCTTTTAAATGCTTGCCAATGCGCAGGGTCCGGTTCTGTTTCCCAATATTGCATATTTGTCTGCTTGTATGTGCCTCATATAACCCCAATCTGCGGTTCACACATACTGTATATTTCTGACCACTGTGAATCATATTATGTGTCATAACTCGATGTTGTGTAATTTTTAAGCACTTTACAGAAGAAGGTATTGCGTTATGACAGAACGGCCAATACCTAGTTTCAGCAGAAGTTTTTTTTTTTCATTATTGTAAGAAGTAGAAAATCCAACACCAAATCCCCAGCTACGGGCAGCCATCGTGCAGTACTTGTTAATGTGTGTACAGTAGCGTGCATTGTTAATTTTTTATATTTAATGTACCGTAATTATAGTACGTTTCACTAGCTATGCCCTCAAACAAATGTAATTATCTGATTAACCGTGGAACGTATTAATGCATTTTTTTGCATACGATGTTATATTGGGTTAGACCCAACAAATATATACTTTATATCTGTGCATCTTGTCCAGTTCCCATAAATGGATGAAATCCTTTGATCTTTGTCGGCATACTAATTATTGTGTATCGAGAAAAGAAATGTTACCACTTCAGTCACAGATTCTGTGAATTGATTAGGCATAGGCGTGTCTACTATTACAATAATGTGGCCATCACGTTTGCATATGAATACCTGTTGAAGATGATTTCTTAAATGATCTGCATGCGAGATACTCGTGACATTGTTTGTCATTGACATTTAATGCGCTACCAAACTGGACCTTCATTGATCTAATTATTTCAATAGGTATTACCTCTTTGCGGTTCATAAATATCATAATGGAACGTTGCTCCTCTAATGTGCTTGTAAATAACGGTAAGGTCATCTTTAAAGAAATTAAACTTCATCCGAATCATAATCAGATGTCTCTGAGAAATTGATAATCAATTTCGGCTGAATGAAGGACAAACCATCATTCTTCCAATGTTCCTCTTCCTCTTGTAACACATGGTTCTCACATTTCTTCCAGTAATCCCTGGCTATATTGGAGATGGCGGCTTTTGTAAGTATTTCAAAATCTTTTAATTTGAACGTTCTATTTTCTGTTGCTACCTGTTCCTTAATTTTAGCCCAGACTAATTCTATTGGGTTTAAGTGAGAATGGTAAGGAGGCAATCTTAAACATCTGTGACCATGTTCATGGATTGCCTTGTCTATGTGAAATATCTTTGTATTCTGTGTCTTTTTTACAATTCCAAGTAATTCAGGCTTCAGGGACATTTCGTTAAATTATTTCGTGTTTGGTCAGCCAAATCTTTATTACATCTTTAGTACTTGATGAATTAGGAACTTTATCTTCTGGTGCCACAACGTTGTGATATGAAGCATTGTCCATTATCAAACACGACGGTCTATCCAAGGAAGGAAGTACATGATTCACAATCCAATCTTGAAATATCGTGCCATTCATCTCTGTATGATAATCCCTATTATCTGTGGATTTTGAAACAAATATGAGTTCAGTATTATTTAGAAGCCCATGATGGCTGCTTCTTGCATGTGCAATTATTAGGCGCTGTCCTCTGCTGCTTGGTACTAGTCTCTTAGTTGTCCCATCAGATGATTGCCATTCTCGTTCATTACTGTGGTGCGCATTGATCCAAGTTTCATCTAAATACACAAAATCATAACAATCTCTTCTCATTTCTCTGACCTCGCGAAAATATTTGCTTCTCACTGCAACTATATGAGGCTTCTCACAAATAAGGTTTCTACCACCAACATATTTTCTAAAAGTGAATCCCAAACTCCTAATAGTCCTCCATAGCGCAGATTTGGAAATATCAATGTCATTATTCTTTCTTAACCAAATTTTCAATTTCCTTAAAGTCACTGCCTCATTATTGTGAAACATATTGCAAATTTCTCAGCGGATCAATTCTCTGTCAAAATTATCCTCCACTCTTGGCTGTCACGTAGGGTTTATATTCATTTAATTTCCTACATCTTCTTCCTATTCTTTCACCCGAATTCTCTCTTTTATTATCTCTGTATTTCCTTTTTCCTGTATATTTTTCATCCATTCGTTTTGCGAATATTATTTTCATATAATTCGCAAACTTTACCTGTTTTCCTTTCTCTAAAACTGAGAATCGCACCTGGGTGGTATTGCGTACATGTCAGTCGCGCTGGTCAGACGATAGGCGTGAATTTACAGCATTCGCTAGACATTCGTCTGAGGGTCTCTGGCCTGGGGCGTGAAAATTCACCCGAGGGACATGGAAAGTAGACAGAGAGTCTGCATTTCAGTAAACGCATGAGGTTTTTCGTCAGAAAAAAACCCGGCTTAGCATGAAAATCCACTCCGCACTGCAGACGGTGGTCTGAGATTTGCAACTCATGCAAGCCCTCGGCCACTGATGGCTGTTACGTCACGCGATAAGCGGACGAAGGTGTTATACGGACAGGGGAGACTATTTCGCTTGGCGAAATAAGATTAGGATCCTGTGTCCGATTTTAAAGATATTGGCCAAGTTTGAAACTTTAATTTCTTTCTCGCTCATAGACTCACAGTAGATAGGTTGCTCGTAAACAGAATAGCTGTTAGCGAAGATCTCAGTTTGTTTCGGCAATTTGTCGAACTTCTAGACTTCCAGAAATATTTTCAGCATTTTATTCTTAAGTTGTGCGACTACCTGAAATTCTGTGGTTGAGGTAATTAATATGATAGATATATAGATTTTGTGAGTGTTAAAGTGTTTAATCGCTTAATTCATTTTAATCTATTTCTTTAGCGCAAAAGAGAAATAAAGTGGTAGGCTATTATATTTTCTAGGGAAGCATTCAGTGGAAAGCAGAATAAAATTAAAATTTCTAGCTTATAACGGAAATTGTAGCTATTTATGAATTTAATTTAACCGCTAATACTCAGTTGAGTGTATTTTTCTAAACTAACGTATAAACTCTAGAATCGAGCCTCATGAATGGTGACGGAATACGCACGTGTTCCTAATTCATGAGGATTGCTGATTTTTAAATATAACTTACGTCACGGGAAGTTTAAATGATAAGCAAAGCTCTCTGCTTGCAAGTTTAAATGTAAGTTATAACCAGTACAGATTCTGTTTATTATATTATATGTGTTATTTTTCCTCCACACAGTGAAAGTTTTGGGGTGACCCTAACTTTACCAGCACCTAGTAGTAGTTTCCATACTTGTGAAGAAATAGACAGTCCTTATTTTGAACCACGTGGGTTTCTTAAGTACCACTGGTCTAAACAGTGCATATGCAACCCGAGTTAGCCAGAAATACTATATCCCAATAACGGGTTTTCAAAGACTGTAATGATAAATACTGGACCTTGGAGCCAGATCTTAATTTCTTCTAGAAAAAAACTCTACGTAATCTTTCTGCCTGGTGGCGCGAAATACTTCAAGTATTAACTAACATTTCCCGACTATATATATATATATATATTTTGTGGACAAATCTGTGGTGTGACTAAAGTGAATCCTATACTGAGGGAAGGCACCGACCTGACATTCATCATTTCTAGAAACCTACGCTATTGACACTGTGCTCGGCTAACTCCCGCGCCTGGAATAATTTTAGGTGACTTAATCAGACATTTGAACAAATTTGCACACCCAAGTAGTCGTTCCCGGAGACTCCAAGTTAAATACATCTTTTGGAACTGGGGATTTCTTGGCAGAAGACTGCATTTTTTTGAGTCTGTGTGAAGATCTAAAATCAATGTGTTCCAAGAGGCAGCGAGCCAAGTCGTGAGTACATGTATGAGAGGCCATGGCGGAATGAATGAGTGTACACTGGTTTGAGTGATATTTTCACTATTATATCTTTGACACCCTGTTGCTGTCCTAATTTTTTTCAATCTGCATAATTTGTTGCTAAGGCTAGAGTTCTTGTGGTTTTGTCTTAGGTTAAATCAGATTTTTGTTTTCAAACTCTGTGCATATAATTACGAGATAAAACAACGAAAACTCTTAGACTCAAACCCTATGTATCTGTGACTCGGGCGCCATCATCTGTTCTCTTAACGGGGCCGGGCTAAACCTAGAGTTAACACCATAACGGGGCTATCATCCTTGCAACATTTCCTTGAATTTTTATGACTATGTGTATATGTATTTTCCTTGATGTACTTTCTTTGATGTTGTGAGCCGATTTTTTCCTGATATTAAAATCGCTCTTGAACTTAATAATAGTGTTTGGTCAGCTCGTTCTAGATAATATATATATCATTGTTATAGTTTTCCCACGTCTGTGTGTTTACCTGTCGTCACGTGTATGTGCGTGCCTGTGAGTGATAGAAATATACGTAATATGTATATTGGTGTAGTCTGTCTGACGCTGTAACAGCTGTTGTAGAAGATAGGTGAGAGAGAGAAGAATTCTTTTCGCTTTCAGAGACAGCCACTATATCAAAATATATCATCTCACGTGTGTGGAAATTCTATTACCTTTCACTAACTCTCACTGAGTCTATCACCTATTCAAACCTATTCAGAAGGGACCAAACCTAGTCTTAATTCTCCTATCGAAAATCTACGACAAATGGGGGCTCGTCCGACGGATTTTTGAACTTTGAATAGGAAGACGAGTACGACAAATGGGTTCTCGCCCGACGGATTTTTGAACTTAGAATAGGAAGACGAGTACGACAAATGTGGACTCGTCTATCTGGACTTTGAACTTAAGATTCTGTATTCTGATATAGAGTAAGAGTGTGATGTCTTGTGACTGTGTATCTTTTAAAAATAATTACCCCCTAGACTAGCGATCTGTTTACGGGCGTGCTGACCACACAAACTAATAAGTTTTTTTCCACAGCATCTTTGAATAATATACATATTGGATTTCAGGTTGATTTTGTCGGAATACATGTTAATTAATGATTTTGTAATACTAAACGCTGGTAAAGTTTTGTGAGTGTAGAACATTCACAAGGGTTCTGAAGCAGGAAGGTGTTTGAACTAAGTTAAGGAGTGCGTTTCGGACTATTTGTCCAGATTAATTCCCTCCCTCACCCTAACTGTCTTCAGGGGTAAACTGATAGTGGATTAACAATTAAGGGGACATTTTTTTTCTCTCCGAAATTTTGATTAATCATTGTGTTTTCCACTGTAGCAACTTATTTTTCAGGGAAAATCTTAACTACCATTTAGTTGGCGTAGTCGTGTTTTGCATTAGGTGCTTTATTGCCGATTAATAGCAGCGATAGTTAGATTTTTATTTTTTGGAGGAGGTATCCCAGGGTTAAGGATATCATCTTTCGGATTTTTGGTATTTTTTTCTCGTAAGTGGTAGGAACCAGGTTATTCTTTTTCCTATTTTCTATCTCCACGTGTCTCAGTCACTGACATAATATGGCCGAGAGGGCAAAGCTTAGACAACTCCTCAGGGACGAAGCGAGAGAGGAGGGACTGGAAGGAGAGGAAGCGAAAGCTTTTGTCAGGGACGAACTTGAGAGATATGATGCGGAGAGGAAAGCAGAAGAAGCTAGGAGGAAAGAAGCAGAAGACCGGCTATTACAGCAGAAGAAGATTGAGGAGGAAATGGAAATTCGCAGGATGCAGCATTACGAAAGAGAGAAAGAGAAGGAGAGACAGCATGAGGAAAAAGAGAAGGAGAGACAGCATGAGGAAAGAGAGAAGGAGAGACAACATGAGTTGGCTCTTAAAGCTCTAGAACTTCAAAGTCGTGGCGCTGCCTCTACCTCCACCAATGGAGAGTCTTCTCCTCATTCTTCCTTAACTGATCCTTCTAACAGTCAATCTCTTCACCTCACTGCTATGTCTTTTCCGCTAGAATCTTTCCCTTGTCCAAATGAGAAGATTGACACTTGGCTAGAAAAATTTGAGAAAATTGCAACTCTGTACGGTTTAGAGAGGTCGCGTTGGAACATTAAGCTTTCCCAGGCTTTGAAAAGTTCTGCGTATGATGTTTACGCCAAACTGGAAAGCAGCCAACAAGACAACTATGATCTGTTGAAGAAAGCGTTACTGGAGCGCTTTGAAATGAACGCTCGCAAATTTTTGCAACTGTTTCGCAACAGCCGGAAAGAGAATTCTGAAACTTTTCAGCAGTTCTCGTCTCGTTTGAAGGGTTATCTGACAAAGTGCCTAGAGCTCTCACAGCTCCCCTCTACCTATGAAGGTCTTGAGGAATTTGTTTTAACAGAACAAATAAAGAACACATTGTCTGCTGATACCCGGAGATTTCTCGCTGAGCAGGGGGCAGAAAAACTTGAAGACATTTTGGAAAAGTCTGAGCGTTATCACAATGCGCTGGCTGAACTACCGGCCACAAAGCGGAAACCGACAGAGGAGCATTTTCGAAAACATAACCTAGAGCAATCTTCTCAGGCTTCTAACCTAAATAACCACAGAGAAACTGGACCTCAAAACCCCCCTCCTGAAAAATCCAAGTTCTACAAGAACAAGTACCCCAACCACCCCAAACAGTCTGATCAACCCGACCGCCCTACATGGCAGCGTAGCCAGAAAGGACAAGGTGGCAAAGGGAGAACCCCGGAGCACGGGACATATGATCAGACCGAGCACACCGAGCCGAAATGCATCGGATGCTTATTGACAGTCTCGCAAGGTGGAATTATTGACAGTGATTCCCAACCTGTTGGGGATGGACCCTCAACGCGAGGTACTGTTACTTTGAACGGTTCTCAAACTTCTTGCTTATTTGACACGGGGCTTTCTTATGATTGCATTGTTGCCAGAAAGCTGGTTAAACCCGGTCAAGAGACAGGAGAGACCGTCAAACTTTGTGGAGTTCGTAAGAGTGATGCACCTACAGCGCTTCCCATCGCATTGGTGGAGATACACTCTGACTTTGTCAGAGGTGTGATCAAAGCAGCTGTTATGGATGATCCCATCTACCCAGTCATACTTGGCGGGAGATACGTGTGTATTGGGAAACCGGAAGAGCCGATTGTGGCAGCAGTAACTACAAGAGGGCAAACCAAGAAGGAACGGGAGCCTGCGCCTAATTTGTTACCTATGGAACTTAAAGAAGCGCAACAAAAGGATCCTACTTTGGCACCCTGCTTTAGGAAACTGCCCATGGCGAAGGAACCCAAACAGCACGGGGACATTTTTTCTGAGGATGGCGTACTTTATCGGAGAACGGGCAAGCCTGACCAAGGTTACAACCAGCTCCTAGTACCGAAACAGTACAGAAGCCAAATCCTAGAAATGGGGCACTCTCTTCCCTTTAGCGGACATATGGGACAGAACGCCACAAACCAACGTATAACCACTCATTATTGGTGGCCAGGAGTGAATACTGATATTATCAGGTACGTCAAATCCTGTGCCCAGTGCCAACGTGTACCACCCAAGCAACGGACACCCCCAGTCCACATGGGTGAAATGCCAATAATGGGAACACCATTCGAACGGGTTGTGATCGACATTTTAGGGCCTTTCGAAAGGACTAAAAGAAGGAACAGGTTCATCCTGACCTTAGTCGATACATGCACTTTATGGGCAGAAGCTATCCCGCTAACATGCGCAGATGCCAAGCATGTCGCAGAAGCCCTTGTGCAGATTTTCACTCGGTTGGGATTCCCTCAGCAAGTGTTGACGGATAATGGATCTCCATACCGAAACCTGTTGATGGATGAGATCGTTAAGATCTTGAGGACCCAGCACATCCACACTAAGCCATATACTCCGGCCGGAAATGGGCTCGTGGAATGTGCTAATGGAAACCTCACCATGATGCTAAGTAAGCTGGCACAAGTGAAACCTGAAGATTGGGATCTCTGTATTCCTGCAGCATTATTTGGCTACAGAGAATCTCCTCATACTTCCACAGGATTTCCGCCAGCTACACTCTTATTCGGCAGACCCATTAAGGGCCCGCTTGAAGCCTTACTTCAGTCTCTGACAGACGAGAAGGCTGATGAGACAGTTGTCTCAGCCAGTAAATATGTGTCGGTTTTAAAGGAACGGTTGAAACTAGGGTGGGACCTAGCAACGACTAACTTTAAGCGAGCACGCACCAAGCACGCTAACCGATACAGGAAAGTCGCGGAAGAGAGAGAACTGGAAGCAGGAGAGAAAGTTTTGGTGTTGCTCCCTACCGAGAACAACCAACTGAAGATCGGATGGCAAGGGCCGTTTACCGTCCTGAAAAAGATTTCTAAGGCTAACTACCAGATCTCTATTGAAGGAAAGGAGAAGGTTTTCCATTTAAATCTCTTAAAGAGATACTTGGAAAAACCAGTGCCAACCTCCGACCATCTCCTGACGATCACCAAAACTGACGAAGATGACGATAGTGGCAGGGATATTCCACCGCTATCACAGGAAATCTTTCAAAAATGTCAGAAGCGGCGACGCTCTTTCAAGCGCGCATATGAGACATTCCAGGGGAAGGAAACTTTGAGGAGTGGACTTGAGTAGGAATTGGACAGAGATGGAGGGGGAAGAGGAGAGGGAAGAAGACAGACACCCCGAAGCTACGCTTATAGGAAATTAAACTCCATAACGTAGACATGGAGTGCTTCCATATCTTAAAGGGGGGAGGCTCTGTCACGTAGGGTTTATATTCATTTAATTTCCTACATCTTCTTCCTATTCTTTCACCCGAATTCTCTCTTTTATTATCTCTGTATTTCCTTTTTCCTGTATATTTTTCATCCATTCGTTTTGCGAATATTATTTTCATATAATTCGCAAACTTTACCTGTTTTCCTTTCTCTAAAACTGAGAATCGCACCTGGGTGGTATTGCGTACATGTCAGTCGCGCTGGTCAGACGATAGGCGTGAATTTACAGCATTCGCTAGACATTCGTCTGAGGGTCTCTGGCCTGGGGCGTGAAAATTCACCCGAGGGACATGGAAAGTAGACAGAGAGTCTGAATTTCAGTAAACGCATGAGGTTTTTCGTCAGAAAAAAACCCGGCTTAGCGTGAAAATCCACTCCGCACTGCAGACGGTGGTCTGAGATTTGCAACTCATGCAAGCCCTCGGCCACTGATGGCTGTTACGTCACGCGATAAGCGGACGAAGGTGTTATACGGACAGGGGAGACTATTTCGCTTGGCGAAATAAGATTAGGATCCTGTGTCCGATTTTAAAGATATTGGCCAAGTTTGAAACTTTAATTTCTTTCTCGCTCATAGACTCACAGTAGATAGGTTGCTCGTAAACAGAATAGCTGTTAGCGAAGATCTCAGTTTGTTTCGGCAATTTGTCGAACTTCTAGACTTCCAGAAATATTTTCAGCATTTTTATTCTTAAGTTGTGCGACTACCTGAAATTCTGTGGTTGAGGTAATTAATATGATAGATATATAGATTTTGTGAGTGTTAAAGTGTTTAATCGCTTAATTCATTTTAATCTATTTCTTTAGCGCAAAAGAGAAATAAAGTGGTAGGCTATTATATTTTCTAGGGAAGCATTCAGTGGAAAGCAGAATAAAATTAAAATTTCTAGCTTATAACGGAAATTGTAGCTATTTATGAATTTAATTTAACCGCTAATACTCAGTCGAGTGTATTTTTCTAAACTAACGTATAAACTCTAGAATCGAGCCTCATGAATGGTGACGGAATACGCACGTGTTCCTAATTCATGAGGATTGCTGATTTTTAAATATAACTTACGTCACGGGAAGTTTAAATGATAAGCAAAGCTCTCTGCTTGCAAGTTTAAATGTAAGTTATAACCAGTACAGATTCTGTTTATTATATTATATGTGTTATTTTTCCTCCACACAGTGAAAGTTTTGGGGTGACCCTAACTTTACCAGCACCTAGTAGTAGTTTCCATACTTGTGAAGAAATAGACAGTCCTTATTTTGAACCACGTGGGTTTCTTAAGTACCACTGGTCTAAACAGTGCATATGCAACCCGAGTTAGCCAGAAATACTATATCCCAATAACGGGTTTTCAAAGACTGTAATGATAAATACTGGACCTTGGAGCCAGATCTTAATTTCTTCTAGAAAAAACTCTACGTAATCTTTCTGCCTGGTGGCGCGAAATACTTCAAGTATTAACTAACATTTCCCGACTATATATATATATATTTTTTTGTGGACAAATCTGTGGTGTGACTAAAGTGAATCCTATACTGAGGGAAGGCACCGACCTGACATTCATCATTTCTAGAAACCTACGCTATTGACACTGTGCTCTGCTAACTCCCGCGCCTGGAATAATTTTAGGTGACTTAATCAGACATTTGAACAAATTTGCACACCCAAGTAGTCGTTCCCGGAGACTCCAAGTTAAATACGTCTTTTGGAACTGGGGATTTCTTGGCAGAAGACTGCATTTTTTTGAGTCTGTGTGAAGATCTAAAATCAGTGTGTTCCAAGAGGCAGCGAGCCAAGTCGTGAGTACATGTATGAGAGGCCATGGCGGAATGAATGAGTGTACACTGGTTTGAGTGATATTTTCACTATTATATCTTTGACACCCTGTTGCTGTCCTAATTTTTTTTTTCAATCTGCATAATTTGTTGCTAAGGCTAGAGTTCTTGTGGTTTTGTCTTAGGTTAAATCAGATTTTTGTTTTCAAACTCTGTGCATATAATTACGAGATAAAACAACGAAAACTCTTAGACTCAAACCCTATGTATCTGTGACTCGGGCGCCATCATCTGTTCTCTTAACGGGGCCGGGCTAAACCTAGAGTTAACACCATAACGGGGCTATCATCCTTGCAACATTTCCTTGAATTTTTATGACTATGTGTATATGTATTTTCCTTGATGTACTTTCTTTGATGTTGTGAGCCGATTTTTTCCTGAAATTAAAATCGCTCTTGAACTTAATAATAGTGTTTGGTCAGCTCGTTCTAGATAATATATATATCATTGTTATAGTTTTCCCACGTCTGTGTGTTTACCTGTCGTCACGTGTATGTGCGTGCCTGTGAGTGATAGAAATATACGTAATATGTATATTGGTGTAGTCTGTCTGACGCTGTAACAACTGTTGTAGAAGATAGGTGAGAGAGAGAAGAATTCTTTTCGCTTTCAGAGACAGCCACTATATCAAAATCTATCATCTCACGTGTGTGGAAATTCTATTACCTTTCACTAACTCTCACTGAGTCTATCACCTATTCAAACCTATTCAGAAGGGACCAAACCTAGTCTTAATTCTCCTATCGAAAATCTACGACATTGGCCTAATTTTCGTGCGTAAAACACTGGAATTAGAAATTTCAGATGTCACTATCCAGCGGTGCAATGATCGTTTGCTTATCCCCAAGGCATGAATAGTCCTCTATTGTGGGTTTGAAATAGAATGATATAGTTTTCCTCGAGTAGCTTCATTGCAGAAATACTTAAAAATCCTATTTGTGATTTGCTGTAATGTCATAAAATGTACTTACTCGCAGACTCATTTTTCCTACTTAACCACACAATACTTTTTGTAGACACGCCACTGATTGACAATGTGTGAGTAACACCGGATATAAAATGTTTTATGTTCAAGAAGTGCAATTTCACGCTAAAATCATGCCAATTGTTTGATAAACCAATCATGTGCAAATGAGGTCGTTTAATTTACTGTAGACATTTCAAAATGTGTGTGTGCGATGTGTGTTGTCAAGTTGACTTTTGATATTATATCGTAAAGAAACGAAAATTGAAACCAATGGCTGCATTTTAAAGAAAAATTTAATTCATAGGGTCTATACCATTTCAAATTCACACACAAAATTTCACTTATATGCGTTATATATTCGCTGAGATATAGCATTTTTAAGTTGGGCAAAGCTAGGGAAACGTGCTATAGTAATTCACTACTTAAAACATTTCATGTTATCGTGCTATTTACTTACTGATCGAGGAACTTTCTGTGCACCGAAATCGGAAACTTTCAGTTTCATTGTTTGTTTTAAAATGTCAGTTTGCAAAGGTACCTAGACTTGTTGTCCAGTTGCGAAATAGAGTATTTCCTTTCAGAAGGCGAACTATACTGACCAGTTTTGTTCAGTTTTAGGTAGAGAAGCTTTCTCATTATTCGAAAAATGATAGATAGACCGTCCATGCCAATAAATATAGAGAAACTCAGACTCGGTAATACAATCAATAGAGCACGCAGACATCGTATATAATATACCGTTTTGCTTGATCGACCGGGCAATACTTCCCATTCGTCTTTTTTTTTCTCTCCGTGGTGCCTTCTTAGTGGTATTAAATTTTGATTATCGAATGTCTTGTGTGTGTAGAAAGACCACTTTATGGCCGGTGTTTCAAACAAATACCAACATGACTGGATGGTGAACATTTTGACATTTGGAGTTGTCACGAAGTGGTTTTAAGTTTATAGAGTGTGCCTGAATGAAAGCAAGACCCTAGTATGAGAAAGTCTGAGAAGATAGAATTTAGATGGAAAATAACATGCCTGTGGACAGGTGAGACTATTGGCTCAAGAGATAGACCCAGGATTTGAATCTCCCCCTGCCGCTTCGTGACTAAAAAAATGGCTATAGTCTCCCCACCTCTGACTGCCTTGAAACACAAGGAGATAAGGTGTATAATTACGACCACAAACACCACTATACAGACAACATAGAGTAAGTATAGTAAAGAATAGAAGCTGATCCAGTAAATAATATATGTATATATTTATTTACATACAAGAAAAACATAAAATGGCATCATACGTCATCAAGTCAGTCAATAGCGTGCACTGTTGCACGGCCTGGAAAAACCAAGGTAACAATTAAATTGAGAGACACTCAACCAAAAAAAAACCTCAATCACATTCACTCTTCCTGTCACCCTGCTGAGGAACAATAAAAATGGTTAGTGCTTTAAACCAAATCTACTTTGGGGGGGGGGGGGGGGCGGCAACTTTTAGCCTCCACTCTCTAACACTAATAAATTTCTGTCTTAGTCCTGGTGACTCTTCCTCAACGAACGGCTACACAGCTTTTTACTAGTTAGGCAATAGGCGCCGATAACTACACCACAAGAAATGCTACAATTAATAGACTTGGTTTTTCGAACGCAGACTCAGTGTCTATCCGTCCAATGGATACTGAACAGACCCTACTGGTCCTGTCTATTTTCTCCCTCCTTCTCTATCTTCCTCTCTTGATCTCAGTGTCTCTCTAACACTCGAGGGCTGATGATGCGGCGTCTCCGTTACGCTCTTCTCTTGATTTCTATCAGGACCTAGGTATGGTAACCCTGTCACCTGTTCCTGATTTTGGTGATGACGATGTTCGGATATCAAGCATGAGGGACTTGATTAACTGTAGACAAAACTTCTCTGCTACTGAATAGCTTCCCTCTTTTAACCCGCTCCGGAGTTAGAGGAAAAAACACAGCCTTGATTTCAGGCTGTACAAAATGAAACTAGTCTCCCGGCCACCTGCCGTTGCTAGAGACTATAATAGCGATGCTCTCGGCTGTCTGATAAATAAACCTCGGTCCAGCTGAAGCATAGGGACTTCACTGCCAGAGACCATAGGGTAATTTTCTTTTGCTCCTGACGATACTCGAGTACACTGACCCTGAGATATGTCTTTTGCCGTGGATAATTTTATTTGACAAAATTATGCTCCCCACTGTTTCCGCCGTGACTCGCAATTCATCGCTGGTTTTTCCCACAGTGGAGAACGATAAATTACGTAGTCTGACGGCTGGCACTTATTTTTTCATAGAGACAATTGCCCGCGGTTTCCTCCCTCATTATATACAAGAGAAAACACCCACGCGAATTTCCCTTCCTACGCAAATCCCGGACCAATGGGAGCGCTAGAAAAATTAATACTATCAGCCCACGCAAACCCCGCGTGCTTCCGGCCGCGTGTTTCCGGCCTCGTCATATCGCGTGCCGGAAATGGCGATTATTTCCGTAAACAACGAACTTTACGGGAATCGCGAAAAATCAGAAGAAAGTAAAACTGATGCTAGAATAAAATAAACCTACCATCATAAACGAACCCATTTAAATTACCTTCCCAAAAGTACCGAACACGATATATTCACATGAGAAGAAAAAAAATGGTGAAAAAGCGTGCCCGAAAATAGCGATTTCCGTAAACAACGGAAAATCGCGTGATCAGAAGAAAATAAAACTGGTGAAAATTCAAAATAGAACCACAGAATCGGGCCTGTTAAAAGTCAGAATTACAGTGTAGTGTCACATAAGTCCCCCCTTTCAAGTACGGGAACCGTGCTCAATCACTGAAATCTCTGGGTTTCATACTGGTCCGCATCTAGATCTACATCTCGATCTAATCACTGTCATAATTAGCATTATCATACAGGCCCATCTCCATATCCTTGAAAATCTCTGCAAGCACTGGATTTCGAGGGTCACGCCTGGTGATTTCCTCCTGGCGACTGCAACCTGACTGGTCGCCCTTCCTCCTCCCTCTCATGTGTTTCCTTCGCCCACGAATTTTCCTGGCGGCGCGTGGTAAATAATTATTACCAGCTGGTGCGACCTCCCAGTGTTTAGAAACAGATTGACTGGCTTGGCCAGGCATCGCCGTAACAGGGCGTAACTGTTTGCGGTTGACTGAAGAACCGTGCACATGTTCCTTCTTGTCAGTATTTCCCTCCCTTGAGAGATGTAATACCATCGGGGGCCTAATTCCCGACGACAAAGAAGATACTTCTGAAGTAAGAGGCGTCACCACTGTTTGACCCTTAGGCTGAACAGGGCTGACAGGCGAATACGCCTCTGTAAATAACATTCCACTG
Source organism: Oreohelix idahoensis (assembly GCA_024509875.1). NCBI lineage: Eukaryota > Metazoa > Mollusca > Gastropoda > Stylommatophora > Oreohelicidae > Oreohelix > Oreohelix idahoensis. Next base: position 302,861 of record JAMPIV010006310.1, on the reverse strand, counting down.
TCTTTAGAGGCGTCTCTCCTCCTCATAGCAAGACAAGGATGTTTGAGCTCCCGTGGGGCTCCGTGAATTTGGGGCTTTCCCCTTTCACTTCTCTGGCCTGCAGTAGGCCCTCTTGCATTAGCAAGAATCGGTGTGGTTGGGTTTCCCAAAACTATGTATGGGCTTCCCAGGATGAAATCATGTGCTGGCTGTGCCATTACAACTGCCTTAATGGTGCCAGACACAAACTGACATTTCACCTCAATATTGGCTACAGGCAGACGCTGTGAGATCCCTCTTCTCAAAATTCCACCAATCTCAACTAATTCTCCTGTCCACTGCCCTGGTTTCACCAAATGACGAGCGATGATACTGGGGTAAGTAAGCCCGCTGTCAAACAAACACGTAGTGGCCGTCCCATTCACTACGGCTGGTCCACTGTTAGAGAACAACTTCTCTGCCTGGACTGGTTCCCATTTATTCCCTTTAGTCCATCTCACCGGTCTTAAACAAGCTGCATGATGAGCTGGGGGTTTGTTCATGCACCGGGATGTCCAGTGGAAAGTGGTTCTACAATTCTGACAATACCTCTCATTATCTCCCCTGTTCCTAGCGGGTTCCTGAGAGGTTGTTGTCGGTGCTCTGTTATGCTGCTGGGGGTGCAAGTTATAACCAGAATGAGGCTCCTTGCGAGAAGGTCCTGGTTGCTGATAAGCTGGTGAAGTAGCTGACTGCGATGATGAAGCTCCTTTGTCTGGGGCTGGCAGGTCTGGGTTTTTCCGTTTCTGTCCCAGTACTTCGGCCTGTGCTGTCTGGTACCTTTCCGCAAACAGAATAATCTGATCGAGTTGCTGGGCTCCCTGCTCCGCCAGATACCTCCTCAAGTCGGGGGACATGTTTGCCTTGACTTGTTCACACAGCACTAACTCCTCCAACCCTTCAAAAGTTTTCGCCAGTCCTGACAGTTCCCTCCAGCGAGTAAGGTAATTTCTCACCCGCCCGGCAAACTGTGCGAAACTCTCTCCCTTCTCCGGCCTGCTCTCCCTGAACATGGTTTGGCATTTCCGGGGTGTCCACTGAAATCTTTGCAACAAAGCATTTCGCAGTGCCTCAAAGTTGTTCTGGTCATCTAGGAGCATCTTGTTGTAGACTTCATAAGCATGACCTTTCAAAGATTGCGATAATTTCAGGCACCAAAGACTCTCATCCAACCCGTATGCCTTTGCCATCCGTTGAAATTTTTCTAAAAACACGTCAATCTTTTCATTCCCATTAGGGAACGAGTCAAATGGGAAGCTCATGGCGGCCATCCGGGGTCCTCCGTTTCCTGAGGTGTCTGTCGCTCCTGCTCCGGGTGAATCTCCATTAGCCGAACTGCCTCCCGAAGCTTGGTACTGCAGTTCCAGAGAACGCAGGGCAAGTTCATGCTGTCTCTCTGCTGCCTTCTCTGCTGCTTGTCTCTCTGCTTCCAATTTCCGAAATTCCATCTCTGCTGCCTTCTCCTTCTCCTGGGCTTCCAATTTCCAAAGTTCCATCTCGGCCTGCCTCTCCGCTGCTTTTGCGGTGGCTATCCTTTCCTCTTTTGCTGCTTCTGCGGCGGCTATCCTTTCCTCTTTTGCTGCTTCTGCGGTGGCTGCCCTTTGCCTTTCCTCAATTTCTGCGGCGGCTGCCCTGTCCTCCTTCTCTTTCTCTCGCTGAATATGCCTATCAGTTTCCCTTATCAGGTAGGCCTTAGTCTCCTCCTTATCCATTCCCATATCCTGAGCAGATTCACGCCAGGCAGCTCGTAACTTGGCCATATCCGCCATCTTACCTGTAAACTGCTGTAAGTTCACAACTAACAGTAAATGACAGAAAGGAGAACAAAAGGAAGGAACTACCTGTTACGTAATATATAATACTCCCTCTTTAACCGCTGTTCCAAAACCCGAACTCAGACTAGCATCAAGTCTGAACAATAACCTGAGAAAAAATTTTAGTTAAGAAGCTACCAAAAACTAAATTACCTTCCTGTTAAAGAAAAATATGTCGGTATGCCATCAATTACCTCTTAGTCATATAAATCAAAAATACCACAAAAATCTACTAGACTAACCTGTGGAAAAACTTATACTGGATCAGTTCTAGTAGCTCAAGTCTAGGGGATATTTAAAGAAATTCTATTCTCAGAAACTTCCTAGAGACAATCTATGAATGTAGATCACAGAATTGATCTCAACAGAATGATCCACCGGACGATTGCCGCCCACTTGTCACGAAGTGGTTTTAAGTTTATAGAGTGTGCCTGAATGAAAGCAAGACCCTAGTATGAGAAAGTCTGAGAAGATAGAATTTAGATGGAAAATAACATGCCTGTGGACAGGTGAGACTATTGGCTCAAGAGATAGACCCAGGATTTGAATCTCCCCCTGCCGCTTCGTGACTAAAAAAATGGCTATAGTCTCCCCACCTCTGACTGCCTTGAAACACAAGGAGATAAGGTGTATAATTACGACCACAAACACCACTATACAGACAACATAGAGTAAGTATAGTAAAGAATAGAAGCTGATCCAGTAAATAATATATGTATATATTTATTTACATACAAGAAAAACATAAAATGGCATCATACGTCATCAAGTCAGTCAATAGCGTGCACTGTTGCACGGCCTGGAAAAACCAAGGTAACAATTAAATTGAGAGACACTCAACCAAAAAAAAACCTCAATCACATTCACTCTTCCTGTCACCCTGCTGAGGAACAATAAAAATGGTTAGTGCTTTAAACCAAATCTACTTTGGGGGGGCTGTCAACTTTTAGCCTCCACTCTCTAACACTAATAAATTTCTGTCTTAGTCCTGGTGACTCTTCCTCAACGAACGGCTACACAGCTTTTTACTAGTTAGGCAATAGGCGCCGATAACTACACCACAAGAAATGCTACAATTAATAGACTTGGTTTTTCGAACGCAGACTCAGTGTCTATCCGTCCAATGGATACTGAACAGACCCTACTGGTCCTGTCTATTTTCTCCCTCCTTCTCTATCTTCCTCTCTTGATCTCAGTGTCTCTCTAACACTCGAGGGCTGATGATGCGGCGTCTCCGTTACGCTCTTCTCTTGATTTCTATCAGGACCTAGGTATGGTAACCCTGTCACCTGTTCCTGATTTTGGTGATGACGATGTTCGGATATCAAGCATGAGGGACTTGATTAACTGTAGACAAAACTTCTCTGCTGCTGAATAGCTTCCCTCTTTTAACCCGCTCCGGAGTTAGAGGAAAAAACACAGCCTTGATTTCAGGCTGTACAAAATGAAACTAGTCTCCCGGCCACCTGCCGTTGCTAGAGACTATAATAGCGATGCTCTCGGCTGTCTGATAAATAAACCTCGGTCCAGCTGAAGCATAGGGACTTCACTGCCAGAGACCATAGGGTAATTTTCTTTTGCTCCTGACGATACTCGAGTACACTGACCCTGAGATATGTCTTTTGCCGTGGATAATTTTATTTGACAAAATTATGCTCCCCACTGTTTCCGCCGTGACTCGCAATTCATCGCTGGTTTTTCCCACAGTGGAGAACGATAAATTACGTAGTCTGACGGCTGGCACTTATTTTTTCATAGAGACAATTGCCCGCGGTTTCCTCCCTCATTATATACAAGAGAAAACACCCACACGAATTTCCCTTCCTACGCAAATCCCGGACCAATGGGAGCGCTAGAAAAATTAATACTATCAGCCCACGCAAACCCCGCGTGCTTCCGGCCGCGTGTTTCCGGCCTCGTCATATCGCGTGCCGGAAATGGCGATTATTTCCGTAAACAACGAACTTTACGGGAATCGCGAAAAATCAGAAGAAAGTAAAACTGATGCTAGAATAAAATAAACCTACCATCATAAACGAACCCATTTAAATTACCTTCCCAAAAGTACCGAACACGATATATTCACATGAGAAGAAAAAAAATGGTGAAAAAGCGTGCCCGAAAATAGCGATTTCCGTAAACAACGGAAAATCGCGTGATCAGAAGAAAATAAAACTGGTGAAAATTCAAAATAGAACCACAGAATCGGGCCTGTTAAAAGTCAGAATTACAGTGTAGTGTCACAGGAGTAAACTTTTCCGCTTAAAAAAAAATGTTGGTTATGTTTATCATTTTTTTCCTCTTAGCTCCCTTTGCAGCATGGAACCACTAGTGCGACTGGCCCCCATGCAGGAAGCCTGAACAAAGTATACACATGCTCATGTAGCTGTGGTTTCTTTAGTAATTTGTTTTACATGATGAGGTTGCCAGCCACATGCAAAACATCATATTCGTCGCCATGTACGACATGCACTAGGATACATAGTAACTAACACCTGACGGCGGAACAAGAAAGGACATTAACAACAGAATGAATAAAGCGAGAACAGCCTTTGCTAGTCTCAACAACATTGGGAAGTCTTCCCATTACAGCACAAACACCAAATTAAGACTATGAGAGCTGCGTACTTTCTGTGCTTCTCTATGGTGCGGAATGCTGGAGAGTAACAGAGAAGGACATGTCGAAACTTTCCTCCTTCCACACAATCTGCCTACGGAAAATTCTCCGAATCTTTTGGCCGAATACCATCAGAAACCAAGAACTACTTATTCGGAGTAACCAGGAGGACATACACACCATTATAGCTGGCAGACGCTTGAGTTGGGTTGGCCACGTCCTCAGAAGGGACCCTGATACTACCATCACAAGAACAGCTATGCTATGGACCCCCGAGGGAAAGCGAAAGAGAGGCCGACCAAAAACAACTTGGCGGAGAACTGTGGAAGCCGAGATGCAAAGAATGAACCAGAGTTAGGGCACTGTACGAAGCATGGCCGCCGACCGAGCAAAGTGGAATCAATTTGTTGCTGCCCTAGAAGACGCCACCAGGCGTGATGGCCACGGACTGCTTTGACGGCTGGCGGCTATGGATCAAAGAAGAAGAGACGAGGAAGTAGTAGTCCTGTTCTTTCTTTATCTCATCCGAGACATGGTGGTAACTACACAAGGTTGTATTTATAGGCCCCGATATTTTGTACCTCATCGTGGCAGAGAAAGACGTCAACAACAGAATTGATCAGCAGCACTGGGAACAGGGTTTGTGGGGGCACATGATTACCTACGTCGGGTGGGCATGGGACAAGAAGAATTATATACATTATACGACCTGCAGATATATTGTATGCTTCGTTGTTACTGACATGTTAGTCAGTGATTTAGCGTCAAAGTATAAACAACATTCTGGGCCCATCTTCGTGGTCATTATCACCACCAACCTTAGTTTAATGTAATTTTATCGGAGAAGGCTAACAACGTTAAGTCCAGGGCAGCAAATAACAAACATCTTAAGTCGTGCTGTGAACACTGACCATTGCCTGTCGAATTGAGCTCGGTTCCAGAGTGGACATTACAGTATCCAGCAGTGCGACATCGTTATTAGATTATGACAATTAGCCGTAGACCACATTGGAACTTTGCGGAAGCCTTGCCCTGGTAACACCGAGTCTGTCGTTAGCTGGTATTGCAATTTGATGGTAGTTTTTTATTTTATAAGTCTGTATCACTCTTCGATTTTGTCGCATTCATAAAGCTCGCGTGCGTCAGATTGAAGCGTGTGTATATGCAATGTGCATATGTTTACGCAAACTGTTTGTATATATATGTGTGTAGAGTGTGAAAGGTTGGGGTCGGGGAGGGGCGAATAGTTGTTAATACTGTCGTTTATTTTGACTAGATGAGAAGGCACTTTATGGGCTGGTGAGTGAATGGATAAATTTGAAGAAGGGGCTAAGAAGCGGAAGATTTTGCTATCGCAGATGACAGTACGGATGGCCTTGCAGATCGTAATACACCAGAATTTAATGCAGGAGTTAGGAGAAAACAGTAAAAAGGGAATATTATACGCTGATCGATTTGACATATTGTAATACATTAGACCAGCTGCCAGCTAATCAGAAAGTATTCGGCTGAGCGGACAGCAACCCAGATCTGGCAGAATCTGCCAAGTCCGTTTGGGTTGCGTTATTGGTGGAGAAATCTCATTTGCATTGGCAAGCTGTTCAGATCTTCTTCGTTCGCTCTAATATAGTCGCATCTGTCTCTCTTGAAATAAGTGGTTGGTCTGAGGCTTCTTCCGTCGCCACATACGAGAGTGACTCAAGCTTGATCTTGAATTGATTATTTTGCAAGACAGCGACAAATGCTATGTTTACTAAAACATTGTTCCTTTTCAAGATATTTTTGCTGAACGCTGATAAACGTTTGCCACGCTCAGGCAGTTTCCGGATGTCGTCAGTATATACATATTTGGTCTGACCCTGCAGCCAGTGTACAGCTGAGATCATCATCGCTCTTAAATCGCCGCCTTTGTGGATACAGCTTCATTAGTAGAAATTATCTCGACTATTTCAGGGATGTAAGGAGAGTGTGTCATGATCTCCCACCCTTTGCTGTCAGCGTATCCATGGTGACACACTGTCATGCAGCAAGGGGATTTGCTGTGACAGTTTTCCAGGTCATTTCTTTCGAATTGCTTGCTAAACTTAACATCTTAGGCCTCCACCTACACACTTACTCCACTTATGGATGCAGTATCATGCTCGACTGTTCATCTGTCCAAAACATCAGCTCTTCGGGGGGCCGAATGTTCACATTGCATGTGGCCGTTCGTTGTATATGGGTATGCTGAGGTTGCAGACATCTCGGCCTTCGCAAAAACTTACTACATCGGTCACATACACACGAGTTTGACAGCGTTTCCTCTTCATACTCTGGAATTATTTTCTGCTGAATTTCTGCCGGTTTCAATTTACTTGACCTGAACATTGACAGTCGAGTGTTGACCTTCAGTTGACGAGGCAATGCCATCTTGAATTACCGGCCATTTGCGATTGTAGCCCTCCCGAAATCATGTCAGTGGCATTAAATAAACAAGTATGTGGAAGAAAGGAAGGTGGATACATAGAAGAATGGGGCACGTCTCATTGAAAGAAAAGAAAAACAAAGAGGTCATAGAAAACATAGGTATGAAAAGAGAATTAATGAAGGAGATCAGAATTAGGCAGCTAAAACATCTTGGCCATGTAAAAAGACATACCATCTTACTGAAGGCTATAGTAGAAGGAAGGCAAATATGCAAGAGGAAGTGCTATAAGTGGGAAGATATCTTCAAATTACAATTGACAGAAGACGTCCAGAATCCATTGCAGCCTACCTTCGATGTGTAGATGGCAGCTGATGATGATGAGTCCAGTGATAACACTTGACGTTAGATGTTTTTTCAGTATCCGTTTTCAGGGACAGTGATAATTCCAGGTCAGCCTTGAACCCACTCTCGTAGTTTTTCTCTCATTGTAATGTGGTATTGCGAAAACCATGCTGTCGACCGGCTTCTCTCGTGGATCCGACATTTCTTGATGACATGGTTCAATTATTTACTCGTGTTCACCACACGATTACATTTTGTTTCGTCGAATTTTTAGTTTGTTGAATAGACGGTATTTCAGTCTACAGCGGCTGTTTCTCGGTCTGAAGATTTAACCCGGTTTCTTCTTGGTTTTGTTACACTTTCCACAATTGATACTATTTTTTATATTATTGATTTAATCTTTTTGATATGTTATCTTGAATCTGTTTGCTTCTGCCGGACTTTGGCAAGTCTGTCTGTTATAACCGTATATTTACAGGGCATAGAGATCCACAAAGCTTTCACTTTGTAGAATTTACTGCTTTTGTCGACAAAATCTTTGCCGGTGTCCCGTTAGTTGTATTAATGTATGTATGTGTGTGTTTGTTAATAATTCCTTAGGGCACGTAGGATGATTCAACTGTATCTCAGTTGCTTGTCAGATCTAAAACTTTCAACGTTTATGTCATGCCAACACAGTGATGGTGGGAATTGCGACCGTCTTTTGATGTCGAAAAGACTGACTCTGTACAAAGCTGTGCATTATTTTCATTTATTCGTTCAATAATTATACGTCGGGACGGTTTCGCTATGAATAAGAGGATTATGTTACACGATATTCGCTTCTATTCCATACATAGTTCTCGCATTTCGTAATTTCATACTCAGATATATTCTGAGGCCACAAATGAGTATGTTATTAATTAATGTTATTAGCTTATGCAAAGAACTTCTGAAATTAGCCAGAAAAGTCACGAATCTGTTTTTAGTGTTACCGCTGGCAAGAGTATGTGCTTCAGCGTTTCAGTACTTAGTATTTATGGTGTTATGTTATATCTTATTTGTCTTCCCTTGCCCCGATTCACGTATCCAGCAGCTACTTTGTTCATTCATACATCTCTTCTTTGGAGGTGTTCATTGTTGCTTTTTCATATGGAAGAATGCATATAATTTTTATTTTTATTTTGTAGCACCGTAGATATAGCTGGCCGGAGACTAGAGGCCAGTTGAGGGCAGAAAGGTTAATCCACGCCCCGACCTAGTAAAATTATGTTTGTATTTTTTTTTTTTTAAGTATTAAAAATATTTACACATGTAAATAGCCTCGAAGATAGCCTCCCAGTCATCCGCACAGTGTGCGCATCGCACGTGCCGGAGCTAATTGTAGAGCCGCTTTTGGTTTTATTTATTTCTTTGTTCTTTTAAACAATTGATGTTTTGGAGGACTAGGATGGAAATAAAAATAGGTACGACTGGTTTTAAAAAAAAAAAAAAACGAGAAAAAGAACGCCACGGAGTAACTAATTGGCTATCAGGTCGGTGTTTGTATGTCATTGATTTCCCGTGTTGTTTGCTTTAGTCATATGGGTCTCCGGCTCGTGTTTCACTTTTACGCACACATAGACTTGAGTTCATCTTTTCCCGTTCTGTGTAGGAGTACACCGTCGTTCTAATACGATAGGACACCTAAATGCTAGAGGTCATGTTTTATGTTCGTCCATCTCGTGGTATCTGAGTTGCATTTTGTTGGTTTTATTCAACCTTCATCATCATATATCTTCTGTCGTCTAAAGAGTGCCAACACTATGAATCCTCATTCTTTCTTCTTTTTCTCTCACTCCTTTAAGATATATAATAATTTAGTCCTTTCCATTTTCTGTTGTCAAACGATGCATCATCTCCTTTACTCCTGTTTCCATCGATCAGTGTTGTATCTCTCGAAGGCACTATATTTTCCTTCCCTGTAAACACGAGTCAGGTTTCCACTTTTTAAAAATTATTGTTTTTCTTATAGCCTATAGGAAGATCTTAATTTAATTAATTAATTTTTTAAAATTTCTGCGAGATAATTTTCTTGGTTTTCACATCTGGATTATATTTGTCCGAACTTGCAAATCCGACTCATTTTTTAATGATAAGACTTTAAAGAAGTTAATATCATTCTTTAATTTTATCAAAATTACATGCGCTGATTTTGTTCTTACGTTTTGTAACATTAACATGAGTTATCTTTTTTCTGTGATTCGGTTCATAGCAGCCAACCAGACCTTGTATTTATTAACCAGTGTTTCACATATAAATGACCGTGTCATTAACGGTTGTGACCCTCCTAGAGGGTTGTTGTAGAATGTGCTGTTTGACGTTCTGACGTTAATATTCCGCCGTCGCTGTTATTTGCGCTTCGCATGGCGCAGTATGTAACTGGTGTTAGAGCAAAAGTTCCTCAGCCTTTTTCTGTCCCCCGTACCCCTTGGCTTTTAGTAAATCGTCCCTGTCACGGTTTGCCTCCCCTTAGCTCTGCAGTAGTGGTCCAACAGTGGCCAAAACTCAAGAGTAACTAATGTGGGTCTTCAAAGGGGTATACCTTCGCACAAGATTACTCTTGGCAGAGTTGTAGGTAGAAGGATAATGATGCTTCTACCTCAAGGGAGTGTTCACAAAATATTCAGAAAGCGAGAACAATGCTGCATTGGCTGAGCACGTGAACTCTGGTATCTGCCGTCAACTTTCGTGAAAGATTATGTAATATAATTTTAGCTCGTAAAAGCTCCCAGCTGAGTTAATTTAGCGAATTTCCCCTTATTATTATTTATAGCTCTGTTTGGGTGTATTTAAGAAATGGCCTGAGACATACGGTTGTAGTACATTCAAAATGATTAAATCAACTTTAGATTTGTCTTTATACAAGTAACAAATTTAATAATCAGTTATGTCTTAACAGTTATAAAAATGAATAATTGTTTAGAAAACAGTATTCATCACAGTGTGATGTTATGGTTTTCGAAAATTGACAGTTCACTTGGCAGCTTTTAAGTTTTACTTAGCTGCCAATAGTTGTTTCTGCTCCCGCTGATGTTTGGGTCTTTGCAGATAGGTGACTGGATTGCTCGCGTCCCTGGTCAAGATTTAAGAGTTGCAGCACGTTCCAGGTAGAATCAGGGAGTAACTGCAAAGCTGGTCCCGCGTCTCTAAGACCCGGCTGATGATGGTGTCTAGCGTCGACTTCAGGCCACTTATACTCTCACGTGTTCCAGAAATAGCACACTCAACAGGTACCACCAAGCCAATCTGTATGGGGCACAGACTGCTGGCTCAGAGAAATAGTTTAAGGCAGCTTGACGATGCCTTTTACACGTGGTCTGGGGTAAAACATTTCCCACTTTTGACTCTGTGTTACAGTTTCCTCAGATTCCGGTTTTCCTCGTTAATAATGGTAGAGTTTTCCTGGGCTTTTAAGTCCTCAAGAATTTCATACGTCCAGTCCGATAAATGAAATCTGCTGCTATTCTTAACTCTGGCAAGGCCTGGTTGTCTTCTTGGCGTGAGTGAATTTTAATAGTGTTCTAACTTGGTAATGTGTCAGGTTATATTGCCTGTCTTCCCCCACATTTGTTTGCTACGATGTTAAGCAGGGCTCCAATCGGAAGGGGTGTTGTGCCTTCATTCCGAATGTCTGCCAATCGTTTCAAACATGCGTATTTTGTGGAGTAATTAAATTATTTCCACTAGGAAATTTCTGTGCATTAATGCAGAGGTCATGTCTCCCAAATATGGAATGAAAACATCCGATCCTCTCTCGGCAATGTTTTCTAAAATACATCTTACTTTCATTAAAAGTAATGTCTTTGTAACAAAGTGTACCGGAAACGATTATGCCATTCTTGTCTGTCCAGAAATGTGTCGAGCAGGCAAGTAAACTAACTACCCGTCGCTTGCGCAAACAAAATTCTTCGTTTACCCATCTGGTCGAGGAAGGCACATCAGCCTTATCAGCGATTAAACAAATTCGCTGGGCGATGTTTGTGCTAATCCGTAGCCTGATGTCGGGCACACCTGAAATTTTCCAACATTATTGTCGGTTAATATTATTTCATCCATCTCCTTTTCCATCAGGGATGAACGGGTAAACAAACAGCCATGATGACTTATCACTGAGAGGAGTGTAAGATGATTTGAAAGTACTAAATATCTTCTTGATAGCAGGGAAAGAAAATGTTCCGACCACAGAAAAGCACGTAATTTAGTCCACTCAAAAAATGTAACTTAATACTGCCGGAGAGGAAAAGAGATCGACCCAATATTATGTGACAGTCCCGTACCCCCTATTTAGCACGAAATATGGAATAAATTATAGTTTATAACGCAAAAGCACATACGAAAAGAAATAAAAAGATTAGTACATTTTTTAAATATAAAAAACAGTGTTCGGTAAAATAACAATTTTAAGTGTCATACAGTTGTTTATCAGAACACAGTTAAATAAATTAGACCTTCGATTCTTTTTCTTCCAGCCAACAATTTTATTCTTGGTAGAGTTTTTTGAAAGAGACACCTGCATATTCTCCAGTTTGTTTTGTTTTAGATGTGATTGAGAACAGGACTGAGAATCCTGATTCACGTAGTTAAGTTGTTATACATGGAAATATATGTGTGTGTGTGTGTGTGTGTGGAATATTTCAACAGAATAGTTTAGTTATTTCTCATATATTTCCATTGCCCCCTTGACAAACTTCTCGTACTCCTGGAGGTCCTCGTACGCCGGGTTGGGAGCCCCTATGTTAGAACACCAGTACAGAGTTACACGTTATACTGAAGCAGAGAATAACCTACATTTTACTCAGAATGAAACATTAGTGGTTCAGTGTGTCCAGAAAACGTTGACTCAAATTATGAAATGAAAATTCAGTAATTCAGAGAAATGTTCAATTACGTAAGTGTGTTTGCTGTTATGAGACGAAGTGTCTATTTTAACGGTGAGCAGATGAACTGTTAGGTAGACAAGCAACAATAGGCTATTTGCACCTGACCTGGTTTTGACCGGCGATTTCCCCCTAACTTGTGTCTATTTATAGCTTAAGATAGTTTTATCATTGTTTCCACGTAGCCATCTTTCATCATGCCATCTTCTGAGGGCGGGCAGGGTCGGTATAGTTAGCAGCACTTTCCAGGACCAGCTATTTTCAAGGCTTCATCAGGCTAGCTGATAGAAACTAGTTGTCCTTTTCAGGGCATAGTATTTACCAACACTGCATGCCTCAGGTTTCCCTTCCTTATATTTATCAACACTACATATGATTTGACACTTATTATTGAGTGGCAATTGTACTCTGACATTACTGGCGGATTTCGATCAAGGTTGAAAGGAGCGTGCTTCACCGCAAGAAGGCAAAAACCTCAACGAAATTTAAAGAAATAAAAATCATTATTGGGCGTAGGTTATTATTTCATTCATTCTGTGGTCTCTTTGGCGATGTTCGCAAGTGGGCACTGTTATTTTGAATGATGTAGGTTCGAAGCTAACGTTGAGCTGGTTTAAAAAAGAAAATTATATTCGTCTTCTCTGAAGAATAATTTGCTTCGGAATATTATGTTTCCAGTTATAATAATATTTGGCTTTTTTTTTTTGCGTTGTGATTTGGGCTGGGGCCAGGCTCATGTTATGGTTTGGGTCACGTAAACTTGGAAAAAGACTGATTTGTTTTTTTCCTATATATAGATATATGTGTATATATATATATATATATATATATATATATTGATATATATATATATATATACATATACAAAAATATATATATAGATGGAAGGAGTACTGTCAAGAAATGTATACGGAAATAAACAAAGCGGCAGATAACAACGTCATGAATGAAGCGGAACGTGAACCAGAACCTACCATAGAGGAAGTCCGGAATGCAATCAAACACTTAAAAAGTGGAAAATCTCCTGGTTGTGATGAAATAACAGCTGAAATGATACAGGCAGAAAGAGAAGGCAGCGCTCGTATATACCATGCATTATGCTGCAAGATCTGGCAAAGCGGAATTTGGCCCAAGGAATGGAAAAGATCAATTTACATACCCTTGCCAAAAAAGGGCAACCTGAAACTGTGCACAAACTACAGAACTATAGCTCTTATAAGCCATGCCAGCAAAATACTTTTACAAATCATAATGAAAAGGATGCAACAAAAGCTAGAAACAGAAATAAATGAAGTACAGGCGGGTTTTCGACCAGGTAGAGGCACTAGGGATCATATATTCAACATGAGGATCATCATAGAAAAGTGTAGAGAATTCAACGTTGACCTACATACTTGTTTCATTGATTACACAAAAGCTTTCGATTGTGTACAACATCAGCAGTTATGGGCTATTATGAAAAATATGGGATTTCCAAACCACCTTATACAACTCATCGCACTGCTGTACCAAGAACAACAGGCAGCCGTAAGAATAGAGGGGGAAACATCAGAATGGTTTGAAGTACAGAAAGGAGTAAGACAAGGCTGTACCCTTTCCCCTTACCTGTTTAACATTTATGCCGAGAATATCATGAGAAACGTAAGAGATGACCAAGAACACACAGAGTTTGACTCATTTAACATCGGCGGGTACCAGATCCCGGAAATCAGATATGCTGACGACACAGTCCTCCTATCGACCAACCCAGAAGGACTTGAACAATTACTTCTGTCCACCAAAAAACACAGCGAGGCCCAGAATCTATACCTAAACACCAAGAAGACCAAAGTATTGACAACAGACAAAGTAAAGACCAAACCAGAAATTGAAATTGATAACGAAGAACTGGAAAGTGTCAATGAATTCGAATACTTAGGATCAATCATTAACAGCTCTGGCGACTGTGCAGTAGAAATTAAAAGAAGACTTGCAATTGCTTCACATAAGCTAATACAGATGAAAAACCTATGGCAAGGCACAAGCAAAGAAAACAAAGTTACAACTGATCAGAGCATGTATATTCCCAGTAGCAACATACGGCTGCGAGACTTGGACACTCAATAAAACAGTTGCAAAAAAGATTACATCATTCGAAATGAAATGCTACAGAAGGATGTTGAGAATACCCTGGACAAAAAAAAAGACCAACAGAGAAGTACTGCACTCACTAAATGTACAGGAACATTGGCTCCTAAATACCATCGCAATAAGGAAGCTGAAATTTTTCGGTCATATAAAAAGACATAATAGTCTGGAAAAAACAGTGATGGAAGGCATGGTCCCTGGAAAAAGGGGAAGGGGTCGACCTAGACGACGGTGGACCCAGGACATCACAGAGAGTCTGAACTTGTCTTTGGCTGATGCAGGTCGACTTGCCCAGAATCGTGATGCATTCAGAGCAGCTGTAATGGAGACAACGTTCTGGAAAGAATACGTCACATGATGATGATATATATATATATATTTTTTTTTTTTTTCAAGTTGTAAAAAATCTACATCTGGATTTGCCATTTATGTGTTGAAGTTGCCTCCCCTTCCGTAATGCTAGTATGAATGGTCGAATGGCATGGGAGCTTATTCGTACGTGTTTGTGGATTGCAACAGCCGACTAGAAAACGCATGCGCACATGTTTGTCTTATATATTAGGAGGCACAGTGAATCCATTCTGCGAATAAGTGATGATGTGTATTCTCACGATTTCATGAAAAAGTATGAAGGCACAGTTGCAGATTTCTCCCACGCATGCAGCTGCGTCATCGTATAGTGGTTGTTTTTTGCATCAGTTTTTGAACACGATGAGGCTGTTAGGACATGCATAGTTTCATCTTACGACATGCTTACAGAGCGAAAAGAACATTCATTCATCAGCCTCATAATTTGTCCTGCAGTTAATAAAGGAGTACTTTGGAGTGTGATTCAAATGTTGGCCTTAACAGCAAGTATGTAGTTGAGTTTTGAGCGAGAATAGCACGCGGAACAAACTCCATAAATATAATAGCGCGAATAAGAACAAATCTGTAATAGAATCACGCGGTGTTTTAAATACTTCAAGATTAAATTACGACATCAACTGGCGTTGCGGTGTTGTAAATGCTTTAAGATTGAATTACAAAGTTAACTGACGTTACATAACAAATGTGTAGCAGAAAATATGTTCAAATGTTCTGTGTGAACGAAATTTCATTGTCAAGTGCAGTTTGGGCAGTTAGATAAGACAGCAAAAGAAGAATAACATAATTGAAAGTTTGATGCAGCACTTAGAAATATAAATGCAAAAGACCGAGAAAATGACGCGACTCAACACTCTTATAGCAACATTACTTAAAACTATGGGCAGGGATTGATTTAAACAAATATTAACAGATATAATCGAATTTATTTAATCGAAGATTAATCGATCAGTTTCGAACAATTTGATACATTATAAAAAAGATAAATAAATATATATTTTTTAAATCACCAAGGGGCCGAAACACTTAATCGACGGGGGAACCACTTCTGATGATCAGATTACCTCCTGTTGTATCGCTCTGTATAGAGTTTCCTATCATTTTACTTTTTATACGGCAACAGCATCGGAAAATATAATGAAAATACTGAAAAGTTACAACCAATTTTTTATTATTAACCATACTTGCCGAATTCCATATCACAAACCTCTTACATAGCAAATGCTCTCACATTTAAGCACAACAACAAAAACATTGTTCAAAATGTAATAATTGATTAACATTTGCTTTATCGATTAATCGATTAAACATTTTTCTTTTTTGGCCGATTAATTAATCGTTACAGATCTCAGTCCTACTTAAAACATATAGGATAGCAAAAACTGTAGCTGTAAGAAAGAAAAATAAATAACATACAGTGAAACAGAAATAATACTTCCAGTTTAAATGCATAGGAGGATAGAAATAAAAAAAAAAAAAAAAAAAAAAGAAAATACACCATGTAGACATCATTAAACATTGGAAAACGGCAGCGCTGTGGAAACACATAAATACACTTAAATTAGATCAAGCTGTAGAAGCAATGGAGTCTTATTCAGGACAAATAAACACTGACTCGTAATGTCAACATGTCTTCATCAAGAAGACAGCAAACACACTACAACAAAGCAAAAACTTAAGCCAGGGACGAGAGAGTAGAGAATAGGAAGGTAATCTCTAATCTTTAGGCATACAAAAAGTCACGAAACAAACTGTTGTCTGTAGTTACTGGTAAATAATTTTCGTCGACACCATCTATACAGAGATTCCATCTTCATAGTTATGTGTTTCTCTAGTCCCCTAATAATTTCAAGGACGTATCAGAAAAACAATTGTTCCGTGTGTCATCGTTCTTGTGTTGAATATTTATGTTTCTGTACGTCTGCTCCTTTAAAAAAAAAAAAAAAAGCAAGCCTGGTGTGTGTATTTGCTTGTTTTACAATAACTGTAATAAAGTCCTGATTGTGAGACAAATTGATCGTATAGATTTGCCATTCTGTTTGTGGCCGTATCGTGGGCCACCGAACATATTACATATGGAATCTGGAGAAAGGTCACTAGGTTGTCGATACAATGTTTTTTTTTCTTGTGACAGTGTGGGAGAAGTCTCTTTGATGTCGTCGCATATAAAACAAGGACAAAAGCTTTTGTTCCTTGTCCGTAGACACGGCAAATTTTTCAGCTACACACACGTACTACTGTAAGGCAAGTTTGCGCTATATCTGAAAACCTTGTCTGTAATGATTCTCTCCCTCCCTCCCTCCTCCTTCTCTCCCCCCCCCCCCCCCCCCCCACCTCACCCCAATCCGCGCTGGCGTGATTTTTGGACAGTGACCCAGGTTCTCAAATCAGAGGCACATCTTCAATCCAGCCTGCAAGTCTGGAAGGAAGAGCTGGAGAAGAGAGGGATGATCGTAAGCAGCTCGGCTCGAAAAACAAAAACCATGGTGATATCACGAGAGGAAAGAAGACATCAGATTAAGCTGGGAGAACAGGTCCTGGAGCAGGTCGACCACTTTACATACCTTGGAGCTGTCATAGACCGGAAGGGTGGCATCAAAGAAGAGTTGGCTTCCCGAAGAGCAGCAACTGGGAGACTTTTTCAAGCCACAAATCGAGGATTCCTCAGCAAAAGAGAAGTTGGTAAGAAGACGAAGATGGCTGTATACCGCTCCACCTATGTCCCAGTCTTGACGTATGGATGCGAGTCGTGGGCAATGACTACAACCCACAAAAGCCAGATCCAAACCTCAGAAATGAGGTATCTGAGGAAGGTGGTTGAAGTAACAAGAAGAGACATGGTCCGCAACCAGACGATACGCCAAGGCCTAAAAACCCAACCCCTGCAGATCCAAGTAGAACAGTCCCAACTGAGATGGTTTGGCCATGTCTGCAGAATGGGAGAAGATCGGCTACCACGGCAAGCATGGGAAACTAAGAGCCAGGGATCCAGACCTCCAGGACGACCCAAAGTCCGCTGGGAGGACAACCTTAGACAATCTTTGAAGGACCGAGGATTAGAATAGAACCAAGATAGGAGGAAGACAGCCGATAGAATAGTATGGCGCTCTCTCTTACAAACCTCTAAACCTCACGGTAGAAGAGGAACGACTAAGTAGTAGTAGACCCAGGTTCTCAAGGAAACATGCTGATGCTTCGTTGTTGTTGTCAGTTGTGATATTGTTGTATGTGATTACTATGTATGGACGTCTCTGGTGTGTGAATTTATATATTTCTTCTTCTTCGTACACTCTCAGACGTCAACTTGAATATGTTCAAAGAAAGCAGTGGTCAGCTTGAGGCTATTTCTATCTCCATAGAGCTTTTTCAGGAATGGTACTGGTGATGGCCACATGTGCTTTCTCTGTTCCTCATATGTTGGACATCTTTGAAGCAGATGTTCAGCAGTCATTTTATCGGTGCCACAGTCACACTCATCGGTAGTTCCTATCTTTAGCTTGTTGAATAGGTGGTATCTCAATCTGTTGTGGCCCGTGCGGAGTCTGAAGATTATCACTTTTCCTCTTCTGTTGAGCTGGAATATACATCATTTTTTGTGTAGCCTGGATGTTCTGCTTCTGATAAAACTCTGCCTCTTCAAAAGTTATACTTGTATCAGGCTGAGGTAGCTTTCCAGCTTCCTTTGCCAGTCTGCCAGCTTCTTCATTGTCGGAGATGCTGCAAGGAGATGGGATCCACTGTACTACAACTCGTTTGAACTGGTGGCTCAGTTTGTGGAGTACTACTCTTAGGTCATCCAGATCTGCATTGTTCTGGTTTTTCAGTGTTGCAGTTACAGTCTGTAAAGAAAGCAACTTGTCTCTCGGTGCTTTCCTATGTCATTAGAACCTCTGCTGCAGTTTTCAAGGCCTCTGCCTCTGCTCTGAAGTTGCTTGAGAATTTTCCCGTTGCCACTGACAGCCTTTAAATTTATATTAGTCAGGTTTCTCTTCAATAAGTATCTTATTTTTATCATCCCTGCATTGAGACTAACAAAGGATATTAGAATGTTAAGTGAATGTACAGAGTTATGTAAATGCATCGCATTCTCATTAGACGCGTGTTCTTGGTTTCAGTCTTTTTCCTGTTGTAGCCACCTTGACCATTGTTTGAAAACATCTGTAAATTAATTTTTATCTTGATCTGCGTTCGCATTTTTCTTTTCATCTAAGTTTCTTTGCGGTTTGGTCACTTCCTTAAAGTTCAGATTCTGCAGCACGTTCGCGTCACGACACGTTCTTTTCAGGCCGTCTCAAAGTTTTGGTCTTGCCCCATGAATGTTATTTCGCTGTCTCTATGGCAGTACGCCCTAATTACTTGTGAGTGCTTTTAAGATGTTGGTTGGCTAACGGGAGTGGTCCAGTTTTATTGTTTGGATAGTTAACCTCTTCTTCTTACCCGAGCCTTCCCTCACTGAAATTATAGGGTACTTGCCTCTTGTTAAAACAAGATAAAGCTAAGCAGAACTGCTTCACTAGTCCTCTGCTTTCCACATAGGATCCTCGGGCAAACGTCTTAAACAGCCGGTGACATTGTCAAGTGGGCTCATCACAGGAGCACTCAGTTGTAATTTTCCTC
This sequence comes from Oreohelix idahoensis, assembly GCA_024509875.1. Taxonomy (NCBI): domain Eukaryota; kingdom Metazoa; phylum Mollusca; class Gastropoda; order Stylommatophora; family Oreohelicidae; genus Oreohelix; species Oreohelix idahoensis. The sequence goes on along the minus strand of JAMPIV010006310.1, from coordinate 283,655 downwards.
TTGCTCTCATCATAGGCCATTCAAGTACTTGAGTGCTTGTAGTGGAGGTGGCATATTTCTTGCAGTCCTAATTGATTGCTTCCGTCTGCACTCTGACCACTTAAACACCACGTGGTCTAGTCTAGGGTAACCAGACGTCCCTTTTATAATAGGGACTGCTCCGTTTTTCACAGTTACTTGCCTTTGTCCCAACATATATAAAGCGGGATCATATATTATAGTCCCCCCCCTCCCCCCCCCCCCCCCCCCCCCCTGTAACAAATATTCTGAGTACTTTTACTTTGTTTCTTAGTAGGGACTCTTAAGCCTAACGCTAACAGCCGGGAATCGTTTGTGAATAAAGATTGTTGTCTGGCGTTGGTAATACCAGACAAAATGACATTACTTGCCGTTATCAATTTAAGCAAGGGGCACCACCCTGTGTGACGCATCTTAGGTGCGAACAAGGCTTAGGCAACAGATACTATTTGAATTTATTAATTAACATTGTTGTTGTTGTTATTATGAAGACCTAGCTGATTATCAGTTGTTGGTTTTAGTGAAATAACATGAATACATTTTGTATTGTTTTCAGGATTTTTAATAATTCAAGATCTCAGAAAAAGGGAAGGGTAGACCCATAGCGGATACTGCCGTGGGGGAGTGAAGTGTTAGAGACTTCACTATACTAGGTCCAGCTTTTTTTTTTTAGGTGGGGTGACCATTTCCCTTGCTCGCTGAGCAGAGTTAGGTGCCCATTTACGCATAGCCGGTAAACTGGAACGTGTTGCTACCAGGTTTTGATCTGGAACCTTGTAACTTCACCACGAGAGGCCAGCACTGGGGCGGGGCGGGGGGGGGGGGGGGGGGGGGGGGGGGGGGGGGCGGGGGGGGGGGGGGGGGGGGGGGGACACTTCCTCCCCCCCCCCCAATCCAGCGCCAATTGGAAGATAAGACCACAGTACCCTAACTTAAACGTATAATTAATTATATTACTAAAAGCAAATTTTTAGTTTCTTAAATATGATAGTTCTGAAGGAAAAGTGTTTTAACAACTCAAGCAAAAATAGCATTTTTTTTTTAATTGAAAAGCGCTTATGCAGCAGATCTTTGTCAGCCGAGGTGGGAATGTGAGTTTTTCTTAGTAACAAAGAACCTATTTGTCATATGTAAGCAAATCCTAGACAGTCATTATGCAAACAAGAAGACCCCTGGAATCCACAGACAAGAGCTTTTACATAATGATATTAAAAATAGCATGGGCACCTAAAAAGATAAATGACAAGGTCCTGAAGGAAATCGGTGTGCAAAGAAAGCGAATTACACATGCACACACACACACCAGACACAGTGTTCTTATTGTCAAAATATGTCACCCTAGTTTAGCATTGTTTAAAATATTTCCTCTGCCTTGTTGGTGTTGTTCATTCACCCTCATCTAACCACATTTGTCTGATAGAATCTGTCTCTTATTTTTCATTTGGAATTTCATGTATGCATCACCATCATCATCAGGTGCCATCTTCACATTGAAGGTCGACTGCAATGGATCTCCATCTTTTGTCTCTTGTCTTGGTGGCGCACTCTGATAGACAATTTCCTGTCCATCTCTTGATTTTATCCTCCCACTTATAGAGCTGTCTTCCTCTTGCACGTTTTCCTTCAACTTTGCCTTCTATTAGGGTCTTCAGTAAGGTGTTATGTGTTTTTGCAGTAAGGTGTTATGTCTTTTTAAATTTTGATCTCCATTAATTCTTTTCATTCCTAGGTTTTCTAGAATCTCTTTATTTGTTTTCTTCTCTTTCCATGAGACATGTCCCATTCTTCTGTATATCCAGCATCACCACTGGCTTCTGTTTCAGGTCCTATCATTTTTATTCATTTTTTTATGTATTTAACTTAGTTCTCCTTTTTGCTTTGTTCTGTTTTTAGTTTACTTGTCCCTGACAAAGGCCTTGTGGCTGTAACTTGGGCAGTTCTCTTTATCTTTTGTCCCAGTAAGACACATTACCTATTTTTGTTTACCCTTCTGATAAAATGGACCTAACATCGCACACAGTTTTTCCCTCAGAGGGGTTGGCAAGGACACTGCTGTCAGTCTACTTCTGTAGCGGAGCTGAAACTCCTGCATTGTTTGAAATGTTTGTCTACACTTTTGAACAAATTCTTGCATATAAAATTTGCTGTTTCACAATCTTTTTCCGTTGACACTTGTCTGGTTCTTGTCATCTACACTTTTTAAAAATGCCACTCATATAATTAAATCATCCTTTGTACTCTCTCTTTTCTGTTGTTTAGTGTGTTGTAGGCTTTTTCAGATTGTAGATAATTTATTTATAATCGTCATGTGAAAACATGAAAAATGTTAGTTCTGTCCCCAGTTGATAGTCAGTTCCCTTACATATATTTCATGTGGTTTTTCTTTCACCCTGTGTTAACAAGCCATGTGGGGAGCTGCTGTTTTTGTTTCTGTGTACGGTGTGTCATAACTGTTAACTTGATTCTTAAAGATTTCTGTGTTACTTTTTGTCCATCTTCCTCTCAGGCATCTCTTTTGCCCAGATTCCAATCTTCTGCTATTGAAGTCTTATAATAGTAACACTCCAGTCAGCTTGAGTCAAGTAGTATCATAAGCCGAGTCAGAATTGTTGGTCCAGGAGAAAACGTTGTGTTTCCTCCAAAGTTTGAGATTAATTAATTCCACTTGATCTCACATTTTTGGACACTTAATTCAAATAATACTTCTGTAGCAAATTTGTTGGTTGTGTAGCTATTGCTGCTATGATTAGTACTCTGAAAACAGCATAATTTCATGTAACATTCTGAATATTCATGATCATGGTCCAGGGATTATAGTTCTGTTATTTCTTCTTGTAATGGGTACAGTAAAACTTACTGGATTAGAATTAAAAGACTGAGTATTAGTTATGTTTTTGCACTATACACTTCACTAGGGTTGTGCTGACAGTGAGTTGAAAGTTCAAAGCATTTTCAAACAAGTGTTGCTATTATATTTTTAGCTTATGATGCGTTTGACATGCATTGGGTTTGGTGGGTTTTTTTAATTGACCTTTTGATCTCTGTGCCAAAGTTCTCCAACATAGTTTAATTACAGCTTCAGTGTTGAATGTATAATGTGTTGCCATGCATGCTGATGGCTTGTGATGATGGTGTGTAGTGTGTTCGATTCACTTCCCCAGACAGTAGGCAGTTAGATGATGGTGATAAGTTACTTCTGATGACACTTTGACGATTACAACAGCTTATAACAGACAGATGGTTTCAATATCTGGTAAACATACTTCACGCCCACAGCAGTGAACGTAATACGAAGTTTATTTACATATGAAATTCAGCAACAGCTGAAATTAGAGGTTCTGCCCAACCTTCCACTTGCGGCTGGTAACTTTTGTACAGCAAGAGTTTATTTCATGATGCAAATTCTAAAACATTGTCCTTACACATTCTCTTTATATTCTCTTAAGGACTGTCATTGTTTCTGTATTTGTCTACTGACTCTGGTAGTCAAAATGGTTATGGCTTGAGAACCACTGTTGTCATTTTAAAACTTCTGTCATAGCAATTTTCTCAGTACTCATTCTTACTTATGCTATTGGCTGACTGTCGTTCTTCTATCTTCCTAACATTCAGTCCTAGTATGATAACTTGGTGTATCTTGGTAAAGACTGGCCTAACTGCCAGGGGTGACTATTTCTACCAAATGTCTATTATTTCACACTTCTCATTGGCTAGCTATGGCCTATTATTCTTCTCATTATTCTAAACTGTTTATGTAATTGTCGAGATTCAACATACCTGATCGTCTTGAGAAGATAAACATTTTCTTCAAACATGGTAACACAGTCTCTCTTGTCTACACTTCTTGGTATCTTTAAAACACTTGGGAGAGAACCCAGTACCTTTAAAACACTTGGGAGAGAACCCATATATCTCATCTTACGCTTAACGCTTCTTGATCTGAACTGATTAAACTTCGCAACCTGATTTACCATTACAATTCTCTCCGAAGTCTCTAGATCAGACTTTGTCACTGACAGTTCACTCGCTCCTACGAAAACCTGTGCAAAACTTACTTCGTTCGCATTAACCAAACTCACTTTATCCCACACGGAATATAGTTATAATTTATCGCCCTTTGCTTCCAAATTAACAAGTCAAAGTTTTATCGTTCGCTAACGCAAACTTCAAGCCCGCTAATCAAGCCCGCTAAATGAGCTTATGCAAATTTATGAAACCGGAATTTCTGACCCACAAATGTCCTATTAACTGAACCACGACTTTTTCCTCAAGGGGCGCAATTAAGGAGTTATCGTCCTTTACTTCCAAATCCACAGGTCATGCATTTATCGCCCCTTAATATAAATTCTAAGCCAGTTAATATCAGCCCATGCAAATTTTCAACACCAGAATTTCTGACACAGGACTCCCTATCACATATGCATCATATAATGTGTGCTAAAAGCATGCTGCTTGAATCTAACATTCTAGATTTCTTTATAATTTTATGCAAATTCAAACTAAATAAATGACCCAGGCTGGTGTTTGTAAATAGACTGAGACAGTCTGGCCGCATGGAAAAACAATTTTAGGTAACTGAGACATAGTACTGTGTTAAAAAAAAAAAAAAATAGATGGAAGTTACTAGAACAAGAAAGAGACCATGAAGAAAGTGGAACTACTGTATTATGGTTGTGAAAAGACAGCAAGAGAGAGACCTAAGATAACAGAGAGGAGTTGTGATAGATTATGCAGGTGAAAAAGCATATCAGTGGTCTGAATTGCTGCTGAAGAAGGTGGCAGTGTTTGCATGTAATACTTGCACGTATTGCTTTGTGCTAGTGTTTTGTTTGTTTTGTTTTTGTTTTAAACATCATTATTGAGCACAAAGAAGTCAACAAATCAAATTTTCTTTGCCTGATATGTCACTGAACAGCTAGCTACAGGCACATTTTCTGTTAATGTTCAGAATCAGAACTATTTAAAATTTGGTTGTTACAGATTTCCTCTGTTATGCATACTATGAAAGAATTTAAAAAAAAAAAACTTTTACCTTTTCTCTACAGAAGCAACAGATTTGGCCGCTACAGAACTATCATGCAAAGCCTGCGTAAAAGGCTGAGTTTTCGTAAGAAGAAGGACCATGTCCCAGAGTGTTCTAAGCCCCATCAGTGGCAGGAGGATGAAAAGAAAGTACGAGAAGGAACCTGCAGCTTCCAAGTCAGGGTCAGTATTTCCATTCTTTCTTATTCGCCAGTCATCGTTTGAGAAACAAGAGTTTTTTAAAAATCGTTTGTCCTTATGAATCTAAAATGGAAAAAAAGTTTAACATTTTCCATTCACTTTTAGTACCACAAGTTAACAGTGCAAATGGTTTCTTTTACATGTCTCTGTGTACAGAAAACTGGTGAATATTGGTCAGTAGGTCAGTCAGTCATATGGGTTGCATTATTTATGGCAACATTTGTATTATATGAGCTTTTAGGATACTGTTTCTTAACCAGTGGTTTGTGTTATATCACTGCCAGCTGTGCAGGTGAGATGCGCCACAGTTTGTCTGGTTATTATAACATGATCAATTCTATCTTCTTGAGAAAGAGAAACTGTTAGTTAAGATGAATAGCAGATGAGGAGACTAGTATTTTTGCTCCATATTTTGCCACAATGTCCAATTGGCAGAGTGGTTAGTGCGCTTGCCTCTCATGGCAGAGTTACTGGGTTTGAAACCTGGTATCTTCAAGCTCCAGTCTACCCAGCTGTAAATGGGTACCTTACTCTGCTTCTGAGTAGGAGAAGGCAAAGACAACCAGGAAGGGAACTGGTCATCCCACACAATAAAGCAGGACCTAGTATATTGAAGTCACTTCACTTCCACACATTTGTTACCGCAAGTGGGAATGCCTAGCTGGCCGTGAGGTTAGTGTGATTCGCTTGTATAGCTAGGCGGTGTTGTCGTACGGAAGGTACGGGGTTCGAACCCTAGGTAAGCCACTCACGTCTGTTGATTTTCTGTTGTCTAAGTGTTCTACTTCTTTATTTCTTGCGAGTGCCTGAAAACATACCTTTATGTTTGTCTAATATTAATTTACTGTTTACAGGCCTCGGGTTTCCCTTCCTTATGTGTTATTAATGTTCACTTCCACACAGCAGTATCTGCTATGGACTACCTCTATTTTTACCCTTATATTTTGCTAGAAATCTGATGCTGTGAGCAAGAATTATTGTTAATTATGCGTGTTATTTTAAACGTGCTCTGTTCAACCCAGACATAAGGATCATCAGTTAAGCTAGAACACTTTCCTCAAAATTAACTTGACTTTCTAACCTCAGCATTTGATTAGTGCTAACAAACCTGAGCTAGCAAAGTCTACTATCATTCACAGTGTTGATGCAAGAAATATCAATCAATCAATACATTTTAGCTTCCCAAAGAGCATAGGCCAAGTCCTCCTGTCCTGTGCCATCCGCTCAAGGTCTTTCCTTGTTTTCCTCATCATTTTCACTTCTGTATCTAGCTCTCTTCTCTGTGTGTTTTTTGGTCTACCTCTGCCTCTCTTTCCCTGGGGATTCCAGAACAAGGACTGCCTTGTAATGCTATCAACAGGTTTCCACAATGTGTGTCCTATCAATCTAAGCAAGAAATATGATTAGAATGAATGTAACTGTTACTTTCCAAGGCCTTAGTCTGAAGGAAAGATATTTCAGCAAAGGCACATCTAGCACAGTTTGAGAACTACTACTTCTCCACATTGAAAGTATTTGAAAGGGGAACATACAGATTTATAATCCCTTTGTGCCTCAATATAACAGTTATTTCCCACCAGTGAATGAAGACGCAGGCATATAAATAGCCACAAAACATAATATGTAGGCAAAACATGCTTCAAGCATTTTAAATAAGCATTAGTATTGAACATTCTTTATTGAATATTCATTATTGAATCAGAAAGCTATTAAGCTTTGGATGTTATTTTGTTAGTTGTGTGAAGCCAGATTCTTGGCTTTAGCTTCAATACAAACCAAAAGGAGAACTTCACCTTGGCACAGGTAAAAGATGAACATTTTTTATATTTCATTGACCCAAGCTGAATTGAATATATTAAAAAAAGGAGAGGGGAAAAAAAAAGCAAAATTTGAGAACAGAAATCTTATTAGCACTTACTTAACACATTAACTACCGAATTGAAAAACACTGTGGCCGAATTAAATTTTTTTCCCATTTTCATCCTGTAGGTATTTGCACAAAGTAAGCTGTAGTTTTCGTAATTGTTTACAGATTTTTATGAATTACACGTCATTTTAAAGATAAATGAATGTACTATTACAATAAACACTGGTTGTAACTCTAATAGAGGTTGTTGCTATTTAACGGCCCTCCGATGGCTGAGGACTTGCAATATTTTCACAATTATAACTGCTTACGCCCCATCTCTATCAAAATCACAATTTCAATCAATGTGCACACCGTTTTCACTCTTGTCCTCATCGCTAGATCTATCAATCAATTGTTGAAACACGTTTCTATCCTATTCAGCCGTTAGACGAGATGTACACACATTTTTTGTAGTCCTATCACTAGTTGCCACGGTAAACAGTTTTACACAATTTTGGTAACTAACCCAATACACTGAAAAATATGAACATAATATCAATTTTCCAGTGTTCTACAACAACCATGCTTTGAGAATTTGTTTTCCGGTGGCAACTTAAAATCTCGAACCAGATCAGAGAGTGTTTCAGTACATTTTTCATTCGTTTTATTACTAAAATTAGATTAGCGCTCTGAGCGGCTTTCGGTCCAAATGTGATTATTTTGTGAGCCGCTGACAGCGGCTTGTGGTAGTTAATGTGTTAATGTAACTTTTTATTTTTGAGTGCTTTTTGAATAACTGTTTACAGCAGTGTCAAAGTAAACTGTGCCTATGACATTTAAACCTACATGACATTTAGGACCAAAACGCAAGAGTATCTAAATGGGTCGTCAAAGGTGTCACCTTCGCACAAGATTACTCTTGGCAGAGATGTAGATAGAAGAGTACTGACGCTTCTACCTTGAAAGAGCCTTCACAAGATAATTCAGAAGTCAAGAACAATGCTGCTCAGCGCTGAACATTTGTTAACTTATATCTGTCCATCCCGTTTTGTGAAGGATTTAAGCAATGGTTTTTAGCCTGTTTAAGCCCCCAGCTGAGTTAATTCAGCGAATTTCCTCTTTAATGGTATAGCTCTGTTTAGAGGTAAAGATATGTCTAGATGTATATAAGTATTTTAAATATTCTGGCTCATACGTTTGCTTTCATAAATGTAATAACTGAATAAACAACTATTGTTTAGTTTTAAAACAACAGGTAACAAATTTAATAATCAATTAGTATTAACAGTTTAAAATAAATGAAATGCTGGTGAATTTTATATTGGAATCAAATTTTCTCTTCACGGAGATTTAGGGTGAGGATATAGTTCAGAAAATTATGTCCGGTTGCTGGTGCCTTTTTATAAGCACTTAACTGATATAAGGGGGTCCTGCAGCTGTGGTTTTCATCACTTCTTGATGATGAGGGCACTTCTTCACACAACTTGTCCGATTTAGGCTGTTGGGTGGATTCCCTGCTTTTCACTCACAACTAGCTTCGTTCCACGAACTTGTTAGACAAAATAGAAAAACAAATGCCTCTGCTAAGTACATTTGTGGGCTGCCAATTAACAGGTGCATTCTCGCTGTCCGCCCACCAATGTTAATCTCTCAGAAGAATTATATTCCTGAGTACACAGTGTAACTCAGGGAAGATGATTAAAAATCGCCAATATTCTTCTGGGTATTAAACTGGGAAAATGCATCTGGACGACGTGAATAATGAGTTGCCTGAGTTACAATTTAAAAAGTGCATGTATCTCACAAAATATTATACACTTTAGGCACATGTGATGTAATCATCAGTCATCACTGCTCCATTCGGAGTCTGGGGTCACTTCTGCTGTCGGTTTTCCGCACGACTAGCCAGAAGAAATCACCAGCACTTGCTGTAGTGGTTTATGAATGTACTATTTTCGTATGTTGAGGTTGCCAGCCTCATTATTAACCACTTAGCAAAAAACAGGTCACATTTACATTTGTAAAATAATTGTTACACTTACCCCAAAGTTGTGGGAATACACAATCTCCTCACACAGGTTAGAATGGACACGAGCAATTTAGGTTATATGCTCTCGAATCACTTGGTCTGGAAATTTTTAATCCCTTTTATGACGGGTGAATCTGTGAAACACTTGGTCTGGGAAAGTTTCTCTTATGACGGGTGATCCAATTCCTTAGGTATCCAGTCCTAATATTTAAAGTCCTGGTCCCGTAAGTTTTCAGAGTTGTATTTATAAATGCGGGCTTACTTTTTAAGGTTTTAAGTTTCCCAAATACTTCGATCTGTCACTTATAATATTGGAATCCTTGGTCCGATCCTTTTCTTTCTGGCTTCTGGGAGTTGTTCACTTGACGATGCGATGCAGTCTCTGAGTTCTGTGTCTCTGATTTCGCCAGATTATATTTCCCACTTCTCAGTTCAAATCACAGATTGTGTTTCCGCTGAATTTTCAAATGAAATTCATTGTTTATTCCGGCCCTCAAATAAAAAAAATCGAATCTCTTTAGCACTGGGTTGGGGTGTCTAATTTAAAAATATCCCCCATGTGTTTAAAATATTACATTTGATATTCCAACGCCTGACCTCTTTCATATCATGCGTTAATATTTCTGCCAGCATCTTTATACAACTTCACACACAAATATGTGAACTATCCTGGCTAATGCCTTCCGCCAAGATTGACTACCCAGACAGACAGGGGCCAGCGGATGCGATAATCTAATTATCACCTGTGGGTGTGAATCACCCAGCCTGATTTCTCAGGTATCAAATCTGGCCTTCCTTTATGTCGATAGGGCTAGACTGTGCTTACCCAGGTGGTCAGACTGATTCAGTTGATAAGCGTATCACCCGCTGAGGTCAGTAATTACCCTGGCAGAATGTAACCAGCCTGGGATCGGCTTCAGAGCAAAATGTAAAAAAAAGATAGTCTCATAGCAGATACTTCCGTAGGGGAGTGGAGTCTTATAGACTTCACGCTACTAGGTCCAGCATAAGGAGCAAAATAATGAATGAAAAGGTCAAAAATTATGCCAAATAAAAGCGGTTGAATGGGAGAAAGAGAAAAATAAAGAAATAAAGGGATACTGCCGGAGTGGCTAAAGGTGTCAGAGAGCCACAAAAAGAACACGTACAGACGTTTTGTCACAGACTAGCACAGGGGCCCATAAACTTTTTTTGAGTCCTGACCCCTTCCATGGAATCCTTGATCCTTTATCGACCCAAGGCAATAAATAGATAAACAAAATAAGGAAGTGATTATAGAGGCACATAAATTAACATTACCTTTTTATTGAACCGGTTAAATTCATTAATAGGAAGCATGTGGCTGGTGAATATTAAAAAGGGCACTTATATTTGGTTGGAGAACAGTGAGTTTTAGTCACAAGTCACCACACCCTTCCAGGTTCAGTCTGTTCCTTTGCTTTAATAAAACTACATTTGCATGGCTAAAACCAGCTTCAGCTCTCATTAATCAGACCTAAAGGTCCTTTATATTTGGACATGCACCCTAATATAACCAACTAGGCTGAACCTCGCCACAACGAGGCAAAATTTTATTTAAAAATAAAAAAAGCTTCAACCATGTACAAAGTAGAAACAGCTCAACTGCTGCACAAAGCTTAAGGCATTCTGTAGCAATATTTTCAGATGTAAAATTGAGTCACAGCAGATATTTTTATTTCTTATATCATGTGCAACTTGACCCCTGTCAAAAACGACCACATTGGTAACCCCTGGACTAGCAGCACTTAGGCAGTGATAAACTTATTCATCCCATATTTTATTCCTAATGTCCTCATGCTTATTTAGCTTAACAAATGTGACTTATTTTCTTGTAAATCAGTGTCTTATTTAGTTTGTGTTATATTTGTGAGAAAATATTGGATACTGGTTTTGCAGAATTTTTTGGAACTTCAGAATAAGTTTGTACAACTGAAGAAATTGAAAAACACTGCTTTGTGAACATCAAGCCACCAGTTCTCTTCTGGCAGATGTTTGTTAGAGTCTTTGTATACTGTATCAGCCGAACAACATTTATGTGACAGTTGAGATCAGCTATAGTTCAAATATTCAACTGTTTGGGAAAGTGATAGGGAAAAATTCTTGTAGATTATAGTTTTTTTTTCTTCTCATTTTTTTTTAAGTAGACGTTTGGCAAAGTGCACCTTTTCTGAGCAAGACACACAGGTTTTTTTCAGGGCACATGTCTATATATAAGAGATCTTGTGGTCTAGAATGAAGTTAAAAGAAAATACAGATGTACTCTTTTGTTAAAGTGAAAAACAAGGTGTATGTTAATTATTGTCCAAATATGTTATGTTCAGTGTTCATTTAAAGCTGGGTGGCTGAGGCTCACTGATCTGATGTTGTGCATAGACCATAAATCCTGTCATGCCAGTTTTTTCTTCTTCTGAATAACACAGGAAGTTTCAAGTGTTTTTCTGAGAAACCTCTTTGATATGTTAATTGCAGATTTATGAAGAGGCAGATAACCAATGATGTTCAGACATATGCAGGAGTTTCAGCACTTGTACTGTCACTGTTCTCTTTTGCCTTGAATTTTCATCTGCCCCAATCTCTTCTTCCTGGACATAAACCTGCTGTTAGATAGGCAGCCTTGCTTGCGAGTCAGATGGGTGGCCAGCTTCATTGCTACACTGAAATATTGCAAAACGTAGGCCATCATGCAAATAAAAGATGCAGTTTTTTTTTTTCGTGAACAGAAAGTTTTATGCTGTGGCAGTTGTAGAGGATCAGCCATTGATGTATGTAACATTCAATACCCAGTGTTGATATTCTGTGGTACATTTATTACACTTTTTTAGTTGTCTGCGCCATAAGTTGCCGAAAACATGCAGAAGAAATCAGGGCCATTCAATGTGGGCATTGTACTCAGTGACTGCAACTGAACACTTGTCGCAAGACCCCCATAGCACATTTCCTGACGTATGTATTCTCTTCTCTCTCTATCTTCCACATAATAGTGATGATATGATTAACAAAGTTCTTAAAACTTAATTCATTTCAATTTCATAAAGTAGCATGAAGATCATCAGTATAATCAGTTGACTTAAGTTGTCATACTGTCTCTCCTTATGTGTGTGTCACTGTCAGAATACATTATGTAATTCTTCAGAGAGTCAGATACTCCATTAGTCCAAGATTGTCACTAGTTAATCAGTGTGCTTTAAACTTTGATACTTGAACCTGTCCATCACTGTTGTCTGGCACACAATAATTTACAAGTTTAATCATTTAGAATGACTAATATGTTGGTGAATGTAGATAGTACTGTCATGGGCCAGAAAAATGCCAATCTCCCAGCTTCATGTCTTGGTTTAGTTACCCTCAAGAGCCAGCCATTTCACGAGCGCGCACCAACCAGCACGCGCACCCTACACCTTGCGTAATGCAGTTTTCGGGTTATAAAACGCTGGCTCAGAGCCCAGAAAATAGAAGAAAGGAATTCTGCTGAAGGCTTGCCTGTAGATGACGTGAAATTGTGATAGGGTGGGTGTTAAACTCTTTCTTTGTGTAGTTGTTAACTCATACTGGCTACTAGTTGTTGAATCATGCTTTATTTGCTAAATGATGTGAATGTCCACCAGTGGATAAATGTAGATGTTGGGACTGGTGTAGTAAAGTGTAACGATTGTCAACTCATCAAACCCAGCACAGTTTTGGTCATACAGGTCATCTTGTCCTGGAACATGATGAGGCCCCGGCAAGAATGTGAGTGTAAACAATGAGTGTGTATCTGAATGTCAGTACGCGAATGGTAGAATGATTCGATAGAGTTGACAGGTTGGTAGTACATCACTCATACTCACACTGTTCGAATTCAAGAAGTACTGGAACTACGGTGGTCTTTTTATAACATTTAATGGGACGCACACTTGGACAGTACGTGTATGGTTACAGGAACAAATGTCGACATAGACAGTATAATGTTGATCACAGGAATATCATCTTAAGTTAGCATTCATGCTTGGCAAATATCATAATGGAGCATTCGTAAATAAGCATTCAGCGTTCCATCATGTAAATCATCTGGCTTTACTGACTGGGCACGTCAGACCATAACCAATACATAGGAAGGCTCCTAGACCTAACCTCGTCTAGCGAATATTCCTTCACGTAAAGTTCAATATATATATATTTCATAATATAGGAATCCCAGACATGGGTTCTCACATGTAGCAGTGATCTCTTGGTTCATCGAGCGATAGTACAGGCATCCCTTTTTCTCACTCGATAAATACAAAGTATATGAATTTCAACATGGCTGTTCTCTCTCTCGTGAGCTTCACTCACTATAGAATATAGACCAAAATTAGTCATTCATTAAATGTCCTCATTTCTTCATAGCTTCTCTCATAGAGGTAATTGAATAATATCATACAATCCAGTGCTGATACATAGGAATGTCTTCTTCCTTTGAATGGATATTCTTTTTAAAAGTACCACTGTGCATCTGCTTATCAACAACGATGGCGAAGCCCAAGTTCATAATAAATTGTGGTTTTACCTTTTTATGCGAAATATAACTTTGCCATTCCTTGGCAAAAGAGAATAAACACTGGGGTAAAGTACATACAACATGTCTAAATGATTATCACTTTTCCCCATCCATATATAGATCACTATTTCGGCAAAAAGCCTGCTACAACAAAACTCGGCATCCTCACAGGATGACAGCCATGGATCACACCCTTTGCTAGCGATACTTCCGCTGCATAGCCTTTGACCTTTTCTAGCGACAACCAAATTAGTTCGACTTAGAAATGCAAAGATATCCATATATAAGACAGACTCGTCCTACTCATACAAACACTACGTATAAATTCAGGCCATAGATATACTGAAGCAAGAACAATCTATTCCTACCCAGCCACAGAATAAATCGCAGTAGGCCTAGAGTCGTCTGCGGAGTCCGATCGAAGATGACAGAACTATTTTCAAGGGAAGCAACCCAAAAATGACTTCTCCTTAAGCACTTAAAAAGGAAATACTTTGCTTCCAAAATATTTGCGAACATAATAAGAATATAAATGTATTATATTGCAAGATAGTAAAAATTGCCCTTTACAGTGGGTGAGGAAAGATGAGTGTTGTGATATGTGATCACGCTATTGCCTTGCGACCAATTCACAATCGCACCAGACCCGTACAACAATAAAACTCTTGATTCCAAGGCAGGGGTTGTAATTTATTGATGGTTTACAACCCAATCAGTGACAAAGAGTAAATAAACAAACAACCGTACACTAAACAAACATTAAACAAACAAACACCCAAACAGTGCTCATTATTGAAGAAAATACTCAAACTCTATGGTATTTTTTGTTTGTATTCAACAGTACCTGGGCTACATTGAGGTTTTTGACTCGAGAGGAATGCATATATGTGAGGAGGCTGTCAAGACACTGAAATCTGTAAGTACATTGACCTATTACAATGAATGTTTATTACACTTCTCTTGCACAGTTCTTTCATTCTCTTGCCTTATTTCATTTTGAGATCCAGTGGTATTATTAACAGGAAGGAATACCTGGATAATCATCAGGTTTTTTTTTTTTTTTTTTTTAAACTTGGCCTTTGTTTACTTCTCCAACAAACCTTCTCTTTCATCCTGCCATTCTTGTAGAAAAGGCTCATACAGCTGATTTGGTTGGTTTGAAAAAATGAGTGGTTCTGGTTTAAGAAGTTTCTTGAGTGCAGGTCACATCAGTGTTTTTGTATGAATTTTTTGTTGTGGGTGTTTGGTTTATTTTTAACTCTTTCAGTCCCAAGCAAAAAAGTGGGTTTGGCCCAAGCAAAAATGGCAACTCCAGTGCGTTTTTATTGTTGTTGTTTGGAAATACTTTTTTAAAATGTTCATATGCATGAATAACTTTTTTGTTGTATATGAAACTGAAGGTAATTGGATGTACTTTACTCTTGTGCTACAAATATAAAAGCTTTCATTGAAAAATGATTAGTTATTCAAGGTAAAATGTAGGATATGCGCTTAAAAAAAATGATTAGTTATTCAATGTAAAATGGAGGATATGCGCTTAAAAAAAATCGCTTTAAAAATCTAAAATAAATATCTCAAAACGGAAACACGTTCACCCTTAAACACGTGCGGTATTTAAAAGAATGTACTTGCAGTCGGAAATGACTTTGTGGGTAGTTATAATTAGAAACAGTCTCAAACAGAGGGACATATACTAAAGGATTTTTAAAGTCGATTGGGCCAAGCGCGTCTAACCCCTGAGCCTTTATAAAGTCGATTGGGACTTAAAGAGTTAAGTACACAAGACTTCTGCATTCTGCTGAAAGATGCTTAACTCTGGAAAAAAAGCAAAGGAAATTTTCCATTGTCAGGCATACATTCTCTGTTGCTTTTATAGTGATGTAAAATTTCTAGGCTTTGTCTAAGCATTGTGTTGGGCCTTCGGAATATACACAGCAATAGTTGGACCTGCCAGGAGCACACAGTTCTCACTGGCATAGTTCATAGGGTCAGCAGTTGTTGTTGTTGTGTAACTAGAGCTGCTGAGCTTTTCACTCTTTTGCGGCCAATACCAAATTGGTATTATCTACACTGTAGATCTAAGCTTGTCCTGTGGCTTTTCTGCCATTCCGAAATGTGTTGAGTTGAAGTCATGATCTCCAGTTTCTCCAGCTTGGCTTGTATTTAAAGGATCATCACATCTGGCCCAAAGCTAGTGTGGCCATGGACATATATGTTAATGATGATGATAATGATATGTATAGTGGTTCGTCTCACTACCCTAACAGTAGGCAGCTCATTCTTGCATGGTGATAATATTAGAGCATTTTCTTTCTCACACGACAACAAAACAGTTTACAGCTGACAGTGATGAATGATCTCAACAACGATGATTAACCTCACTCGAACAGCAGTGGCAATTTAACTTGGCAACTTTATTTGCATAATAGGGTGTAGAAAATGATGATTGTATACCCAGCCTTCCTTGTGTGGCTGAGTAGCACAGCAACAAATTCAGATCTATTTCTTTATAACAATGACTTACTCTCTCTCACTCTCGCTGTTCAGTAGTTCTAGTTGTTACAGTGGTCACATCTTTTAGACACTTGGGAGAGAACCCATATTTCTCAACCTAGCTTAACACGTCTAAATCTGAACTGTCTATATCTTGTACCACGATTTACAATAACGACTTGATCAGAACCTTCTAGATCTTCTATCTCGAAAACCACTCGGATTTCTGACACGCGCTTCATTGACCCCTATTATGGATTATCGCCCTTAGCTTACAAATATTAAATGTCACAGATTATCTCACACTTTTTTTGCCCCACAACCAGCACCAGTGGGTTAATATCTAGCTAATGTTTCAGGTGGTGCCATTTGATATGATGGTCTTATAAAGAGAGAGCCTGTCTGAAAGGCATTAATAAAGTCTTTACTTTAATGAGCGTCTGATTGATAGGAGGGTTCGAACGCTGGTTTCTCGCTGCAAAGTGCCGGGTTCGAATCATGGTACCAAACCGCTACACTCTACCCAGCTGTAAATGGGTGCCTGACTTTGATTTAGGGAAGGAAAAGGCAGCGGCGAAGGGAACTGGTCACCCCACCTCTCACCGTTGGACATAGTATGGGGAAGTCTCTAACACTTCACTCCCCTTCAGCAGTATCTGCTATGGGACTACCACTTTTTTTTTTACTTTAATGCTTGAAGTCTGTCTTATAAAAAGAGAGTGATGATATCTGAATAGTAACGAAATCTGTATTTCTAGCAAAAAAATCCAGGTTCAGAGTAATTTTTAGGAGGCATTCTGGATCATTAGTGTCATTAATTTGAAGCCTGATACCATAGTTAACTTTGGGATACTGTCATATCAAACTGTCTGAAGAGGTCAACAGCATATTAAAAAAATTTTGAGGGCACCCGATATTAAGTGTTAGCAGTCTGATCGTGCGATGCTGACCAATGTGGCCAGACTTCATTATTTCTAAGTTAATTTTTTTCACCTGTTTTTTAATTAACGCTTATGGGACTTAACACCAGTTTAAATTGTTTTATAATGGAGTAGTTATCTACTTAAGTTTGCGAGCATCCGACTGGCTAAGCAGTTAGAGCACTTGTCTCTTATGGCAAAGTTAGCAGGTTCTGGGATCAAAACCAGGTCCAGTCACGCTTAAGTTTACCCAGCTGTAAATTGGTCCTTGACCCTGTTTTTGGGTTAGGGAAGGCAAAGGCAGTGAGGAAGGAACTGATCACCCCACTTCATAAAGCTGGACCTAGTATAGTGAAGTCTGTAACACTTCAATCCCCAATGGCAGTTTCTGCTATGGGACTGCCTTTACCATTTTTGAGACGCTGGTTGTATCAAACAACATAATAACATGAGACTAAAGACTAATTTTTTATTTTAATGTCCTGTTCATCCAACACATCAGTTTTAGTCATCTCAGGGGATTCACAGCTCTAGATTTTAAACTTGGGTCACAGCTTGCTGCATTGACTAGCATGTTGCTTTCTTTAGATGAGGCAGTAGATTCTTCTTCTTCTCTTTCCTTTTCACTCCTTATGGAACATGGAACCACCAGTTTGCAAATTTTAAACATAATGAGGTTGCTAGCCGTATACACAGCGTCTTATTAGTTTTCTCTTATGACATGCCTTAGGCAACAGTAATTCTATTCTTTATTTGTCTCCTCTGATACCCCCGTTAACTACATGGAAATAACCATAGTGTGATTCTCTTCCGTAGCTAGGCATTGTTGCATTTTGGATGGTCCTGGGTTCGATTCTCCAGCAAGCCTATCACTTCTGTTGTTTTTCTGTTGTCTAGTTTTCTACTTCTTTATTTGTCACGAGTGCCTGAAACATACTTTTATGCGTGTAGTATTTATTTATGGAAATAACCACATTAGTTCCAGATTACTTGTCGTAATGAGAGGCATCGAAGCTTATCCTGTTAGCACTGGCTCTGATAAAACTGAGCACAGAAGAACCAGAAAAGTGCATGGTATGATCAACTCAAGCATGAAATAATATTTAATGTTTTGTAGAAAAAAGGAAAGTGTTCTTTCTTTCTCACTCATAGCGATGTATTGTGTTATTGATTACAATGACGGTGGTGAGCTGAAAGATTTAAGACGAACGCTGACACTGTGCTTTAATTTCTGAACTGCTTAGCACATTTCTTTCTTTTTGATTGGCTAGTATGTTGTGTTTCTTTTGAGTGCCTAAATCTGCTTGTACTGGCATTTGTTAGATATTATAATTGTCTGCAGTTGTGAACAGTAATTATCAAGAAATACATTTTGCTGTAATTTGTATTTACAAAAATTGTTAAAATAAGGGCATACCTTACACAGGCTCATTTGCCAATTTAACTCATACTGACCTCATATTAATATACTTACTTACTTAGTCGTTCGTCTTCTACCTCGGGGTATTGAGGTTTGCAAGAGGGAGTGCCATGCTATCCTTTCAGCTGTCTCCTTGTGGCCATATTAATATACAGTTTTTAATTGTGTGTATCTAACTTAACACCAGTTGTTTCCATTTATGTAGAACTGCAATACTAGTTTTGAAAGTTGTCATTGAGCTTTACACTGGTTTTAACTATTAACTCAGCATCAGAAGCAGCACTGCCTTTCTACTTCTCCTAATTCTCTTAATAGGGTTTTGACTTCAGTTTTAATTATTGCAGCAGACATTTACTTTACACAGAGAAAAGGCAGAGATAATGAGAATAAATGCAGGTAACAATAACAAGATTGCACTTGAAGAAACACCCTTGCAAGCTGTAGAATTGGACATGTATCTTGCTTGGCTGAAATATAGACAAGTTAGAAGGACTTACAGTGATGTGGTACAGATAAGAATTAAAAAAAAGCAAGAGGAGCTTTATTACATTAGGAAATACATGGAAATCAGAAGAAGCCAATCAATCAATACCCTTTAGCTCCCCGAGGAGCATAGGCCTTCAACAAACACATGCCAAGTCTTCCTGTCCTGTGCCACCCGCTCAAGTTCTTTCCATGTTTTCCTCATCATTTTCACCTCAGTATCCAGTTCTCTTCTCCATGTGTTTTTTGGTCTACCTCTGCCTCTCTTTCCCTGTGGATTCCAGAACAAGGACTGCCTTGGAATGCAATCAACAGGTCTCCTCAATGTGTGTCCTATCCATTGCCAGCGTCTTAGAAGAAGCGAAGTCTAACACAGAAACCAGAATTTTCAACTCATGTCAAGTCAGACCTATTGTGTGGGTGTGAAACACGGAAGACGACAAACACAACAGCCAAGACACTAGACTTTGTGCATTCTTGTGTATAAATCAGATTGAAATGGTGTGAAGAGATCACCAGTGAGGAACTGATAACAAGAACCAGGCAGGTGCCAGTGGAACAAGAGATGAGATGAAGACTCATTGGTAAAAGCAATTGGTAAAACTCATGGAAGAAACCTGTTGATAGCGTTACCAGGCAGTTCTTGTTCTGGAATCCACAGGGTAGGAGAGATAGAGGGAGACTGAAAAACACACGGAGAAGAGAACTGGAGGAAAAAAAATGAAAGGGACAAAGAATTTTATAGATATGTGCTTAAAGTGAAAAGTAGCTTGATTTTTGCCCTCTTACGATCAAACATTTCTGAGCCCATTCGATATGTGATTTGTGTTTTTCACGTAGGAGACAAAAATGGAGGGTGTTAGTCATATTCATAATTCCACGTCAGAATTTGATTTCAGCGTGGTGTTAGGAGACCGTTTGATCATGTTAGTTTAGTGAGTCATCTAGAACCATTGTATATGCCGTTGTGCGGAAATGGATCAATGAAACCATTATTGCAATGTGTTGGGATAGATTATGATTGATGAGGCCAGTCCCACATGCTTGAATAGTATATACACAATAAAACTTTGTCTTTTGTATTTGCTATACCGCTCTATGCTTTCATTATTAACTTCATCTGAGGAAGTAACTTTATTCCTTTATGAGAAAAGTACATGAAATCTGCTCCTTTGCTTTCAACCTAAGGCTGTGGTTTACCATTTGTTGTTTTTTTATTTTATTTATGTCAAAGTCCATATGAATCTTAAGTTTGAGTGGATTTCTGTGTTTTTAATCTCGGAATAAGAATAAAAACGTTGCCTGAAAGGTTGAGTGCCTGCTTCTTTAATTGTTGTCAGGAGAATGCTGGGTGTTACATTTATAGAATTACCTGTTGTTGTTGTCTTGGTACCATGAAATCAGGTTTGCTTAAAGAGTTATTTACTGTTATTGTCTAGGTAAGACGAGTAAGGTTCGCTTATAGTTAATGTTGTTGCCTAGGTAATGCAGTTTCAGGTTTCCATGAAGAGTTACTTAATATTGTTGTCTAGGTACTGTGATTTCAGGTTTACATATAGAGTTACTTAATGTTGTTGTCTAGGTAATGTGGTTTCAGGTTTACATATAGAGTTACTTAATGTTGTCTAGGTAATGTGATTTCAGGTTTACATATAGAGTTACTCAGTGTTGTTGCCTAGGTCAAGAGATCTCAGATTTGGCATATAGAGATACTTAATGTTGTCTAGGTAATGCGATTTCAGTTTTGCATATAGTTACTTGATATTGTCTTCAAGGAAATTGTGATTTCAGGTTTTCTTATAGTTACTCAACGTTTGTTTTCTAGGTAATGCAATTTCAAGTTTGCAAATGGAGATACTTAATGTTGTTTTCTAGGTAATGGGATATCAGATTTGCTTATAAAGTTACTTAATTCTGTTTTCTAGGTGTTGCTTAAATGAACATGATTTTGATGATGTTGGTAGTGGTGTTTGGAAAAAAAAAACAGGTTTGAAAACAATGATACTGTTAGTGACATTAAAACAAGAAGAAACATTAATTACCAGCTGTTCCTTGTTCATGCCTTTTCTTACTGGTTACTTTCAAACATGCATCGCTTTCTGTTGTTTTTGTACTGAAGGAAACGGTTATTTTTAAAAAAAATCATGCATTTATTCTTATATTAAACCTTGGTAAAAGGACTATTTGTATAACATCATTTAACATAATGGACGTCTTGTCATAGGCTGTTTGTTATTACAAAGTGACTAACTTTAATAACGAACATTCATTTTACATGTAAATTAAATGTGTAGTGCAGGGGTTTAATCTTTACTTTAAGAAAAACTAGCACGTACAGCGCCATTAAAAAAAAAAACTGCTGTTGTCTTTAAGTATTTGGTTTTCATAAATAGTTGTGATGGTTAAGCTAGTTTTAATGTTTCAGTCCCTCCATCGTATCATCTTGTCACTGAGGATGCACGTCGTTTCTCCCAGCAGAAAAAAGTAAAATAATAGTATGTGAGTGGAAATTCATGCATCATCTTTCAGCTCCCCAAGGAGCATAGGCTTTACTGCTGGGGTCTGGCCCCTAACCCATCGTATTAGCGGGGTATGTCTGTACTATGTTCAAGTCCGGTAAAAATATTAAAATTAAATCATAACATGCAAATAAGCAAATTAAATTGGCAACAAAACATCATAACGTAATGACAGTGAACAAACTGCAGGAGCGCATGATGTGCATTGGTACAGGTTTCCTGCAGAAAGGACAATGGAGGCCAAATGCAGTGGTGTCCTCGTGCTCCTAAAGGAGTGGAACATTCATTGTTTTTAAGATTTAGATTATGGAATATTTTTGTTTGAATAGTAATGTTATTATTTCATAGTTTATCTGTTGTCGTCATGCCTTAATAGTTAGCTGTGATGTGTCTTATTGCTTGTCATCTGTAGTGTGCATTTTTCTTATTTTATTTGTTGTATTAGTAGTAGTAGACCCTTCAGTCATGACTGACTATGGAAAGGCGCCCTTGAAATGATAGTCCTCAGTTGATTTTTTTTTCTGGTGTTCCTTTCGGTGTGTTCTTATCTCTTCTGCATGTTGTGAGAGCTTCTTTTCACCAAATCTGAGGTGATGCTGTAGAGAGCATCACAACTTGGTGTGATCAGCAGCTTCATCCTCCTAGGTTGCTGGATTTATTATACCCAGTGCCTTCATGCCTCTCTTGCCCACATCTTTGAACTTCAGCTGCGGTTGCCCAACTATTCTTTTGTCATCTGCCAGTTGTCCGTAGAAAATATCTTTGGGATGCGACCATCTTCCATGCGGTGGACATGGCCAAGCCAGCGTAGTCTGCACTGTCTAAGTAGTGTGTACATGCTTTGCAGGCCAGCACGTGACAGCACCTCAACATTTTATGTGTATTGTTCCATTTTCATAGTTCTCTGTAGTCATCATGTTCCTCATTTTGTGCCATGTTTCTTTCTAATAATTTCGTGCTTGTGTTTTGTATTTTATTTTGTAGTATTTCTTTTTTGTCTTTTGGCTTGAGCGTCCAAATTAGCAGAGCGGTTACAGCATTTACCTCTCAGGGTAAAGTTATCGGGGTTCCAGGTTCAAAGCCTGGTAGTGTCTCACTCCTGTTTACCTTTCTCTGCTTTTGAGTTAAGGGAGGCAAAGGCAGCGAGGAAGGGAACTGGTCACACACCCTCATGAAAACTATACCTAGTATAGTAAATTCTCTAACATTTCACTCCCCTATGGCAGTATCTGCTACGGGACTACCTTTACTTTTACCATTTTTGGCTTGTCAGAAATATTCCTTTTTAAAGTTGTTTGTAATTTCATGGTGTGGTTTCAGTCATTCATCTATTACCCTTCAGCTCCTCCTGGAGCATAAGCCTTCAACAAATTCATGCCATGGCGGCCCCCCCCCCCCACACACACACACACTCTCTCTCTCTCTCGTAATCCAGTTCCTTCTGCTCAAGGTCTTTCCCTGTCATCTTTATCTCTTTCATTTCTTTCAATGTCTAGGTTTATCTGTAATGTTTTTTTTTTCTAAGTTTATTTACAGAATTCGGGTTTCATCTTTTGAATATAATGTTCTGCTTCATTATTTAGTGATAGTGCTCATGTTTCCTTGTTTATTATCTTTAATGTTTTTTTTATTTCTGTCATTTCTCAGCAATGCAAAGGCAAGTATCAAAGGGCTGTGCTGTATGTCTCTGGGGATGCTCTCAGAGTGGTGGATGAAATCAGCAAGGTAGCTTGTCTGTCTGTGTGTTCAGCTAACAGTCTGTCGAGGGACACTTTTGTTGATTTAAGCTTTGGTGTAAACAAGCTCGTTTCAAGACACACATACATGTAAAGATTTCAAGGAAATAGTTTGCTCTCAGTTACTGGACAAGAAGAGTTCCTACACTGAGGGCGTTGGTTGGGGGGGCTGCTAACGTATGTACTCGCTCCCCTCCTTTTAACCTTTCTCTCACCCTCCTCTCCCTGTTTGAGGGATGTGAATTTTCCAGTAGACTTCCACAGCAATACACAGAGGATATGTGGCAACATAAACTGAAGCCAGATCTTTGTGGCTGTAAGGGATTGTTTTATTTAAAAGGAAAAAAAAAATTAAATTTTTCTTTATGTGGTATTTTATCTATGGAAGAAAATGGCATTAGCTTTATAAAACAGTGCAGGTTTTTAAATTTAGTTTTATAAAGAGCCATTTTCTGTGGTGTACAATTATGGCATTTTCCTAATGTAATCTCAAAAATGCTTGGACTCTGACTAAGCAGTTGGATGATCTGGATTTTGCCGATGACTTGGCTCTTCTGTCCCATAACCGTAATCAGATGCAGGACAAAATGAAAACACTCGATGAGAAGTCACAGCAATTGGGTCTGAAAATACACAGGGAAAAGACAAAAGTAATGAGAATAAATGCAGGTAATGATAACAGGGTTGAACTTGAAGAAACACCAATACAAGATGTAGAATCATACACATATCTTGGCAGTAATATAGACAAAGTTGGAGGGACAGACAACGATATCAAAATAAGAATACAAAAGGCAAGAGGAGCTTTTATTGCATTGGGAAATATATGGAGATCAAGAGAAATCGGATCCAACACGAAAATAAGAATCTTCAACTCAAATGTGAAGTCAGTCCCATTGTATGGCTCTGAGACATGGAGAACAACAAAGACAACAACCAAAAAGCTACAGACTTTCATAAATGGGTGCTTGCGTAGAATAGAGGGATAAAAATGGTATGACAAGGTTACCAACGTGGAACTGATGACAAGAACTAGACAAGTGCCAGTGGAACAAGAGATGAGAAGAAGACGATGGCGATGGATAGGACACACACTGAGGAAACCTGTTGATAGCATTACAAGGCAGTCCTTGTTCTGGAACCCCCAGGGCAAGAGAGGCAGAGGTAGACCAAGAAGCACATGGAGAAGAGAGCTGGAAACAGAGGTGAAAATGATGAGAACGTGGAAAGAACTTGAGATGATGGCACGTGACAGGAGGACTTGGCATGTGTTTGTTGAAGGCCTATGCTCCTTTGGGAGTTGAGGGTTATGATGATGATATAAAAGGCAGCGTCTGTCTGTTACCTTAGAACTTGAGAACGACTGAACCGATTTTGATGTGGTTCTCTCCAGCGTATTGGACATTTCTCTGGGAAGGTTTTAAGCTATAGATTATTATGCTTCAACATCAGGAGGCTCAGGAGTGAAGAAATATGTTGCACAAGTTGGAAAAAAACCATGCATGCGGCACATTCAATTCGATACAGTGGCTAAGCTGTAAGACATATATCGAAACAATGTATGAGGGACTTTTAGGATGTAGTAGTTCTACAAAAGAGTCATGAAGGGTATGTATCCCAGATCAATAGATAACTCACAACAAGCAATTTTATGTTTTCATTTTCAGAGAAATTTATAACGTTCAATTTGCTATCGAATATCGTCGTAACACCTAAAGATGTACAACAACAAACATTACATCGATGGCAAGAACATTTACTAATGAAAAAAAAGTCCTTTACACTATATGCCTACGAGTTATGGATCAGGAGTATCACGGAGTGAACATAAATAAATTAATTGAAGCTGTGATGGGCAACAACGCGAAGCAGACTTGTCTTGATTTATGAATGTTTTGACATAATAGGCGGTGAACGATTCATACTGCGTATGGAAAAACGACAAGTAGGTTTAGTTTTTTTTCAGTTAGTATTTTCTTGGGCAATATTAAGTACTACCTTCATAATAATTGTAAGAGTTTATTAACACATTAACTACCGAATTGAAAAGCACACTGTGGCCGAATTAAATTTTTTTCCCATTTTCATCCTGTAGGTGTTTGCACAAAGTAAGCTGTAGTTTTTGTAATTACAAATTTTTATGAATTACACGTCATTTTAAAGATTGAATGTACTATTACAATAAACACCAGTTGTAACTCTAATAGAGGTTGTTGCTATTTAACGGCCCTCCGATGGCCGAGGACTTGCAATATTTTCACAATTATAACTGCTTGCGCCCCATCTCTATCAAAATCACAATTTCAGTCAATGTGCACACCGTTTTCACTCTTGTCCTCGTCGCTAGATCTATCAGTCAATTGTTGAAACACGTTTCTATCCTAATCAGCCGTTAGACGAGATGTACATGCATTTTTTTTGTAGTCCTATCACTAGTTGCCACGGTAAACAGTTTTACACGATTTGGTAACTAACCCAAAATGCTGAAAAATATGAACATAATATCAATTTTCCAGTGTTCTACAACAACCATGCTTTGGGAATTTGTTTTCCGGTGGCAACTTAAAATCTCGAACCAGATCAGAGAATGTTTCAGTACATTTTTCATTCGTTTTATTACTAAAATTAGATTGGTGCTCTGAGCGGCTTGCGGTCCAAATGTGATTATTTTGTGAGCCGCTGACAGCGGCTTGCGGTAGTTAATGTGTTACGCCCAAATGGGTACCAGAGCAACTCTGGGAAGGTTAAGGCGGCCGGCGTGATGCCGACCACATCACCCCTCGTGTGCCGACGGTCAAGATAATATGGTCCTAACTCCATATTCCCAATATGCCTCAATGGGCGTGTAACGGGTTCCTTTACCTTTACATGAGAGCAACAGGAGAACTATTACTCGTGAGGGTCCTACAAGCAGCTTGGTGCCACAACACCATACCAAAGGATTGGGAGATCGTCATCCATTTTCAAAAAGGGTGACAACCGACAATGTGGAAATCAAAGAGGCATATCCCTTCTCAGTGTTCCCGATAAAATCTCCAGAATCTTGGAGCAGAGACTCAAATACCTAGCTGAGCCATAAATGGATGAGGTTCAGCGTGGCTTCCGAGTAAACCGACCACTTAAGACTGACATGGACCTGGGCTAAGCCGGGTATGACCGCTAGTTACTTTATAAACACTGAGATATTACTTGCTGTTCTTGCACCTTTTCTGTCCTTTTGTGCCGGTAAACAGCATGGTAGTTTTTCTTTATTGTGCGAGATTAGTTGCATTAGCCTTAATTCTCTAGAGTCTCAGGATTTCTTTAACATTGTCTGTTCATTTTTCTCTCGAAATTGACAGGCTTAGAGAACTACACAATATAGTAATACAGTATGTAACAATATATATACTGAAGCACATTAAAAACGCACCACCTGTATAATCCAGGAACAGAGTGTGAAATGTAAATATAAGTGTTTACAAGTTTACATATTTGGAATCTTTATTCATTTTCCTATGAATCAATGCTGGTCATTAATTTATACATTTTGATTGTTATGAAATTCATTGCATTCTGTGCAGGCAAGGGAGAAAACCAAAAATGCAACCAATAAAAAAAATTCATTCACACTATCCTCAGTATCTGGTATGTCCACCGTGTGCTTGCAAACAAGCTTGGCAGCGGCTCCGCATGGAACGCACAAGTCTCTGAAGGAAATTCCGGGGAATCAAGTCCCATTCACGTGTAAGAGCAGCTTCGAGCTGTTGCAGATTAGCTGGAGAACCTTGCCTGTAGACTCTGCGTCCAAGCTCGTCCCACAGATGTTCTATAGGGGACATGTCTGGTGATAGGGCAGGCCAATCAATCGTCACAATGTTCTGCTGCTGTAGATATTGCTGCGTAATGCATACGGTGTGCGCACGTACATTATCCTGCTGGAGAAGCTGCAAGTCTGGATAATTTGTGAACGCAGGAGCAACCAATGCATCCAGAACCTCATCTCGATATGTCACAGCATTAACATTTCCACGGAAGACGTGAAGAGGCAAGTGATGGTGAAAACTGAATCCTCCCCAAATGTGAATACTGCCACCTCCAAATCGGTTGTGCTGACGAGCACAGCAATCTGCAAAGCGCTCACCACACCGTCGCCAAATCCGCATACGTCCATCAGCAAAGGATATGTTGAATCTGCTCTCGTCTGTGAATAGGACAGCATTCCACTGCAGTCTAGTCCATCTGACATGTTGCTCTGCCCTTTGCAGGTGCTACTGACGATGTCTGTGAGTCAAGTTTGGCCCATCATAAGGTCGTCTTGCAGTAAGGCCTGTATCGCTGAGTCGTCGTATGACTGTCATTCGAGAGACTTGCCCACGTCTACCCACTATTGCTCTTGCTGTTTGACTTGCCGGGAGAGAACGATTCCTTAGGTGACTCAGCACAATATGACGATCTTGCGCAGGGGTGGTAACTCGTGGTTGGCCTGCTTCAGTACATAAGGAATAAAAAATTAATTTATAAGGATTAGTCAGGGTATGGCAGAAAAGTGTGGGTCTGGTGTGGTTCTCATAATGCATAATAATAGTGAGAGATGGATTGTGAATTTGGCGTCATCTCAAACACCCCTGGATTTCCCACCCTCTTCCCCCTTTATTAACAACATAACAGATATGAGAGGGTACCATTTTGGGACAGTGGAAAAGCACACACATGCACATCCACACAATTTGACACTTTTAATTTACTCTGTTTTCACTAATTGGAAAACTAAATGATACTATGATTATTTATCAGCAGTCAAAATTATTATCTGGAATTAGCAACACTATATATCCTAATTATAGCCTGTCAGAGGAACAGGATTTTTTTGTTCATAAATTAAAGAAAAAAAACGTTCTTACGAGCTTCCCATCGCTCTGTAGCCAGGTTGTTGCTGTTGGAAGCTCATGATGGTAGTGATTTGGTAGCATTTTCACAAGGCGTCCAGATCATTTTATAGTCTTGTTAAATAACTAATACATTAGCCTCAGAATGCTCCAATTAACTTCCTAATGTCTTCTCCTTCCTTTCTGTCTCATATGGGGACATTGGCAGCTTTTGTCAGACATGTCATCTTGCATGTAGTGATTTTCTTCTTCTGCACCTTAGATAGTGATCATACTTGACTTTGGTAGTGAAGAGGCCAATGCGCAAAGGAAACTTATTTCCTGAGTTAGAAAGAAGCAATCCAATTTCTTTTGGGATGTTATGAAAAGAGGAAAGCTGGAATATATCATAACAACAGGTAAGATTGAAGGAAAAAGAGATAGTGGAAGACAAAGAGAGCAAATACTGGACAATTTGACATTGTGGCATGGAAAGAAGTCAACAGCAGAATCGATAAATTGTACTGGAGACAGGAAGTTGTGGAGAGACATGATCTCCTATGCCACTAGGCATGGTACGTGAAGAAGAAGAAGTGAATGGTTGCTTTGATATACTACTTATCAGCTGTCACTTTGTAGAGATATGCGAGTGTCTGAGTGATGGAGTGTTGGAAAGTCGCTAGATTAGCCTTTTGACATTTGTTTATCAGTTCATTTTCCTGCCCTCTGTAAACATGGCCTCCCAGGTATTTAAACTCTTTGACTTGCTTAATACCTCTACACCTCACAGTAGAAGGGGAACGACTAAGTAAGTAAGACTTGCTTAATCAAGGTATAGTTGACATAAATGTGGGCTTGAATTTTTGCTGATGTTCATTTCTTCTTTTTTTTTCTTCATTTTTGTATCCTAATCTTCATACTTTATCTCTCTCTTGATCTTTCAAGTGCATCCATATGTTCATTTATAATTTATATTGTTATTCGAGCTGTTTGTGCTTGACTAGTGCCTTGGGCTGTTGCTTCTAACTGCCTTTTTTTATTTTTTGTGTGGAGGGATTTGCTTGGTTCTTGTTGCTCCTTATGCATCAGGGCGATTATGATATCTTGAGTATTTCCTGAAAATGATCCTGCTGTTAGAGTCACTGAGTATTGAATGTGCATCTATCATTGATAATGATAGTTTGGTTGTAGCCGTAATCTTTGTCTCAACCTTGTTTAAGTCTGTGGTAGAATTCTCCTGTCCAGCAGTTTATGTCTTTTGTGATTAATATATAGTCTAAAATTGTTGCATTTTCTATTTTTTTCCTTTTATACCATATTCTGAAATAGCTCAGACATTGTTGAAGAACGTTCGTACATCGAAGATTAAAGTACCACCAAAGTAGCCAGAATCACCCCCGGATGCTCTTGACACACAGATTTCTTTGATCAGATCCTGCTCCTCAGATGACATCTTGAAAACTGTTCAACGTTCCTCATGGGATGCCTTGAGCCCCATGACTTACACACTAATCACTACTTTGTTTGGGGGAACCTTCTATGTACTGGGTGAAAAGTCACTGCCTATCTTAAAATGTATGTCCAACTAATTTTTATAAAACAAATGTTAAAAATTAAAGGGAATTAACAGTTTTTTTAAAAATTACATAGCGTTAATTTATTGCTTCATTTTAGACACTATTTTTTTTTTTTAAATTTGAAGGGGGGTTTCGGTTTCTGGAAATAAAAATAATAAAACTTATTAGTCAAGTGTCAAATGGCAGTTATGTCTCCTTGTTTTGACATTTGCTTCATGTATGTCCAGTTGGTACAAGTGAGAATATACAAGTTTAAAAACAGGGAGTGACTTTTCAATC
Organism: Oreohelix idahoensis; assembly: GCA_024509875.1. NCBI lineage: Eukaryota > Metazoa > Mollusca > Gastropoda > Stylommatophora > Oreohelicidae > Oreohelix > Oreohelix idahoensis. Next base: position 253,725 of record JAMPIV010006310.1, on the reverse strand, counting down.
ACTATAAATTTTAGATATGTGAGGTGCTATCCAATAGCTCCTGGACTGAAGCCATAAAAAAACTTAGGCTTTGTGGCAGGTCTAATCACTGCTGTCACGTACAAAGTAACCTCCATGAGAGCAGATTCAATAATACCAGCACCTTCCCCGCTGATGGAAGCACACCACTGGAACTCCATTTTTGGGGTGCTTTTTTAAAAGTTCCTCAAAGTGTTCTCTCCATCTCTTCAGCTGCTATTGTAATATATTCTGTGTCTTAAATTTGTGTAAGGGCTTAGTAACCAGTGTTACTTTGCCTGCATCATTATTTGCAATTTTTTTTGGGGCACTCTGTTGTTATTGTCTTTGCTTAGAGCAATCTCACCTAGTGAGCAGGAGCTTTTCAGACTGATTTGCCATTTTAGACCAACCTCATCTGCATAGAATTTTATTGTGTGTGCTTTAAAAAAAAGAAACAAAAGGAATAGCCTCAGTGAGAGAAAACTAATTGGTCTGACAGCCTCATCTAAATAGCTTTTAGATGCTGCATCTATAATTGGGGGGGGGGGGGGGAATGGTTGGATCCAGACTCATTGTGGCGTGTTGAGAGCTTATAGTTATTTTTATTCTTCTCAGAGTATGATTGTGGACCAAACTATAGAGAAGGTGAGCTTCTGTGCACCTGACCGCAACCATGAGAAAGGTTTTGCTTACATATGTAGAGATGGAACAACACGAAGGTGGATGTGTCATGGCTTTCTTGCAGTTAAAGAGTCTGTAAGTATCAGTATTTTTGTCTCTTTCAAACATAGGTTCTCCCCCCCCCAATATTTTGGTCATGGTAGGACAGCATGTTAGCTCTTGCTATGTTGTTAGCAAATGAAGAGACGTAGAGAGGCAGCACTAGCTCTTGGTAAGATTATACGTTATAAAATGTTAACTTTTTATTTTGGTTGTCAGCTTTTTTTAAAATATCTTTCTCTTTAACGTGAGTGCACTTTAGTTAGCGATGACTTGTTTCTAGTAATTTTAGTTGTGTTAGATGGTTAATTTATTATTCAACTGCATGCTGAAGAAGATAATAGATTCCTATATTGTTGTACTTGTTTAAGATAAACTATGTATGACTGAGCTGCTTACTAGGTAAAGTTGTGGAACAACATGGACTGTATGGAATAATGAGGAATTGTTTAAGTGTCAGGCTGTGTCTTTTTTTCCTCCTTGAAATTCCTTTATGAAATATTTGTTATTTTGGTTAGTTTAAAAAAATAAAATGAAAGAAGTAAGAAATATTAAAGAAAGAAAAAGAGACACGAGGGTGTGTTAAAGACAGTAAATTACATAACTGATTTTGTTTTTATTTCTTTTCTTTCCAATGCGGCAGATGAATGACAGTTGCATGGTTATTATTCTGTTTTGTATATATCATTTTGTTTGTCTTTGATCTCACTTTTGCCCAATGCTTTTTTGTGTGTTCACATTAAAACCTGTGCTAATCCTAAATGGCTCTTGTTTGCATGCATAAAACTTTGGACAAAGCTGGAAGACCAGTATTCATAAAGCAGCAAAAAATTTCTAATTTCTTTGTATATATACATTATAATGTGAAGCTTAATATTCAATCTTGGACAAATAATTTCACAGTTTACGTGGAAAATATATAAAAAGTTGAAACAAAAACAATAATTGTACTTACAACAATTAATTATCTGTTTTTCCATAATATTTTCTGAGAAGGCCAGAGTTTTGTCCTAACTTACAACAATTAATTATCTGTTTTTCCATAATATTTTCTGAGACGGCCAGAGTTTTGTCCTAATTGTTTTTCCTTTGCACTGTAGTGTGAATAACTGCTTGGAATACACAAACAGCATCACATATTTGTGGGTTAGCCATTTTTTTTATTTTTTAGATCTGTCATCTTTTTGCATGAAACTTTGTCTTTTCAGGATTGTCATATGTTTACTGAATTTTACAAGACACAGATCTATGATTTTTACTCTGTTATTTATTTTAAAAAAAAATAGTCACTAGAAGAGAAAGTTGATAATTTATTATGTGGATGTTGTATTCCTTTTACACCAATATATTGCATCCTGGCACACACGGAGGTCACTTTTGTGTTCTTGGCATTAAAAAAAATTATGTTGCCTAAATAAACATCTACAACAGATAAATGTCAAATGCTTTGGCAGTAATATGTAAATGTTCTGCTTCGCTATGACTTCTTATGATCAGTGTGCATAGCTATAAGGTGCTATCCTAAATTCCCTGGACTTTCTGTGTGGAGCACTAACCAGAAGTAGTATGTACTTGTGCCACTATGTAGCACTAAAGAGGAGCATTGTACCTTGCAAGTTTCATGTTGGTATGTGCACATGTTCCTTTTTCACAAGTGTTTTTGTATGATGCTATCAGCAGTGTTCTGTGATTCTGGAGTGAAGTAAAATGGCACATTTAATGAAAAAGTGTGCCTGCATCAAGTTTTGCTTCAGGCTTAACCTAATTCCACCGAAGACCGATTAAATGCTTAAGCATGCATTTGAAGATGATGCTGTGGGCAGAACCCAGACTTTTGGGTGGTTTTTATGTTTTGGAAGAATTGCTACAGGCCATCCACAAGGACTGTCGGCACACCACACATGACATCTCCATCATAGTTAGCCTGTCATACAGTTGCATACCAACAAATTCTCACACAGGAACTCTAAAAGGTGGTTCGGTGCTAAATTCCTGCCCACTTGCTGATTCATGACCAGAGGCAACACTGGCTGACTGCATGCAGGGAACACCTAGAGTGGATAAGGAAACAACTGAAAACTTTCCTTCCAAATTCATCACTGGTGATGAAAGCTGGATCTATGGCTACAGCCCCTAAACAAAGCAGCAGTCATCCCAGTGGAAGAATCCATCCTCACCGCAACTGAAGAAAGCGAGGCCAGTCTGCCTTTTCACCACACTCAAGAATCGCAGAACCCAGCTGACAGCACCATACAAAAACATTGTTGACAAAGGAGCAGGCAGTGCTTCAGAAAGGAAGTCTTTAATGCTGTTTAGCACCACCAGCATGCGCTACTTCCGGTTAGTGCTCCATGCTGTCAGTCCAGAGACTCTTGGATAGCACCTTGAACCAGTGTCCCAAGTATAAGGATTGGACCAGATCTGGTGCATTATTGTTTGTATTTGATGAAGTAAAGCTATTTAATGAAGGTTAAATATTACGCATAATAGGTGTTAATGGCTGCTATAATAGTTAACACAACAGACAAATATATTAAGAGGCTTGATGGCAACCTTTTGTTGATACTCTTCATTATGGCAACATGGTCAGTCTTCAGATATTTTTGTGGACATTATGAACAGATTGATCAAAGAAAGAACAAGCAGGATTTAGAAAGAACAGAAGATGTGTAGATCATATATTCACTCTCAGGAACATTATAGAGCAGTGCTCAGAATGGCAAAGACAGCTGTACATTAATTTCATTGATTTTGAAAAGGCTTTTGACAGCATACATAGGGACAGTTTATGGAAAATACTGAGGGCTTATGGAATTCCAAGCTGCATTGTGTCAATCATAAAAAGCCTCTATGCCAACTTTACGTGTAGTGTTGGGCAGAGCAACCTAACCTTTGAGGTGAAGACAGGAGTACGACAGGGATGTCCCTTATCAACCACTCTATTTTTAACAGTCATAGACTGGGTGATGCGCCAGACAACAGAGGGCAGTCCAAGAGGAATAAGATGGACTACATTTTCTACATTGGAAGATCTGGAATATGCAGATGACATTGCACTACTAGCGCATTCACATCAACACATCCAGGAAAAAACGGATAGACTTAATAAGTTTAGCCAGCAGGTGGGCTTGAACATCAATTTAAAGAAGTCAGAGGTCATGACGCTCAATGTGAGCAACCCTGAGCCCATATCAGTAAGGAATCAGCAACTGGTACAGACAGACACCTTCACATACCTAGGATGCATAGTAACACCAGACGGCGGGGCAGGCAAAGACATCAACATCAGAATGAATAAGGCAAGAACAGCCTTTTTTAGCCTAAACAACATCTGGAAGTCCTCTCAATACAGCACAAGCACAAAATTAAGATTATATCAGAGCTGTGTGCTTTCTGTGCTTCTCTATGGTGCGGAATGCTGGAGAGTTACAGAGAAGGAAATGTCGAAATTGTCCTCTTTTCACACAACATGCCCAAGAAAAATTCACCGAATCTTTTGGCCGAATACCATCACCAATCAAGATCTGCTTACTCGGAGCAAGCAAGAGGACATGCACACCATCATAGCTGGCAGATGCTGGAGCTGGGTTGGCCATGTCCTCAGAAGAGACCCCGATGCCATCACAAAAACAGCTATGCTTTGGACCCCTGAAGGAAAACGAAAGAGAGGCCGACCAAAAACAACCTGGCGGAGGACAGTGGAGGCTGAGATGCAAAGAATGAACCAGAGTTGGGGCACTGTACGAAGGATGGCCGCCGACCGAGCAAAGTGGAATCAATTTGTTGTTGCCCTACAAGACGCCACTAGGCGTGATGGCCACTGACTGCTTTGACGGTCGGCAGCTAAGGATCAAAGAAGAAGAAGATCAGCTTAAGGATAATGCCTGAGAGCTGTGGTGATTACGTAGGGCAAGTCACTAGATAACATTTAATGTCATCTCTTTCTGTTTCTTTTTTCACTCACACACAGAATGTTTGTGTATGTATGAATATGTGTGTGTGTATGGATGGTATGTGTGTGTGCACTGAGTATGTATGTTTGCATGCATATGTATGCATAATTACTGTCAAAAATGTGTTTAATAAAAAAAAGGATCCATTGGAGAACCCCTAATGATGAGCAGCATATTCCTACCATGGAATGAGTTTTTCAAAATCAACGAAATTAGTGTACAAGATTCCCAGAGTTTATTGACAGCATACCAGAAGTGATGAAAAGGCAGCTAGCTGGATGCAGAAAGGAAGCTTACAGCTATGAAATGCATAAAAGAAAACCCAAACACAGAATGGATCCAGTGTATATACATAGAGATGGATCAGCAGCAAGAGCTATAGAAAATAGAGGTGAGGCATATGCACACAACTAATGCGTAGACAGGACATCCATATCTCTGTGGAAGTTTATGCGACAACTTTGAAGCTGAGGCAGAAGCACTAAAAACAGTTGCAGTAACTACTTTAGAAATCAGGGATAATGCTAGTAGCCAGATTTCCTATTAGCTATAAGTGCCCTTGGGAACCATAAAAAAATGTTAGACAGCCTGTCAGAAGTGCTAATGTTAAGCAGCTATAAATTCTACAAAGTGAAAGTACAGTGGATTCCTGCCTACTGGAAGATACAAGAAAATGAAAAGGCAGACAGACTTGCAAAAGAAAGAGCAAGTAGAATTCAAATGAGGACAAAACAAAATATATAGAGATAAAAGCAATAATCAGAAATAGCTTCAAAAGAAAGTGGCATAGAGAAAACCCAAAATTACAGGTGACTACTACTTGTCAAGAAGAGATCAAGTGATAACCAGTAGCTGCAGATTCAAATACCATTTGTTCAGTAAATTAAAAATGAAGCAGACAGATGTGTGTCCATGTAGGGAAGACAAGCCAACAGTAGAACATGTTCTCCTAGAATGTCTGCTCCAAGGGAAGAGCAGATTGACAGCATGGGCTTCATCAACCCCATTGACTGAAAACTTTACGGCTGTGAGAGAAGCCTGAAACAGGCTGCCAGCTTTATGAGAGAAATAAATATGGTTACATTAAAGCGAACGTAGAAGTTGAAGCCTACGCACATATTGGTAAAATGAACTATTTTAATAGAAATGGACAGCTTCCTTTACGGCTTTCTGAGAGAAGCCTGAAACAGGCTGCCAGCTTTATGACAGAGAAAATGAAAACTAGTTACGTACTGCGAACGTAGAAGTGAAGCCTACGCAAATATTGGTAAAATCTTTTGATCCATCAAGAGATTTTATAAAATTGACCAAGGGAAAGCAGGTATTGACTCTAGTTTCACACTTTACAAGGCTCTGAGCAGCTTTATAGGAAAATTACCCTGAACAGAGTTGCCTAACTCAGTGTCTGGTAAAAATGACAACTATTCACATTTACTTGTATAAAAAGAACTTCCAGACTTAATCTACATTCTAACTCAGTGTTGTCTGGTGATTATCATGTTACATTGATTTCCTTTACTTTCAATTAATCTAACAGTTCTTTCACCTTTGTCTTTAATCTCTTATCTGTTACCTTGATGAGCTTGTCTCACTTCTCTTCAGACATGAACTCACACATAGTCCACCCTAACTCACTTTTTCCATCTCACTCACATGCACACTTGTGCACAAACACATTGGTACCATTATTTATTTATTTTATGCACACAAATTCATATTTGATAACATTATAACATTTTTATTAGCTCTTATAATCGTCTGAGGTGACGAAGAAAGAATAATGGATGTGTATGAAAAAAAAATCGAAAAAGGTAATTCGTCTTACGAGAACAAAAGAAAAAGAAAATAGCCATTGTTGCGGCCACAAGGCCTTCGTCAGGGAAAGGAAAGAAAGAAAGTGAGGGCTTGATAGGACACATTAAGAATCTAATTAAATATAAAAATAAAACATGGGTACTTCCCTAAAGGCAGCTAAGATCTAGCACCCCTGCCGAAGAGAGAGTGCGCGTCACCCGGAAAGGAAATGACTGCCACTTCCGGATGTAAACAGTACATACTAAGAAGCTAAAAAACGAAACTGAACAAGAAACTACCAAAACGTAATAATAATTAGGACTGGAGATAGGAGGAGGACAGAATGAGTGGGAGATAAATAAATATTTAATAAAACATCAAAAAATTATTTTAATTTATGGGCGACGGAGAAATAGAAAAATTGAATAAGAGTGGAAAGGGTCAAAATAGAATAGGAGTGGAAAGAGTGACCTTAGACAAATGTGTGTAGGGACCACTGGTTTTAGTCACCCCATACGATGGATATGACGTTGCTCAAGCTGTTCTCGGCTAGCAGTGTCGGAGGAGCAGGATCTGATCACCATGACCTGGATGTCGATGGGACCATGGTGGTCAGGACCATTAAATTGTATGGCAACTGGTGTGGATTTGTGCTGAGAAATGTCATTCAGGTGCTGGCTGAATCTGTCCCCAAGTCATTTGCCTGTTTGGCCAATATAGGTTTTGCTGCAATGTAAACATATGATGGTATAAATGACATTGCGCGACTCACACTTGAAGCTACTGGTGATGGTGAACGTGGCCTTAGGAAAAGACACCTTGTGGGTTTGGATGACATACTTGCACGTTGTGCATCATGTCCGACCACAGGGTAGTGTGCCAAAGTGAGTGACATGCTCCTTTGGGCGACGGCTGTGAACAAGAAGATCCTTCAGGTTCTTGTCGCGTCTATATACCACCAAAGGTGCATCACTGAATACTTCTCGGGTCAAAGAATCTGCTTGGAGGATGGGTAAGTGGCGGAAAAGAATCTGTTTGACTGCAGTACTGTGAGGGTGATAGGTCAAGATTAATTTGACTCTATCCGAAGTGGATTTGTAGTGGGGTTTGAGGGTTTCCTAACGGGAGATGGGGAGAACACATTGGGGTTTATTATTTTTATATTTAATTAGATTCTTAATGTCTCCTATCTAGCCCTCACTTTTTTTCTGTCCTTTCCCTGACGAAGGCCTTGTGGCCGCAACGTTGGCTATGTTCTTTTTCTTTTGTCCTCGTAAGACAAATCACTTTTCGATTTTTTTTTCCATACCCATCCATTGTACTCCACGTCTTGCCGCAGTTTTCCTCATCTTCCTCGAAGAAAGAATAGAAACATTTCTCCCTCTGGCATGTTGTAAAAGATGACATATGAGGTTTTGTAGGGAGCTCGTAACATGCAATCATGTAAGACTTTGCTACTTAATCCACCGCTGTCAGAGCACTTAAAATGAGTTGGCACATGCTTCCCATGTGGTAGCCAACCACTTTGGTGGACCTATGCTTGTTAATGAGCATGAAAATAGAGATGATAATGATTTTTCCAACCGAGTAACTGTTTGTGCAAGGTTACAGCACAACCGAATACTGTAAACAGCAGTACAAGAATGCGTGTTCTCCACAGTATTTTGTATGCCTTTTCATAGGGGCTTTCATTTTGTTAATAGGAGTTTTTTTTCTCATTTTGGTGAGCACGTCCGTTCAACCTAGACACAAGATCTGTTGCTTATATATTAGGGTGCATGTACAAATATAAAAGATCTTGTGATCCGGTATAATAAAGACATTACAAACTGTGTATACAGGGGTTTAATGACTTCTCACAACTCTACTAGAACAAATGAACAATGAAAGGAAAAACAAAATTGAAAACAAAACTACTTTATACGCTCAGAATGCTAAAGAATTTACTTTTGCACTAGTTTATTCTGCATTTTCCTTACTCATTTTTGTGATTGTTTTTCAAGTTTGCATTAATTAATACACGTAGCAAAAATAGACACAATAGTGTATTCTTTGCTTTTGAAAAAAACAACACATTTATATTATACTGGGAAGATAAGTTTGGGTGACATTCAACTCTCCTACTGCTGGTTTGTTTGATACTGCAAGAGCTGAAATACATATCTTGACTATTGAGCTAAACACATGTAGCCATCACCAGTACCATTCCTGGAAAAGCTCTACGGAGATAGAAATAGCCTCAAGCTGACCACTGCTGTCTTTGAACATATTCAAGTTGACGTCTGAGAGCGTACGAAGAAGAAGAAAAGAGCTAGAGTGCAAACATTGAAACCAACATTTTGCTCTTGTAATTCCTATTTAGGGTGAGAGGTTGAGCCATGCTGTGGGGTGTGCTTTTGCCATTTGTTTGGAGAAAAAGCAGAAGAGGGATAAGGAGACTGGGGTAACTGTAACCTACAATCAGTCACGGACGAGCTTTGAACGAACAGGATCATTTAGACAGACCACACTGACTGAAAGAATTGTTGACCCACAGAGTGCTATTCTGGCCGGTAAGAAAAAAAATTACAATTAAATTACCTAAGTAGAGCATCTTTCACTTTTGTTGTATTCTCATGCTGTCATGTAGACCTATTATGTTAGTGATATTTTTGTGTGGAACCAGTGATTAAATATATAAAATGTTTGGTCAGTTGTTGGTGGATTTAATTTTCTTTGATAAAGATGTAGAAAATCATCATCTGATGTAATGCGATGAGCTCAATTTCAAGCACTGTTCAGTGACTTATCACAGTGTGTCTATCTGACCTGTACAGGATCTATTTGTCGAAAACCTGCCTGTTCATCTTCTCAGCTGTCTATGACCTCTTTTAATCTCTCAAGGATGATTCTGTTTAATATTTTTTCTATTACATTAATGATCTTCAGGGGGACTCCATAATGCTTCATCTGTTTCCAAAGTGATTTTCTTTCTACACCATAAATTGCCTTTTCATAGTCCATGAATCCAATGTAAAGCGGTGAGTTCAGTTCAAGACTTTGTTCAGCGACTATTCTCAGTGTGGCTCTCTGGTCTGCACAGACCTAAAACCTGCTTGTTCATCTCTCATTTGTCTATCTCTGGACTCTTTTAATCTCTTAAGGATAATCCTGCTTAATATTTTTCCTGGCACTGATAGTGCATTATTCCTCTTTAATATATGCACTTGTGCAACATTTCCTTCTTGTTCAACTTGACCATATATCCTTCCTTCCATTCTGCTGGAATTTCATCTCTCTCTCCCTCTCTCCTAGACTTTATCAAGTAATTTGTACAATATCTGCAGTGATGGACCTATGATCCATAAGGAGGGATAAAAGGAAGATGAAAGGAGGGAGAGAATCAGTGCTATAAATGCATCATATGACTTACTGACTGCCTATTGTAAACATGCATATTAAAAGTTGCAATGTAGAACCTTATACTTTGCATATTATTTTCCTCTAGAACCAATACCAGTGAGAATGGCAAGTAATCCATTTGCAGTGCGGCGACCTCATGCCACTGCCAACCTGCTAGAGCGCCAGGGCTCATTTAGAGGCTTTGAAAAACTTCAGGAGACCTCGTCACCATTCAAACGAACTTTATCACTACGACTCAATGATCTGCCATCCACATTACAGAGACAAAATGCCGTCATGGAATCACCCACACAGAATGGAAATGGTGGTGAGAATAGTAGTGGTTGCATAAATGGAAGATCTTGGGTTCCTTATTCAGTTTACTTATTTTCGCATATGGTTATATTAATCCAGTGATTAACTGCTTGGTTACAACTTCCTTATTTGGAAGAGGGAGGAAGGAATATTAAGGAAAGAATTGCATTCTTATTTAAGTGTTGTAACTTGTATATGCACCAGGCATGGAAGTGTGAGAACTTCTGTCAATTATTGACATTATTTTTGGATTTGAACAAATAAATACATCTGAGCTATTTCAAGGGTGCTTGTGTTGATCCTCTAGAAACAGGCTGTAATTTTGACTCTGATCCTTTAAAAAAGGGAATCAGTTTGTTCTAGAAACAAGGAGTCATTGTAAATTAACTGCGAAATAATATGCGCTAGATTGAGGCTAATGTATTTTGAGAACGTCAAACTCTTTTTTTATTTAAAAGCAACATAAGCTGAAATTCTGCATTCCAAGATGCAGTAGCAATGCAAAGGTGTTTCTGTGGAATCCCCATGTGATGCTAATATCTTGTGTCTGCTATTTCAGCTGTTGGCGGAACAATCCCTGAAGTATCACAGGAACAAGAAGATTCCATAGCTCAGATGTGCCAGCAGCTCACTCAGGGCCTTACAGCACTTACATCTGATGACCCCTTCTCTGGTGCCCCCAACCAGGGGGGCAGCCGCAGCCATACACTCACACACCAGGCCTCTCTTCCAACACCATACCAAAGTCATGCAGTTCTGACACGACAGCATACAACACCAGCTACACAGAGTAAGTTATACTGTGCTCGTGGTAATGGTGTTTTTGAAGAATCATTCTTGGTTTGCTTGGGGTAATTAGGCCTTAGAGCACACATTCATCTTAATAGTTCAGTTCTGCCATAATGTCTGTTCTTTACATATGTCTTGGTCACCTCCTTCCTTTTTTCTGCATAGATATCACTCTTAAGGATCCCATTACACGCCCATTGAGGCATATTAGGAATGTGTTAGGCCCATATTTTCTTGACCATCGGCACACTAGGGGTGATGTCAGCATCACGTCGGTCGTCTTAACCTTCCCAGAGTTGCTCTGGTACCTAATTCATGAGGCTGGGTCGACCCCGGAGCCATTTGCAGTCTAAAAAATCCCACCTCAACTGGGGATCGAACCATGGACCACCGAGCTAGGAAACCAGTGATCCTTATGCCTGGCAAGTTAGATTAGGAGGTTGGGTTACTCACAGTGTATTCATTTCTTTTCTACAACCATTTTTCTGCATAAATATCATCCTTATTCCTGGCAAATTAGATCAGGAGGTTGTGTTCTTCAAAGTGTATTCAGTTCTTTTCTACAACCATTTTTCTGCATAAATATCATCCTTATGCCTGGCAAGTTAGATCAGGAGGTTGGGTTCCTCCCAATGTATTCAGTTCTTTTCTACAACCATTTTTCTGCATAGATATCTGTATGCCTGGAAAGTTAGATAGGAGGTTGGGTTCCTCCCAATGTATTCAGTTCTTGTCCACAACAATTTTCCTGCATAGATATCATCCTAATGCCTAGCAAGTTAGATTAGGAGGTTGGGTTCTTCACATTGTATTCAGTTCTTTTCTACAACCATTTTTCGGACCTGTTACTTACCATCATCATTACCAGTCAGCTCCCAAAGGATCGTGAGCCTTCACAAATTAATGCCAAGCCCTCCTATCCTGTGTTATGCACTGAAGGTCCTTCTTTATCCTTGTCATTTCTGTGTCCAGTTCTCTTCTCCATGTGTTTTTGTTTGGGTGTTCTTCTACCTTTCTTATTACCCTTGAGGATTCTAAAACAAGGCCTGCCGTGTAATGCTATCAGCAGGTTTACTCAGCGTGTTGTCTTATCCATGGCCGGCACCATCTTCTTGTCTTCTGTTCCTCTGGCACCTGTGTGGTTCTTGTCATCCAGTTCCACATTGGTGGTCTTGTCACACTATTTCAATCCTAGTGTTCTCTGCAAGCCCCCCATATATACTTGTAACTTCTTCTTGTGTTTGTTGTTCATATTCCTGAGCCATACAGAAGGACTTCTTTAACATTTGAGTAGCAGAATCTGATGTTACTTAGTGGACTCTTGTTTATTTCATTACCACAGGTGTTAAATTCCCTATTAATGTCTTCCTACCAGTTTTCAGGAGCCTTTATAAGCATTATTTTATGGAATGCTGTATTCTGTTTTATGTAGCTTTTCTTGATGTACATGTGTCTATCCCATCAAATAAAATTATTGAAAATTTTATTTGAATTTAAAAGTGCATGTTAAAAATGTTTTAAAAAATTTTTTATTTTTTTATTTCATGGTACAAACAGATGCTTTTCAATATCAAATTTTTGTTCTTGGATATTTTTGTGTACATAGTTCAGTCACATTAACTGTCAGCTTCCTGCGAATAGACTCATATTTTTAAATATTAATTTTCATTAGTTTTAATTTATATATATAGTGTTTAAGGTAGTAGACTACCTTGTAGGGTAAAAAACTCAAATTTTCCTTTCAGAATCAAACAACCATGGGTATAGTGTTAGTATGGACTTAACATTTTGGTCCACATAATGACCTCATTAATTATGCAAATTAGCTATCCAATATGGCCGCCGTAGTGAATAAATTATACACCTTTTTTAAAACATCATAACTATGTTATTTTTACAAGGATCTGACTGAAACTTGGCAAATTGAATTAGTATATATAGCTTGAGGTTTTGACCTAAAATAACAGATATTGACCGAAAGGTTGATTTGTAATGAATTTTCAAAATTTATATTTCTTGAATGTTTGATATTTGTGCCTCATTATATATGCATGATGGTCATAAAACTAAAATTTTGAATTCAATTGTATCCATTTTAGGTCATAATCTGTAAGATTATATGATAACCAACTGTGTTAATTTTCATGTCAATTGAATGTACAGATCCAGAGATATCTTGTTTCAAAGATCACCAATTATGCTAAAAAGACAATTCCGAGAAAAACAAAGAAAAACAGAAAAAGAACTCACAAAATGAAGTTTAATGAGCTCCTGTTGAATAAAGGTCTCCTTCTACTGCAGCTGCAGTGTCTATGAATCCCATTTTCATTGCTCTCAGGGTCTTTCCATTGCAATGTCCTTACTTGCTGAATAGATCCTGTGCAGCGTTCTCCTGTATGCTTTCTTTGCCATGCGTTGACTTGTGTTCATGTATATCGAAAAATTCTGCAATGCACTGTGGCCTTTCCCAATAGAACGCACAAATGCCACCATTCGCACATTTACTTCTTTGTTTGTGAGTAGCTGAAGATGAAACATCAGAAGTATTGAAATTGGCAGTCCATTCGCCACTGTTTGTGCGCTTGATACTGATTTCATGACAAAAGCCATTCCGAGTCTCTTCGACGATCTCACAGGTCAGTGAGTACTGATAACATTTGTCACATCTAAAGTTAGCGCATAAAAAAAACCCAAACAGTAGTTTTACATCCATAAGGATAAACCCATTTCCTTTGTTGTCATTTTTAGCTTGTCCTTCACTTTCTTGGACCTTTATGACCTTTATTTTCTTTGCTGAGGAGCACAGAGGTTTTATAGCGTCACTATTGACAATAGGTGTCTCATTTTCAGGCAACGGTTTGTTGGTGTACACGCCTCCCAGTCTTTGTCTTATTTCTCATTGTGAACAAAAGAAGCTCTGCTAACTACTATTATACAGAATCAGTATAAAACTAGCAATAAATAGAGTTGATGTTGGTGAAAATGCACTATGCATGTAACAAATGTTGAAATTTACGATCAAAGCTTTCTAGACACACACTTTTGAAAAATTCACAAGAAATCATTGAGTGATTCCCCGTGGAAAAGTTATAAATATCTTTTTCCTGTTGCCTATGTATAATTATAATTTCGCAGTTTTACAATTACGCACCTTCTTGTTGGGTCATTATTCACATGGTAACCAACTATAAACATTGGTTGCTATGCAAATCACTCAAGGGGGCGTGTGTAGAAAAACACTGATTCCTATCAAACCAGAGTATCTCTAAGCTTCTATGAATTATTTTTAGTTCAAGAACATGTTGACGATGATTTAAAGCATGAAAATGAAAATTGTTGGATTTTTATTTTTTTTAAGCTTTTCTGGGTATACTTCTACCTTAACACCTGTAGATTTTTGTAGTGTAATGCATCCTGTGTATTTATTTTGTCTTGCCACAATGTGGTTCATTCAGTTGTGTCCAGGTCATCTCAGAATTCTTGATCTTCAGATGTGGCCATAGGTACTACCGTATTCCCATTTGTTAATTCTTCTTTAACGAGTCACCGACCAGTATTTTTCATAATTATTTTCCTGTTATTGTTTCCTTTGAAGCATGGAACCACCACTGCAGCTAGCCTCCTTGCAAAAAGCCTGTGCTAAAGCAGTTATGTGCTCTTGTTACCATGGTTTCTGTAGTAATACTGTGTCACATGATGAGTTTACTAGCCCCTCATTTTATTTGCCTTTTACATCATACCTAAGGGGAGCAGTATTCTTATTCTTTCTTTGTGTCCTCACAGACACCAGGGACAGTAACTGTACTACTGATTTACTAGTAATGTAAGGGAAAACAATGAATTAACACAAAAAAATACGACTTAAACACAACAAATTATAATATAAATTGACATCATCAATAGCAATCAGTTGCAAAGGACAGTAGGAATCTGAATGTAACACAAAACTAGAAGTAAAATGACATTAAATACCCTAACTATAACCGACAATTAGGTTGATCAGGGTAGACCAAGAGGGTGGACGAGCATAGGCAATGAAGTTAAGCGATACTAGCCTGCTTGACTTCCATCACCTTATTTAAAAAAAAAGTAATTGTAATGCTAAACAAATATTATCTTGTCTTTACTTCTCCTGTATCGTTGCCCTGCTTGCCTCTTCATTTCTCTGTTGACACGCTTTAGGTCATCTCATGGCACATGGCTTGGCTGAGAGAGATTAACTTAGTCAGTGTTACATAACATTTAAGCAACTTCCACTTAAGCCTCACTGTTGAAGATTTTCTCATAATCTGTAAAGCTGACCAGTTTGTTTACATTCCGTTCTAGTGTCTGCTCTGTCACAGTAATGTAGGTATGTGATGTCCGTTACATCAAAAACCTGCCTTTTCATCACTAATCTTTACATTTTTCGTGACTTACAACCCAGGACTAAAGATTTTAGCTTCCTACTAATGATAATGTAAACTTTTATATGCATTGTGCTTTCACACATCTCTCTTTTTGAAGGTCATTTAACTGTTCATCATCATCATTATTATTTTCCATTGTGCGCCTTATGAAGCATGGAGCTACCACTGCATATGGTCCCCTAACAAGAAGCCTGAATCAAGCAGTCACATGCCATTGCAGCGGTGGTTTGTGTGGCAGTTTGTTTGACATGATATGGTTGCCAGCCTCATGTACAACCTGACATTAGTTGTTGCCTTGTTTGACATGATATAGTTCCCAGCCCCATGTACAACCTGACATTAGTTGTTGCCTTGTTTGACATGATATGGTTGCCAGCCTCATGTACAACCTGACATTAGTTGTCGCCTTGTTTGACATGATATAGTTGCCAGCCCCATGTACAACCTGACATTAGTTGTCACCTTGTTTGACATGATATGGTTGCCAGCCCCATGTACAACCTGACATTAGTTGTCACCTTGTTTGACATGATATAGTTGCCAGCCCCATGTACAACCTGACATTAGTTGTCGCCTTGTTTGACATGATATAGTTGCCAGCCCCATGTACAACCTGACATTAGTTGTCACCTTGTTTGACATGATATGGTTGCCAGCCCCATGTACAACCTGACATTAGTTGTTGCCTTGTCTGACATGATATGGTTGCCAGCCCCCATGTACAACCTGACATTAGTTGTTGCCTTGTCTGACATGATATGGTGTCACGAGTTGGATTTAAGTTAGAGTTATGCCCAAGTGTAGGACAAAACCCTAGTGTGAGAAAAGACTGAGATAATAGATTTATTTTGAGAAATGACAGTGAATGTAGTAAGGTGAGTCTATTGGCCCGAGGAGGATAACCGAAATTAAATCTTCCTCGCCAAATCGTGACGTCAATAAATGCTATAAACTCACCACCTCTGGCTACCTTTAACAGACTAAAGGAGATAAGGTTAAACTAACACTACAGACACCACTGTACAGAGAACAGTTAAGGACTATACAGTGACGAAGCTGATCCAGTGAACATTAAATAAGTTTATTATACAAATCAACAGAATTTTTATAACATAGTAACAAACAAAGAAAAGCATATATCGTGCCAGGTTGCACCGACCCTGGAAAACAAAGAAAATCAATTTGATTATAAGCACACCAAATTAAAAAAACTCCAACCACTTTCACTCCTTCATACACCCTGCTGGGGACAAAATTTAAAAAAAATGGTAAGTGATCTTAACTACAGTCTAATTTGGTGGGGCGTCAACTAAAGCCACGCTCTATAAATTACTATTTCTAATGTCAAGGTTCTGCTGGTACTGCCGAAGACTATCTGCACAGTAGCTAACTCTGTCAGCGTTATACGCCACTAAGTCACACTCTGCACTGCTACTTAATAGACTTTTTCTAACTCTAAGGCTCAGAGGCTACCCTCTAAGAATAATATGAGACTCTGCAGGTCCCTGATCTATTTTCACCATCTCTCTCCACTTCTCCTGCCTTGCTGCTCTCGTTTCATTTCAGCAACCGGGAAATGATATCCCTTTCTTCCTGGTTCTGACTCGTACTTCTGATGACTTCTGAAAATATTGACTAGGCACTTGCCGTAGACTGTAGAGGCTTCTCTATTTGGCGAAAAGAAAGCTGATTCTCCCTTGCTATGTTACCCCTCATTTGGGTTTAGGCCCTTCGGTATTAATTTTGACCGAGGCTATAAAAAAAAGACACACCAACCCGCTTGCTTGGGTTCGATGGGTGTGTATGAGCTTAGAGCTCCGGGTTTTAAGAAAACCCTTCTCACTGAAGACTGCGTCGCTGTCTCGACCTGCTCTTCCTCGCTCCCTCTCTCTGGGGCCACAATAATCAGAGCCGATACCCCTCCACGGTACAAGCTCTTACGCCTCTGGCGCTTCATCGACTTTTTCTCTCTTGAGAAGACTGGCTACCTTTGCCAGCTGTCAGGAACAAGATTTATTGGCAACCCCTGCTCTTCGGGCCGTGACCACTGCTGTGGACACAAAAGACATGCCACTCTGTACTACAATACCAAAATACTTCCATATAATAAACTTGCATATAAAACGTAAACAGTGGATGCTTCAGTCACGCTCATATCTTAGCACAACATGTAAACACCCAAAACACAGACTGCTTCACCATTTCCCCTTTCATCTTGTGCATGACAATACATAAATATTTCCTGACCCTGGGTCAGCTATTCCCATCAACTCCCTGCCTGTCTAGTAAATCCCAGACTCACTGATCAATACTAATTATACACAGCTTGCCTCAGGCCTTAAAACATTAAAAACAGGTAGGGGAACCTCCCGTACTTAGGCCTACTTTAACTCTGTAAGCGGTCACAGGACCTTATCATCGTTTCCCCCTTATGATAAAAATGCACAACAATTAACTGCACATCAATGATTAAAATTCACCATTACATTTATATTACATCTCTATACACAGAAATATATCTATCTCTATAGACTATATTTCCTAGAACTCATTAAATTCCATAACACACAAATCAAATACTACTCTGCATAATATTTAATTACACAACCACTTAAGGCACCATAATTTTCCTTTCACCTCTACCCCACGTGTTTTTCCCTGCAATTATATTTTAACTCCCCCGATAGAAAAATACTTAATTATCTACTCTATCCATCCAGAATTCCTACTCGAATAAATCCCGATAAACCACGTGATTAAATTTTCCCGAAAAAATCCGTTCCCGTATTTTATTAGGAGACTTATCAGAATTAATCTCTCAATGAAATAAAATACACGTGCTTCAGAATATTCTGTAAATTAATATAAATCTAGGATGCGTGTATGTCTACAGACTTTCTATTAAATCTACGGAGCACACCTACGTAATATCTCTTTATCACTCATAGACACTGTAGAAATAAATGATGGCGTTACAAGTTATAAAGTTCAAAAATAAATTAAATTAGAACGGACTAAGGCTCTATTAGAGAACTAGATTTAATTACCACGCTACTTTAAATTACTGACATACCAAATATTGCGTTCAGCGTTAGAAGCCGACAATATGCTTGGATACACGGCCCAGGATTTCTGCAGGAAGAGACCGCTAAATCGAAAAGCGCTACTTTATCTTAGATTTTCCTGCTCTGACCCCCGACCTACTTGAGGCAAGGCGTCTCCCTACAACCAATAGAATTAAAGATACTCTAAAATTTTCCAGGCGCTCATCTCTAAATTTAGAACCAGTGTATTCGTGCTTACTTTAAATGCGCGCGTATTTCCGGCTACGTAACGTTTACCTAACGTCGTCCGCTAGCGTGAGCAGAAAGTTGGACGTTACCTGGGTAGGGGTCATCTCCCCTTCCCCACGAAAAATGACCGCGATAAATTTAACAACGCAAAAAATGGAATTTTCAAGATCGCGATAATTAGAAAAAGGCCGACTGGTGCCATTCAGTACTAACTTACGTTAATCCCTATAGAAAAAAACCTGCAATTACTTTACCTACAGAACAAATCTAAACACCCCTATTATTCAGAGAGCAAAAGAGTACTTCCCAATCTTTAATAGAGGGAAGACAAAAATGGCAAACTCAATAGTTACGACGAGAAAACGAAATGGGGCCTATTGAAGACTAAATCACAGTAACTCCATCACATATGGTTGCCAGCCCCATGTACAACCTGACATTAGTTGTTGCCTTGTTTGACATGATATGGTTGCTAGCCCCATGTACAACCTGACATTAGTTGTTGCCTTGTTTGACATGATATAGTTCCCAGCCCCATGTACAACCTGACATTAGTTGTTGCCTTGTTTGACATGATATGGTTGCCAGCCTCATGTACAACCTGACATTAGTTGTCGCCTTGTTTGACATGATATAGTTGCCAGCCCCATGTACAACCTGACATTAGTTGTCACCTTGTTTGACATGATATGGTTGCCAGCCCCATGTACAACCTGACATTAGTTGTCACCTTGTTTGACATGATATAGTTGCCAGCCCCATGTACAATCTGACATTAGTTGTCGCCTTGTTTGACATGATATAGTTGCCAGCCCCATGTACAACCTGACATTAGTTGTCACCTTGTTTGACATGATATGGTTGCCAGCCCCATGTACGACCTGACATTAGTTGTTGCCTTGTCTGACATGACATGATATGGTTGCCAGCCCCATGTACAACCTGACATTAGTTGTTGCCTTGTCTGACATGATATGGTTGCCAGCCCTATGTACAACCTGACATTAGTTGTTGCCTTGTCTGACATGATATGGTTGCCAGCCCCATGTACAACCTGACATTAGTTGTTGCCTTGTCTGACATGATATGGTTGCCAGCCCCATGTATAACCTGACATTAGTTGTTCCTTGTCTGACATGATATGGTTGCCAGCCCCATGTATAACCTGACATTAATTGTTGCCTTGTCTGACATGATATGGTTGCCAGCCCCATGTACAGCCTGACATTAGTTGTTGCCTTGTCTGACATGATATAGTTGCCAGCCCCATGTACAACCTGACATTAGTTGTTGCCTTGTCTGACATGATATGGTTGCCAGCCCCATGTACAACCTGACATTAGTTGTTGCCTTTTCTGACATGCCTCAGGGTGTAGTAATCTTATTCTTTTTTGGTCTCCTTAGAGAGCCTAGGAACGACACTGGACAATTTAACTATTAATTCCTCTTTATTGTTATTATTTTTTGTGGTATGTTTCTTGAATGAATGTTTGCATGATAAACTTTGCTGGAGGTACGTAGCTTGTTAAGGTTTTTGGTTGTGGTGATAGCTTCATGCTCCCTGAGAAGGGGAAAATGTAAACTATGACGATGATGATGATTCTGTCTCTCACATAATGTTAACTGTCTTATTTATCTGTGTCTGATTTCCAGGTTTCCAGTCACCTAGCAAGTCAGTAACAAATCCATGGGGAGGAACTAGTGCTTCACAGTTTACTTCCACTACTTGGGGGGGAGCAGCAGCACCAGCACCTGCTGCAGCAGTGACAGCTACCAGTACTAATACCAGCTACAACCCATTTGCTACAACGGCTACCACTTACCCTCAGTCAACCACACTTAATGGCTCCCAACATACTTTCCCTCAACCATTGCCTGGGGTAGCCAGTCAGCCACAGCAACAACAACAGCAGCAGCAGCAGTCTGTGTTTGCCCATAGCCGCAGCCATTCCATAAACACTGGGGAAGTGACTGGTGCCCACCAGCTGCGAAAACCCATAACCACGCAGAATGGTGCCGTTGTGCCCACACCGTCCACAATTGCTAGTTCCTCGAATCCATGGCCAACTTCGACTCCTACAGTGCCCGCTGCCTCAGCACAAGGCCCAGGGGTGGATCCATTTGACGTTGCTTGGGCTGCCAAGTCTGTGAACAAATCTACTTCCAATCCCTTTGGGACAAAGTCTGTGAAACAGTTTGAAGTACAATTGTAGTGTACACCAGCCTCTGCTGCATTAATTTTGATCCCCTCTTGATTTGTGTTCTAACACACACATACGCTCACTCAGCACTTCCTTTCTTTGGATAAGAATTGACTTTTATATGGAGGTCAGCCTGTTTCTCAAATGGGGACCAGCGAGAAGTGGTTGTCTGACCAATAGCACATCACTGACTTATATTAGGCCAGCTGTAGGCCGAGTTGATGAGACAAGCAATAGATTCACACAACATTTAAGAAGTAATATATATACATATATATATATATTATTGTATCAAGTTACTGTTATGCTTGTATTATATATCGTACATAATATTGATAAGTTTTGATAGATACCTTAGAAGGCTTTTTTTTCCTTTTTAATATTTCAGAATATAAATAAATACACAAATATATATTTAGTTATGATTGCAAGAGTAAAAGAACTAAGTGCATAGAACCAAGTATTTAATTGCAAAGTTTGTTAAAACACGGGCAAGAGAGTTCCTTGAATTTAATTTGATGGAGACCAGCACAGTGAAGCTTTTGAAAACAAAAATGTAATACTGAAGTTAAATTATGTATGTATACCAATACAAAAATTGAACAAATGGTTTTTCTTTTTTTTGTTGTGAAATCCGCAGTCCTACATGAGTGAAAGACGTACGCTTAAAAGTTTGATAATTTTGGCTAAATGACAGATAGCCAGTTTTAGGAGTAAAGACTGGGGTATTTCTTTTTAAAGTAGACATCAGTAACAAAAAAAAATTACTTTTAAAAAGGTAAAGGATCCCATTACATGCCCATTGAGGCATATTGGGAATATGGTGTTAGTCCCATATTTTCTTGACCATCGGCACACTAGGGGTGACCTGGTCAACATCACGCCGGCCGCCTTAACCTTCCCAGAGTTGCTCTGGTACCCAGTTGGGGCTGGGTCGACCCAGGAGCCATTTGCGGCATAAAAAAATTCCCACCTCATCTGGGGATCAAACCATAGACCACTGAGCTAGGAAGCCAGTGCACTAACCACTATGCTACTGCAGCTCCCACATTACTTTTGGTTTATGGAAAAAGATCCTGTATCCCTGCTTTGTAATGTTCTTTTTTTCAGATATTACTTGCACTTTGCTTTAGTATATTTAGAAAATTCATGACTAGTTTATAGTTTTGCCATGTTTTTGGGTTTTTATTTTTTAAATTTAAGAAATTTACTCTTCACTTGTGTAAACTAGATACTGAATATTCGTTACCTGAAACAATGTTAATTTTTTTTTCCCTCCTAAATAATGAGGTTTAGATGCTTGTAGGAACCATAGGGTGACTCTTGGTCTTTTGGGATATGTGAGAATTTCGTCTTATAGAATGTGTAAAATTTGTTTTTTTTCTTAACATGAGTTGAGGTTCTTGTTTCTTTCTGGTGAGATGAGTGATTGTTTTTGAGACAATGATTGTTCCAGTGAGGTGAGTGGGTTTTGCCCTGACAAGATGAGAGATTGTCCTGGTAAGATTAGGTTCCTTTCCTCTTGTGATGGGTCATTGCCCTGGTGGGGCCAGTGAGATTCATTTCCTAGTGAGATGATTGAGACATTGCTCTGGTGAAATAAGATTCTTGTCCTTGTGTGGCGGAGTGATTGATTGTCCTCGCGAGATGTATGAGGGACTGTCCTGTTGAGGTGAGTGAGATTCTAGTCCTTATGAGATGATCGATTGTCCAGACAAGAAGAGATTCTTGCTCCAGTGAGGTGAGCAAGATTCTTGCCCTGATGAGTGATTGTACTGCTGAGATGAAAATAGTGTCCTAGTGAAGTGAATGAGACATTGCCTGTGTAAGATTAATGGGTTGTGTGAGATTAATGGGTTATCCTAGTGTGGAGCAGTTGATTGTCCGGGTTAGATCAGTGAAATTCTTGTCCTGGTGAGATGAAAGAGGTTTTGTCCAGGTTTTATGAGATTCTTATTCTGGTGAAATGAATGAGGTTTTGTCTGGATGTTATGAGATTCATGTTCTGTTGAGATGAATGAGTTTTTGTCCTAGCGTTATGAGATGCTTGTCCTGGTGAGATGAGATTCTTTTTCTTGTGAGATGATTGAGGTTTTGTCCAGGTGTTATGAGATGCTTGTGCTGGTGAAATGAATGAGGTTTTATTCGGGTGTTATAAAATTCTTGTCCTGGTGAGATGAATGAGGTTCTTGTCCTGTTGAGGTGATTGAGACATTGTCTTGGTGAAATATTATTTATGTTGTGCCAAGATGATCAAGATTCTTCTCCTAGTGAGATGAGTGATTAGTGAGATATTGATATTCATGTTGTGCTAAGATGAGCGAGATTCTGTTCTAGTGATAATGGTGATAGATTGTCACTGAAAAATGAGTGAGATTTTTATTCTGGTGAGATTCTTAACCTTTCCTATGCCCTTAATAAAAAGTGATTTTACCATTGTGCAATTTTTCTGTTATCTTGATATGCTTTTAAACACCTTCTACCATTTTCAATTATTCTCTGTGTGATATATTGTGACATTCTTCAGTGTTAAACAAGTCGGTGGTTGTCATAAATTTGAAGCGAGAACTTCCTCTATGTGACACATACTGCAGTTTTACAACTCACTTATCCCAGTTTTACTCAGTAATTGTTGTAAAGCCCATTTGAGATGAAAACAGAGCTGGTATTGATTATTCAGAAAATGTTATCTTATACTTAGAAGCAGCATATTTCAATATTACTCGTGGGAAGTCTGAGATGTTTACAGTTTATGTACGGTGGCTAGTGCCAGCGTGAACAATTTTTTAAAAAAATGTGTATGCAAGTGGTAGCTGAATGCATTCCTGCATGCACAGTTGGCTATCTTATACAGGTATGCTTGTGAAAAATGATTAGTAAAGGTTGTGTTTACTTGTTTTTATATTCCTGCCATAAATAGAAAGTTTCAAAGATAACTTTGTTTATGGTTGTTGATCTCTTAACCATATTCATTCTTCGTTCAGTCATATGTTTGCTTGGTCCAGGGTAAAAATAAATAAAATGAACAGTCTCTCTTAAATTGTTGCAATAGGAAGGCTTCTTGAGTTTTCCAGAAGGAAGCTGTGATGCCTTGTTTGAAATGGTTGTTTCATTGTTGCAACTAACGGGTTTGCCACAATATTTTTCACCATTTAAATTATCTCCCATGCAAATCATGATATTTTTTTTGTTTTTGGCTTTCTTAGCTGCCTTTTCAAATAGCAGAGCTAACAATCTTGTCGTTTTAAGTATAACATTAGTTTTTTTTTTTTAACATGTACAGGATGAGCCAGCCATAAGCCCCTTACCTTTTTGCTTAAAACATGTGGTTTTAATATGTAATGGTAGTGTAAATGAAATAACACCATAACAGTGACAGACAGTAAAATTATTTATTGATAATTATAAAGTTATTCATCATTTAAAATGGCGCCTTTGAGCTTTCAAACATAGTCAGCCTTTTTTTTTAATAACATTTCCATAAACTCTGTGACATAAATCTGGGTCAGTTCTTTGAAAGTACTTTTTTTTTTTTTTGAGATCCTGAGACTTTTTAGGTTTTCGACCATATACCTTGTCCTTTAAATATCCCCATATTAAAAAAATAACCTGGCGGAGTTGAATCACAATATCTCACTTGCCATTTCATTGGACCTGATCTCCCAATTTACCTGTTTGGGAATTTTTCATCAAGAACATTTCTGACAATAAGGAAATAATAGCCTGCAAAGAACAATAAAATAGGGAGAAGTAGAAATAGTGTACTTGAAATGTTCGGGTATCCTGCAAAAAATGATAAGGATAACCTTTGTACATAATATTTTGAAAGGCTAAGCAGTCTATAGCTCACCCTGTATAAAAGTGGGGTTTTAAGAGAAGTTTGAAACTCAGATAACTTGACCCTTTTGTTGAAATTTGTATGACTTTCTATAAGTTTCTGGTTGTGTTCTGAAACCAAACATTGAGTTTAAATGCCATCCTACATTTTGGTTTATTACAGAGAATATTTATTTTATTGGTAAACCTCAGGAATTGCCATTCAGAGATGCAAATTGTGATGCCATTTATGAATGCATGTATGTCATTTTCTGTGTGTGTGGTTTGCTACTATATATATGATCTTATCTATACTGGAGTCGGCTGACATTTACTGAGGTGAAAGTTAAGAATGCACCATAAGTCCCCACTCTACAAACCTAACTGGTTCCTGAAAAACAGTTTATAAGGTGAGCATGTGTGTAGCAATCCACATTATTTCTTACAGACAGTAATTTCTGTGAACTCTGTACTCAGAACAAGTTGAAATTTCTCTCTCTTCCTGTCCCTCCTTTAGGGAGCTGACAGACTAGCCCGAGAGCAAACATAGTAGGGACATTGGATATGGATAAAGGAGAGATAGTAAGGAAAATTAGCAATCGATGAATCAACAAGACTCAGACTGTTCGAATTTGGCATCATGCGTAAAACTTGCAGGGATGGACGTATGAGAGAATTGGTAAGGCTTGTATATAACCTGCATGCAGGGGCGGATCTACATTTTGGGGGCCCTGAAGCTTGAACCCTAGGAGTGGCCCCTTTTATTAAAAAAACAAACAATAAAAAATTTGTGAGGATGGGAAAGAAATGTATTATAGAGATAAATGGACTTGGAGGACCTGAAGTTCTAGCTTTATAGTAGATCCACAACAACACACATATAAAAACTGAAGACGAATGAATTTTCAAAATAGAAACAACTCTGCTGGGAGTTGAATGCAGAACATTTGTTTGGAAGGCATATGTTCTGATCATTAAACCACTATCCACCTTGGTATATGTGATTTTTTAAATCTTAACTATTTTAATGATTGCCTCCATCATTCAGAATTAGTTCGTTGAAGACGTACCAAGAAAATTATAAGATAAGAAAATTAGCAATGAGGAAAATATATAATATTTTAATACATTTGTTAAAAAACAAGGCTGACAAGGTGTATCCATAAGAGATTTGTGCTCAGAAGGACAAGTTAAACTTACCAGAACATACTACATGAAGCACATGTTACAAAATACTCTTATTTCTGTTTTTTCTAGCAACATATTCACGTACAGTTTTGTCATATGAGAGCTTCCTTGCAATGTCATTTTCTAGAGACAATATGCATAAAGAATTTAAGCGCTCTTCAGTCATGGTAGACCGAAATTTGTTTTTGAAAAAAATCCTTTCTGCTTCACAGCTCGTGATGGGCATTGTCAAGTACAGCTTAAGCGCAGTAGTAATATTGGGGAACACTTCAATTAGGTGTTGCTCACAAATAAGCTGAAGAACTTCTGCGCATTGCATTTTAGATGGCGTGTTTTCTTCTGTGTTCTGGGATTTCCTAAGGTGCAAATATTCTTTGCACTGATAACACTCGTTTACAAATTTGTGATCAATACCATCTTTGTAATACGATATTATAAGTTTAATACTGTCCTCATCAATTTCAGAATTGTTCACCAATTCTGAGAGGAACTTGAACCTTTTCGCAATCTGCTCATATGGTGTCGCGAGAGGTTCCTTAATTTATGAAGAATAAGACAACAAGGTGTATCAGGTGATACTAGGATAGTTGCCAGAGAAGAGTCTGGTCTTAAAAGAAATACCCCATTCTCAGAAAAGAGCAATGGTGTATAGAGTTCATAGGTATAAAGTCAGGCTGTAAAGAATTTCTGGCCGAGATAGTAATATTCAGTACCAGAATTCTATGGTGCCACTCTCAGAATTATACCTATGGGCTGTTATAGTATCTAGGGGAATTAATTAAATTCAAAGTAATTCAAAGCTGACATAAAGTAATAAAAACAGTGCACTACAATTTCTTAATTTTATTTATGTACAGTCATCTAGTTTTGTTTGTGTAAACACAAACCCTAAAAATAAAAAAAAACACTGATGATGTTGCATGTATCTACACCAAATAAAAGTCAATCACTAAAAATAGTCTTTTCCTAGTTGTTAAGGCTCCCTTGTTATGAAAAGTCTTAGTGCAACTAATCTTCTGGAACCAATGTTAATGATGGTACTTGAGCTTATCTCAGTATTAGGGGAGTAGATATTGACAACTGTCATAATGACTTCACTGTTACTGATATCACTTGACTTCACAATATTTCTAGGTTATGTAGCTTTTGAAAACTGTCACTCTGACTAAAGTCTATATGGTTTGGTAAATATTGAAAGCTGTCACAATAACTTCAATGTTACTGAGAACACTTGAATTCACAATATGTCTATGTTATGTAGCTTTTGAAAACTGTCACTCTGACTAAAGTCTATGTTGCTTCCAGACTAATTTAATCATCACTGTTTTCATCACTACTACTATGACCGGGTGTGGTACGCCAATGCTCTGCGAGTCAGTCTTGTCTAATTGGACTTAACTTCTTCGCTTCCGCCTTTTAACTTGAAGCAGAAATATAAGATCTTTGATTACGGAAACAACAGCAAACGGATTGATTTGTCGTTGCCCTAAAGACGCCATTAGGCGTGATGGGAACAACGGCAAAGAAAATCTATTCGCTGTTGCCCTTAAGACGCCACTAAGAAAAGGCGTAATGGCCACTGACTGCTTTGCCGGTCGTTGGCTAAGGACGGAAGAAGAAGAAGAAGAAATATAAGATGGAGAAGCCCAACACTGAGGGTCCCCACTCTTCAAACTGATGTAGGTACGGGGTGTTTGTTCAAATCCTACACCGCTAGGTACAACACCAATATTCGTCTCTGCTAACAAGATGAGTGACAGGATACCTCTGACCCACAATCTCAGATTCAACAGGCTTTTAATAAACCCATGCAGTCTGCTTTCACTGGCAAATGGCGAAAGAGCTTTGGTAGAATCTGATTTCTGTCCTCTGACGAGATTTGTTTCTGGCGGTTCAAGAGAAATCTCCCAGATTTGTTTCCCCTTTTTATTACAGATAGCGGGCGAACGGAAGACAAGCGATTCCATTGGCTGGCTGGGTCAGTTTATGTTTACAAAAATTTCTGTAAAACCACCACTTTCTGCCCGATCTGTCGATCTTACAAAACTCCGATAATTTATTCTTCCGGTGTTTCCCAACCGATTCCTTCCATCCAGGTCTTGTTTAAACCGGCCAATTGGGCGCTACCATTTTAACAAGCTGTCCTTTTTCTGCCTGCCTTGTAGCGTTTGCAATCACAGTTGAAACCGGGGAAAACGGCCTTTGCTCTAAGTTATTACTGCATGTAATCACTTATAACTCCTGTGTCCATGCTTCTACAACTTAAATCCATGTATCTAATGAAATCTTATGATCCCTGTTATCTTACTGTGCTCACTGTTCCGAGGGACATACCCTCTCCTTTGACCTGAGGTCACAAATACATATTCACGTTTGCACAGATTCCATCTAGCAATCCTGCAGCCTACGGTTCCTGAGACCGGTTTTCAGCTCGTGCAGCGATTGGTCGAAACATTTGTTGACATATTTCGATATAGGTAGGCAAGGTAGGCTCTCGTTAATTGCCCTTAGATATTGGTTCAGGACTACGCTACATATGGGTCAATCCTCTTGCGTAACTGGATTATCAAGCAGTCATAGAGTTGATATAGAACTTCTATCCTAAATTTGTCAGCTCCTCTCAAAGAAGCAATACCACTTGTTCCATCTGAAAATTTACTTGTAACAATGTGTTTGGAAGCATCAGAATAACTTGAAGTGATATCTTCACACAAACCTTTTGCTTCTGATTCATAGTGTGCAATCCTATCGGCTGAATTTTCTCCGAGTTCTTTAACAAACAAAAGTAAAGATGAAAGCAGAAGATAACCTTCAAATACATCAAAACCAGGGGTTTGGAGTTTCTTACTTGTTTTGTTGAGACGCTCCAGCACTTCTTCCAAAACGACTGTTAAAATAGCATATTCCAGTGTACCAACTTGTATAAATTCTTTGCACCTCGTTTACATTCAGGCTTCTCTTCTGAGTCTTCAAAAATATGTTTGAGAGTTTGTAAAATACCCATATATCCATTTTTAATTGCCCGGACTGCTTCATAGTGTGCAGACCATCTAGTTACGCTTAAGCTCTTAAGATAAAAATGTAGATTGCCCTGTGTGTTTAAAATCCCCCATCTTCATGGAGATCCAGAAAAGAAAACATACAGCTCCTGCAAAATAGTCAACAACTTAGGTACAATAGACACTGCCTTTTCTCCAACAAGGTTAAGTGAATGGGCTGCACATGGTACATAGTCTGCGTACCTGTTAATGTTTTTAAAGAGTGCTTGCAGCCCTTTCTCCGAGCCCTTCATGTTAGATGCATTATCGTAGGACTGAGCACGGATATTTTCAAGTGAAAGCTTATGTTCACCCAGGACTTGTTGTATTTTGTTGAACAAGGTCGTGGATGAATGGTTTTCTATCGGTAAAAATCTCTCACAGGGTTTTCCATTATAGCTGTATCGAACCACAATTACCAGCTGGTCAACATGTGTCAAGTCAGGAGTAGAATCAACAATAATAGAGTAGTATTTGGTGTCTAGGTTGTTGATTTGATTCACAATTTCATCTTGCACATGTTTTCCCATAATTTCTATCAATTCTTCATACACGGTTTTGGATAGGTAAGTAGCATTTACTTTTTCATTTTTACATTTCTCGAGATGTTCTCGAGATGTGGCCATTACGCCTATGTAAAAAGCAGATGGGCCATTGTTTCCCATCACGCCTATTTCTTTAGCAATAATCCATCTGTTCAATGGCCCCAGCCCGTTGGTATGAAGTTTCCATTATTTGGTGAGCCCCACTCCTCCTCATGACCTCTAAATGCAAACCTCTTTCACTTAAAAACTTTATAACAGCTACAACTCTTTTCAGTACTTCAAAATAGTACTGTATGGTTTTTGTCATCTGTTCTTCATGTTGCCGATCCACAGTATTTTTATTTCACTTTCTTGCTATCCAACACAACATCGCCCTCTTATGTTCCATGCTGTCTTCATGATTCTCCAGAGTTTTGAGTACATTCATCCACCTGTTGTAAGTGATGTTTGGCATTTAGAAAAGAGTTTGCAAACAAAACAGTATATACAGCCTTTGCTCTTTGAGTAAACTAACCAGGATCTCATCACAGTCTGGCCATTTTTCAATCTTTTTTTTAAATATTTGTTTGAGAAACCTCTGTTTTGCTCCTTATAAACCGTGCTTGATTCGATATATACATCATCTGGTTTTTTATTTTGAAAAAAACCTATGTCTTGCATTAGACAAGTCTGTATGAAATCAATATCAACTGTTATGGGCCAGTTTTCGAGGTCACTGTATTCTTTGAAATCACTGAATTTGCTTCATGTTTCTGCTCAGTCTCTGCTTGTTCCGCGGTACTTTCATGTTGACCACTGTGATCGTCATCTGTATCAAACGCGCCAACAGTGGGTTGAATATTGCTAGAAAGAGCTCCCACAGTTTGTGCACTATCATTGGCTTCAATGGTGTTTGCGTGGCTTGTTTCAATTGTAGGTGTTGACAAACTTGACATTGCCAAATAGTTTGTTAGTTTTTGACATTTAGAGATTTCGTCAGATCGCTTTTCCTTGAGTTTGCGTTTTTGGTATCCACTTAAGTACTTTCGTGAACTCATTGTTATTCCTCTAGGGTCTTGACCTCTGTTATAAGGGGGGGGGGGGAGAAATTACATTAGCCACAGCAGAACAGCCAACTTACCGTGACACTCCGCCTTTACAACATCTGTGCTACTGACTCTCAAACTTTGGGATTGTTGAAATATATACAACAAAAAATTAATCAATTTGAGTCGTGCGACTTTTGTTGCATGCTTTGAAAGGAAACAATTTTAGGTCTACTTTCTGAGAAAGCGTTTTTTTTTTCGTTTTACGGTTAGCCTACATGATACTTTAATAATCTTTTAATTTTTATTTTAACTATTATTTTGTATTGAATTACACTATATTATTAATATTATTATTTCTAATAAAAACCCTTTTCATACAGTAGACCCAACATTTTTAATCAATGTGGACTAAAGTCGCTTTTGGGGCCCCTCCGGGATTAGGGGCCCTGAAGCTTCATTAGTCTCATAGTAGATCCGCCACTGCCTGCATGCTACAGGAACAATCAGCATTCATCTCTTTCGACATTTTCTGAGTGAGACGGAGCACCTAGGAGCTTGCCCAGAGATATCAATTCTGAACCACAGTAACACCCACACCAAATGTCAAAGAAACTTTAAGCAGCAGTCCCGTAACATTACTAAACATATCTTGTCTGACAGATGAACTGCTGTTTTATCATGTGCCATTTACCACCATCAGTCAGTGTGTTTAAAACGCTTGCTTCTCATGGCAAAGGGACAACCTCGCTTTGCTCTTGAGTCAGATGAGGCAAAGGCAGTGAGAGAGGGAACTGGTCACCTTACCTCATAAACTCTTCACTCCCCGGTGGAAGCATCAGTTATTTTGGGACATGTGATAAGAGGAACTTCTTGTATTTTTAGATAACAATAGAAATACTTGTTGGGAGGAGCATGTTTAGTATATTTAAAACATCTGAATTTTAAAGTGAGCATTGGAGCCAGGCTGGTGTAATGGTTACCACACTGCGCTGGCGATCGGGTGATCTAGGTTCGAGCCCTGGCGAGAACATTTGAAGAAGTGTCTGGGACTTGGACTGGAATAATTTGAGCCCTGATGAAGACATTTGAAGGAGTACATTTGACCAGGAACTGGAATAACCGGAATGGCTCCTGAGCCGACCCAGCTCTAATGGGTACCTCTGAAATCGGCGAGTATCTGCCTGAACGGCGAGAAGACACCTGTCAGTGTACAGGGAAAAAGGGATACTCACGTAAAATCGGTCTCAGGTTACATATTAACCTGAGATTTCGCCTCAAGTAATAGCGGGCATACGATAAATAAATAAATATTTAAAAAAATTAAGTGAGCAGAACTGTGAGGAATCTGCAACGGCCACATTCTGCATTTCTTCATATCCAAATGAGTGAATTTTACTTCCTTGTCTGTTGGATCCAAATGATGAGGATGTATGCCTTTGTTGCTCAGATGATGTATCTAGTTGCTTGTGTTCATTCATTCAAGAGCTATTATACTGTTTTTATCATGCATATTTCCCCCACTCGTACTTTACCAGTACATTATCTGTGTATTGAACAATTAATTATAAAGGCACAATATGAAACAAACAGATATGTACATAAGTACACACATTTTTCAAACCCTTTTAAGCATTTTCCCCTCTGGCTGTCTATAAAAAGTCACCTTCATATGTTCTCAATGATAATAAATTATTTTTGTTGATCAGTGGTAATATTGTCACAAATTATGTCACCTGAAAGTTTTTATGTGTGATGTGAAGAGAGAGAGGAGTCAGTCTGAAGTCACTCAAAGTGAGCAAAAGAAATAAATAGATTTATTGAAAACAGTAAAAATCTTTATTTTCTGATTACATGCGAGTGAGCAAAAATCCACCTGAATATAATATATGAGACTCCATTGGAAGCACATGTACAGAATATATTAACAAGATAAACACTAAAAATGTAATAATTTTACATATAATTGTAAGGCACTATTACAGGAAAGAATTTCATGTTTCATGGTGGACAAGGATACTTCAGAAATAATCTTAACATAAAGCAACAATGTTAACAACATGTTTTGATTGGAACCAATAATTTAGACATCAAAACTGTACATAGCCAATATCTGAACTAGCCCTATCCAACAAATCAACTGTCAGTTTAAATAAAATCAGGCAACAGAACACCCCCCCGTTGTTGCAGGCAGATTCTTTTCAGACATCTGAGATTACATATTTTACTCAGAACAAAGTAGACGTTTCTGTTTCTTCTCTTCTCTCCTCTTTCTGGTATGGGGCTGGGGGCGGCTTTTTGGGGAGTAAAATTTTTCAAGAAACATCTCCAAGCAAATGGATTGGACGACTTGTGCCCATTGAATAAGTTACCTAGGTCTCCAAACCTAACTCATATGGATTATTTTTTACGGGGCCCCTCAAATCCGTTGTTAATGGCAGCCAATTCGAACATTTAATTTAATTTATATAATAATGTAATAAATTGCCCATGGGGGCTTGACTTGACCTACCCTGTCTATTTGATTCTACATCTTGAAGGCATGTTCCTTCAAGTTCAGTGCTGTTATAATTTGTTGGATTTATTCTCATAATCTTTTTCTTTTCTCTGTGTATTTTCTGATCCAATAGCTGTGACCTCTCATCAAGTGTTTAGTATAAAATGACTGCAGTAAATTAGCTAAGGAAGACAGAAGGTCCTGAGTTTTTTTTTTTTTTTTAAATTTTGCCTCGTATTGGCAAGGCGCGTCCTGCTCAACCTAGTCGATTATATTAGGGTGCATGTCCAAACAAAAAAGACCTTTAGGTCTGATAACATATGATTTGAGGTCCTGAGTGAAAGATGTTAGCAAGATGTCACGTACACAGCCATAAGCTAGCCACATTTTATCTCATGCAATTTTCAATTAAATTTTACCAATACACTGTAACGATGACATTCTTACGGCAAAACTGCTATCTTAATATAAAAAAGACGACTCAAATCTTGATTCCGCGGACATAGATCAAACTCATAAAATAAACTCTGCACCTTGACTACAATAGTACCTACAATAAAAGAAAAAAATGACAGTTTGTTGCAAGACTGACCGATAAAAATTACTATTTTTACATGCTTTTATTTAACTTCCCTTTCATGTCACTTTCAAATCTTGCAATCGATTTTTCAATCACTTCCAGATGAGCAATAGCTCTGAAACTTATCAGTCAATTATTTAATACTGTAATAATGACATTATGAGTAATTAGTTTTTCGTAAAGAAATGTAAACAAATCAGGGGCCATAATCAAGTTAATTAAAAATTCTAGAGTACATAGTGTGCTTTATTTTTTTCTATGCGTAAAACAAGGCAGTACTCAAACAAGTGTCTAGCTAAATCAAGGGAAACAATCCAAATTATGAATCAAGGGAAAGTCGAGTTTGATCTCTAGATGACCTTCAAATTGAAGAAATTGATTGCACCAAATTAACAGGCACAAAGCCATATAATATTGACGCTCTAAAAGAAATGGATAGCTTAAGAAATTTTAGACCAGATTTACAATAAGTAAAAATATTGTTTATGTTTTAGTATGTCGTAATTTTTCTAACACTAAAAAGAAGAAAATAAAAAATATATTTTAAACACACACTTTTAATGCACTAAAAAACCCAAAAATAATTTTTCAAGGAGTTTATAGCTTGCAGTCAAAAAATGTAACATCAAATTGACAAAGAGCATTAAAAGCGTGTGTTTAAAATATTTTTTTTTACATTTTTTATTAAATTGTAAAAAAACTTAGTAAGTTTTTTTTTCCAGTGTTATTTAGACCCAATCCTGACATGGAAGTGAGTCATGGACAATTAGTAAACAAGTAGGAAAAAGCACTAGAGGCCATAGAGATGTAGTTTT
This sequence comes from Oreohelix idahoensis, assembly GCA_024509875.1. Lineage (NCBI taxonomy): Eukaryota > Metazoa > Mollusca > Gastropoda > Stylommatophora > Oreohelicidae > Oreohelix > Oreohelix idahoensis. The sequence continues at coordinate 219,366 of JAMPIV010006310.1, read as the reverse complement.
ACAGAAGAATGTTAAAAACAACCATGGACAATTAAAAAGAGTAATAAGGATGTCCTGAAAGAGGACAATGTCCAGTCAGCTTTCTCTGGGGGCATGTTATGAGAAGAAGAAAGATGAAATATGTTGTGACAACAGAAAAGACTGAAGGAAAAGAAGAGATCTAGGACGACAAAGAGACAAACAGTACCGGAGACAGAAAGTTGTAGAGAGACATGATTACCTATAACTGATATGGATCTACTGTCCTGATCATGCCGGGGTACGTGGCAATGAAAGAGCTGACAGACTAGCTTCAAGAGCACCCATAAAAGGTGCATTGGCCATGGATAAGGAAGAAATACTGAGGGTGATTCATGTTTGTCTATTAGAAAATGACACTGCAATCGATGAATCATCAAGGCTAAGATTGCTGGAATTCGGCATCAAATGTAAGACCAGCAGGGATGGACATAGAGGATGCATCCGCCGTGTATACAACCAGTGTGCAACAGGAAAAATTAACATTCATATCCTTCTACATTTGCTGCAGGAGACTCAGCACCTATGGGTTTGCCCTGAATGCAATGACGTTGATTTTGATTAACAATAACAATAATTACCTATGCCACCTGGCATGGTACTTGAAGAAAAAGAAAATATCTAGGATGACAAACAGTACTGGAGACAGGAAGTTGTAGAGACATGATTACCTATGCCACCTGGCATGGTACTTGAAGGAAAAAAAAGAAACTTTGAAGTCAAAATAAAATTGGTGGATGCTTAATAATCCTGATGTCGCATGGGATTTACAGGTGTCCAGATTAAGCAATTTCCTGGATTATCAAGGTATTGAGCACATGATGGTGGAACTTGGGGGGGGGGGGGGGAACTATGCGTAATCACTGGGTTTACAAATCTCTGTGGATTTCTCTGAACATCTCAATGCAACTATTTCCCACATAATTTTAGAGCATGATAAGGATCCAACGAAGCACTACAACTTATTTCAAACTGACTGATGTCATTACTAGTGACAAAGTTTACACAGTTTTATTGTTAAACAAATATTAAGTTCATCTTACCAACACACAAAAAATTAACCCAGCAGCAGTACAAAAATTGTACTGAAACTGAGAATTTCTTCTGCAGTTAAAACCTGATAATCCCAATACCCTTCACCTTGTACCTCTAACCATTGTTCAACAGCAGTTGTTACTCCTATCTCTCCATGTAATTATGTCAAACTGTCTCAGGGTAGCACAGCAGCTACAGCCTTAGGGCACTGAAGTGTCAGAGACTACACTATACTAGATTCAGCTTTAAGATGTGTGATGACTGACCCCTTCCTTTGCCATCCCTAACTCAAGAGCAGAGCTGGATACCCATTTACAGTTGGGTAGGCTGCAGCATAATAGTGTGCAAAGGAAGCATTTATAACACAGAAGGAAGGGAAACCCGAGGCCTGTAAACAGTAAATAAATATTAGACAAAATGTCGTAACACGGTCTATTCTTCTCTCCATCTTTGTCTCCCTTCTCTTCCCGCCTCTCTCTTCTTTATTCTCAGTAATTTTCACGTTACACTACGGTATTTTCGGCGCTGTAGTTAGAGTTTCTCTTTCTCAGACATCACGGCGCTTACTAATGGTCACTGCGCAAATACCGCAAACGCATCAACCCCAGGTTATAACACATGGCCAGAGGATATACCTTTATTAAGAGTAAAAAGGCGTCTTAAAGTCTAGAAACCTCCCTTGCTTTATTGCATCCTATTTGATGGACCTGACGGAAAATGTGCCAGTGTCAAATTTCATTGTATCGGCCAGCCCGTGTATGCCTTCTAGGAGTAACCAGTAATTACGGCGTGGTGAAGCTTTGTCACGCAAGACGAAGTTCAAAATTGCGTCACACAAGCTCAGAGAGAGAATTTACGTGTTATTACGTCGGAACACCCACCCCTCACAATTCAGTGACGTGAGCAATGGTGATATCCCATCCAATGATTTAGAACACGTGAGAAGAGATTCATAAAATCTAGAAGCTTAGACGAAAACTTCACTTACATGCACGACTTGTGGGCCGAGTGCATCTACATGGCGAGGAATTCTACATTACAAGCACTTTGGTATTAACCAAGTGGTGTTGTATGATTTCACTCTGTGCAGACTTTTAGGTTTCTGAGCGGACAACATTCGCAGTTGCAGAATTCAGTGTCCGGCGCCTGACGGTAACAGACAGCCAGTCTTTTGACCGATCAGCAGAACCAAAAGCCAGAGATCTCGTCAACTCCTAAGCAGAAAGGAGCATAGATCAACGCTCGCACGTGTAATGTCATATCGCTGCAGGATGACAGCACCTAACAACCTGCGCCAGGGCTGACAACATCAGATTACAGATAAGTCCAAAAGCATAAGGATAATTTTCCTCAAGATACCTCAGAGATCTTATACAAATTCCAAACAGAACTTTTACCTAAATTCTCACGGAACTATATTTAAAGTGCCTCCAGGGTATTACAAAGTGAACATTACAATCAACAACGTTAAGGACTGTTTCGCGGCTTGCAGACATGTGAATGGTTGCAAACATTGGCATGCCTGCACCACGGAACTCCTCAATTGAATAAGACCAGAAATCGCGCAGATCGATGTATGACGCGTCTAGCTTAGTTACATTCTAGTCTATGTGTGGCCATTGAGCCTAACGGCAGTGTTGGAATGTGTGGTAAACCCACTTAAGGATCGTGTTTGAATATGTGGCACAGCCACTGATTATATATATATATGTGGAACGGTAGATCCACTGGAAAGTGTAAGATAGCGTAATGATCCGTATCAAAGTTGATTATAGGACCAGGTAGAGTCCGTATTAGAATCGCGAACCAAGCAGATTACGTTCACCTTGAACTTATATATATGGCAGTTAAAGCCTGGCGATGCAAGCCAAAGATGTTGATTAATGATACATAGACAGGATCTATAGATTTACAGATAATGTACTCACTAGTATTGTGAAGGAATAATAATTCTAAGGATCGGATTCGTTAAGAGTTGGTTGCACACTCTATTACGCTATAAACTTAACGGTTAACCCAGACGAGCTAAGTCTGTGAGAGGAACAATTGTGTAGAGCTCAGAACTATGATGAAGCCAATTTAAATGTGTGAAATGATGTTGCACCCCATTGTGTAAAAGGATATATTAAATTGTTCAGTCGTCCATGGAACTTGTTGGTTGCCTGAATTATACAAGTTCTCACTCTGTGCTGTGACTGTCATTAATCCTTGCAAGGTCAGTCCAGATTATCACAGGTATTTCTAAGACTAACTATAATCTAACCAACACTGCGGAAGAATTAATATACGATAACGACACTGAATATAATAATAATTTAATCACACCACAATGGCTTAAAACTGCACTCGAACTAGAAAACTGGAATTAGAATGGATGAATTATAATATCTGAAATATTGACAAGCAACCCAATAAACTCACGTCCAACGGTGCTGAATCTTTTAATAACATCTAGCAAGAAAAGATACAGCGGGAGACCGTAACATACTGGTGTCAAGAAGTGTTCGGACAATTTTCAGAATTCATCTTTTCCGTTACCCAATTGAACGAACTAATGTTCATGAATCAGGCTTCAAGTTGGGAAGATTCTAGTGGAAACAACTTCAAGATCAATTCAGTTCGTCACAGGCAAAGTAACAGTGGAAATTGAACAGTTCAAGAAAGTCTCATTCAAGACGCAAGTCCAAGCTGGCAACTCAAATTTACACATCAAGTTACGAAGGTCAAGGTCGAGTCTTCACTCCGATTAACGGTCGCTGAGTCGCTGAATCAAATCGATCGAATGTCATTCAATTTTTGATCCTGAACGAGCACATAGAACCAGAAAGACAATCCATACACTTGTTAAACCTCCAGAGCAACCGGGGAAGTATTTCAACAGAATTTCTTTCAATATCACGTTTGAAAATCTTCGTTCAACCGTTCAAGTCTGCTTCTCTGTGAAAACAAGTCTGAACAGCTGGGAGCATTTTGTTTATTTTGAGGATCACTATGGCATGACCACATGAAGATAAGTTCTTGTCTAAATTAGAGCTTTCGACTAGATTGTGTTGTCCAGTTGGCTAGCTTTGGTCTTCAATTCTTCCTCCACTGTCACTTGTCTGTCTTACTTTGCAGTCCTAGTTTTTTATCATTACGTGTTTACTATCAATGTATTTTATGTAACTTCGCGGGAGGATGGATAGGGCTTATCATTGCTTCTATATTCCTTTGGAAGATTTAAGCAATTTTAACGACTTTTAGGGATAATTGCTTATATTTGCTTACTGAGGATCTAACTGATTATTAATTTTTCTTTTAAGTTAGGAAATAAATGTTTCTTCAGTAAGCCATATAACCACTTTGCTTGTGCTAGTTGTGACGTCACGTGCCTACGTCATTTAATTTAAATAAATTAATTTCCGTTTTGTGTCACTATTTTATTCGTTTGTGATCTAAACATCTCTCTGTCTCAATGTTAGTTTAGGACGACTTGTATCGTAAATTATTGTAATGTTACTTTAAACATTTTATTTCTCTAATTATTACGTCTAGTACTTACTTAGTTTCTTTTTATCTGTTTCATAGCGTCGTATAAGTGAATATATCATTTCATTTGCTTGTTCCATCCATTGTTTATCGTCACCTGTTCTTGTCGCTGGCTATAGTAAATATCATAGTTACTTTGAATTAATTAAGCTCACATATTCATAGTATATTTATTGATAAATAATACACTTATATAAGTTATTGAGAAACTTAAAACCTTATAACCATGTCTGCCATTGAGTATTTTCTCAGGCAAGGGAAAAAGTCTGGTTTACAGGGACCATCTCTTCAGGACTTTATTATGAAAAATCTGAAGGAGGTAGAAATGGAAGAAGGAGGTGATCAGTCCTTAATTGAGGATGAATGGTATTGGAAGGAAAATAGATTATTGAGAATCATTGATGATAGGGAAAGATTGATTGATGAGTTATTTGATGAGGTGAAAGCATTAAAATCACAAGTAGATGTAGATGGATCTAATTTTCGATCATTAACAGTTGATTTTTCAAAATGTAAGGAGTCATTAGATACTGCCTTGAGGGAGAATAAAGCTTTGAACTCTGAGATTTTGGTACTGCAAGATAACACTGCAGCATGTCAGAATAAAAGTTTCAAAATCAGTGATTACTGTTCTGATAAGGTTACTGATATTAATGATAAGTTTTGTAAAGGAAAAGAGGCTTTGGAGGCCAGAATTCAATCACAGGTTGCTCAAATTAAGGGTCTTGTTCGTGATATGTCAAAATTGAGACTCCAGTTGAGAGAGAAGAAGGATAAAGAACAATCTCTTACTCATGAGTTGGTTACTGTGAAAGCAGAATATGAGAATTTTAAACATAAGACCAATGAGACCAAGACTTATGTAGATTCAGAGTCTGATATATTATGTGTTCTAAGAAAAGAAAACTCTGAACTCAGAGATAATATTAAACGACTAAGTGAGAAAAACAGTAAGTTACAACTTAGTAAGTCAGAACTTAGTAAACCTACTCCTTATGTGGAATTAGGAAATTTAAAACAGGAGATCAGGTATGACAATGATAAGGAAAAAAAACTCTTACCAGTGAACTGGAACAATTAAAGATAGATTATGAGAATTTCAAAGTTGAGGCCCAGAAACATGTAGATTCCAAGATGTTTCAGATTGTTGGTCTATTAGATGAGAATGAAGATCTATTACAACAACTTGAGGAGAAACAAATAGGATTGCCCGAGAAGGTTGCTGATCTTAAGGAAAGCCATTATAACTCTATTGAAGGACTACAACTTGAACTTCAACAAGAAAAGGCAAAGAATATGGAGATTGTCAGTAGACACTCTATGGAAATTGAACAACTGACTAATACTGCTGCTGCAGAACATAAAGTAAAAGATTTAGAGATTAGTAAATTACATCGAAGGGTGGATGTTTTATTAGATATCTTATCACAGGAACATGTATTGCCATCAGATGGCATTGATTTGGGTATGAAATTGGGTTACCGTGATATTTCACCACACCCAAACGATTTTGTGCAGAAGCATAGCATTTCAAATGCTAAACTTAGTGGTGATGATACAGATCGCTCTCATAAGAGTAATATTCGACTTCCAGCATTCAATGCTAAGATTCATTTACAACGACGGGATAGTCGATCATTCAGAGGAAAATATGGCTTTTCTCGTCAGGATTCTTATGTCAGGGTTTCCTGTCATAACCGTTCTGATTTTCATGATGGTAGATCTTGGCGTAAGGCCAATGCTAGGAGGTATGTCACTATGGGAAAAAGTCCACCACATGGGAATAATAATGGTAAACAAAACACCCTTACGGGATGTGAACAGATGAAGTTCCATGAGACCAAACTTCATGATGATATTTGTTATTGTTATAGTCATGAGGATCATATTGTTGGTAAAAACAGCTGTTGATAGGAAATATACGACATCTCAGGGTGACACTCCTCAGCTACCACATGAGACATCTACTAATGTGGAGGATGTCGTTCATACTGTTTCTATTTATTTTGATAGGAATCGCTATGAACAGCTTTGTCTTCAAAATACAGTCAATGCTGATGGTAGGGAGGCATCGACTGTACCTTCCGGTCGGTCCGTCATGTCATGCTCAGATACGACAGGTCGGATTGACAATCATCGGGCTACACCCGATGGTGATGAGCTGCAACATGTGAAATCTGCTCATTTGGAAGATGTTGATCATCATATTGGTTCCATTTATTTTGATGAGAATCTATATACACAACTTTGTCTTCAAAAGACATTTAATACTGATGTTGTGGAGACATCGACTGAATCTTCCGAGCATCCTGTCATGACATGCTCAGACGTGACTAATAGTATTGGTCATCATCACATGAGTAAACAGCACGCTCATGGTACGACTACTCTTAAGAGTAGGAATGATGTTGGCAAAGGGGATATAAAATTTACTAGAAAGAGTCATGATGCCGGACGAGGGGTAGTTGATAATCATACTCGTCGGGATGATCACAAGGATAGCCATGATCGTCTAGCTCTTACGACATGCAAGGAACGAGATATACATGGCAATACCTCTGTGCGCGTGACTCGCACGACACATGATAGATTCAATGATTCTCGGGCTCAGTTCAGACCTGGCCGAGATCATATTTCATTGAATCGCACTGTTTTAGTGCGCAATTTGCCTTTGGGTGCGACTTGGTATGCGCTCAGGAGATTTTTCCAGCGTATCGGAGATGTTGAATTTGTTCGTATGTTCGAACTTCAACATTCTTCTCACCAACTTGCATTTGTTCGTTTTGCTCGTTATTGCGATGCTCGCAGAGCGGTGAAATTCAAAAATGGTTCTCGTTTTGCACACCATTACTTAGACGTGCAACTCGCACGCAATTCTACACCACGCACTTTATAGTTGCGTTGGATTATCTATTTTCTTCTGTCTTTGGATGTTTTGTTCTTCTCTACATCCATAGTTTAGTGTGCTATTTCTTACATTTGTTCGCACATGATAATTTTCTTTTGGTAATATCGACGTTATTTTTAGAAGATAATAATAATAATAATAATAGCACCTTCAGTCATAACTGACTATGGGAATGCGCCCCTGAGGTGACAGCCCTCAGCTGCTTATTTTCCTGGTGCTCCTTTCGACGTTTTCTCCTTACCTATGCTTCCTGTGTGAGCCTCTCTTCGCCCAATCTGAGGTGGCGCCGTAAATAGCATCGCCACTTAGTGCGATCGGCAGCTTCATCATCCCAGGATACTTGCTTCAATTATGTCTGTCATCAGTAATACTCGCATTATTTGTGCTGACTTTACTGATCTATGTATTTTTGTCTTTATTACTGTAGGCAACTATGATTCGTTGCGTAAGTTCATTCACTTTAGGTGTTCGAATAACATGATAATTGCAAGTACTTTTATTAGAATGAATACAAGCGCATGATGTGCCGCCTTTGTGGCGATCGAAAAAATGTCATCACATACTTCGATGACATCTGTCTATTTCACAATTCATGGGAAGATCATATTACTGGTTTATCTTCTCTTCTTCTTACACTACGACAACATGGTTTGACTGTAAGACCTTCTAAGGTCCAGATAGGTTGTCAGGAGATTACTTTCCTTGGTCACCGCATAGGTAACCATAGATTACACCCTGATGACAATACAGTCAAGCGTATACTGGAGATTGCCACTCCATCATCCAAGAAACAAGTAAGAAGTTTACTTGGGCTTGTTAACTATTACCATAAATTTATACCACGCTTCGCACAGATTTCTGCTCCTTTGTCCGGATTGTTGGCCAAAGGTAGTCCAAAAAAAAAAAAAAAAAATTATGGACACCGCAGTGCGAAGATGCTCTGATTATGATAAAGAATTTATTTAAGAATCCTCCTATCCTGTTATTGCCAGGCATACATTTACCGTTCTTGATTCAAACAGATGAATCCAGCTCCGGAATTGCAGGTTGTTTGCTTCAATGCTATGAAGGGATACTCCATCCATGCTTGTTTGTCTCACGCAAGCTTACTCCAGCAGAACAAAAGTACGCAACAGGAGAGCGCGAACTGCTCGCGGTGGTGTAGTGCTTGGAAAAACTATCTAAGTACTTGATAGGTAGAAAGTTTTTTATCTACACAGACCACAGTCCACTCACGTTTATCACTTCGAGAACTATGAAAAACGCAAGGATTCACAGGTGGTTTCTTTTACTACAAGAATTCGCCTTTTCAATAATTCCGATTTCAGGAACTGATAATAACCTCGCGGACTTGGTATCAAGAAATTTTACGGCACAGGATTGAGATAACTTTCTTGTCTTGATGTTGACAAGAGACATAATTTTATAATTATTATGTCTAATTAGGAATATTAATTTCATTATTTCATTTTGACGTTAGATAACATGCATAGATTGTAGTCGGGCACATCTTCGCCACCACTCTCTCACGTGCCACGAGTGTCACGTTTGGGAGCGGGGGGGGATGATGTTGAGGACTGTTTCGCGGCTTGCAGACATGTGAATGGTTGCAAACATTGGCATGCCTGCACCACGGAACTCCTCAATTGAATAAGACCAGAAATCGCGCAGATCGATGTATGACGCGTCTAGCTTAGTTACATTCTAGTCTATGTGTGGCCATTGAGCCTAACGGCAGTGTTGGAATGTGTGGTAAACCCACTTAAGGATCGTGTTTGAATATGTGGCACAGCCACTGATTATATATATATATATGTGGAACGGTAGATCCACTGGAAAGTGTAAGATAGCGTAATGATCCGTATCAAAGTTGATTATAGGACCAGGTAGAGTCCGTATTAGAATCGCGAACCAAGCAGATTACGTTCACCTTGAACTTATATATATGGCAGTTAAAGCCTGGCGATGCAAGCCAAAGATGTTGATTAATGATACATAGACAGGATCTATAGATTTACAGATAATGTACTCACTAGTATTGTGAAGGAATAATAATTCTAAGGATCGGATTCGTTAAGAGTTGGTTGCACACTCTATTACGCTATAAACTTAACGGTTAACCCAGACGAGCTAAGTCTGTGAGAGGAACAATTGTGTAGAGCTCAGAACTATGATGAAGCCAATTTAAATGTGTGAAATGATGTTGCACCATTGTGTAAAAGGATATATTAAATTGTTCAGTCGTCCATGGAACTTGTTGGTTGCCTGAATTATACAAGTTCTCACTCTGTGCTGTGACTGTCATTAATCCTTGCAAGGTCAGTCCAGATTATCACAGGTATTTCTAAGACTAACTATAATCTAACCAACACTGCGGAAGAATTAATATACGATAACGACACTGAATATAATAATAATTTAATCACACCACAATGGCTTAAAACTGCACTCGAACTAGAAAACTGGAATTAGAATGGATGAATTATAATATCTGAAATATTGACAAGCAACCCAATAAACTCACGTCCAACGGTGCTGAATCTTTTAATAACATCTAGCAAGAAAAGATACAGCGGGAGACCGTAACAGAGAGGATGGGGGCTTACTTATAATTATAAATATTCAGTAAGAATAATAGGGGAGATTTGTCGCAAGGAAACAGAATCCATTCTCAAGTGCCCTTCTGAGACATTATCTCTTTGTGAGAATATTCGCCTTCCTACTCACCCCTCACTTGTTTAGGAATCTAACATTTAACGAGCCACTTATGAGATCCTATATATCTTTCTTACATTTCTCAATTTACAACTGTCTTATCCAACTGTGCTGTGACGATTAATGTCCAGTTCGGGATAACCGCGCGACAATTGGGGGGCTCGTCCGGGATCTAGATCATAACTCTACAGAACCTTTTCTACCTCTTGCATTCCTATAGTTCTCCACTGAGAACATATATCTCTAGGATCTGACTTCTTTACAGCACTAGGGATTTTGGTACCTATACACACTCATACCTCTTAGACAGCGAGATATTACAATATCATGATTAATTCTTTTGTATTATATACTTAGTATTATACTTTGTATTAATGAGATAATTAATCATTGTATTAATATATCTTATTGTTGGTATTTATTAGAAGTATACTTTGTTACAGTTGTAATTAGAGATACTATTTGAGTTGGTAATTAGCATATTGTTTGCAAGTCATACCAACTTGTTCAGAGTGAATCACTACTGCTAAAATGGATGAAACAATGGAATTGGATGAGTGGAGAGCATTCTGGACAGAGTGAGCAATTGAGTGTGAACTCTCCGGAGAAGAGCTGGATAATTTCGTTTCACGGGAGATGGAAAAATGCAGGATGAGGGAGGCGGAAAAGAAAGAGAGAGACAGAAAACTCTCGAACAGGTAGAATGGGAGAAGTAGAGACAGCAACACAAATTAAGGATGGAAGCTTTGGATGTGGAACTACTGCGTCTCGAAACGATGCAGCCTAGAATGAGCTCCAAGACCTCAACTTCCTCCAGCCCCTCACCTCCGTCAGTTAAGTTACTCCCGCAGGTAGCACCTCAAACTGTACCAGAGAGAGTCAGGTCTGTTAGTCAAACCCCATTACCAGAAAGAGAAGAGGGGCGGCTTTCAGAACAAAGGCATCAGGACCACTCTGAGAAGCAGAAGCGTGCAGAGACGGATGATCTGGAAAGACCCACTTCCACCTTCTCTATGACTCACAACATTCGCCCTCTGAATAAAAACAGGACCAACATAAAGCATGAAACGGCTTCGGAGATGTATGGGATGGAGAGCAATATTAGTAAGTCTTTCCGATCGGTTAACCACAGTAATAAAAACTGCAGGCACCGAACCCGAAACATACAAACTGTCAGCCCAGCGCAAGACCCGCCTTGTAAAGAAAACCCGGTGAAGCTCCGAGGTGACCTTAGGAAACCTTTGAATGAGGGTTATGCGACCGTCAATGGAAGACGAGTCATATGTCTGCTTGTACCTGATCTCGGGTTTAGTGCAGTTGCTTCATCCACACTCGTAAACGTCGATGAAATTACTGAGGAATATGTAATGGTAAATGCACCTATGCTCCATGGGGAACTGATGGAATTGCCCATTGCAAGCTTGCACTTAGAATCTCATTATGAGACAGGATTTATTAACGAGCACATGCCTGAGTGAACATGACTGAGGAGGGCGGGGAAATTCAAACGCCTATGTCGATTTCCAACATTTTTGGAAGGAAGTTGGAAACAGGTCAGAGGAATACAAATCCTGGAATCCATGGTTTTAAACCATTAAAACAAACCCCATCCACCATCCTTGTGCAAAAGGAGGTGAAAATGTGTCACAGGGAATCTTCTCCGTTGATACATGGCAATAAACTGCCAAATTTAGTTTCTCCGATCCTCACAGGAGAGGCAATTTTAAAGGCGTACAATCACCCCACAAGCAGGGAAGGCAGAAGTACGACCTCTTATCATTCAGCACTGCAAAATGTCGAAGCCGGACAAGATACGGAAAAGCACATTAAGACTTCAAAGTCAGAACTTCGCACACATCGGCTCATGGATGAGTGTGGGACAGGCCGAATTCAGCACATCTCTAAGGCATCCTCTATGCTACAAAATTCACTCTCAATTCGTCTCAAGAAAGAGGCGGTACCAGAGGAAATAATTTGCCTCCAAGTTAAAGGAGCTCATGAAGGAACCTTAAAAGGCCCACGCAGCCTGAGATTGCTGTAACAGGAAAGGCCGGGGAGCAGTCAGAGGTGACACCTGCGCCAGAATATGAACACCTCCTTACAGAGGAGCGGATACAGAGCGAAATGGGAGGGAAACCCAAAGTACCTTGTGGAAAACTATTAATTAACTCACCTCTCAAGGGAGAGGCGGTGTTAAAGGATCAGTCCTCCTCTAAAATCCTCGGAGAAGGATATATGTCTGGATTACCTAATTCAACCTTCGATCCTCCTAAGAAGGAGATTGTCTTAGATGAGTATATTTACACCCAAATTAGTGGATGTAGGTATGTGCCATTACGGGGCTCAACTCAAACTATGATCATCATGACCGAACGAGTTAAGAAACCTGAGTCACCCCGGAAACCCCTGCACACGGATATAGAAAAAACCCAGACTGAGAACATTACGTTCAAGCTTTGGATTGGACATCAGTTTTACACCCACTCGCGCCCTACAACCCAGGGAGAAGTTTATGGCGAAATCAGACTGATAGACAAAAAGTATCGGCAAGAGAGGACCCAAGAACACGCCACATGTTGCATCGTCCTCGTCTAAAGCTCACTGCTTGAAAATGTGCAATTTGTCACATTTAACTCGACGTCTGAAGATCGGGATTAGGATGCGCCCTATCTTACGTCATGATCACTGGTGGAGCAGGAAGTCTAACAGACGTAGTTTAGGAAAGAACTACTCCACCAGTAAACATTTCACCCCGCGTAGTTTCCGGGAATTGCTCACAAGAAACAGAAAGAATAGAACTACTGCTCACTTAGGCAGGTCGTATAAGGCGACCAAAATAAGGATGTATAGGATGGTACCGACCTTGTCAGGAAAACCCATTTCCTATCAACCAACATGTCGTCAATCCATACATTTTAATGCAGGCCCATTGCAAGGAGAATATCAACTACATTGGTGGAAGAAGAAGGAGAGTAGTGCGAGGAAAGTGAAGATGAGAAGAATGAATTTAGGAATGATCGAGAAGACCAGACCTCAGTAAGTTAGACCGCAGGTCAAACTGAAGGGGGAGGCTATGTCGTAACACGGTCTATTCTTCTCTCCATCTTTGGAGAGGTATGTTTTCAGGCATTTGTAAGAAATAAAGAAGTAGAAAACGAGACAACAGAAAAACAACAGACGTGAGTGGCTTACCCAGGACTCGAACCCAGGACCTTCCGTGTGACAACCCCGCCTAGCTATGAATGCAAATCACACTATCCTCCCTGCCATCTAGGCATCACCAAAAAATGATGCTTCGATGACGGGTCATTAGTGCGACCCGCAAGACATAACACCGGAAGTTTACCATGGGCAGACCAGCCTATTAATGACGCAATCACTTCTGTTGTTCCCCTATTATACAGTATAGGTCAGTCCACACAAGACAAAGACCTTAATACTGTGTCTAGTAAATGACAGTAGACTAAGAACAGTAAGTACAGGACAGAGGGTAGGTTTTTGGCATTGTATAAACATTTATAACACATAAGGAAGGGAAACCCGAGGCCTGTAAACAGTAAATAAATATTAGACAAACATAAAGGTATGTTTTCAGGCACTCGTAAGAAATAAAGAAGTAGAAAACTAGACAACAGAAAAACAACAGACATGAGTGGCTTACCCAGGACTCGAACCCAGGACCTTCCTTGCGACAACCCCATCTAGCTCTGAAAGCTGCTTTCTTTGGACACATGAGAAGAGGAGAGCTGGAATCATGACAACAGGAAAGATTTAAGGAAATAACATATAGAGGACAACAAACAAGAGAAGATGCTGGACAGTGTAACATGGCATGGAAAGTAGTCAACATGAGAACTGATAAAACAGTACTGGGGACAGGAGGTTGTGGAGAGACGTGATTACCTATGCCAGATGTCATGGTATTAGAAGAAGCAGAATATGAGTTGTGGACCTTCTGGAGAAAAACGTGATCACCTATGCCAGATGGCATGGTATTAGAAGAAGCAGAATATGAGGAGAAAAGTATGTGATCACCTATGCCAGATGGCATGGTGTTAGAAGAAGCAGAATATGAGTTGTGGACCTTCTGGAGAAAAGTATGTGATCACCTATGCCAGATGGCATGGTATTAGAAGAAGCAGAATATGAGTTGTGGACCTTCTGGAGAAAAGTATGTGATCACCTATGCCAGATGGCATGGTATTAGAAGAAGCAGAATATGAGTTGTGGACCTTCTGGAAAACAGTAATGTAAAAAAAAAAAAATAAAGTCATGATACATAGTATATAGCCAATTATAGCACGTTTTACTAGCTTTGCCCTCAAACAAATGTAATTATCTGATTAACCGTCCAACGTATTAATGCCATTTTTTGCATACGATGTTATATTGGGTTTAGACCCAACAAATATATACTTTATATCTGTGCATCTTGTCTAGTTCCCATAAACGAATGAAATCCTTTGATCTTTGTCGGCATACTAATTATTGTGTATCGAGAAAAGAAATTTTACCACTTCAGTCACAGATTCTGTGAATTGATTAGGCATAGGCGTGTCTATTATTACAATAATGTGGCCATCACGTTTGCATTTGAATACCTGTTGAAGATGATTTCTTAAATGATCTGCATGCGAGATACTCGTGACATTGTTTGTCATTGACATTTAGTGCGCTACCAAACTGGACCTTCATTGATCTAATTATTTCAATAGGTATCACCACTTTGCGGTTCATAAATATCATAATGGAACTCTTGGCCTAATTTTCGTGTGTAAAACACTGGAATTAGAAATTTCAGATGTCGCTATCCAGTTTGTAACCCCAAGGCATGAATAGTCCTCTTTTGTGGGTTTGAAATAGAATGATATAGTTTTCCTCGAGTAGCTTCATTGCAGAAATACTTAAAAATCCTATTTGTGATTTGCTGTAATGTCATAAAATGTACTCGCAGACTCATTTTACCTACTTAACCACACAATACTTTTTGTAGACACACCTTTGATTGATAATGTGTGTGTAACACCGGATATAAACTGTTTTATGTTCAAGAAGTGCAATTTCACACTAAAATCATGCCAATTGTTTGATAAACCAATCATGTGCAAATGAGGTCATATAATTTACTGTAGACATTTCAATATGTGTGTGATGTGTGTTGGCAAGTAGGATTTTGATATTATATCGCAAAGAAATGAAAATTGAAACCAATGGCCGCATTTTAATTAAAAATTTAATTCACATGGTCTATACCATTTCAAATTCAAACACAAAATTTCACTTATATGCGTTATATATTTGCTGAGATATAGCATTTTGAAGTTGGGCAAAGCTAGTGAAACGTGCTATAACATAATCTAATTATCATGTTTTGACACTTGCCCTACTGTCAAAGACTCTAAAGAGAAGGGTGTATTTAACTACCCACAACAAACAGTCTTGTATTTATCTGTCCACAACAAAGTGTCTTGTATTTGTCTGTCCACAACAGTCTTGTATTTATTTGCCCACAATAAACAGTCTTGCATTTGTCTGCCCACAAAAAAACAGTCTTGTGATGTATTCTTGCTCACTTGCTACGTACAATATGGTAACTTTACATAAGGCACAGTATATGCAGAAGTTAACAGAAAACAGAATTAACAACTACATCAGTTTGTAATGAGATAATTAGTAAATTGCTCTACCCACCACCAGCCTCCACATTAGATCTTGCTTAAAATTTGTAGGCATGTCCTTGTTTAGGCATCTTGACCTAGGCCTTCAAGTGTTACAGAATAACACACACACACAGTTTTGATATCACAACATACAGGGTGATTGAAACGCTCACTTCCTATGTATAAACTGTTATATATATCTTCACTCCTGTCCAGCTCATTTATATAAAGCAAACATCCCAATAAAGACAATTACCTGGCATTTTATTATATGTTGTTGTTGTTGTTGCTGTTTACCTAGGTCTGCTGAGCTTCTCGCTCTTTTGTCACCAATACCAAGTTGAAGACTCTTTGGTTTTATCTACACTGTAGATCAATGCTTTTCCTGTGGCTTCTCTGCCATTCCGAAACATGCTGAGTTGAAGTCATGAGCTCTAGTTTCTCCAGCTTGGCTTGCATTTAAACGATCGTCACATCTGGTCCCAAGCTAGGAGTAAGAAGTGTGTGGCATACTGTGCATTCCTCGCCATCCACAGGGGTTCTCCAACTATGCAGAGCTAAAATACTGTGCCCTGGTTCTGGGCTCTTCCAAGGAATTGTCACGTCCTGCACAGGGCCACTTCTCAGCTCCCCCTGCCTATCACTGGGTCCATAGTGAGATCCTCCTGCATGCAGCCAACCAGGTCAAAGCCAAAGAATCACGTCTGGAGCTCAAGTGACTTCTCCAAGCTTAATGTGCATTGCTAGGTTTTCAAAAAGTTTCACCACAGGTGGAATCCCTAGAAAGATTTCAAGAGTTACTGAGGGTGTAATTAGCCTCACAGACAGATGTTCACTTCCACATATGTATATTTTAGTATTGTGCATAGCTGCTGGTCAAATAACGATGACTCCAGATATGCCTCCATGCATATTTTTGTACATAAAAGCTATGTCACATCAACAATACAACTCAATGTGATGAGATCCAGTTTCTTCAACACCATGATTTCATAGCGAGCAGCAATTTTTAGTATCTCTTGTAAGGTCAGTTTATTGGCTATTGTAAATTTTAATTTGTTTTTGCGAATTAGATATAATATAAACAACTTGAGATACGCTGATGATACAGTCTTAATAGCAAAAAGTGAAAAGGAGCTGCAGGAAATGGTTGATACAGTAGTGATAGAAAATGAAAATAAAGGCCTCAGCCGTAATAGCAAAAAGACAGAAGTAATGTTCGTATCAAAGAAAAGGGCTTCCCCCAGAATGCACTATCAAAATAAATGGAACAGTTTTAAAACAGGTCTTACTTACTTAGTCGTTCCCCTTCTACCGCGAGGTGTAGAGGTTTGGAAGAGAGAGCGCCAGACCATTCTATCAGCTGTCTTCTTCCTGGCCTGGTTCCATTCTAGTCCTCGGTCCTTCAAAGATTGTCTAATGTTGTCCTCCCAGCGGACTCTGGGTCGTCCTGGAGGTCTGGATCCCTGGCTCTTTGTTTCCCATGCTTGTCGTGGTAGCCGATCTTCTCCCATTCTGCAGACATGGCCAAACCATCTTAGTTGGGACTGTTCTATTTGGGTCTGCAGCGGATGGGATTTTAGGCCTTGACAGATCGTCTGGTTGCGGACCATGTCTCTTCTTGTTACTTCAACCACTTTCCTCAGATACCTCATTTCTGAGGTTTGGATCTGGCTTTTGTGGGTTGTAGTCATTGCCCACGACTCGCATCCATATGTCATTAAAACAGGTCAATAAATTCAAATACCTGAGCACATTAATAACAAACGGATGGAAGATGCATCTCAGAAGTGAAGAGCAGAATAGCTCAGGTAAAAGCAGCATTCTATAAAATGAAGAGTATTTTATGCAACAATTCTTTGTCATTGGAAGTAAGAAAGAGAGTTCTTCAGTGTTAAATAGAACCAATCCTGACATATGGGAGTGAGTCGTGGACAATTATTAAACAAGTAGAGAAAGCACTAGAAGCCCCAGAGATGTAGTTTTACTGAAGAATGTTAAAAATATCTTGGACAGCCAAAAAGGGTGATGAGGATGTCCTGAAAAAGGCAAATGTGCAAAGGAAACTTATTTCACAAGTTAGAAAGATGCAATCCACTTTTTTTGGACATGTTATGAGAAGAGGAAAGCTGGAATATATCGTAACAACAGGTAAGATTGAAGGAAAAAGAGATAGGGGAAGACAAAGATAGCAAATACTGGACAGTTTGACATTGTGGCATGGAAAGAAGTAAACAGCAGAACTGATAAATTATACTGGAGACAGGAAGCTGTGGAGAGACATGATCTCCTACGCCACTAGGCATGGTACTTGAAGAAGAGACTGCGAATTAAAAAAAGAAAAAAAACTTATTTGCCAAACGGCAGTTTCTCCTTGTTTTAACATCCGTTAAGTATATCCAATGGATACAAGTGAGGTAATAAACAATTAAAAATAGGACGTAACGTCTCAATAACCCTGTATAATGCTTCAGCTCAGATGAACTAAAACTGTTAGCTGACTACACATTGTCCATTAACCCATCAACAATTTATTATAAATAGGGCAGGGATTGATTTAAAAAAAATTTTTAAATTTCTTTAATCAAAGATTAATCGATCAGTTTCGAACAATTTGATAAATTATACAAAATCATAAATAACTTTTTTTTTTTAAAATCACTAAGGACTTTATTTATTTTACTTGGCAACATTGTCTTGAAAATACTGAAAAAATTACAACCAAACAATTTATTATTTTTGACCATGCCTGTCAAATTCCATATTACAAACCTCTGACATAGCAAATGCTCTTGCATTTAAGGAAAAAACATATACATTGCTAACAATGTAATAATCGATTAAAATTTGTTTTATGATTAACTGATTACATTTTTAAAAACCGTTTAATCGATTAATTAATCGTTACAGATCCCAGCCCTAATTATAACATTCAAATTTATTCATTCAATCATCACCCTTCATCTCCCCAAGGGGCATAGGCCTTCAACAAACGTATGCCGATCCTTTTTCAACATACGTATGCCAAGTCCTCTTGTCCTGTGCCATTAACGTAAGGTCTTTCCACGTCTGTCCTGATTACTTTCTCTTCTATCTCCAATTCTCTTCTTCCATGAGTTACTTGGGCCCGAAAGGGGAGCAATGAATAGTAACACTGTAGGTATGTCACAGACGGCTGGCTACCCAATCCAGTATGAAAAGTTATGCCACAAAAACTTCAACAAAAATATGGACAATAATAATTCAACGGTGAAATTAGATAACAGAAATGTCATTGTGTTTACATTTGTAACAGGGATTCAGAACGATGATACTGAATCATCTAAGAGCTACGGTTGTTTAGCCATGTCACTCTTATTTATGCCCTGTATTTTTAGTATTCAAGGCAAACATTAACAAAGCTCACAATATACTGACAATATATAAAACAATATAAAACTCAAATTAATTGATTAAATAGTATAATGAAATAATATAAGAAATTATTTTTTTTCCAATTATTTACATGCAATATTGATGATGATAATAAAAAAATAAAAAAATCAGGGCTATAGGAATATTAACAGCAACAATTGTAAATGGAAGCTCACTGTTAACTAAGGAAAACAAAGATATGAAAGAAAGAGAAACTGAAATATCCAGCTTACTGTGACTTCATATAAGCTGCCTAGTTGTATGATATGTGGCCGTATTACTATCACCTTACTATCTGTAACTGTACTACCACCACCTTACTATTTGTAACTGTACTACAAACCACCTTACTTTCAGTGGCAGTTACATTACCTATCTGTCTTCATGCACGTTGCCTGGTTGTATGATATGTGGCTGCAGTACTATCACCTTATTATCTGTAACTGCACTACCACCACCTTACTTTCAGTGGCTGTTATGTTACCCATCTGTGATTTCATGCTAGTTGCCTGGTTGTATGATATGTGGCTGTGGTACTACAAACCACCTTACTTTCAGTGGCAGTTACATTACCCATCAGTGTCTTCATGCAAGCTGCCTGGTAGTATAATATGTGGCTGTATTACTTCAACCTTACTGTCTGTAACTGCACTATCACCACCTTACTTTCAGTGGCTGTTATGTTACCCATCTGTGTCTTCATGCAAGTTGCCTGGTTTTTATTACAGCAATCTAACTATCAGTGACTGACTGCATTTTTTAACCTCTACAACTACATTAATGCATCTCTAGATTGCTACCAACAACAGAAAAATCGTGCCAATACTTTTTGCCTCACCTATTTACAACACCAAGAAAATAATCTCTTTTAAATAACTGTACATCACTGGGCAGGTTGTTTTTACCTACAATGTACAGACATCATTTCAAAGCAGCATTCTATCATCCTGCTCAGACAGCTATGCACTATCGGCATTATAAATCACGTACAGAAAGCAACCCATGATACTATTTTGAGCCCAATCAATTACGCCTACACACCAACAACAGTAGAAGATCTGGTTTTAAGACCTGGGGACGTCCAATGGGGTAGATGGCCTTATCCAAGTTGGCAAAGTGTAACTGAGCATAAACTACCTGTATAATTACTGTGCGTGCCTCTTGATGCTGCCAGTCAAAGCATATGTCATATTAATGTACTACTTTCTATTTTTTTATGTGACATAAATGTTGCACAGCTCAAACAGGTCTGATGTATTATAATGGAAAGGTGCACGTAAATGCAGATAAGAATGAAAGTACACAAATATGACACTATCTGTGCACATAAATTTCAGCCTAGATAATAACGTCCGTAAGTGGTATCTTCGTTAAAACCACTTCTCCAAGTTCACATTTTTCCAAGGAGCGATAAATCAACCAACCAAAATAGGCAACCATCAACAAGTCGCATACATTTTTTTGTCTACAGCCAACACTCTAATTAATGTTCTTATCAGACCTACGAGCGCCCAACTGGTTGAGTGGTTGAAGCGCTTCATTCTCACAGCACAGCTGCTAGGTTTGAAAACTGGCAACGTCACACTCCAGTCTACCCCACTGAAAAAGGGTACATGACTCTGCTTGTGAGTTAGGGAAGGGTATGGCAGCAAAGAAGCGAACTGGTACATCCCACTTCATAAAGCAGGATCTTATGCGGTGAAGTCAAACACTTCACTTCCCTACGCCAGTTTCCTCTATGGGACTACCTTTACCATATCAGACCCACAGCCTTGTTATTTTCACGACAAGAACCAAGATTTATTTCAGGTTTGCCGTGTCATGATGCAAGCAAAAGGAAACATAAGATATAAATCATGTAACCTGAAATTCTGAAAAAAAAAAAAAAAGATTATCAACATGTAAACAGACTTGTCAAATGAATATATTACACAAATATTATGTATTCAAAGGTCAAGGCTGCATTAGTTTCTGCATTCAAACATTACATATAACAAAATTATTTTCTTTTCTTTCCAATATGTGGTACAAAGAAACAAAATCCAGTCAATGTTTGGCAACCAGATACCCAACACTGTCAAAAATATTGGTGTACATGACTCCAGGCCTGCTTTGTTATGATGGGGGGTGGGGGGGGAATGTTAACAAATAACCAAGTTGTTTTATTTAGATGGAAGACAAGGCGATAGGACTGCAGAATCTAATTCTAATTCTTGCTAGTCTAACAACCAAACTGACATATTTTACTACTGATCTTAACCCACAGAAAACTTGAAATGACCCCCCCACTGGGGTAATTTATCCCTAGCTGCCAACCGCTGGAATAAAACATACATGCCACACCTCAGAGATGAAAAACCTGTACAAAAAATTAAAAAAACCTGTACAAAGACCCGCAAAACCTGTACAAAGACCCGCAAAACCTGTACAAAGACTGAAAAACGTAACAAAAGAGTTTATCATGTAAAAGTATATTCAATTAGATGGTTCTGCACCATCATAGTGACATGCGGCCTTTGCCTTTTTAAGCATGTCTTCACTTGCTTTAAAACGCAACAGAATTTATTTTGCATTGTAGAAATGCTGGACTGTATCATCATTTAGTCCAGTCCGTGTGAATCTTTTTTCATCATAGAGAAAGACCCTCACAGTCAGCATTGTTGAGGCAATGTTAAGCGTTTCACACAGACTGCCAGACTGGGAAACTCGTGTACGACCAGTGCTAGTTTTCAGGTTGATTATGTCAAGCAGTACAGTACCTAAAAAAAGCTTTTTTTTGTCCAGCGTCAAATCTTGAAATACATTCATCAGGCAGCAAACAATAATCCATCCTTTAACACCTCTTGAAATGTGGTGCAAAAGTGTTGGCCAGCTTAACAGATTGCNGTATATTGAACTGTGTCTTTAAAGGCTGGATCAAGAATTTTGATATCCTTAAGGACTTCATTCTCAAATGGAAATTTATCCAATATCTTTTTCACAACAGCAACCATAAAAGTTCCTCACATCTCTGAAAAATGAATTTCTCACTTGAGAACTTATATCTAACTCTTCCAGTAATGTTGCCGTGTCATCATGATAGATCAAGCAACTTTAACAATCTTAAAACCTCTTATTACATATTCCATCTCTACAAATTTGACAACGTATCACCGATCCATTTTCCATCATAAGATATAAATCATGTACCTATTTGGGACCATCTGTCTGAAATTTGTTAAATTCAGTCAACAGAAGCACAAAAAAAAAAAAAGATTCTGGGTCAGTGGTGAGTTTAGTAACTGATGAATGTTTTTGAACATGGTTTTTTCCATATCGTTGTGGCTCTCGAATGAAGATAGACAAAATATTGATTTAAAATTCTGTCACTACTTTTCTGCAAAGGTCAAGCCAGCGAGTCTGCATGCTTTAGTATTCTAGTGCATCCATCCTGTAAACAGTTGAAACTCTCTGTATGATTTTTTTTCCGTTTTGAGCATTCAAAATGATAGAAGATATCTATCAAAAGGGTCAAAATTATGCTTTTATACCCTCCTTGGCACAAAGATTTGCAAGGTGGGAAATACACCCTTTCCAAACACATCAGGGTTCTTGCTCTTGATTCGCGGTAGTACAGGTTTGATTTGCCAAAGGGAATTGCAGTTGTCACTTGCAAAACCTAACAGCAATCCATGGGATTTGTAAGTCGCTGAACACAGCATCAATATCACTGAAAATAGCTTCACTGGTTCCACCAGTACAAGGTCCTATGCCATCTTCAAATTACCCTCACCATTATAGCTAAACGCTTGTCAGTTTTTCTATCATTTGACTCATCGATCATCAAGGAGAAAGGTGTCTTCCTGCATAATTTGAATGACTGGCTCCAGATGGAGCCAAGCATTTTTAACTAATGGCTGTTGTTTTGGTTCGCTTGCATGCGTTTGGCAATGCACTGTCCGGAAACATCTCAGGGGTCTGGGGGGGCTAATGTTTGTGTTGAGCAATAAAATTTGCAAATAAAACTTCAGCCCTCGTTATTTTATTCATCTTCTTTGTTGAGGCTGAGTTAAAGAAGGCCTTGATAGATGGTTCTTCAGCTGATAGTTTTCCTTTCATGGCAGATTTGAAATGCTCCCTCACATCGTGTAAGCCAGATGCCATCAGATCCAATTTAATCTCTATTGCATTCTACAGTATGCATTGCTAGCCTAATTTGGATGCCTCAATAATCCCAGGGAATGTAGTTGTCCAGTCAGATTGAAACTTCCCACGACGTTGATCTTCTTCTAACTCCTTTTTTTAAAGAGGCTCAAGCATGCTGTTAGATGGATGCATTATTTTTCCTGCTAGACAGAAAAAAAAAATATTAATGTGAAAAAGTAAATACAAATATTAATAATCAATTTGAAAAATATAATTATTTGTAATTTTAATGTTATATAATGACATAGAATCTTGGAAAAAAATTAATACAATTTATGGTTGAAATGAAGAACAGTTTTGCTGTGTTTTTCTATAAGTGCTTATAAAAGTTACAGGCCTAAAAGAGACCATAATAAGCATTATGGGTTAGGAATCTTAAATTTAAAATCTAATAAATTATTTGCTAAAAGCTTAATGAAAATATAAACTAGCGCTGGCGTAATATTAGCCTGTATATATTTTCTACCGAACTTCAAAAATTGGAATAGCCGTTTTTTTTTTTAAAGCCCAACTGGTAGTTTTAAATAGACCTTCCCATACAAATTTTAGTGTCAATCAAACATTGATAGTAGGCTAATTAATTATTTAATAATTATAAATCATTGAATGACCGTAATGATGACCACCAAAGGCAAAATAAACATTTTTTTTTTAAAGAAAACGAAAACGAAGAGAAGTAGGCTAACTCCAAATAAAAACTTTTCTCTGATCGAGTGTGTTAAGATGTAAATTTTCCACGCTATTTTTGGTAATTTCGGAATGACGTTCGCCGCATGCTCCGCGTTTATTTTCGTACCATTTAGATTTAGGGTTAACCCTCGCTGTATCCCTAATTATAACTCTAAATGGTACGTAAATACATGCGGAGCAATTCGGCGGGGGGGACCGTCATTACGTTTATTAGGAACCCATAATTTGTAGGCTATTGTATTATTTTTCAAATTTTACATTTCTTACGCACTTTCTACAAGTTTTAGTGAAATCAAATAATATATGTAGTGGTATCAGCCTTTTTTTTTTTTACCAGCCGTAAATAATCAATTATGCTAAACCTTAGGGGAAAAGAAAGCATAGGGCCTAAGTTATCTGACAGTTAAATCTAACCTTCATCTAAAAAACAATGTTATTGTAATATTTTTTTAAACCCATGAATTACTTACCAATACTAAACTGGAAATTAATCCTAAACAATAGGCTCGACTCAAAAAAGATTTCAGTGCTGCGTAATCGTTCAAATAATCAGTAACCTCGCGCTAGCTTTAGCGAAAAATTGTGAATGAACACGCCACGCACATCCCGCGGCAATTGAAAAATAGGCAGCTTGATTTTCATTGGTTTTTTTTTTTTTTTATCCACTTGGCTTAAAATCTCGCCGAATCTCATGACGCAAATTGTGTAGTGGCACAAGATTTATATGTATATTTAATAATTAGGCGAAAAAACCCGTACAGACCCGTGTACGGCCCGTACACATCTGAAAACGCAAACACCCCGTACAGATTATGGGTAAACCTTTAAGTGTGGCATGTATGATAAAATAAATTACTTTTAATAATTAACATGCAAAAAAAAAACACAATAGGAAAATAAAATATTTACAAGTCACAACAAGGAAAATAATTTCATTTTTTTTTTTTTTACACAGGCATGTTTTTAAATAGCAAAGTCATCAGCAGTCTGGTGGGATATACGTATAAATATAATGTAATTCAATGATAAAAATATATATATAATGTAAATCAATGATAAAAATATATATATATATATATAATGTAAATCAATGATAAAAATATATACTGCTCAAAAAAAGGCCACTTTCAATTTTTAGGTCATTTCAACTCAGTCAAAAGTTTTGCTGCATTTTGTTGCATGCTTAAACAATGTTTGTTAATCTGACAATAAATCAAATCTGTGTTGTGTACCTCCAAGGTCAATCAAATATACGTGGTGGAAAGGGAAATAATGCATGTTTGAAAATGCTTCCTATGGCAAAGCCTGTTGATAACATTGCTGAAATTTGCTTTTCACGTGCAACTCGTGACTATAGTGAACACATGTCACCCACTTTTCTGAAGGAACGGGCAATGGGTATGTTTGTAACATTTACCATTTTAGCCATGGCTCAGCGAAGACGCTTGACCAATGTTGACAGATGGAGAGCGACAGAAAAGAGAAACAAATATAGTGACTGCAGGCTGAAAGACTTTAAAAAAAAAAAAATAAATAAAAGACAAAACCTAATTACTCCAGTCTTTGATCAATTGCTAATTTTTTGTTGTTGTTGTTGCTAATACCAAATAAAACTTCATTTCTCATTGTAAAGAAAGAACCAACAACAAAGAACATGAAAGGTTTGGAATGCCGAAGAAAGATGCCACAATTTTAGAAAACACTGTAAGTATGGATAAGGCTCTTTGATTCTTTAAAGTTATATTAAAAAAATATTCCTAGATTTTTTTTTTTTAATTTTAAATGTTCTTCACCTATGTTCAATTTTAGTATTCAGTTAATTTTAGTGTAAGGTGTGTTCTGAAATAGCTTTTTTTTTTTTTTCTCTCTCCAAGCAAAAAAAAGTTAGTTGCTTATCCTTTACAGGACGTGGCAATCAACCCCAGCTTTTATTGGCTGTTTGTGATTTTTCTAGGCAATTTTTTCATTCAGTAGTTTGCCATTGCTTTCTGAACGGTACGGCGCTTATACCATTGTTAAAAATCCACACAAAGCGATCTGCTACCAAACCGCCTGCAGCGGGTTTCGAACCTGGTATATCTGGATTATGAAACTGCTTTCATATCCATTAGGCCACAGACGCCAAGCAAACATCAATTAAAAAGGCACTACATAAGTTTGAACGTGTGCACACCTGCCTGCAAGCATTTTTATTTACCCCAGACCTTGAAAACGACATTCAGACAAACACATTGACATCACGATTTAACCAATCATTTATCATCACCCATTAGCTCCCCAAGGAGCATAGGCCTTCAACAAACTTATGTCAAGTCTTCTTGTCCTGTGCCATCCGCTCTGGAGCTGTCTTTCCACATCTTCCCCCTAAGATTCATTTCTGTCTCCAGTTCTCTTCTGCGTGTGTTTTTTGGTCTGCCTCTGCTTCTCTTACTCTGGGGGTTCAAGAACAAAGACTGCCATGTAATGCTATCATTAGGTTTCCCATGCTATCGCCAGTGCCTTCTTCTTACCTTTTGCTCCACGTGCACTTGTCTGGTTCTTGTCATGATTTGCCAGTTCATAACCAACCATTGTCACACTTAAAAATCTACTGCCTCTCACCAAATTTGCGGCATGTGAAACATTGACTTACTTCTAGAATACAAAGTGGTATTAGGGTGTAAAATACAGTTTTTCACCTTCTATTAGCTAGTCTCCTTGCATCATACATGAAGTTCTTTGTTTTAATCACAACAGTTCCTGGACTACTTCAATTCTTAATTCATCTGCTTTTCTACTACAGAATCCGAACATCCGAAAACCGAAATGTTCCGTAAATCCAGTTTTTTTTGGCCGATTTTTGGGCTAATTTAAGTGACTTTTGGTTACCAAAAACCCGCAATCTTCAGTTTTTCATTTTTTTTCCCACAACAATTGTCATTTCTTAAGGGGCGGAGCTGCAGAGGAATTTAGCTAAATTTTGTGTGTAATATCAAATGTGGAATTCTCTGATAATTTAGGATCCCCTGAATCTAAATATATTAAAATCAGTCTTCAGAATACATTCTGAACAGTGCATTTTGACTTTAAAAATTTTCATTTCTTCATGATACTGTGTTCATCTTACACAGAAAAACGTACAATTTCTTACAACCGTGTTTTTCCCTACTAATTTTCTTATAACTTATTTTTTCATCAAGCAACCTGAGTTTGGTCAACGAATGTTCCAAAGCATTTTAAAACTTCTGTCAGGTCACATTTTTTTAAAAATATCTTATAAAAATGTTGATTTACTGCAAATAATGTTTTAACATTTAGCTAAATATGTTACTATTTTTAGAGACTAAATTCAAAGCCCTATAGCTCTGGATCTACTAAAGTTATAAAAAATCTGATCTGATAAATTTAAAAAATATCACCATGAGCTTCCACTTTCAATTTGGTGTTCATAACTCAACAAATACAGAAAAACTTTAGCAAATTGAAATACTGTATTAAATCCAGAATGGTTGTCTTTTCCATGACAACCATAGCTGGTACCATCAAACTCTGTTACATGGAACTATTATTGCTGTATCTTAAACCTGTGCATTTGAATTGCAATTATTTATGAAGATAGCCTTTCACTGCAGCTCCCACTTCAATGCTTCTCTTCAATTTTCTGTATGCAAATCTTTCACTTATTTCTATGCTGTACCCATCTTTGCAGTGTGCATCATTCTCAGCTTAACTCTTAAAGGATGTGAGAGTTTTCCCATGTTTGACCCAAGGAATGTTCTGTCATTTTGAGTTTTCATATAGTATAAAGTTTAAGGGTCGGTTCTTTCTAATTTTTTTAAAAAGTAAGGTAATTTATAGATAGCTTGTACAGGAAATAAATGAGGATTAATACAATTGGGATAGAACAAAACAAAGACGTAGTTCAAATATACCCTTCCTGAAAACTGGCCTCCCATCATGAGCACCTCGAGAAATCAGCCCTGAAAACAGGCATCTTGCCCTTTAAGAGTTAAGCTGATAAAGGAATACTAGTATAAGACCTAATGCAAGATGAAATATTTAACACTAAGTGAGAGAGAATTGTCATGCAACAGTATATATAGACTGAGTGATAATACTTACAAATGAAATATTCAACCATGAAACATTGGACCTGAAACTTTCATAGCACACAAACAGATGGATATCACGTAATTAGGAATGACTGTATTATACAGGTATATAAGAAAGGATATGTCAATAATGTGATATCTTCCTAGACTTCTGTGCTCAATAAATGAAGGTTCATTTCCATTAAAGGTAACTGTGTTAGATCCACAGACTAATAATTTTAGTCAACAATCTGCCAGCAAAAGTGACAGAAGCCAGACACAGTGACCTCTACATTTAATGTGCAACCCATACTACACATGACCATCCTTCATGTCCTTCGTCAAAACTGGGAAATGTTTGTCAATCGAGTATGCTCACATTTTACACTTACTCTCTCTGCACCTGATGGTGCCCAAACAATCAACACCTTGCACTTACTGCTCGTCATATGAAAATGGAGCACATCAACTATTCATTACAAACATAAGGTCAATAAACCTCTTGAAATACATGTATTTACATTATAGTATTTGTCAACAAAGAATAACAAAGTGCCAAAAGATAACTGCGTTCAATATTGGCATGTACACAACCAAGCATACAAACATGCATCATATCATACAAGCATGCATAACAAGTCCATCACAGTCCAGTTGCCTGCTTACTACCATCTCTCTCCTCATCTAAAGCTGCGGAATGTTGGGCCCTGGCTGCCAACAAAATCATCCATGTCCCCAATCAAGTCATCGTCTTCGTCGAGTCTAGTCATACGGAACTGACTGTAACAAAAATGCACAGAAAACTTAATATTATATGAGCAAATCACATATCTTGTCAAAATAAAAAATAATTTTAAAAAGTATCTGAAACATTTGTTTTATACGAGGGGCGTTCAGAAAGTAATGCACCACATCGTTTTTCTCAGGAGCTGTTTATTCAAAAAGCATGAAATTTATATACAATATACATGGATATGTCATGTAAACATCGGTATTATTCAACATAATCCCTATCAACTTGTACGGCTTTATGCCAGCACGAAACAAGTGCATGTATTCCTAGCCCGTACCAGATTTTGTCTTGATCATGTAGCCATTTTTTCGCTGCATGAATCACTCCTTCATCATCTTCAAACCTTGTCCCACGGAGTGCATCTTTAAGTGGACCAAATAGATGAAAATCAGAGGGTGCCAAATCGGGACTATAGGGTGGATGGGGTAGTACAGTCCAACCCAATTTGGTGACTGCTTCCCGTGTTGCCAGACTTGTGTGAGGGCGCGCATTGTCGTGAAGGAGAAGCAGGTCTGCTGGATTCTTGTGTGGCCGAACTCTGCGAAAACGTTGATTGAGTTTTTTTCAATGTCTTAATGTAAGCTTGCGAATTGATTGTCTCTCCTCTTGGCATAACGTCCACAAGAATCACACCTTCAATGTCCCAAAAGACAGTGATCATGACCTTTCCAGCTGAAGGAATTGTCTTGAATTTCTTTCTTCGTGGTGATTGCGGATGATGCCACTCTATTGACTGTCTTTTTGTCTCAGGTTCAAAATGATGTGCCCAGGTTTTGTCACCTGTAACGTTCTTAGCCAAAAAGTTCTCTCCACCAGCATTGAAATGCTCCAACAATTCAGAAGAAATTGCTTTCCTTTGCAATTGGTGGTCATTTGTGAGACTTCGAGGAACCCATCTTGCGCAAACCTTAGAAAATCCGAGAGTTTTTACAACTGCATTTGCACTACCAATGCTGACTGACAGCTGTAAGGCCAATTGTTGAGTTGTGATTCCGCCTATCAGTAAGAATAATGCCCTCAGCGCATTTCAACATTTCTGCGTTGGTGGCTGTGGCAGGATGTCCACAGCGCGGCCGATCAAGCAGATCCGTATCTCCACTTCCTGATTCTTTGAACCTCTGAACCCAGCGACTGACTGTACTCCTGTCGACTGCAAAACTCCCATACACATCACATAGACGCTTGTGAATATTCACAACAGTTTCCTTCTCTGCAACGAGAAATTCTATCACAATTCGCTGCTTATAACGCAAGTTGCTAACACGCTCCATTTCAACGGTTTAGGGCAGCCGTATTATTTGGCCGGTTGCGGTGCAATTTGGTGCACACAATTGGCACATGCCATATTTGAAGTGTGCAAAATTTCATGCTTCTATCTTCGTTATTAGCTGAGAAAAACGATGTGGTGCATTACTTTCTGAACGCCCCTCGTAAATGATCAAATTAATAACTTTATGATATAATCGGACTGTTTGCTCCACGTCTCTTAGCAATAAAACTGAATGACCAGTATTACAAATGAACAGAAACAGACTAACTTAAAAGTTTCAGCGCAGAATCTTCCTCAGTGCAGACATATAAAAAACAATATACAGTACAGGGCTGATAATGTGAACATAAAAAATACAAAACATTAATCTGATCAAGCCACCATGTCCTTGAAGGACAGAGTTGTGGGGGGGGGGAGTGTCTATTTTTAACTCTCACATGTAATCAAAATTACCCTTTGCACTCAAATGCAGCAGGAGTGGCTCAGAGGTATGGCTTCCGCCTCATATTCAAGAGGTATCGGGTTCAAATCCCAGTTGAGGGATTATAATTTATTGAAGTACTGTTTTCAGAACCAGTGGTCCTAATTACGTCATCCCCCCCCCCCCGGTCTCATGGATGCCTAGCCTTCTCGGATAACAGCGAAAAAATAGGAGGTCCCGCGTGCAAGTTGCACACAATTAAAATCCCACGGCAGATGGAAATCGTAAAGAGTAGGCTTACCAGGCCGCTGCCCTGGCAAAATTTAAAAATTAGGAAACCTACCCACCACAAAAATATTTATAGAATGTGTGATTCCTATACATTATACACACACACATTGGGATTCTCGCCGGTGCTACGGAGTTCGTGCACTGCATTGAGATCCTCCTTGTGTGATCTAAGAGAGGAGATCGGAGCACTGATGGCATTGTCCGTGCGCAATGAAGATAGTCCTTAAAAACCAACGCAGCACCTACTGCAGCTGGTCCCCTGGCAGAAGTCCTGCAACAAAATATTGATGTACTCTTGCAGTGGTAGGTTCTGCAGCAAGAAGCCCCATACACCATACGAGCCGCGGTAACGCAGTGGTTAGTGCACTAGCTCGGTGATCCATGGTTTGATCCCCAGTTGAGGTGGGATTATTTAGACCGCGAACGACAGCCTTATGAATTGGGTACCAGAACAACTCTGGGAAGGTTAAGGCAGCCGGCGTGATGCTGACCACATCACCCCTAGTGTGCCGATGGTCAAGAAAAGACGCGCCCAACACCCTATTCCCAATATGCCTCAATAAGCATGTAACCGGGATCCTTGACCTTTTTTTTAACCATACACCATGCCCCAGGAAGCAGAGCTCCTATTCTTTCTTTGCTTCCTTAGAGACGCTCAAGGAACTTCACAGGACACACTCCAAAATACTGCCAACTATTCAAACAACTTACTGAATGCCTCTCCTCTTTCTCCTCAGGTACAGAATGACAAGCAAGAGCACCACAAGGAAAACTCCAATGCAGGATACAACCACAGCTACTGTCACTCGTATCCTGTCACCTGAAATGATACAAGTTGAGAAGTCTGTGCGAAGATCTGAAGATACCGAGTTGATTATGACATAAAATAACTTCAAAAAGGCAACAATGCTTATTTATTTACCCTGATGAAATAAAGATTTTATTCGTTCATTCAGCAGCAAAAATCAGAATGCTTACTTACTTACTTAGTCGTTCCCCTTCTACCGTGAGGTGTAGAGGTTTGGAAGAGAGAGCGACAGACTATCCCATCGGCTGTCTTCCTCCTGGCCTGGTTCCATTCTAGTCCTCGGTCCTTCAAAGATTGTCTAATGTTGTCCTCCCAGCGGACTCTGGGTCGTCCTCGGGGTCTGGATCCTTGGCTCTTTGTCTCCCATGCCTGTCGTGGTATCCGATCTTCTCCCATTCTGCAGACATGGTCAAACCATCTTAATTGGGACTGTTCCACTTGGGTCTGCAGGGGGTAGGATTTAAGGCCTTGACGTATCGTCTGGTTGCGTACCATGTCTCTTCTTGTTACTTCAACCACCTTCCTCAGATACCTCATTTCTGAGGTTTGGATCTGGCTTTTATGGGTTGTAGTCATTGACCATGACTCGCATCCATATGTCAAGACTGGGACATAGGTGGAGCGGTATACAGCCATCTTCGTTTTCTTACCAACCTTTCTCTTGCTGAGGAATCCTCGATTTATGGCCTGAAAAAGTCTCCCAGCTTACCATCCCTCTCTTCTTAATCAGAATTCAAGAACATTATTTCAGAAGAGAACTAGAATGTACACATGATGATGGCATTAAACAATCTCATACAGGATCATCGTCATTACCCTCCGGCTCCAGCAAGCAGCATAGGCCATTGTCAAATTAATACCAGGTCCTTCTGTCCTGTGCCATCTGCTCAAGATCTTTCCATGTCTCCTTTATCCTTTTCATTCCTGTTTGGCCTCTCGCAACCTCTCTTACCTTGGTACAGCTAGGATATGACCAATAACTGAAGCTAGCACAGAGTTATAAGGCTAATCAAATTCTGAAGTATGCTGTGTTGGAAAATGGGGAAAATAAAGTTACTTTATTTTATTTCCTTCATCCTTTATCCAACTATGCTACTTTCATGTTTGTTTGACCATGTGATCATCAGCAGACATCATATCGCATTTGCTGCTTGTTCTAACACCAAAAAATGACACTTTGAGAAAAAAAAAATTTTGTATTTGTGGTTATACGATGCTTCGATGACGGGTCATTAGTGCGACCCACAAGACATAACACCGGAAATTTACCATGGACAGTCCAGCCTATTAATGACGCAATCACTTCTGTTGTTCCCCTATTATACAGTATAGTTCAGATATAGGGGAACAACAGAAGTGATAGCGTCATTAATAGGCTGGACTGCCCATGGTAAATTTCCAGCGTTATTTTTTTATTCCAGCATCATTTTTTGGTGATGCCTAGATTGCAGGGAGGATAGTGTGATTCGCTTGCATAGCTAGGTGGGGTTGTTGCACGGAAGGTCCTGGGTTTGAGCCCTGGGTAAGCCACTCACGTCTGTTGTTTTTCTGTTGTCTAGTGTTCTACTTCTTTATTTCTTACGAGTGCCTGAAAACATAACTTTGTGTTTGTCTAACATTTATTTACTTACTTAGTCATTTCCCTTCTACCGTGAGGTGTAGAGGTTTAGAAGAGAGAGCGCCAGACTATCCTATTGGCTGTCTTCTTCCTGGCCTGGTTCCATTCTAGCCCTCGGCCCTTCAAAGATTGTCTAATGTTGTCCTCCCAGCGGACTCTGGGTCGTCCTGGGGGTCTGGATCCCTGGCTCTTTGTTTCCCATGCTTGTCGTGGTAGCCGATCTTCTCCCATTCTGCAGACATGGCCAAACCATCTTAGTTGGGACTGTTCTACTTGGGTCTGCAGCGGGTGGGATTATAGGCCTTGACGTATCGTCTGGTTGCGGACCATGTCTCTTCTTGTTACTTCAACCACCTTCCTTAGATACCTCATTTCTGAGGTTTGGATCTGGCTTTTGTGGGTTGTAGTCATTGCCCATGACTCGCATCCATATGTCAAGACTGGGACATAGGTGGAGCGGTATACAGCCATCTTCGTTTTCTTACCAACTTCATTTTTTGGTGATGCGTAGATGGCAAGGAGGATAAAGTGATTCGCTTGCATAGCTAGGCGGGGGGTCATCGCATAGAAGGTCCTGGGTTCGAGTCCTGGGTAAGCCACTCACGTCTGTTGTTTTTCTGTTGTCTAGTGTTCTACTTCTTTATTTCTTACGAGTGCCTGAAAACATACCTTTATGTTTGTCTAACATTTATTTACAGTTTTACATATCTCACCAGACTGCCACAGTGGCTGGGATGCAATTATAATAGCTACTATCAAGAAGCCTTTGCCAGTGGAAAATCTGCTTACATGGCAGTGGGGTATGCCTAAGAGGAAGGTGGATAAACTACCACAAGCCTTTGACAGAAGAAGATCTGGCAATATGGCTGTAAGGGATGCCCAAGAGGAAGGAACACAGACATATGTCACAAGCCTTTGACAGTGGAGGATTTGGCTACATGGCTATGAGGGATGCCCAAGACGAAGGTGACAGACAATGCTGAAAGTAAGATGGTACAGTGCCTTTTTTCCAGCTAACACCGACTTTGAGGGGGGCCAGAGGGTTAAATGAGGTAAGAGCAAAAAAAAAAAAAAGGTTGAGAACTCCTGATCTATATCACCAGCATCTCTGAACTATATCATCTTCACTTGAGGTTTCTGGTAAGATCTTCCAAGACATTTTCCTGTAGCTGGTACATGATAATTAGATCTTCTTCTTCTTCTTCGTTCGCCCTGAAAAGGACGGTGGTTGCGTTGTGTCTGTTTACGCCGTAGCTGTGATATCTGCACCTTTCGGTCGACACATCCGACTTCAGCACGGCATTTTTTGGGACCGGGTTTGCCTTCCCTCTTCGATCCGTACTCGCTCAGCCAGACTGCACTACTGCAGACTGTTTCCAGGACCACCACGTGGAGGTGGAGTACGGTCTTGGTCAGCTCTGGTTCGCTGACCCTGATGCAAGCAGTCAAGCTATGGGTCGCTGACTGCATTCTCTATTGCTGCATCTTTTGGTCCCATAATTAGATCAAGAACCTTAATTTTAAAAATATAACATACACGTTTTTTTCTTACCATTTTTAAAATGTGCTCTGGTGGATTTTGTGCACAATGTTCAAAATTATACAGTAGAGTGGGGGAGAAAAAAGTAATTTGTCTTACAAGGACAAAAGACAAGAAGAAACCTATGCTGCAGTCACAAGGGCTTCATCAGGGACAGACAAACAAAAACAGAAAGAACAGGAAGTGAGGATTCCTCAAAATTATAGAGGTGGGGAGAGGGACTCTTGCTCTGAAAAAACTTCAGGCTCCAGGCGATCCAGACAAAAGATCTCATACTCTACCGCCTGATGCCACAAAAGTAACAATTGTACATACACACCTAAGATTTCACAAAGTCAGTTTTATACATACCACTAGTCTCTGTGGGTGGAGAACTGCTAGGAAAGCAATTCACATAACAGCTATTCAGGTTAAAGTCCTCACCGTCTATACGAGTATGTAAGGGCGGTTTGGTGACAAAGCTCTGATACCCACTCACGATTAGGGACAGCTGGTCAGAGACTGCAGATTTCACAATGAACATTACACCAATTTCTTTTGTGCCATTGTTGCATTTGTTGACTACTTTCATGTCTGAATGAAATTGAAGGGAAACATAAAGACTTTAATTCAGAGTTTACTCCATGATTTTGTCACCTTCGTATCTAAATAAAAATAAATGTAAAAAAAGGCAGATATTAATTCAGCATGACATGAAAGGAAATAATAAATAATTAACTGGTCACGTTCTTGCCCAAATGAAACTGGAAAAGCAAAATATAAAAAAAAAAACACAAAAAACACACATACAAAATGCTAAATAAACCGATGAATAAACAAGGATAAGGTTAAAAATACAAATAACAGTGCTACGTAAATTCCATTAATGCTTCTTTTTATCATGTTGTGCCCACCTTAAAACTATGATCTGATTATGTTCCAAGTTTTAATTGTTCATGCTACCTGTGTGTAATCAGTAAATCAAAGCATCATCAATTAACATCAAATAGCACATTTCTGCTTCAGCGGAGAACAGTGCAATCGCTTAATGACAGGAAAGATTATCAGAAATGCCTTTGGCAACTCCCTGCTGCATCTTTCTGCTTCTTCTTCTTCGATCCTTAGCCATCGACCGTCAAAGCAATCAGTGGCCATCACGCCTAGTGGCGTCTTGTAGGGCAACAACAAATTGATTCCACTTTGCTTGGTCGGTGGCCATCCTTTGTACAGTGCCCCAACTCTGGTTCATTCTTTGCATTTCAGCCTCCACAGTCCTCCGCCAGGTTGTTTTTGGTCGGCCTCTCTTTCGTTTTCCTTCAGGGGTCCAAAGCATAGCTGTTCTTGTGATGGCATTGGGGTCTCTTCTGAGGACATGACCAACCCAGCTCCAGCGTCTACCAGCTATGATGGTGTGCATGTCCTCTTGCTTGCTCAGAGCAAGCAGATCTTGGTTGGTGATGGTCGTCAAGGAAAGACCTCTGACTTCTTTAAACTGATGTTCAAGCCCACCTGCTGGCTAAACTTATTAAGGTAGTAGACTACCTTGTAGGGTAAAAAACTCAAATTTTCCTTTCAGAATCAAACAACCATGGGTATAGTGTTAGTATGGACTTAACATTTTTGTCCACATAATGACCTCATTAATTATGCAAATTAGCTATCCAATATGGCCGCCGTAGTGAATAAATTATACACCTTTTTTAAAACATCATAACTATGTTATTTTTACAAGGATCTGACTGAAACTTGGCAAATTGAATTAGTATATATAGCTTGAGGTTTTGACCTAAAATAACAGATATTGACTGAAAGGTTGATTTGTAATGAATTTTCAAAATTTATATTTCTTGAATGTTTGATATTTGTGCCTCATTATATATGCATGATGGTCATAAAACTAAAATTTTGAATTCAATTGTATCCATTTTAGGTCATAATCTGTAAGATTATATGATAACCAACTGTGTTAATTTTCATGTCAATTGAATGTACAGATCCAGAGATATCTTGTTTCAAAGATCACCAATTATGCTAAAAAGACAATTCCGAGAAAACAAAGAAAAACAGAAAAAGAACTCACAAAATGAAGTTTAATGAGCTCCTGTTGAATAAAGGTCTCCTTCTACTGCAGCTGCAGTGTCTATGAATCCCATTTTCAGTGCTCTCAGGGTCTTTCCATTGCAATGTCCTTACTTGCTGAATAGATCCTGTGCAGCGTTCTCCTGTATGCTGATTTCATGACAAAAGCCATTCCGAGTCTCTTCGACGATCTCACAGGTCAGTGAGTACTGATAACATTTGTCACATCTAAAGTTAGCGCATAAAAACCCAAACAGTAGTTTTACATCCATAAGGATAAACCCATTTCCTTTGTTGTCATTTTTAGCTTGTCCTTCACTTTCTTGGACCTTTATGACCTTTATTTTCTTTGCTGAGGAGCACAGAGGTTTTATAGCGTCACTATCGACAATAGATGTCTCATTTTCAGGCAACGGTTTGTTGGTGTACACGCCTCCCAGTCTTTGTCTTATTTCTCATTGTGAACAAAAGAAGCTCTGCTAACTACTATTATACAGAATCAGTATAAAACTAGCAATAAATAGAGTTGATGTTGGTGAAAATGCACTATGCATGTAACAAATGTTGAAAATTTACGATCAAAGCTTTCTAGACACACACTTTTGAAAAATTCACAAAAAATCATTGAGTGATTCCCCGTGGAAAAGTTATAAATATTTTTTTCCTGTTGCCTATGTATAATTATAATTTCGCAGTTTTACAATTACGCACCTTCTTGTTGGGTCATTATTCACATGGTAACCAACTATAAACATTGGTTGCTATGCAAATCACTCAAGGGGGCGTGTGTAGAAAAACACTGATTCCTATCAAACCAGAGTATCTCTAAGCTTCTATGAATTATTTTTAGTTCAAGAACATGTTGACGATGATTTAAAGCATGAAAATTGTTGGATTTTAATTTTTTTAAGCTTTTCTGGGTATACTTCTACCTTAAGTCTATCCGTTTTTTCCTGGATGTGTTGATGTGAATGTGCTAGTAGTGCAATGTCATCTGCATATTCCAGATCTTCCAATGTAGAAAATATAGTCCATCTTGTTCCTCTTGGACTGCCCTCTGTTGTCTGGCGCATCACCCAGTCTATGACTGTTAAAAATAGAGTAGTTGATAAGGGGCATCCCTGTCGTACTCCTGTCTTCACCTCAAAGGTTAGGTTGCTCTGCCCAACACTACACGTAAAGTTTGCATAGAGGCTTTTTATGATTGACACTATGCAGCTTGGAATTCCATAATCCCTCAGTATTTTCCATAAACTGTCCCTATGTATGCTGTCAAAAGCCTTTTCAAAATCAACGAAATTGATGTACAGCTGTCTTTGCCATTCTGAGCACTGCTCTATAATGTTCCTGAGAGTGAATATATGATCTACACATCTTCTGTTCTTTCTAAATCCTGCTTGTTCTTTCCTCAGTTTGTAGTCTACTGCCTTTGAAATTCTCTGTATAATTATCCTGCTTAGTATTTTGCTGGGAACTGAGAGAAGAGTGATTCCTCTCCAATTATTGCAGTCTGCAAGATCTCCCTTCTTGAGCAATTTGACAATTATTCCTTTGTTCCACTCTGATGGTGTTGTCCCCATATTCCAGACTTGTGCAAATAGTGGTTCTAATAGTTCTGCTGCTAGCTCAGGGTCTGTCTTAAATAGCTCTGCATTTAAGTTATCATGGCCAGGAGCTTTTCCGTTCTTTAACCCTTTGATTGCTGTGATGATTTCTTCTTTTTGTGGAATGTCTGTATTTACATCTAGATCATTTTCAGCCTCAGGAACATTCAATGGTGTCTCTGGTGGTTCCTTGTTCAGAGTTTCTCTGAAGTGCTCTGCCCATCTTGTTTCCTGTCCCTCTGCTGTCGTGATGAGATTTCCTTGCTTATCTCTTACTAATGTAATATTGTTTGCACCTCGTTTTCCGATGATGACCAACTGTAACTGCACAGAAAAGGTTTGATATCAGCAAATTGAAGGACCCCCTTACCAGAAAAGCTTTTGCGGCTGACATAAAGAAACGATATCAATTTGCCAAAAGTCAGGAAAAGACATTGACTGATGATGTAGACCAGAAATTCAACACCATTTCAACAATATATAAAGAAAGCAGCAAATCATGCTTGGGATTCCAGGAAAGGAAGAAGCAAGACTGGATCACACCAGAAACATTAAACACCATAATACTGAGAAAGGCAATGAAAAGAAAGAAAACAGAAGCGAAGTCCCCCAGGTTAAAGCAACTATATAGCGAACAGTATAGTCAGCTGGACAAGGAAGTTAAATGCCAAACCCGAGCCAACAAAAGGAATTTCCTAGATGATCTTGCAAGACAGGCAGAAGAGGCAGCACTGAGAAATGAACAAAGCACAGTATAAATAATTTCTGCTTCAGAGGACAACAAAGTATTTGCTTAAACACACAAAGGAAAGTCATCCTTATCTTGAAAGACTTAATCTGGCATGAAATTCTCCACTGTATTTTATGCTGCTGCAATCTGTAGGTTGATATGGAGTGTTTCAGTCTACTTCTTACTCAAGTGGGAATCATGAGGTTGTGTCGCGGTGACATTTACAATTTGTTAGGGTCTCCCTAATGATGTCATCAGTATAATCTCTAAGATGTAATTGCCGGAACTTAAATATTAGTGCTAGTGGCATCCGTAGTTGCAAAAATATGATTCAGATGACTAGTTAAGATGACATGGTATACTTGATTTGGTAACCAACGCTGGGATAGCAAGGATTGCCATTATAACAAGATGCTGTTAGGATCATTTTTCCCCAACAAAACATTGATTACAGTCTGCGAGGGCGTCAAAATGGTCGGCAATTTGGCCGAAAACTATTGTATAAGATGACTATTGTCATGTAATTGACTATCCCTTGATTTGGGCCACATAAGTACCAAACGTAGCTTGATTATAATAGGCAGCTACAAGAAAAATGCCAAGAGCAGCACTGTGACCTGTACATAGCTTTCATTGACTTGACAAAGGCGTTCGACACGGTCAGTAGAGAGGGTCTATGGAAGATCATGGCAAAATACGGCTGCCCAAAGAAATTTATCACAATAGTGCAGCAACTGCATGATGGAATGCAGGCTAGAGTTCAGGAAAACGGTGAGCTATCAGAGCCTTTCCCCGTCTCAAATGGAGTCAAACAAGGGTGCGTACTTGCACCGACACTGTTCAGTATCATGTTTTCTGCTATGCTGACTGATGCTTTTAGAGACGGGGACACAGGAATCGACATTAGATATCGTATTGATGGAAAATTGTTTAACCTTAGGAGGCTTCAAGCAAAAACCAAGGTCAAATCACACACCATCAGAGATCTTCTGTTTGCTGATGATTGTGCCCTCAATGCTGGCACAGAGGCTGATCTGCAGCATAGTGTGGATAGATTCTCCGAAGCCTGCGCCAACTTTGGGCTTACCATCAACACGAAGAAAACAGAAATCATGTACCAACCAGCTCCTGGCACAGTTTATACTGAGCCAATCATCAAGGTTAATGGTGAGAAACTGAATGTTGTGAACAGATTCACATACCTTGGTAGCACACTATCCCAGAACATTGTCATTGATGATGAGGTGAACACCAGGATCTCCAAAGCCAGCAGCACATTTGGCAGACTAATACACCAACGTTTGGCATCAAAGTGGCATTAGTCTACAGACAAAGCTGAAGGTGTACAGAGCTGCGGTGCTTCCAGTGCTGCTATATGCATGTGAAACATGGACTGTATACAGGCGCCACGTAAAGAAGCTAAACCACTTCCATACAGTCTGTCTCAGGAAGATTATGAACATCAAATGGCAAGACAAGATCCCGGATACCGCCGTTCTTGACAGAGCTGGTATCCCTAGTATTGATACTATTCTGATGCAGTCACAGATTCGCTGGGCAGGTCATGTAGTCCGCATGCCAGACCATCGACTGCCAAAGATACTCTTTTATGGTGAGATGCAGAAGGGTAAACGCTCCCATGGTGGCCAAAAGAAGCGTTTCAAAGACACGTTAAAGACGTCATTGAAAACCTTTGACATAAACCCAGACACATGGGAAGCTGCTGCGCAAGACCGAACTGCTTGGTGCTCATCTCTTCGTAAAGGTGCAGCGGCATGCGAATCATCCAGAAGAGCAGCAGCGGAACAGCGGAGACAAGCTAGAAAGGACCGTGTAATAAAACCTTCACATGAAGCAAACATTCCCTGCCCACACTGTCCGAGATCTTTCCAGGCCCGCATCGGGCTCATCAGTCACCTTCGTACCCATAGACTAACCTAACATATTCCTAAATAATTGGATGAACAGAGTGGTCTTCATCACCCGTGATGGACGAACAACCATAATAGGCAATACAACTAGGCAAGTTATGATATATGGAGTTTTCTCAGAAACTAAACCTTACTAAGCAGAGACTGATTTAGCTTGTCTACTGATGAATATAAAAAAAATTGAGACTTTTATGGACGATCACGTTCGCCATCTTGTTTTGAAGATGATTAATACTAACTAAGAATGATGGGAAAATGATTACTTATGCAGCAACTATTGTCACCATATATTCTACACCAGTATATATAAGCAACTGACTACCTCTTCTGAAATTTATAAGCCTTAAAGGTTAGGATTATATAAAGCTTGATTCATGAGACTTCAAGACACTATGCATCCCTCACCTGTCCATTCCACTGTGAACAGATATTCTTCGTCTCGGGCAAGAAAAAAAAAGAAGATAAGAAAACACTGCCTTGATTGTGACTTGCTTTTTCTATGATCTATATCTTGCCAGGTTCTACTGTATTGTGCGATTTGAGACTGCAGTAATAGCAATTGGCTTTACGTTTTCACAAACCTTACACATCAACAACCAGCAAAGGTAAAGACATGTGGTAAAATACACTGAATAAAAACACCCAGATACCACCATGCAACCATTTATGCTTTTACGCCCTAGAACTTGAGTGATTCCATTCCAAGCAGTCTTCACTTAGATATACGCCTAGATATGTGTTAAACTGAGTATTTTTGCTTGCAATTTACATGGCTAAAATAAGGAATATTTGTCCAACGGATTTTCCTGAAGATTTCTCAGATACTAAACGAAGGTAAGTGGCAACGGGCACACTGACGTAAAAAATTAGCAGAATTTTGTGACGATTCATGACAACCCTGTCACAGTTGTTCAAATAAACAAGGAACGAAAATTTCTTCATCATTACCCTCAGCTCCCTAAGGAGCATAGGCCTTCAACAAACACAAGCCAAGTCTTCCTGTCACGTGCCATCAGCTCAAGTTCTCTCCACGTTTTCCTCATTATTTTCACCTCTGTCTCCAGTTCTCTTCTATATGTGCTTCTTAGTCTACCACTGCCTCTTAGCGTGGGGGTTCCAGAACAAGGACTGCTTTGTTATGCTAGAGGAAGTGGAGGGGAACTGCGGTAAGACGTGGAATACAATGGATGGGTTTGAAAAAAAATCGAAAAAAGGTGATTCGTCTTACGAGGACAAAAGACAAAGAAAATAGTCTACGTTACGGCCACAAGGCCTTCGTCAGGAAAGGAAAGAAAGTGAAGGCTAGATAGGACACATAAAAACTAAATAAAATAAAAACTGGGTTCTTCCCTGAAGGCAAGAACCGAAATTCTATCAAAATCGCTGTCTGTTGATGAGCGCGTGGCTGAACAGAAAGTGACTTCCGCCGCCGGATGTACACAATACATACTAAGAAACTAAAAAACGAAACCGGACAATAAACTACCCAACGTGATAAAAGTGGGGACTGGAAATAGAAGAGGACAGAATGAGTGGGAGATAAATAAATATGAAATAAAAAAATGTATATGGCATACAAATAGAAGAATAGGATAAGAGTGGAAAGAGTAAAATAGAGCAAGAGAGGAAAGGGTGACCTCAGACAAAGGTGTGAAAAGTGTTGAGACCGGCTGGTTTTAGACACCCCATGCGGTGGATAAGACGGTTCTCAAGCTGTTCTCGGCTGGCAGTGTCAGAGGAGCAGGATCGGATCGCTGTGACCTGGATGTCGATGGGACCATGGTGGTCAGGACCATTGAAGTGTATGGCAACTGGTGTGGACTTTTGCTGAGCGATGTCATTTAAGTGCTGGCTGAATCTGTCCCCAAGTCGTTTGCCTGTTTTGCCAATATAGGTTTTGCAGCAACGTTTACATATGATCGTATAAATGACATTGCGCGATTCACACGTGAAGCTACTAGTGATGGTGTACGTAGCCTTAGGAAAGGACACCTTCTGGGTTGAGATGACATACTTGCACGTGTTGCATCGTGTCCGACCACAGGGTAGTGTGTGCCAAAGTGAGTGGCATTCTCCTTTGGGAGACGGCTGTGAACAAGAAGATCCTTCAAGTTC
This sequence comes from Oreohelix idahoensis, assembly GCA_024509875.1. Classification (NCBI taxonomy): domain Eukaryota; kingdom Metazoa; phylum Mollusca; class Gastropoda; order Stylommatophora; family Oreohelicidae; genus Oreohelix; species Oreohelix idahoensis. Next base: position 175,964 of record JAMPIV010006310.1, on the reverse strand, counting down.
TTGTCACGTCTATATGCCACCAAAGGTGCTTCACTGAATACTTCTTGGGTCACAGGCTCTGCTTGGAGGATAGGGAGGTGGCGGAAAAGGATCTGTTTGACAGTAGTACTGTGAGGGTGATGGGTCAAGATTAATTTGACTCTATCCGAAGTGGATTTATGGTGAGGTTTGAGGGCCTCCTGACGAGAGATGGGGAGCACACGTTGGAGAGCAGAGGTGAGAACATGTTCTGGATAAAGTCTGTTACGGAAGAAATCCAACATCTCATTTGCTCGTAAGTGGAAGTCATCGTCGTCTTGGCATAAACGGCGGAGGCGGAGAAGTTGTGAAAAAGGAAGGGAGTCACGACAGGCCCGAGGATGAGAAGAGGTATACAGGAGGTAGCTGTGGGCATCTGTCGGCTTGTAGTATACTGAGGTATTAAGGCCGGAGGGCGTGATAGAAATAGTAATGTCAAGGAAGTTGACAGATACTGTGGAGACGAGGGAGGTGAATTTGATGGTGGGGTGAAAGTGGTTCACAAGTCGATGAAGCGGTGTAAATCAGTCTCAGACATATCTGTGAGACCTATGCCATCATCGATATATCTGCGGTAAAACCCAGGGAAAGGACCGGAGTATTGTTGCCATATCTGATGCTCCAAGTGGCCCATGAATAGACAGGCATAGCTGGGACCCATCTTCGTTCCCATGGCAACACCACTAATTTGGTCAAAAAAACTGACCATTGAATTCAAAGGAATTCAGTTTAAGGACCAGTTCAGCAAGACGGAGAAGAGTGTCAGTGGATATAGAAGGGCAAGTGCGCTGGTCCAGAAAAAACCGAAGAGCTCGGAGACCATCAGAGTGGGGAATAGAGGTATACAGAGAGCAGACGTCTAGCAAGAAAAGACGGTAGGAGCGGTCTGCTGGGAGTCGGATAGAGGAGAAAGTTGTAAGAGCGTGATTGGTGTCTTTGATGAAGGAGGGAAGATTCTCAACGATAGGCTGGAAAATGCTATCGAGGAAGTCAGAAATGTGTTCAGTAGGACAAGAACAGGCTGAGACAATAGGTCTTCCAGGGTTTTCGATCTTGTGAATTTTGGGGAGCATGTAGAATACAGGCTTGCCCAAAGAGCTGTCATGAATCCTAAGATGAGATGCTTCGGGAGGAAGATCATTACTAGTGATAAGCTGTTTAATAGTGTTGTGTACAATGCGATTGTTAGAGACAGTCGCATCGCTGGTCCTGGACCTGTAAAAAGAGCCATTGGTCAATGTTCTTGATATACAGGTCCAGGGCATGAGAGGCTCCAGGTTTAGGTGTAAAGGGAGGTTTAGTAGAGTCAGAAAAGCGTGCGAAGATGTCGGATTCAGCCTGAGACTGCGGAGTGCTGTCTTCCTCTCTAAAATGGAGCTTCAGCCTCATGCGACGGTGAAACCGATGAACATCCTGGACGAGATTGTATTGGTCTAGGGTCGGACGAAGAGGAACAAATTTTAAGCCCTTACTGAGAACAGAGCGCTCTCCCTCAGAGAGGGGTAGATAAAACGATGCGACTGTCTCTAACAATCGCATTGTACACAACACTATTAAACAGCTTATCACTAGTAATGATCTTCCTCCCGAAGCATCTCATCTTAGGATTCATGACAGCTCTTTGGGCAAGCCTGTATTCTACATGCTCCCCAAAATTCACAAGATCGAAAACCCTGGAAGACCTATTGTCTCAGCCTGTTCTTGTCCTACTGAACACATTTCTGACTTCCTCGATAGCATTTTCCAGCCTATCGTTGAGAATCTTCCCTCCTTCATCAAAGACACCAATCACGCTCTTACAACTTTCTCCTCTATCCGACTCCCAGCAGACCGCTCCTACCGTCTTTTCTTGCTAGACGTCTGCTCTCTGTATACCTCTATTCCCCACTCTGATGGTCTCCGAGCTCTTCGGTTTTTTCTGGACCAGCGCACTTGCCCTTCTATATCCACTGACACTCTTCTCCGTCTTGCTGAACTGGTCCTTAAACTGAATTCCTTTGAATTCAATGGTCAGTTTTTTGACCAAATTAGTGGTGTTGCCATGGGAACGAAGATGGGTCCCAGCTATGCCTGTCTATTCATGGGCCACTTGGAGCATCAGATATGGCAACAATACTCCGGTCCTTTCCCTGGGTTTTACCGCAGATATATCGATGATGGCATAGGTCTCACAGATATGTCTGAGACTGATTTACACCGCTTCATCGACTTTGTGAACCACTTTCACCCCACCATCAAATTCACCTCCCTCGTCTCCACAGTATCTGTCAACTTCCTTGACATTACTATTTCTATCACGCCCTCCGGCCTTAATACCTCAGTATACTACAAGCCGACAGATGCCCACAGCTACCTCCTGTATACCTCTTCTCATCCTCGGGCCTGTCGTGACTCCCTTCCTTTTTCACAACTCTCCGCCTCCGCCGTTTATGCCAAGACGACGATGACTTCCACTTACGAGCAAATGAGATGTTGGATTTCTTCCGTAACAGACTTTATCCAGAACATGTTCTCACCTCTGCTCTCCAACGTGTGCTCCCCATCTCTCGTCAGGAGGCCCTCAAACCTCACCATAAATCCACTTCGGATAGAGTCAAATTAATCTTGACCCATCACCCTCACAGTACTACTGTCAAACAGATCCTTTTCCGCCACCTCCCTATCCTCCAAGCAGAGCCTGTGACCCAAGAAGTATTCAGTGAAGCACCTTTGGTGGCATATAGACGTGACAAGAACTTGAAGGATCTTCTTGTTCACAGCCGTCTCCCAAAGGAGAATGCCACTCACTTTGGCACACTACCCTGTGGTCGGACACGATGCAACACGTGCAAGTATGTCATCTCAACCCAGAAGGTGTCCTTTCCTAAGGCTACGTACACCATCACTAGTAGCTTCACGTGTGAATCGCGCAATGTCATTTATACGATCATATGTAAACGTTGCTGCAAAACCTATATTGGCCAAACAGGCAAACGACTTGGGGACAGATTCAGCCAGCACTTAAATGACATCGCTCAGCAAAAGTCCACACCAGTTGCCATACACTTCAATGGTCCTGACCACCATGGTCCCATCGACATCCAGGTCACAGCGATCCGATCCTGCTCCTCTGACACTGCCAGCCGAGAACAGCTTGAGAAACCGTCTTATCCACCGCATGGGGTGTCTAAAACCAGCCGGTCTCAACACTTTTCACACCTTTGTCTGAGGTCACCCTTTCCTCTCTTGCTCTATTTTACTCTTTCCACTCTTATCCTATTCTTCTATTTGTATGCCATATACATTTTTTTATTTCATATTTATTTATCTCCCACTCATTCTGTCCTCTTCTATTTCCAGTCCCCACTTTTATCACGTTGGGTAGTTTATTGTCCGGTTTCGTTTTTTAGTTTCTTAGTATGTATTGTGTACATCCGGCGGCGGAAGTCACTTTCTGTTCAGCCACGCGCTCATCAACAGACAGCGATTTTGATAGAATTTCGGTTCTTGCCTTCAGGGAAGTACCCAGTTTTTATTTTATTTAGTTTTTATGTGTCCTATCTAGCCTTCACTTTCTTTCCTTTCCTGACGAAGGCCTTGTGGCCGTAACGTAGATTATTTTCTTTGTCTTTTGTCCTCGTAAGACGAATCACCTTTTTTCGATTTTTTTTCAAACCCATCCTTTGTTATGCTATCAACTGGTTTCCTCAGTGTGCGTCCTATCCATCGCCAGTGTCTTCTTCTTCTCAACTCCTGTTTCAATGACACTTGTCTAGTTCTTGTTATCAGTTCCACATTGGAAACCTTGTCATACCATTTTAATCCTTCTATTCTACACAAGCACCCAGTTATGAAAGTCTGTAGCTGTTTGGTTGTTGTTCCCCATGTTTCAGAGCCATACAATAGGACTGACTTGAAATTGGCGTTAAAGATTCTTATTTTTGTGTTGGACTTGATTTCTCTTGATCTCCATATGTTTCCCAATGCAATGAAAGATCCTCTTGCTCTTTTGTATTCTTATTTTGATATCATTGCCTGTCCCTCCAACTTTGTCTACATTTTTGCAAAGATACGTGTATGATTCCACATTTTGTTGTGGTGTTTCTTCAAGTTGCACCGTGTTATCATTTCCTGCATTTATTCTCATTATCCCTGTGTATTTTCAGACCCACTTGCTGTGACCTCTCGGTGAGTATTTTCATTTTGTCTTGCATCTGATTATGGTTATGGGACAAAAGAGCCAGGTCATCAGCAAAATCTAAATTATCAAGCTGTTTAATCAGGTTCCAATAGATTCCACTTCTATTGCGTGTCATCAATGTTTTCATAACCCAGTCTATTGCTAGTGCTAGGCGTGACACAGCATGTATTGTCTAGCAGTGCTATTATTTTCCTAAACATATGTAATACCGTATACATTAGATTTGTTTGTTCCTTTCCTTCAATTTTACACACTGGTGATCTTGTCATGCTATTTTACACTTTTTAATTACTGCACACACACACACACACACACACACACACACACACACACACACACACAAAAACACAACACAACTCACCACTCAACATCTGAAAGACTAAACCACAATGTTCCATGGAGTTGACACCAGAAATGACATAATCTGCCAAGGCTTTGTTATAATCATGAAGATTATCAGACAAGCAAGGTCTGTCACTGGTCAGTTTCATCTCCAGTGTCTGGTTGAATGTCAGACTACAGACATTCTTTTTATTGGGCGACCGACCTGTCAGGACAGCTGCAATATTTGCTGCTACTTTGTTGTCTGAGCATCTAGACAGTGAAACTGCCGGGAGACTATTCAGTTTTCTGAAAATGAGCAGAATGTGAGACAGAACTGGACAACAACATTCAACTCTATTCAGCTCACATGTCAACTCAGTCTGTCCTACTGAATGGCTCTGAAACATGGAGAACTAAAAAAAAAAAAAAAAAACCCCAAGAAGTTACATATAATCATAAATGGGTGCTTGCGTACAACAAAAGAATTGAAATGATACTCCAGGATAACCAATGCGGAGCTGAAGACAAGAACCAGACAAGTGCCAGTCAAACAGGACATGAGAAGAAGACGCTAGCGACATATAGGACACACTCTGAGGAAACCTGCTCAATTTAAAGTTCATTTTTAAGGATATCAAACCTAAAGGTATTTTATATTTGGACATGCGCCCTAATATAACCGACTAGGTTGAACGGGACGTGCCTCACCAAAACGAGGCAAAAATTTTATTTAATAATCATAGCATTACCAGGCAGTATTTGTTCTGGAATGCCCAAGGTAAGCAGAGGTAGACTGAAAAACACATGGAGAAGAAAACTGGAGACAGAAATGAAAATGATGAGGGAGACATGGAAAAATCTTCAGCAGACAGCATAAAGATAGAATATAAATGGAAACAGTCTAGATTTACAGTTAAAGGTCTTATATTATCACAGGATATTATGCTTCAGTGATATAACTTGAATGTTATTATGTTGAAATTTGATGCAGCTGATATCATTAAGATCCTAAAATAAAGGTCACAGGGTAATTTCCTAATACTCGTGGCTGAACATTCAGCAGTGAATATGTGTATAATTAGGTACCACAAAGTCCCCGCTTCGTGCTGTTGAAAACAGACGAAAGTGGAGAAAACCAAAGGAAATTCATCAAGTTTAAGTCGTCACCGTCCCGTTGCTATTAACAGGGTTCATAGCAAATTTCTTCAAGCATTTTCCAGGCTTTTCCAGGTCCAGCACGTGATTTTCAAGGATGGGAAACACTAGTATTTTCCTCATCTAATTTTCTCAGATATAATTATCACTTTGCTGATCAGCAATCCGGAGCATTACCGTCTCCCATTACCAAGGGTGTTTGCAGATTTCTTTAAAAAGAACTTTTTTTTTTTTTTTAAATTCATAAAAGATTGAAAAACAGACATCTTTTCCAAGTTTTTAGTGAATTTGTTCAACATCAGCGCAATAAAATGTTAGTGACATGGATGGTAACGAATAAAATAAGCTTGATTGACGTATTGATTTAACGATTAACCACGTATATCAACATAAAAGGCTAATAAAATTGGAATAAAATGTTTTTTAAAAAAAACTGTATTTTTCGTGTTTGTCTTTTTTGAATGTATTCTGCATCTGTGGCATCTGACAATGAGCATTTGTAAATGTTTGAGTAGTTAAGTACTTCTAGTTGGAGTCTGAGTTGCTTTTTTCATTAACTGGGGTTGAAGTTGTAGCTGTAGGCCTCTGCAAGAGTCTTTGTCAACGATCCACGTTGATAATCCTTGACTGTGTGGTATAACTTGAAGCAGGGTATCATGCATAGAGGTACATTGCAATCTGGGCAGTACATGCAAGTCTGGCTTCTGTTCCCTGCAGCCTTATACACTTTACAGTCTGGTTTGTACATTGCCCTTTCATATTTATCAATGAAGTGGTGCTCAGTAAGTCATGTTGTTGTGACCTGTGGTTTTCAAGGTGTCACATTGTGTCGAAGAATAGCAGGTTCAATAAGAGTCATACTGACATCCTGATCTTCGCTTTGATCTTTTTTTGTAGAGTTGGCAGTGTTGTAGGTTATGTGCCCATTGACCAGGGCAGTTTCAACTAAGAAATAATATAAAAATAGGATCTGTGTGGGTAGGGGTAGCTTGCACCTAGTTGGCTGAAGTTTCCACACCTCCCATACTTTTGCTGTATTTTTCTGCAAGCACTGGCTTCTGAATTGTTCTGCCCTAAAGAATTTGTCTTTCTAACTGTCTTGTTTATATTATCATTAGAGTGAACAGTGGATATAAGGTTAAATCTTTTCGTATCATGCCAGGTGACTGTCTTATCTTCTGTTGCACAAAACACAGGATGATTTGTCTTTTTCAATTTGAGTTGTTTTTTTTCTTCAGTGCTACAGGAAAATGCTTCCTATTTTCCGCTACTGTTCCAAATGCACCAATCTGAATTTCAGGTCTTGAAATAAAGCTGAAGGCTGAATCAAAACTACCACAGAAGAGAATATGTCCCTTGTTGCGTATGAAATTTGAATTAAAACTATGGTGACTTTTCACTGAAAAAAAAAAAGAGTCCAAATAATCTCAGCTCTCAAGAGTTTTTTCCTTGGTCACAAATGATGTCACATCTGTAGGTCTCCTAGTAGTGTTAGTTTAAAAAAAAGAAAAAAGAAAAAAAAAAAGGGAACACAAATAACTTATGAGTAGGCCTAAGCTATGTATATTTACCAATTCAAAATTCTAAACGCAAACATAATACAGTCAACCAATATTTAACTAGAACAAAAGGTAATACAGTAGAACTCCATTTATCCGAACCCCAATTATCCGAACATCCAATTATCCGAACACTTTTTCCAGAGAAAAAAAAATCAGATGCCACAGTCACGTTAGACTAAAATTCTGAATCTTTTGATGCGGCAAACTTCAAATGTGTGCGAACAATTTGTAGAGAATGGGATGGCTAATGGTCGGTCGCTTACGTACAGGAAGTCAGTTAGATCATAAAGTCAGTTAATATCTGGTTTAAAAATACAGTGTACGTGTGCGTTCTAGGTAGAACACTGGCTAAACAGACAGTTCAACTTAAAATAATTGTGTCTGCTACTACAGCAGAATAATTTTGGCGTACAAGTATTTCTCTGTGCGATATGGCATCTTCCAGTAGGCCTAAAGCATATAAAAGGAACCGCAATGTTTTGTCAATTGAAACGAAAACAGAATTTATCAAGAGACTAGGACAAGGTGAAACTGTGTCTTCACTTGCGAGGATTTTCAATGTTGGGAAAGCTACCGTCTCTGACATTAAAAGTAACAAGGATAAAATTATGAGTTTTGCATCGAAATTTGATAGTGAAAATGGGTCGAAGAAACGTAAAACCATGAGAAATGCGAAAGATGTGAAATTGGAAGAGGCTTTGTATATATGGTTTGTGCAAAGAAGAAGCAAAGGGGAACCTATCTCTGGTTCTCTGTTGTGTGAAAAGGCACTTCAGTTCAACAATCAACTTGACGGTCCTCCTGACTTTAAGGCTAGCCAGGAATGGTTAAGAAACTTTAAATCTCGTCATGGCATACGAGAATTGGAGATTCAAGGGGAATCTTTATCTAGCGATGCAACTGCCGCTAAAAATTTTATAGAAACATTCTTGGCTTTTTTTGGAAGAAGAAGGTTATTCACTCGAGGATGTGTATAATGCCGATGAGACTGGCTTATACTGGAAATCATTGCCTCAAAAATCACTTGCATCTCAGCGCGAAGCAGCTGCCCCTGGGTTTAAAAAGTGCAAAGAGAGAGTAACAATTTTGGTAGCCGCGAATGCCAGTGGAAGTCATCGTTTACCGGTGCTAATGATCGGCAAAGCCAAAAAACCACGTTGTTTAAAGAATGTGACATGTCTCCCATTGTGTTACAAAGCACAGAAGAGTGCTTGGATGAATAGTGAAATATTTCTTGATTGGTATACAAATCAGTTCATCCCAAATGTGAAGAGGTTGGGAGAACAAGAAAAGAAAACTGGAAAAGTAATTCTTCTACTGGACAATGCACCATCTCATCCAGAGACGGATACATTGAATGCAGTTGATGCAAATTTTAAAGTAATTTTTTCTGCCTCCCAATGTAACAGCACTGATTCAACCAATGGATCAGGGTGTTATAGCAAAGCTTAAAAAGATGTACAAGAAGGAAGTCCTGCGTCGTTTATTGTTGGCTGAAGATGAAGAAAGTGTGGTGGCGTTTTCCAAAAAGCTTAATCTCAAAGACTGCTGCTATATGTTAGCTGATGCTTGGACCACCCTGTCACAAGATAATCTCAACAAGGCTTGGAGTAGATTGCTTGGGAAAAAAGGAGGAAATGAAACTACTGCAGTGGACACAAATGATGATTGTATAAATGAAGTTGTGGAACTGTTTCAAGCAATGCCCGGATTTTCGGACTGTGACAAAGATGATGCACACATGTGGCTAGAAGATGATAATGATTCTGGTTTTCAGTTTTTGAATGACGAAGAAATTTTGTCTTTTGTGCAAGAAGAAAACCAAATACATGTAGTGACCGATGATGAAGACACCTCAGAAGTACATGATGTACTTGTAGATTATGAAGAAAAACCAAAACGTCGACCAAGTCCTGAAGAGGCCTTTATAGCACTAGAAACTGCGATGGCTTGGTACGAGCAAGAAGATGACAGCTGTCCTACACAGCTTCTGCTGTTAAAGAGAATTCGGGACTTAGCAGCCAAAAGGAGACTATCCAGTTTGGTGCACAAGAGGATTCCTCATTATTTTAAATAGTGGGCTACATCTGTGCAAGTACATATATACGTAAGTTGCGCCTGGTTTTGAATCGTTTGTAATGTTATTTTGAAAACATTTCTCTTTCTTAACAAAAATAATTAATACAAGAAGTACATGCACTGCAGTGTAATAAAAGATTTTGGTGATACAGTGATCTAATACAGTGTGGGTATTATTATTACAGTACAAGTAAATATGTTTTATAGTGTATTTTCCTTGTGATGGTTAATTATTTTTAGAAATATGTGTACATGTACTCGATACATTATGTAATCTAATTATCCGAACATTTGATTATCCGAACGATGCTCGGTCCCATGGGGTTCGGATAAATGGAGTTCTACTGTATATATAGTAATTGGGAGGGTAATACTTATGATAAGTGAAAATCTTTTAAATATCTAACTGGAGACCTTTACCCATCTTTACTATTTTTGTCGTTCCCCCCCCCCAACCCCCCAATCTTTACTATTTTTGTTGGGTTTTGTTTAGTTTGTTTGTTTAGATTTTTTTTTTAAATTTAATTTTTTTTTTTTAATTTTAAATAACATAGGCCTATCCACAAAACTGCTGATTTTCATTTATCCTAATTACAGTGATTTGACAGATGTGATGCCACTTTCGTGTATCGGTGGTTATTCATGTTATCTGAAATTGAAAACATGTAGGCCTAGGCCTATCCTAATTAGCCTATAACCCTTCAGAGGTAGAACGGGATAAGTCTTTTCATCATAAATATAATAAGAAAGCATTCAAAATATATTTATTGCCAAAAACTGTGTTGAAATGAACAGTGGGACATGGGTCTGATAACAGGGTAGGCTATAGGATATGGAATCGCCATCAATTTCTATTCCTGGCCATCTTAAACTGTGTTAAATATATTCCCGTATGCAGAGGTAAACCAAGAAATTTCGTTCAAATGCTTGCTTATAAGCTAATTTTGGCCATAGTTAAAAATTAAACTGTAAATAGGCCTACATTGTAAATACAGACGCAAGTACAGTAGGTCTAACCATAAACTGGACTTATTTAAATAGGTTTTATAAATGAGATAAATGAATGTATTACTTACGACGAGTGCTAAAAATAAATCTTCGTTAACGCAAAGCGCCGAAAACTTCTGGAAATGGATTTAATGCGCAAAGGGAAGTAAAAATTGTACGGGTACTTTGCGCAAAGGGAAGTAAAAATTGTACGGTAAATTTACAATTGTTACTTCCCTTTGCGCACTTCCATTTCCAGAAGTTTTCGGCGGTTTCGTTTTCAGCGCTATGTGTTAATGGCGTAAACGCAGATTTATTTTAGACTCGTCGCGTCTGTTGTTGCAAAAAATACCATCAATAACCAAAAAATGGACACAAAGTAACGAACTTTCGATTTCGTATTATTTTTCAAGGTCCGATGCGGAAAATTCAAGGCTTTTAGCCATTTTTCCAGGCTTTTCAAGGCCTGGAATTTTTTTTTTCGTTTTCCAGGTTTTTCAAGGTTTTTCCAGGTCACTACGAACCCTGTATTAAGCAGATTACAATAAAATTTATACCACGATACTCTTTATTTTCTTCTCTTTTGAAATGTATTAACTGCCAAATAATAAAAGTTATTGAATTATTTTTTTACTAATAAAAACAAACAGCAATGTTACGCATGGTTTGCCCCAGCGCGCTGCGAACTCTGAACGTTTTTGTATCATCTCGCTTCATTCAAAATGCTGGCTCTTAACCAGCAGGTCTCTAATTTGCATACGGAATTCACTATTAGAAAGAAGAGAGATTTCTCTTTAGTTTCGTATATTGCAAGCTATTGAAACCAAAGTGGAAGACGTAGATATTTCAAAGTGAAGTTGAAATTTTACAAGATTTGACATTGAAAGTGGTGTTATAATTCCTTGCATGCTTTGAGAAGATTCAGGAGCCATTTTTTTTAATTCCTGTAAAATTTCAAAGACTTCTCATATTTGCTGGCCGAGAGAATTGACTTTGAGTAAGTTCAGTAATGCTCAAGAATTTTAGCGAAGGATGGAGTGCGAGGCTGTTACATTGACCGGGGTCACTCCCGATATCGATCAAGAGCGGGACGCCACTTATGTTGGTTCATGTTCAAACTTCATCACATCTTCTGATTTTAGGATGACTATACGTCAGTATATCACGTATTAACAATGTTTTGAACTTTAAATGTAAAATTTACAATAGTTTTAATATTATTTAGCAATTTAACACGATCGCATAGCAGTTGTAACAGCGTGGATTGAATGTGTTTTCACCACTTCAAACATTCACACATCAATCTAATTTTTTCACGAGCTTGAAAAGCTAAGAAAGTTACCAATATGAATAAAAAATGCATGTTCTGATTAATTTGTAATTGAATGAAGGTTTCTTTTGCAACATAATAGGGTGAATTATGATCTTAAAAGCGAAGGGTATCGCAAGGCCCTATGCATATTGAGTCACGGCTAGGAGACCGGAAAATACGATAACTAAAGTAGCTGTTGGTGTACTGAAATGTCTGGACTAGCAGGCACTAGTTGATAGTCTTAAAATTCCTCGAAAAGAAATATATATATAAGAAATATATAACAAAGCACCAAGGTGAGACATAAAGATAATATAACATATAAGATATGAGACATATAAGAAATATATATATATATATATATACGCAGCAAAACCAGTTCTAGTGATAGCAGCAGCAAGAGACAAAGGAAAAGTATCGATTTGGAAGTGAAACCAAAGGTAATTAAACATCACGAAGGTGGAAAATCAGTGAATGCAATAGCTTGTGATTTGGGCATGTTGCACTCGACAGTCACGATGATCCTTAAGAACAAAGAAAAAATTCTCAATGATTAAAGAAAAAGCAGGACCAGACTACAGTATCGAGTTTAGTGCTACTTCTGGGTGGTTCAAGCGCTTCAAACAATGTTTTTTGCTGCATAATGTGAAAGTGAGTGGTGAGTCTGCGAGTGCTGATGCTAAGGCAACAGAAGATTTTGTCGAAACCCTAGATAAACTAATTGTAGAGGGAGGTTATTTGCCGCAGCAAATTTTTAATATGAACGAAACCTCCTTATTCTGGAGTCGAATGCCTGAAAGGACCTTCATCCATAAGGAGGCTAAGTCAATGCCAGGCTTTAAGGCTTTTAAAGACAGTACATTAGCTGAAATACAGTACTGTATGTGTACAGTATCTTGGCTATTTAGTCAATACAGGTACACTACAGTATCCCATATAACTTTGCTAAGTATAAAGTATGGTGTTCGCACAACATCCAAATCGCATAATGTCCTATTTCACAGAATGTATCGTGGACGTTAAGGGGCACATGACTGTAATAGTACATATAATTCTCTATACATTTAGATGTTGAGATGTTAATTATTGCCTACAAATGATTTTTATGAAATATGAACATTATCTTAACTCTTTCAGTCCCAAGCAAAAAAGTGGGTTTGGCCCAAGCAAAAATGGCCACCCCAGTGCGTTTTTATTGTTGTTGTTTGGAAATAATTTTTTTAAATGTTCATATGCATAAATAACTTTGTTGTTGTATGTGAAACTGAAGGTAATTGGATGTACTTTACTCTTGTGCTACAAGTATAAAAGCTTTCATTGAAAAATGATTAGTTATTCAAGGTAAAATGGAGGATATGCGCTTAAAAAAAATGATTAGTTATTCAAGGTAAAATGGAGGATATGCGCTTAAAAAAATCGCTTTAAAAATCTAAAATAAATATCTCAAAACAGAAACACGTTCACTCTTAAACACGTGCAGTATTTAAAAGAATGTACTTGCAGTCGGAAATGACTTTGTGGGTAGTTATAATTAGAAACAGTCTCAAACAGAGGCACATATACTAAAGGCTTTTTAAAGTCGATTGGGCCAAGCGCGTCTAACCCCTGAGCCTTTATAAAGTCGATTGGGACTTAGAGTTTAAAAAAAAAATTTTTTCTTCATTTTCACATTTTTTTTTTCCCCTGTGACAAATTGGCCTCTGGACACTTTTTAAAAAATTATAAAAGAACAAACAGGTGTTCAAATCCTCTGAAAAAATTGGGATGTATTTGTGTAGTATGCAGATTAATGTTTACAAATTTAAAGCTTGTACCTTTTATACTTTTTGAAATATGATGTGAAAATTGACTTTCATGTAAAAAAATAAATGACATTTTTCGGTAATGTCTTTTGCAGATTTGCAATTTCTGGTCTCAAATATGTTGATAATTAAATTATTCATTATGTAGCCCTATTGTTTTCTTTGTGTGATCAGTATATTGCAGACTGTAAGCTGTTTGTCAGAGAAGGTTGTAACATAATATTTAAGAAGACGGGCGTGCTCTGAAGTTGGTGTGATGTAATTTGTTCAACTTTGCACAAGTCCCCATACTTTTAAAAATGCCAAAACTGTTTTATTTGTTGTCCAATTTTAAAAAAAATAAAGTACCACATTTCATGGTTTCTCAAGGGCTTCCAAACTGCATTGTTTTCTCTTGTGTTTCTGTGCAACCAAAAATCACTTTGTGGTACCTAGTATAATGTGTACATTTTGTACCATTTAGAGTTAAGGTTAGGATTAGGGTTAACCCTAACTCTAAATGGTACGAAACTACAAATATTATACACATATTCACTGCTGAGCGTTCAGCCACGAGTATTAGGAAATTACCTTATATTAGGACCAAAAATTATATTAAAAAGAAAAAACAAAACAAATACTAAGCTCCCACAACTGATAAAGTAATGACAACACGGCCAACACCTGAGGTAAAAGGTGGAACAAAGACCAAACACAATACATAATACTGAGAGCCACATCTTAGGTGCCATATGATATTAGATCTGAGACTGAGGTAATATATGACTTCTTGATCCAAAAACTGCGGATGATAACATGGCAACACAACTGAAAATTGAGATAACCCGTAATTGATTCTAAGACCCTAAGCTGGGGCAACATCATCTCATCATCATCTCAACCTGTAACCATCATGGGTTGTAGGGGTGCCATAAGAGGCAACATAAGACACTGATATATAAGACTGAAGTAAGAGATACACAATGAAGATAATAAATAACCTCATATAATATAATTTCAATGCAGTGTGTGAATCAGAAATGAGGTATCTGAGGAAGGTGGATGAAGTAACAAGAAGAGACATGGTCCGCAACCTGACGATACATCAAGGTCTAAAAACCCAACCCCTGCAGACCCAAGTAGAACAGTCCCAACTGAGATGGTTTGGCCATGTCTGCAGAATGGGAGAAGATCGGCTACCACGACAAACATGGGAAACTAAGAGCCAGGGATCCAGACCTCCAGGACGACCCAAAGTCCGCTGGGAGGACAACATTAGACAATCTTTGAAGGACCAAGGACTAGAATGGAACCAAGCCAGGAGGAAGACAGCCGATAGGATAGTATGGCGCTCTCTCTTACAAACCTCTACACCTCAAGGTAGAAGAGGAATGAATAAGTAAGTAAGTAAGTGTGAATCATCCCTAGCTTAATGATAAAGCACTAATGAATCTCTTCCTTATGAGTGCAGCCAGTTCTATAAGTTAAGTTAATCTAAAGTAGAATATTATTTCTTTAAAAAACTAGGTCAATGCCAGTCAAAACTTGAAAGATTAAACTGTACCAAGAAAGGGAGCTGCACACAATGTTTCAGTGCTCTATGATGAGTGGAACATAGAGATTCAGAGCATTCAAGATTTAAAACGCAAGTAATACGTAAAGGACTATTGCACTCTCAGACATGGTGATTAATATGAGCTTGTGCACGGTGCTGGCAACCTCATAATGCAAAACAAACGGTCACAGAAACCTCTGCTGTAGGAACATGTGAATGCTTGGTGCAGGCTTCCTTAAGGGGATGAACTACAGTGATGGTTCCATGGTACATACGAAGTAAAAGGAAAATGATGATGAATATTTAAAGCTGTTATGTTAAATAAAAGTGCTTTTAAAATATAAGTAAAAAAAGAAAAAAACATTCTTAATTCGTAAAACTGTAAAATTTACTTTTTTGACTGACAATTTGTCTTCTTTCAGTCTCTAGCTCTCTACAGATTTTATCCCAAGGTGGCATGCCTCCAGTTTGGAAATCACAACCCAGGAGCAAAATCGCAACTTATACACTACGTTTATTGACCTGACCAAGGCATTCAATACAGTGAGCTGAGGTGGACTATGGAAAATCCTGTCAAAATTTGGCTGTCCTGATAAATTTATCACCCTGGTCAAACAGCTCCACGAAGGTATGCGTGCCTGTATCTTGGACAATGGAGAAGCCTCTAAAATGTTTAAGGTTACAAACGGCGTGAAACAGGGTTGTGTTCTTGCCCCGACACTGTTCAGCATGATGTATTCAAACCACGCAGACTTCAATCCAAAACTAAGGTGCAAACTGATATGATCCGCGAATTCCTGTTTGCTGATGATTGCACTCTGAATAGTAGCTCCGAGCAGAAAATGCAGGAAGGCATGGACCATTTCTCTGCTGCTTGCGACAGCTTCAGGCTAACCATCAATGTCAAGAAAACTGAGGTTATGTACCAACCAGCCCCAGGTAAACCGTACAAGGAGCCAACGATTACAGTGGGGGAACAGAGACTGGTGGTTGTGGATAAGTTCACGTACCTGGGAAGCACTCTATCAAGACTAGCCAACATTGACGATGAGGTGGCTAACAGAATAGCAAAGGCCAGTATTGCGTTTGGAAGACTGCGATCCTCAGTGTGGGAACGTAGAGGTATTAGCGTCAAGACCAAACTGAAGATGTACCGTGCCGTCGTCCTCCCCACCCTCCTCTACGCCAGTGAGAGTTGGACCGTTTATGCTAGACATGCTCGAAAATTAAATCACTTCCATACAACCTGCCTGCGTCGCGTACTAAACATTCGATGGCAGGGTAAGATCCCAGATACCGAGGTTCTATCGTGATTCATAAAGCGCAGTTATGATGGACCGGGCATCTGGTTCGTATGCCAAATGAACGCCTCCCAAAGAGGCTGCTGTATGGTGAGTTGAGGGAGGGAAAGCGTACTAGAAGACGACCAAAGAAGCGCTTCAAAGACAGCCTCAGGGAGTCACTGAAGAGCTGCCAGATTAATACAACCACCTGGGAGCAACTGGCACAGGATTGCACAGCCTCAAGAGGCGCTATCAAAATGGGTGTTGCAGTCAGCGAGGCCAACCGTGTGAGGGTAGCCCAGAAAAAAACGTGCAGCCCGAAAGTCAAGTGTGGATGTGCAGCCTGTACTGTCTTCAAGCCTTTTATGTCGGTCAAGCACAGAACTTTTCTTGCCCGCATTGGCTTGATCAGCCATATGCGCACCCACTTAACATCATAGAAGATACTGTATTACAAGAGATGTCGATGGTCCTCATCGAATACGATGGACAAATAATCATCATATATGTATATCTATTTACAGCTGAAAAACTGTAAAATTAGCTGTTATGAACAACTGTTTTCGGTAAGCTGCAGTTTGATTAGAAAAGTGTAAGTAGCTTTTGGCATGCAAAAGTGTGCCCAGGCCTGGTTAAAGTTATGCACCTCTCTGTTGTCATCCTCAATCTTGCTATTTATTCTTTTTTTTTTTTTTTTTTTTTAAACTATGATTATCTGATCTTTGCAGTTTTTCTTTGCACATCGACCACTTTCAGAATATATTCATTAAACTATTTAGCTGCCAATTATTTTAGAGTAAAATCTTATTGCCTTCAGTCTATTCTATCTCTGCACCTAAGTTAGATATGATGTCTGCTAAGCGATATGTTGTGAACCATGATTTAAAAAACCAATACTAAGGTTACAAAGCATGTCCACTTATAATCAAAAGAGGTATTACATAAAAAAAAAAAAAAAAAAGTATGCCATACTTATAATCAATAGTGAAGTTCTGGTTCACAATTTTCAGAAACCGTTCACTGAGACCAGGATTTATTTTCCCATCAGATGAATAAAGCAGGATGTCATACAACCCACTCGTGAGGTTTTCAGCGCTTGAATTATCTTTATACACTGCAATTAGCACAGACTTCAAATTCCTCATTTCCTGCGGAGATAAAACAGTTTATCATAGGTGTGTAAAAGAGGACCATTACAGAATATTATTTTCAGACATGACAATGAAATACATCACACAAGAATTAATCAGTCCATTCCCTAAGTCTCCTATGTGTGCAAACGTCAGTGATTGCACATTTGAGGTCTTGTTTCTGACATTTTCCCATTTCTCTCTAGGCCCACGCACCACTCTTCAGTTCTAGACTTTAGGAGAGGGAAATTACTTATGAGTGAAAATCTGTATTAATATGTTTCTGAGTCACTGATACAGAGAATATCTATTCATATTAGTTTTCTTTTGTGTGAAAAGTGCTAGAAATGGTTTGAAATGCTACATGACCCACACCTTTTGGAAAAATACCTCTGCCTGGTGTTTGAATGGATAAACCTGCACATTCATGTTTATCAAGGGTTTGAATTGTCATACAACATCTGGGGAGAAAACTCCTTAGGCTCACCACAATATTGAAAAAATAATAAATAATTACACCGGCATTTATAGTTTTCAAATGTGTTGATGAGTTCACTTGCTCAGTGGAAGGTCAAAGATAATGGAAAGGAAGAAACTGAAAACAGGAGAAAGATGCACTGATCAATGTGATCTGACATTTTTTTAAACAAATATTTCAATTACTACTATGTTAATGTTGTTCTTGTTTAACTAGGGTTGCTGAGCTTCTTGCTGTTTTGCAGCCATTACCAAGTTGAAAACTCCTTGGTATTATCTACATCAGTGGTGGCCAAGTATCTTGAAGTACGTGCTCTGCAGTCTGGGGTGCCTGACATGTAGACATGGCTGAATTGCCAATCGTGAATTTTGTATACATGTGGCTGTGGAGGCGGTTGTGTCCTGTTCTGAGGCGCAGAATAACAATTTGTTCTGATCTGTTCATAGCTTGGTAGTCATCCTGTGTTGTTGGCTTTCTGATTGATTTGATCATCTTTTTCTTCTGATGGTACGTAACTGGTACATCCGGTTGCTCGTCTGCAGTCTGTTTACAGTCCGAGCTGCGATCTCTTGTTTCCTGGCCGGCCACAAACTTCATTTTTTGGGACGGGTATGCCTTCCCTGCATGGCGACCCTGCTGGTTGCACAGCCAGAAAGTGGCAGCTTGTTACCAGGACAATTTTCGTGGAGGTGGAGTAGGGTCTTGGTCAGCTCTGGTTTGCTGACGCCAGCAGTCAAGCTATGGGTCACTAACTGCATTCTCTATTGCTGCATCTTTGGGTCCCTCTGATTGATTTGATCATCTTTTTCTTCTGATGGTACGTAACTGGAACATCCGGTTGCTCGTCTGCAGCACCTTCTTTAGCCAGTTGGTCCGCTCTCTCGTTTCCTGGTATTCCACAATGAGACGGTATCCGCTGCATGGCTACCCTGTGCTGGTTGCACAGTTCAGAAAGTAGGGCTTGTATACCTGGCAATTTTCTGGACTGAAGTGCTTGGAGTGCTGAACTTGCGTCTGTCAGGAATACTACAGGCTGTGGACCGAGATTGGTGTTCAACAGTTTCTCAGTTGCCACCTTGATTGCCTGGATTTCTACATCATAGTTGTTACAGAGCCCTTCAGGCGACCATTGTCCTCTCAAGGCTGTGTGTGGTCCCGGTTTGCCGGGTCCTCCCAGCGCAGTGGAGGCAGCAAATGGGTGCTGTGCCAGTACCAGATTGCTCTTTTTCGCGGACCTTCGGTCCCGAAAGAATTTTGGCTGGAGACGTCTCGGTAGCGAAGTGGTTAAATAGCGGCAGTACACACGAGGGCAAGTTCGGGGCACAGCAGATTGATCAACCGCTTGCTTGCCACATTGATTACGGAAACAACAATTAATATTCTGTTGTACCAATAAACGCCTTTAGGCGTAACGGAACAACGGATAATTTCTTGTTGCCCTAAGACGCCGCAAGGCGGAATGGCCACTGACTGCTTGGTCGGTCTTTGGCTAAGGATGGAAGAAGAAGAAGAAGTTGTTACAGAATTTCCCCTTTCGTACTCTGACCGTATCCCTAGTGTTGTTTGGGTATTCTATGTACACTCCTGCTCCTCCATTCTTTACTGCATTCTGTGCTGACCCATCCGTTTATACTCGGACCCAGAGGTCCTGTGGGTATTCATCATCCAGGAAACTGAGAGTGACTGTCCTACGTTGCACGCTGTTCTGTTCATCCCTGTCGAATATTCCTTTCACTTTTGTCTGGATGTGTACTGGTAGTCCAGGCTCCTCTCTCCAAGGGGTTTGTTCTGGGACAGACTTTAGGGGGCTGTTAACTTCAGGCAGGTCTGAGGTTTGTCTACGAAATCGTTTGGCCTGGTGGATAAAGCTGCTTCTTTTCAATTGCCCCATTGCTAGGTTTTGGAATCTGTCCTTCATTGGATGGCTCAGCATACAGAGTAACCTTTCTGCCTGTGTTAGCACTTTCTTGTCTCTGCGTTCTCTCAGTGCTTGTATCCTCCCCATTTTCTCCATCTCCACTATAGGCGTTGATTTCATTGCCCCCGTGATGACCCTAAGCGCCTGCTTTTGCACCTTATCTAGCTCTTGTAATGTGGTGTTTGATGCTGGACACCATGCAGCTGACCCGTATTCCAGATGTGGTCGTATGCCCTGCTGGTAAAAGTTTACTAAGTAGAATTTTCCCGCTGCCTAAAGCCCCCTGTGGTTCCACTTAGTTTTCTCAGGATGGCTAACTTCCTCCTGGCCTTTGTTGCTGCCTTGTTGATTGCTGCTTCCATGTCAGCCTATCATCAAATGTAACTCCGAGATAGGTGGTTGTTTATCTTCTTCAGGGGCTCTTCGTTTATCTTGATGACACCAGCTTTTTGTTTGGGAGAGAGGGGTGAAGAGCGTAGTGCTGCACTTGTCTGTGTTGATGCTGAACACACATATCTATTTGCCCATGAGGTTAAGGCATCTATAGCTCTTTGTAGCAGTTTGGTCTGGCCACTGTTGCATGCTCTCTGTGCACCATATTACAACAGGGACATCAGCTACATTGCCACTTTCATTCCATGTGGTAGTTGCAGCAACCAGGTCATTGAAATGTAGACTAGGAAAAGTGTGGGGGACAGAACCCCTCCCTGAGGGACAAGAAATGACGCAGTAGAATTTTCTTACTCTTGAGGCCACACTAGTTGTACTCTGGCTTTCTGTTATGCAAGTATGCTTTTCACTTGTTTGTACATCTTACCATTCACTCTCTACAATTTCTCAGTTTACTTCAGAAGCCCTTCTTTCCAAACCTTGTCAAATGCTTTCCTTAGATCTATCCATGCTGCTAAAGTAACAGTTTCTTATCTTGGAACGCATCCTGGCAATCTCTTGGGAAAGGTAAGTTGCCTGATTTGGGAGTGGAGAATATGACACTGCCTAAAGCCCGCCTGCTGTGGTACAAGAAGGTTTTCACTTTCAAGGTACCACTGTAGCCTGAGGTTGATGATACATTCCATTGTTTTGCAGAGGCAGCTTGTAAGGCTGATTGGTCTGTAGCTGGAGGTAGTGGAACTGTCTTTTCCTGGTTTTAGGAGTGGTATCATGATTGCTTCCCTCCAGGTCTGTGGAACTCTGCCTGAGTTCCAACAGATATTGAAGATCTGCAGCAGCTTTGTTTTTGCTGCGGTTCCCAAGTTCTTAATCATTTTATTGGACACTCCATCAACTCCTAGCGACTTTCTCATTTTCAATTTGGATATTGCAAGCTCCAGTTCTATGTGATTGGTGCCTCCATTACTTCAGGTATGGTTCCATCTCGTCCTGCATATTGTTGTTTCTCACGAGTCTCCTGTTGCTTCTCTGGGCTAACTTCGATGTTGTTGTCTTTAGCAAAGGAGTCTGCAAAGTGATCAGCTGCCTGTTTTCCCATGAGGATGTTTCCATCTTTGTACAGAGCAATCCTTGAGTTTCTCCCTGTACCTTCATCGTTAAGTTGTTTTACCAGCTTCCACAGTTTCCTTGTATCTCTTTCGAAGTTCAAGGACTCTGTTTTCTCCTTCCAGCTTCTTCGCCTGGCCTGCAACTTGGCCCTTTGAAATTTGACCTTAGCTTGCCGATAGTTATTGTGGTGCTCTTCGCTTGGACTGGTCTCTGCCTGCTTTCGAGATGTTTCCACGTCATTGTGCAGCTGCTTTAGTTCACTATTCCAATATGGTTTGTAGTGCTTACGAGCCCCTCTAGGTATTGTTTCACGAGCAGCCTGTAATATGCATCTGTTGAATTCATCAACTAGCTTATTGATGTCTTTGTCTACAGTCAGATCTCTAGCCAGTATACTAGTACGGTGCTGGTACATTGTCCAGTCTGCCTTCTTGTAGTTCCACCTAGAGAGAGTGCTGCTCTCCTTGACAAGTTCATTTTCCACAATTAGGAAGACTGGCCAGTGGTCGCTGCCTCCAAGTTGTTTCCCTACAACGCGTGTGGTGTTCCACTCCAGGCTGGGTGAGTGGAATGCCAGGTCTGGTGTAGAGGTGGTGTGCCATGATCTCGAGTAGAAGGTTGGTGGGTCGATTGGCTGGTTAATCAGGATAAGCCCATTGTCATCCTGCCAGTTTTCAAGCTCCTCACCTCTCCTGTCCATGTGATCATAGCCCCAGCTCTGTGAGTGGCTGTTGAAGTCTCCGCATACAATCAGTCTTTCTTTTGCTGGGAATGTATCTAGTGCCAGTGGGCGGTCACTCGGACAGTAGTAGTTGAGCAGGTGGAATTCTGAACTTTCTGTCCTGAGATGAAGCATCTGGTATTCCGCCCCCTCCATATATGTTTCAAGCTGACATGCACCGATGTTATTCCTCACGAGTGTCAGTTTTCCACCCTTTCGCCTGTCTATTCGGTCAGATCAGTAGCACTGGTAGCCTCTGATTTTGAAGGCTATGTCCTTGTTGAGGTGGGTTTCTTGCAAGCAACATACATTTACTTGCTCTTCATTCAAGATATTTTTGAGCTCTAATTTTTTGCTGTAGCCGTCTTTTTTACTATTGACGCCTTCAGCATTTCAGTGCATTATTTTAAATGGTCTTTTCTTTGCTTGGCCAGTAGCTCTATTCTCATGCCTCCTGGCTCCACGGGGCAATTGAGAAGGACCCCCAGTAGTAGGGGTTGGGCCCTTCCGAGGCAGAGGGCCCGGCACTGTGCCTGCCTGGGTGTCCGTCATAGGGCGAGTGCCATAACGTTTTGCAGATATAGGCATACTTCCATAGCACGTGTGCGTGGCATCCTGATTGCTGTGGTGCGCCTCTTGGCTGGTTGCCTCCGTCTTCAGCACCTTGACTTGCTAGGGCAGACTGTGGTCTTGCTCGAGTGTAGGAGGACCTGGCCAGTCTTGGTTTTTCAGCCGCTGATGGCTGTACTTGAGCCCCATCTCCACGTCAAGGAGCTGGCCTTGATGGGGCCTATGTTAACTAATGTAAATATAATGATTACATTAGGCATTGCATAAACAAAAATATATTAACACAGTTAAAATAAACAGGTAACAAGGAGTGCACATGGCTTAGCTGTTAATATTTGATTTCCATGCAGTCAGTCCCATTTGTTTCCCAGCTAATGCACATATTTTGTTGTTGTTTTTTTAAATTCTGTCATCTGTCAGTATTTTTAACAGATAGTTAAAATAAAATAAAAAAATACTTTTAATAATGTACTAGGTGGCTCTTATATAACTAAATGATGAAACCGTTCATAATTAAATTACCAAAACGACTCACAGTTTTCATTTATTTATCATTTAACATGTATGTTTTTATCTTTTTTTAAAAAAATTATGGTTTACAAATGTCTTGCCTGACCCGAGTTTACTTGCTCGGTGGAAAGTGCAAAGGAATGGAAAAGAAGAAATTGAACACAGGAAAAATGGCACTGTCCTCTAGACCATTGGTTCTCAACGTGGGCCATGCCATATTTCTAGTGATATTAGAAAGTAAGATGGTAAAGTACCTTTTTCCCCGGCTAACAGTGACTATTGGGGGGGGGGGGGGGGGGTGGGGGGGTTGGTGGTGTGCAACAGAGGTAAATGAGGCTCAGAGGGGGGGGGGGGGGGGGGGGGGGGCATGAGCAAAAAAACAGGTTGAGAACCTCTGCTCTAGACAACAGACAGAAAGTGTATACTATCTATGAGATGTGAAAGGGTAACTGTGAGTAAGGCCACTATTTCACAGCTCCAGCTTTATATAAAACTACTGTATTCTAAACATTAAGGATGGTGAGATCTTAGACCTACATGAAATGTTCAAATCACTCAGATTAAAAAAAAAACATGCACGGCAGCTATACCATATAGCTCAGTCATAATACAATATGACAAGGCTTGGTATCCATTGTCAAAGACATTTATATGAGACCTCCTGGGTACATTTCAAGGTAAAGTAAGTATTAAATCAACCAGTGAACTTCTGCACGGAAAAGATGTTAGGTGTACCGTATTCACTTCTCATCTCTTCACATATAGCTTTAAAACAGTTTTCCAAAGTTTTTTAATGTTTTCACTTGAAAAGTGTTTTCCATGTTGTTAGATGGAAACATGTGAATTTTTTTCTTCTTCTTTCTTGTAAAGTAAACTAAACTATTAAATATAATAGTTCAGTGACAATAATAATAAAGAGTTCACAAACTACTGAATTGTGGGAAACACTGCCTTAAAACTGAGTGCATAATGATGACATTCTTCAATAAGCTTTGATAACTTTTTGAGTGCATCTTTCTGAGGGTTGAGCCGCAGCAGCACAGTGGTTAGAGCACTGGTTTCCTAACTCAGTGGTCCATGGTTCGATCCCCAGTTGAGGTGGGATTTTTTAGACCACAAACGGCTTCGGGGTCGACCCAGCCTCATGAACTGGGTACCAGAGCAACTCTGGGAAGGTTAAGGTGGCCGGCGTGAAGCTGACCACATCACCCCTAGTGTGCCGATGGTCAAGAAAATATGAGCGTAACACCATATTCCCAATATGCCTCAATGAGCGTGTAATGGGATCCTCCCTTTCCGAGGGCATCCTTTGAAAAACTGTATATCTTTTAAGGCTTTGTCTAGAAATGTGTGTTGCTACAATCAGTGATGGAACTTTTGAAAACTTAAAGGCAGGCATTTCGTTCTCCTGGTCACTGAGAAAACGCCATGAGTACTGACCCACTGATACAAGTGCGTCATGTTCAATCCATTCTGTATTTAAAATAAAATTGTTTGGTAACTTGCTCCGTGTAGTTCCGTGGGGTCTATGAAGAGACACAGGAAGAACAGGTTTACTGCACACTCAGTCATGTCGTACAAAGCGACAAATATGAGGTTGTGCAAGGGGCTAGCAACCTCATCATATAAAACAAATTTCAACATAAGCCACTGCTGCAAGATCATGTGACTGCTTGGTCCAGGCGTCCTACGAGGGGACCAATTGTAGTGGTGGCTCAAAGCTTCGTAAGGAGCTCAATGGAAAAAGATGATGATTGGGAACTTGAAAAGGCCTCTGCAGCTGTGTTGGTTGGTATTCAATATTGAAACCATTTGTCGTGTACTACTCCTTCCCACTCACACTTAAAACATTTCAGCTTACCACTGCCCATCTAACAGATGTCCTTCTTATCTCCTTCATATCTGCCTCCTATACCTGTCTCCATGTGCCCAGAGAGGTCTTCTCCATCTCTCTTCTTCTTTTTCAAATACCATGATTGGTGGCGTAGGTGATCGTGTCTCTCCACAACTTCCTGTCTCCAGTACCATTTTCATCAGTTCTGTTATCGACTTCTTTCCATGCCATGATGTCAAACTGTTCAGAATCTTCTCTTTGTCATCCTATATCTATTTTTCCTTCCATCTGTCCATCTCTCTTTACCCAGGGGATTTGAGAACAAGGACTGTCCTGCAATGCTTCACACCTGGTTTCCCAAAGGTGTGTGCTAACAAGACCAGCGTCTTTGCCTCACCTCTTGTTCCAAGTCTGGTCCTTTCGATTAGTTCCTCCTTAGTGACCTAGTCACACCATTTTAATTCTTCTATTCTGCACTTTTATGAAATGTACAGGCCACAGTGCTGTTTCCTTATCATAATAACAATAAATACTATATTACTTACAGACCAGGCAGGTGTTGTGTTATTCCAATTAACAGTAAATATTCCATTACTGGACTCGCTTAAGTTAAAGCTGCCTTCCAGTAATGGGTCCTCTTTAGTGGTCTTATTGGCATCTCGAATCACCAGCCATACTTTGTCAACTTTCTCAACTGGTATGAGCAAAGGACAAGAGAAAATGTATTAAACACAGTCTTATCATTCATTGCAGCTTATAAGAAATCTTCACAAAAAGTACTCAACAGTTAATGTTGATTTAACAGTGGATATAGGAAGTAGTAAAATATTAGTAAATATCTAAACACGTCCATCCAGTTTTTTTGGTTTCCTGTACCTTGAAGTAGTGGGACAGCCTGCATCATCATCATCAGCATTACTCTTCAATTCCTGATGGAGCATAGGCCTTCAACAAATTTATGCCAGTCTGCTGTCCTGTGCCACCTGCTCCAAGGTTTTTTAACATCCTTTTATCCCTTTCACTTCTGTCTCTAGTTTTCTTCTCCATGTGTTTTTGGTCTCCCTCTATCTCTCTTACCCTGGGGATTCCAAAACAAAGACTGCCTTATAATGCTATCAGCGGGTTTCTTCAATGTGTGTCCTATCCATAGCTAGTGTCTTCATCTCAACTTATATGCCTGGTGGATAATATGAGCTTAGTCAGAGGGAGCCTTCTGCTCCTGACAGGTTCAACCAAGCTGAAAAGGTCATGGGGGAAGTCAGACAAAGAATGAAAAACCAGTCCTCTAGATTCGTGGGGCTGGATTACGGCTGACAATCCAAGCTTATGTTACAAAAACTGTGACAACTACTAACCTAACTACAAACTTGAGTCCAGGTGAATCTTCACAAGTGAAAAGAACAATGCAGACTGATCAAAGCCAGATACTGGAATTCAAGGCTTTATGATGGTACCAGAAGCAAAAAGGGTATGGAAAAGGTGGGAAATAATATCATTCAGAATTAAAGAAACAAGATTTCAGGTAAAAGGAAGACGAATAATCATAAATCAAAACTATGCATCAACAAACAGTGCAGACGATACTACCAAACAAGAGCTCTCTATGACAAACTACAGGGAGCATTAAACAAAGCACCAAGGTGAGACATAAAGATAATAATTGAGATATGGATGAAAGAGTTGGAACAGAAAGCAGTAACTATGAAATGATTATAGGGAACTCTTTGCCCATTTATGTGATTTTAATGAAATGGTTGTCGGAGGAACAATAGATGAAGACTTGGAAGGACCTTGAGCTGAGCTGACGGCATGCGATAGGAGGACTCGGCATGACTTCGTTGAAGGCTTATGCTCTATGAGGAACTAAAGGATAGTTATGATGATGAACAATTTTACTGTCAGTGCCAGGGAAAATATTAAACAGGATCATCCTGGAGAGGTTAAGAGAAGCTGAAGATAAACAACTGAGGGTGAAATTGGCAGGTCTTTGACAAAAAGGATCCTCTATAGATCATGTAACCACACTGATCATAACAGAATAGAGCATTCACTACCTTTCATTAGATTTGTGGGATATGATGAGTCCTCTGACAGTTCACAACAGCGGCACCCAACCTGATTCAGTCCAGTGTTCTTTTGTTAAATAAAGCCACTGCATAATGCACAATAAGGAGGATGCCAAATATCTTGTATTTCTAAATTTTGTGCAGAAAATTACAAATCTGGACCAAAAACTACATTTTTACTAATTCTGCAATGTGATACTATTTACAGCTTCATTGCAAACTGATGCCTGGGGTACATCTCTATGGTTACATTGTGGCAATACCGTTAAATTTATTCTTTCTGATTTTCAATCAATACCCTTTTAGCTCCCCAAGGAGCATAGGCCTTCAACAAATACATGCCACGTCCTCCTGTCCCGTGCCGTCCGATCAAGTTCTTTCCATGTTTTCCTCATCATTTTCACCTCTGTATCAAGTTCTCTTCTCCATGTCTTTTTTGCACTACCTCTGCCTCTTTTTCCCTGGGGATTCCAGAACAAGGACTGCCTTGTAATGCTATCAACAGGTTTCCTCAATGTGTGTCCTATCCATCGCCAGCGTCTTCTTCTCAACTCTTGTTCCAATGGTACTTGTCTGGTTCTTGTCATCAGTTCCACATTTGTGACTTTGACATACCATTTCAGTCCTTCTATTCTACGCAAGCACCCGTTTATGAAAGTCTGTAGCCTTTTGGATGTTGTTTTTGTTGTTCACCATTTTTCAGAGCCATACAATAGGACTGACTTGACATTTGAGTTGAAGATTCTTATTTTCATGCTGGACTTGATTCCTCTTGATCTCCATATGTTTCCCATTGCAATGAAAGCTCCTCTTGCTTTTTGCATTCTTATTATGATATCATTGTCTGTCATTCCAACTGTGTCTATATTCTTCTTCTTTCTTTGATCCATAACCGCCAACCGTCAAAGCAGTCAGCGGCCATCACGCCTGGTGGCGTCCTGTAGGGCAGCAACAAATTGATTCCACTTTGCTCGGTCGGCAGCCATCCTTCGTACAGTGCCCCAACTCTGGTTCATTCTTTGCATCTCGGCTTTAACAGTTCTCCGCCAAGTTGTTTTTGGTCGGCCTCTCTTTCGCTTTCCCTTGGGGGTCCATAGCATAGCTGTTCTTGTGATGGTATCAGGGTCCCTTCTGAGGACGTGGCCAACCCAACTCCAGCGTCTGCCAGCTATGATGGTGTGCATGTCCTCCTGGTTACTCCGAATAAGTAGTTCTTGGTTGCTGATGGTGTTTGGCCAAAAGATTCGGAGAATTTTCCTTAGGCAGATTGTGTGGAAGGAGGACAGTTTCGACATTTCCTTCTCTGTTACTCTCCGCACCGTAGAGAAGCACAGAAAGTACACAGCTCTCATACAGTCTTAATTTGGTGTTTGTGCTGTACTGGGAAGACTTCCAAATGTTGTTGAGAATAGCAAAGGCTGTTCTCACTTTATTCATTCTGTTGTTAATGTCTTTGCTTGTTTCGCCGTCAGGTGTTACTATGCATCCTAGGTAAGTAAATGTGTCTGTCTGTTCTAACTTCTGGTTCCTTATTGTTAATGGCTCAGGATTGCCCACATTTAGTGTCATGACCTTTGTCTTCTTCAGATTGATGTTCAGGCCAACCTGCTGGCTAATACTTATTCAGTCTATCGGTTTTGTCTTGAATGTGTTGATGTGAATGCGCGAGTAGTGCAATGTCATCTGCATATTCCAGGTCTTCCAGTGTAGAAAACGTTGTCCATCTAATTCCTCTTGGACTGCCCTCTGTTGTCTGGCGCATCACCCAATCTATGGCTGTCAAAAATAATGTTGTTGATAAGGGGCATCCCTGACGTACTCCTGTTTTCACTTCGAAAGTTACATTACTCAATCCAACACTGCACGTAAAGTTAGAATATAGGCTTTTTATGATGGAAACAATGCGGCTGGGAATTCCATAAACCCTCAGTATTTTCCATAGGCTGTGCCTGTGTATGCTGTCGAAAGCCTTTTCAAAATCAACAAAGTTAATGTACAACTGTCTCTGCCATTCTGAGCACTGCTCTATAATGTTCCTGGGGGTGAATATATAATCTGCATATCTTCTGTTCTTTCTAAAGCCCGCTTGTTCTTTCCTCAGTTTATGGTCAACTGCTTTTGAAATTCTCTGGATGATTATCCTGCCTAGTATTTTGCTGGGAACTGAAAGGAGAGTAATTCCTCTCCAGTTGTTGCAGTCTGCAAGGTTGCCCTTCTTGGGCAATTTGACAATTATTCCTTTACTCCACTCTGTTGGTGTTGTCTCAGTTTCCCAGACTTGTGCAAACAGTGGTTCTAATAGTTCTGCTGCTAGTTCAGGGTCTGCCTTGAATAACTCAGCATTTAGATTGTCATGACCAGGCGCTTTTCCATTTTTTAACCCTTTGATAGCTGTGATGATTTCTTCTTTTGGTGGGATGTCTGTATTTACGTCTAAGTCACTTTCAGCCTCAGGAACATTCAGCTGAGTCTCTGGTGGTTCCTTATTCAGTGTTTCTCTGAAGTGCTCTGCCCATCTTGTTTCCTGCCCCTGTGCTGTGGTGATGAGATTTCCTTGCTTGTCTCTTACTAACGTTATGTTGTTTGCACCTCGTTTTCCACTGATAGTTTTAGTTATTTTATAAACTGTGCTTTGTTCATTTCTTTGTGCTGCCTCTTCTGCCTGTCTTGCAAGGTCATCCAGAAATGTCCTTTTGTTAGCACGGGTTTGACGTTTTACTTCCTTGTCCAGCTGACTGTACTGTTCACCATATATTGCCTTTAACCTGGGAGACTTAGCTTCTGTTTTCTTTCTTTTCATTTCCTTTCTCTTCGCTATGGTGTTTAGCGTTTCTGGTGTTATCCAGTCTTGGCTCTTTCTTTCCTGGAATCCCAAGCATGAATTGCTGCTTTCCTTGTATATTGTTGAGATGGTGTTGAATTTCTGGTCGACATCATCGGTCTCTGTTCTTTCCTGGCTTTTGGTAATCTGATATTGTCTCTTTACGTCGACCACGAAAGCTTTTCTGGTGAGGGGGTCCTTAAGTTTCGTGATGTTATATCTTTTCTGTTTGACTGCAACTGGTTGAGCAGCTCTGAGTTTCAGCTTCAGTCTTGCTACTACTAGGTGATGATCACTTCCCACATCTGCGCCTCTTCTTACTTTCACGTCTTGTAGTGCATGTCTCCATCTGTCATTTATCATTATGTGGTCTATCTGGTTTCTGTCTCGTCCGTTTGGTGATTCCCATGTTAACTTGTGCATTTCTGGTGAGGGGGTCCTTAAGTTTCGTGATGTTATATCTTTTCTGTTTGACTGCAACTGGTTGAGCAGCTCTGAGTTTCACCTTCAGTCTTGCTACTACTAGGTGATGATCACTTCCCACATCTGCGCCTCTTCTTACTTTCACGTCTTGTAGTGCATGTCTCCATCTGCCATTGATCATTATGTGATCTATCTGGTTTCTGTCTCGTCCGTTTGGTGATTCCCATGTTAACTTGGAGGGGGTCCTTAAGTTTCGTGATGTTATATCTTTTCTGTTTGACTGCAACTGGTCCAGCAGCTCTGAGTTTCACCTTCAGTCTTGCTACTACTAGGTGATGATCACTTCCCACATCTGCGCCTCTTCTTACTTTCACGTCTTGTAGTGCATGTCTCCATCTGCCATTGATCATTATGTGATCTATCTGGTTTCTGTCTCGTCCGTTTGGTGATTCCCATGTTAACTTGTGCATTTCTTTGTGTGGAAAAAGTGTTCCTCCAATGACCAGGTTGTTAATATTGCAGAAACTCATTAACTTGTCCCCATTCTCATTTACTGTTCCACTGCCGCACTTCCCCATTACTCTTTCATTATAATTATTGTGTGTTCCAACTTTCGCATTTAGGTCTCCCATTACTATAATAAGATCGTATCTGGCTGCAGTTTCTATTTCCTTTTGTACCTGTTGATAGAACTCGTCCTTGATCTCTTCATCGCTGTCATTTGTTGGTGCATAGCATCATATAATTGTGGTGTTGGTGAATCTCCCTCTCAGTCTTGCTCTTATTAGTCTGTTGTTAATGGGTTTCCATTCCAGTAAAGACCTTTTCATTCCTTTCTTCGGGATAATGGCTACACCTTCGTTGTGCTGACCATCCTCTCTACCAGAATAAAGTAGTTTCCCCTGTAGCTGTTTTTATTCTCCCCATCCCTGTCCATCTGCTCTCGCTTATTCCCAGGATATGTAATTTGTAGTTCCTCATCTCTGCTGTAATTTGTCTCAGCTTTCCTGCCTCATTCATAGTTCCGACATTCCAAAAACCAATTCTGGTTTCGTGTTTTGCGGTCAGGGCATCCATTTTCATGCCAATGGCTTCCTTTTGGCTTTCACCACTGTCAGTCATAGGAGCCTGAGACTCCGGATGTCTGTCCCGCATCAAAGTTTTTTCATCTGTTGCTGTTTCTGTAACGTGCTATTTTTTACATAGACAGGGGTGTCGGCCCTGTGCTAAAACCCCCATCCTGGAGGACCAGGGTACCAGCTTTTGTCTGACCCCTACCCACGCAGACCAGTTCAGCTTGGCTGAACCTACCAGGAAGTGTCTATATTGCTGCCAAGATATGTGTACGATTCTACATCTTTTAGTGGTGTTTCCTCAAGTCCGACCTTGTTATTTCTTACATTTATTCTCATTATCTTTGTCTTTTCCCTGTGTATTTTCAGACCCACTTGTTGTGACCTCTCATCGAGTATTCTTATTTTGTCTTGCATCTGATTATGGTTATGGGACAGAAGAGCCAAGTCATCTGCAAAATCAAGATCATCCTTCTGATTTTAGAACGTTATATAATTCATGAGAATGTGAGGACATGTCTTCCAGGCAAAACACACAATTCTCTTTAGAAGTTTGCCAATCTGACTGATTACACCATCACAGCAGGTAGATGATGGAACAGGGTTGGCCATGTCATCAGAAGAGACCCACTACACCATTACCAGAACTGCTAGGCTATGAATCCCGAAGGAAGGTGAAAAGGGAGGCAGACCAAAAACAACTTAGTAGAGGGCTGTTAAGACCAAGATGAAATGCATGAACCAGAGTAAGAGCACCGCATAATGGATGGCCACTGAACATGGAAGTGGAGAAGAGTTTGTTGCTGCCCAACAAGATTTCGTCAGGTGGGATGGTCACTGATAGCTTTGTCAGTCAGCGGCTAAAGATTCAAGAAGAAAAAGAATCTGACTGACACAACATTCTTAGCTCCATAAGGACAAATATAATAACACATACATTTTTTCAGTGAACACAATGTCATACAAACAAGAGAAAACTCACATTGCAGTTCTACAAAGTAATCATCACTGTTAGAATATGTCAGCAGGAAGTTGGTCTCACTGATCTTAACTCCAGGCAATAATGGTACCTCAGTTGGAACTGCTATAGATGTGGGCTCTGTCTGATGTGCAGTGGTGACGGCTTCAGACAATGTGGTCTAAGAAACAAACATCACCGAATGATACTGAGAATCTCAAATGAGGATTAACGTAGGGTGCTTAAACAGAAGATGCTGCTTTTAATAAATAAAAAGACAGCCCAATAGAAAAAAATACAGCATTCCAGAAAATAAAATACTCTTAAAGTATCAGATCTACATAACAATGCAGTATTTTTTAAATCTTTTTATTCTATAGATTTATTTACTCATTTAAAATATAAGATCTAAAATCAAGAATGTTTACAACTTGAGGGATTCAAAATAAAGATGGGTTTTTTTTTCAAAATTACAAAACACAAGGCAAAAAAAATCCACTGTAGTACATTTTAGAAACAACCTGTCAGTGGAAATAAGAAAGAGGACTTTCAATGTTACATACAGTTAGTCCTGCCACAAAGAGGTATATCATGAATAATCAATAAGCAAACAAATAAAAATTAACGGAAGCCCCAACAGTATGTCATAAAGAGATCAACATGTAAAGGAAGCCTACTGCACACATCAAAAAGAGACAGTTCATTTTTTTGGGCTAGCAAAGCTAGAATATTTTATGACAAGTCAAAATCCACATTTTTTATAAAAAGAGAGAGACACATGAGAAAAGAGGGAGAAAATAATGGAAAAATGGCATGATTCTCACTGAGGTGAACATGCTGAGAACCCAGCATTGCACACTAAGCTTGGGGGAATTCACTCGAGCCCCAGACTTAACTCTGGCTGTTACCTGGTTTACTGCATGCATGAGGATCCCACAGTGGATATATGACAGAAGCTGGGAGATGACCCTGCACAGGATGTGATGATTCCTTGGGAGAGTCCAGAACCAGAGCACAGTATTTTAACAATGCATATTTGGAGAGCCCCCATTGATGATAGGGAGTGCACACTTTGCTGCTGCTAGCTATTTCTCTCTGCTAGCTTAAAACCAGATGTGAAGATTCTTTAAATGCATATTGAGCCAGGATGGAATGCCCAGGAAAGAAACTGGAACTAAATGACTCCAACTTAGTATGCTGAAGAATAGCAGAAAAGCTACAGGTAAGCCTAGCTCTACACTGTACATAATCCCATGGAAATCAACTCGGCATAGGCTGCAAATGAGTGACAAGGTCAACAACCCTTGTTCAACAAAAAAATGGCATAGACAAAAGTCAACAACAAAACTGACATAAAGTACTAAGAACTGGAGGCTGTGGAAAGACACGGACAGCTATGCTAGTCGGCATTGCGCTTTAAGAAGAATACCTTTCACTTAACTAAGACATGAGTGCACCATCAACTACAAATTTGATAAAGCTGGCAGATCACATAACTTACTGTTTTATAGCAACTTTATTACCGCAATGAAATAAAACTAATGGAAACCGAACCTAAAACATAATGCTGTATCACACCTAACTTCACAAGCCAACCTAAAACATAATGCTGTATCACACCTAACTTCACAAGCCAACCTAAAACATAATGCTGTATCACACCTAACTTCACAAGTCAACCTAAAACATAATGCTGTATCACACCTAACTTCACAAGTCAACCTAAAACATAATGCTGTATCACACCTAACTTCACAAGTCAACCTAAAACATAATGCTGTATCACACCTAACTTCACAAGTCAACCTAAAACATAATGCTGTATCACACCTAACTTCACAAGCCAACCTAAAACATAATGCTGTATCACACCTAACTTCACAAGCCCAGAACTATGCTCTTACAGTGGTGGTTTCAGTTGCCATTTGTTTTACACGATGAGGTTGCCAGCCAACTCCGCCAATGCCGGTCCCAAGCCCGGATGAAAAAGGAGGAGGGCGGCCTGCATGGAGGCCGTAAGGAGGCAGCCCCTCCACCATGCAAAGGCACAACAGGCCAATCACCTGTTTGCTTTAAATCATGATTACGCGAACTACAAGAGAGAAAACCGGACTGATTCTAAAGGCGACAAACTGGAACGGACTACGGACTACGACTTATGGAACTTGGAACACAAGAAGTATAAATGGGAAGGAAGAGGAGCTGGTGGAAGAGATGAGGAAAGCAAAACTAGAAATCCTGGCTATAACGGAAACGAAGAAAAAAGGACAAGGAGTCATGGATCTCGATGGCAACACGTTGCTCTACAGTGGTGTACCCATATCTGAAAGAGCTAAAGGGGGCGTGGGTTGCGTTGTGGCCCAAAATCAAAAAGATAGTATCAAGGGATGGAACTTTGTCTCGGAGCGCATTATGGTTGTAAAACTAAAAGAAGGAGAAACCATAGTCAACCTGGTCATAGTGTATGGGCCAAATGAGGATGAGAGAGCAGAGGTCAAGGAGGAATTCTTCGAGCTGCTTCAAAGGACAGTGGATGACTGCCTAGATGAAGTTATTATGCTCGGAGATTTTAATGCCAGAGTTGGAAATGACCATGCTAGATGGGGTGGAGTTATCGGAAGATATGGAGAAGATACTCTCAATGACAATGGAAAGCGACTCCTTAGATTCTGCAGTGAGCAGAATCTGATCATTACAAACACAAAGTTCCCCCATAAGCGCATACATGCATACACTAGATGTGAACCAACCAAGAATGAGAAGTCAGTGATCGACTACGCCATTGTTCGGAGAAGCTCATTCAGATATGTCCGAGATGCAAGAGTCTGGAGGGGGCCAGAGATTGGAAGTGATCACTACCTGCTAACAATCAAACGAACAACTAAGCATGCGGTGAAGTCCGACTTGGGAACCAGAGAAAGAGGACACCTTGGTGGACAGAGGAAGTCAAAGAGAAAATAAGAGAGAAGAAAATGGCATGGAAACAATACTTAGGAGCTAAAAAAACACAACAGGACAAATGGAAAAATATAGAGAATATGTGACACTCAGAACAGAAGCAAAGAACAAAGTGCTAGCAGCAAAACAGAAGTCCTGGGAAGAATTTGGAGAAAAGCTAGAAAAAGATGCACAAGAAAACCAGAAATTGTTCTATAAGACCCTAAAGAACATGAGGAAAGAAAAACAATGCCCTCTCAAATTTATAAAGGACAAGCAAGGCAAATTGCTTACTGCCCCGAAGGAAGTAATGGAAAGATGGAAAGAATATTTCTCAGAACTCCTGGATGGTGAGCATGATGAAGCATCAGAAATGATAACCACTGACACAGAAGAGGAAACCAATGATGGTGAAGATGACATAAAGATGGAAGAACTGAGGGCAGCACTAGAGAAAATCAAGATGGGCAAAGCAGCAGGGCATGATGGTATAACACCAGAAATGGTTAAGTACATGGGAGCATCAGGCGACCTATTACTCTTAAAGGTCCTACAGGCAGCATGGTGCAACAAGACCATAACAAAGGATTGGGAGATTGCCATCATAACACCAATTTTCAAAAGGGTGACAATCGACAATGTGGAAACCATAGAGGCATATCCCTTCTCAGTGTCCCTGGTAAAATCTACTCTAGAATCCTAGAGCAGAGACTCCGACGCCTAGCTGAGCCACAATTGGATGAGGTCCAGTGCGGATTCCGAGCAAACCGAAGTACTCAAGACCTAATCTTCACACTCAGACAGCTGAGTGAAAAGGCAGTTGAGTATAAGAGTGAGATCCATCTTTGTTTCATAGATCTGGAAAAGGCGTTTGACAGGGTCCCCTGGAGCAAACTTTGGGACTGTTTGGCAAGGAAGCATATTCCAGCACCTCTGATTCATGCTATACAGAGCTTCTACAAGTCTTGCAGAAATTATGTGAGGACAGCAAACCATAAGTCAGAAGAGTTCAGGACCACCACTGGTGTAAGGCAAGGTGATATCCTATCACCTTACCTCTTCATACTCCTTATGGACGATGTCATCAAGGCATGTAAGGAGAGAACAAGAAAGTATTCAGTGGGGTACTGGAAGATGAGACAGGTCTATATTTCGGAGCTGGCATTTGCTGATGATGTTGCCCTGATTGCTAAATCAGAGGCACATCTCCAATCCAACCTGCAAGTCTGGAAGGAAGAGCTGGAGAAGAGAGGGATGGTCATAAGCAGCTCTAAAACAAAATCCATGGTGATATCACGAGAAGAAAGAAAACATCAGATTAAGTTGGGAGAACAGGTCCTGGAGCAGGTCGACCACTTTAAATATCTTGGAGCTATTATAGACCGAAAGGGAGGCATCAAAGAAGAGTTGGCCACTCGGAAAGCAGCGGCTGGGAGACTTTTTCAGGCCATAAATCGTGGATTCCTCAGCAAGAAAGAGGTTGGTAAGAAAACGAAGATGGCTGTATACCGCTCCACCTATGTCCCAGTCTTGACATATGGATGCGAGTCGTGGGCAATGACTACAACCCACAAAAGCCAGATCCAAAACCTCAGAAATGAGGTATCTGAGGAAAGTGGTTGAAGTAACAAGAAGAGACATGGTCCGCAACCAGACGATCCGTCAAGGCCTAAAATCCCATCCGCTGCAGACCCAAATAGAACAGTCCCAACTAAGATGGTTTGGCCATGTCTGCAGAATGGGAGAAGATCGGCTACCACGACAAGCATGGGAAACAAAGAGCCAGGGATCCAGACCTCCAGGACGACCCAGAGTCCGCTGGGAGGACAACATTAGACAATCTTTGAAGGACCGAGGACTAGAATGGAACCAGGCCAGGAAGAAGACAGCTGATAGAATGGTCTGGCGCTCTCTCTTCCAAACCTCTACACCTCACGGTAGAAGGGGAACGACTAAGTAAGTAAGGTTGCCAGCCTTTCGCCCAACCCAGTATTAGTCGTTAGTCGCCTTGTACAACAAACTTGAGGAAACAGTAAACTTATTCTTTCTTCGCCTTATCAGAGCCCCCCCCCCCCCACACACACACACACAAGATGTGGAGTAATACATATGTCTTGACAGCAATATAGGCAAAGTTGAAGGAACACACAATGATATCAAAATAAGAATACAAAAGGCTTGAAGTGCTTTTATGGCATTTAGGAAATGCAGTGTAGTTCGGATAAGTGGAACTCGCTTTAGCCAAGTTTTGGTCAAGTCGAAGCAATTTTGAAGGTCCCGGCCAGAAGTCTTCTTTGGTAGAAACTCCTGATAAGCAGAATTTCGGATATGCCGAAGTATTTTAGATGGCCCATGCGGCTTCCGCTTATCCGGAATGCACTGTATATGGATACCAAAAGGAAATCAAGACCAACATAAAAATAAGAACATTTAACTTAAATAGCAAAGCAGTTCTATTGCATGGCTCTGAAACCAAACAAAAAACAAAAAAAGACGACAACTAAAAAGTAAAGAGACTATCATAAATAAGTGCTTGCACAGTGGGGAAGATGGAGCCGCGGTAGCATAGTGGTTAGTGCACAGGCTTACTAGCTCAGTGGTCTATGGTTCGATCCCCAGATGAGGTCGGATTTTTTTAGGCCGTAAACGGTTCCTGGGTCGACCCAGCCCCCAAATGGGTACCAGAGCAACTCTGGGAAGGTTAAGGTGGCCGGCGTGATGCTGACCACATCACCCCTTGTGTGCCGACGGTCGAGAAAATATGGGCCTAACACCATATTCCCAATATGCCTCAATGGGCATGTAACGGGATCCTTTACCCCCTTACAGTGGGGAAGGACTGAAATGGTATGACAATCCTCACTGCACTAATGGAAAGATACAGACAAACACCAATGGAGCAAGTTGTGAAGAGAAGACTCTGGCACTGAATAGGACACTGAGAAGATCAGATGACAGCATCACAAGGCAATCCTTGTTCAGGAATCATCTGGGTAAGTGAAGCCTAGAAACACATGGTGAAGACAACGGGAGAAAGACTTAAATGAATAAAGACATGGAAAGACCTTAAACGGAAGGCACTAGACAGGAAGGTTTGAAAGATACATGTCAGTGACCTATGCTCTACAGAGGTGTGACAGGCAATGAATGAATGACAGGTCTGTGATAAATTTAAAAATAAAAAATTTGGCCTCATTTTGGTGACGTGTGTCCTGTTCAACCTAGACACAGGGTCCGTCAGTTATATTATAATTAGGGGGCTTGTCTAAATATAAAAGACCGTGTAGTCTGATTACTCTTGAGTCTGCAAAACCAGACAACTTGCCATAGCCTTGAAACCCAGCCCGGGAGTGAGACAGGCTAGGTCTGTAGAATGGGAGAAGATTGGCTACCACGACAAAAATGGGAAACCAAGAGCAGAGATCTAGACCACCAGGACAACAACCCGAGTTCACT
Source organism: Oreohelix idahoensis (assembly GCA_024509875.1). Classification (NCBI taxonomy): domain Eukaryota; kingdom Metazoa; phylum Mollusca; class Gastropoda; order Stylommatophora; family Oreohelicidae; genus Oreohelix; species Oreohelix idahoensis. The sequence continues at coordinate 137,333 of JAMPIV010006310.1, read as the reverse complement.
GGGAGGACAATATCAGATAATCTTTGAAGGACTGAGGACGTGACTGGAACCAGGCCAAAAGAAAGATGGCTGATAGGATAGCACGGTGCTCTCTATGGCTAATTTCTCCACCCCAAGACAGAAGAGGGATGACTAAGTAAGTATTAGTTGCACATGTACTCACACTTGATAGGGCAGAGCTTCCTGTAGTGCTACCTAACTCGGTGCTGGTATTGTTTTCCCCACCAGTGGCTGACGTGGATAAAGTGGAGGAGCCACTGACTAGCGGAGACAGAGAAGTGGCTTTGTCCTCAGTTACTGTGGTGTCGGTAACAAGTACAGTGCTACGTTCAGAAGTCGTGCTGGTAACAGGTGTAGTGTTATTTTCAAGAGTGGCGTTGGTAACAGGTGTAGTGTTATTTTCAAGAGTGGCGTTGGTAACAGGTGTAGTGTTATTTTCACAAGTGGTGTTGGTAACAGGTGTAGTGTTATTTTCACAAGTGGTGTTTGTGACAGTTACATCAGTTGTGCTCACAGTAATCAGCTTACTTGGGTCAGATGAAGCTGTGCCCGAAGAATCAGATGCTGTACAGGGACCAAAAAAAAAAGCATAAAACATAATAAAGAGATGCTGAATTATTTACTAATGTGGATCTCCCACAATATATTTAAATGTGTAATTCGGTAACAAAAAAATACACTGTGCTACAAAGATAACCTCTACATCCCCATATTACTATTCATCTAAACGCTATGTAACAAACAATGAAAAAATCCTGTCCCCTTTTTGGGAAAATATGAAAAAGGCGCACACTGCACCATGAAAACTAAACTGAACACCCATCAAAAGAATGTGCACACGCCTTGCGTTGTTTTCATGGTTAATTTTTTGGGACAATAAGGACATGGCACGCACCGCACTGTGAAAGCTAAATTAAACACCCATTAAAAAAGAATGCAGGTCTTTCATTTTTTTCATAGTGCATTGGCCACAAGTCATGATAAGTTTGACTACAAAGATCCAATGAAGTTGATATGGAATGTAAAGGAATTATATGACCTCAGGAGAATCATACATATTCTTCAGTTTACACACAAAAATTTATAAAAAAGTCCACTTAAATATTCGTATCTTTTTTAAAAATTATTTTTTTTTAAATCATTGGCAGGACAAGTTTTTTTTGTTTTGAAATAACTGTCTTTACTAACTAAAGGTCTACAGACAAACTTGACACACTTTGGAATTATTCTCATTTAAAAAACTGGTTGTTTTTTTTACCGATGAACAAATTTCTGGCCATACCTATTCTCTTCCTGACACTGGTTCCCTATCTATCATCATCTAATATTGTGCGTCCTAGATACATGAAACTTTTCAATTCTTTTGGTATCTCTAAATTTTGCTTATGTTCACTGCATGCATCTCTTCTGTTCTGCAGAGTATCATCCTTTTTGTTATCTCAATATTCATGACTTGTATTGTTTATGTTCATCTGTGTTGTTTGTGGTAGGAAGTCTTCAAGAATGTTTCAGCCACCAACCTCTTCTTTCACTATCTGTAGTTAAAGACTGCAACTTGTTAATATCAGTTTACAAATTTATGTACTTAGAATGCAGATTGTCAATATCAGTGTGCAAAGTTGTGTAGTTAAAGGCTGCAACCTGTCAATATCAGTGTACAAATTTCTATAGTTAGAGGCTGTAACTTGTCAATTTCAGTGTAAAAAGTTCTGTAGTTAAAGGCTGTAACTTGTCAGTATCAATTAACCAATATCTATAGTTAGAGGCTGTAACTTGTCAGTATGAGTTGACTAATATCTATAGTTAAAGGCTGTAACTTGTCAGTATCAGTTAACCAATATCTATAGTTAAAGGCTGTAACTTGTCATTATCAGTTAACCAATATCTATAGTTAAAGGCTGTAACTTGTCAGTATTGGTTGACCAATATCTATAGTTAGAGGCTGTAACTTGTCAGTATCAGTTAACCAATATCTATAGTTAAAGGCTGTAACTTGTCAGTATTGGTTGACCAATATCTATAGTTAAAGGCTGTAACTTGTCAGTATCAGTTAACCAATATCTATAGTTAGAGGCTGTAACTTGTCAGTATCAGTGTTAAGGTGATATTTCATCAGAAGATCTGATTAATTTTTGTATAAACATGTGGTCTAAATGGAACAGTTTTGATGGAACAGTGAGATCAGTTTTAAAGTTCAGTTTACTTGATTTCCAACCTGAGCAGGGCACTGTTTATTCACTTTTGTATAATTCTTGACTCCTTTCAGTCATCAGTATCATCTGCATACTTACGATTACTGTCGTTCAGCTGAAGTTTAAACCAGGCCTTCTTCTGAACAATTTGAAAGTGCCATAGGCTCAAATAATTATCTGCATTTGACTTATCCATAGTGTTTGATAATTTTGTGGTAAAAGGTTTCTATAGGATGGGGTAACCAGCCTCAATGCCCATTCTTTCTTTTTTAAGACATGCCTGGTAGGGTACAGTGTTACTATTCCTTGCTCCCCTTTCAGGCCCCAGTAACACACACATGTCAAATCTTCATGTGCCTAAAAATCTACTTAATACTGTTCAAACACTTGTTTATGTACCATAAACATAAACATATGTCTCCATAATCTACTGGAGACTGCTTACCTATCTCTTCTGTGTTCATGAAATAAATTATTGCGGACTGTTAAGAGATTTCTTCCAGTTCCTAAAATATTCACCGGAGATAGTTTCAAAATTTGTCTTCCTCATCCTAAAATAATCTACTGGAAACTGTTCCATGTCCAGAGACTTCTTCCTTTCTTCAAAGTGTACTTTCCCCTGTGCAAACAAAAGTAACGTTGTTGTTGTTTAACTAGGTCTGCTGAGCTTCTCGCTCTTTTGCAGCCAATACGAAGTTGAAGACTCCTTGGAATTATCTACAATGTAGATCAAGGTTTTTCTGCCATTTTGAAACATGTTCAGTTGAAGTCATGAGCTCCAGTTTCTCCAGCTTGGCTGGCATTTAAAGGACCATCACATCTGGTCCCTAGCCAGCAGGAAGAAGCATGTGGCATACTGTGCATTCCCTGCCATCCAAGGGGGCTCTCCAAATATGCAGAGCTAAAATATTGTGCTCTGGTTCTGGGCTCTCCCAAGGAATTGTGACGTCCTACACAGAGCCACTTCTCAGCTCCCCCTGCCCATCATGGGCCCATAGCGAGATCCTCCTGCATGCAGTCAACCAGGTAAAAAGCCAAAGTTAGGTATGGGGCTCAAGTTACTCCTCCAAGCTAAGTGTTCAATGGTTTCTCAACATGTTTCACCACAGGTGGAATCCCTGGAAGTGTGTGGATGATTTCAAGAGTCAATGAGGGTGTAATAAGCCTCACATACAGGTTCATTTCCACATTTGAATACAAGTATGCCTCACTTTATTGCGCTTCACAGATATTGCGCTTTTTTTTCTTCAAATTATTCATTATTTATTAGAACGTACCTTCTTCTTCCGATAGATTTTGGCTCTCCACCAGCAAAAAAAAAATTATGATTCGCTGAAGGCTCAGATGTCGAAGATTAGCATTTTTTTTTAAGCAATAAAGTATTTTAAATTTTACAATACACTGTTTTTTTTTTAACACCTAGCGCGATTGCGCACTTAATAGACAAAGTGTAAACATGATTTTAGGTTTTTATATGCACTGGGATGCCAAAAAAAACACTCAGCCATGTCATAAGAGGCAACTAATATGAGACTGGCATAGGGCTGGCAATCTCAACACGTAAAAATATTTGTAGCTACAGAAACCACTACTGCAACAGCACATGAATGCTTTGTTGCAGGCTTTCTGCAAGGGGACCAGCTGCAGTGGTTGCTCCATAAGGAAGTGAAAAAGGAAATGATAAATGATGAAAATTGTCAGTCCTTAGGGCTATCAACTGCCACTGATCTAGGAACAACAGGCTTTTAAGGAAAGACAACAAGGTATTAAAAAAGGGACAACAACTCAAAAAGAACAAATACTAATACAAATTAAAACCAAATGTAAAGGACAATAGCTAGCTATAAACAATACAAAAGAGAAAATAAAATTGACAAATACTAATACAAATAAAAATCAGCAAACTGCAAAAGACAACAGTTATTTATTGAATACAAAATTAGTAAATAAAATGACACTAAATACCCCAATTATAACCAACTTTCAGGTTGAACAGGGTAGACCAAGATGGAACGAGAAGAGGCAGAACGACCAGATGTTGAGTGCCCGATCTCCACCCATCAAATAATCAAAACAACAACAGAAAGGCAATTAAGACAGCAGGAGAGAATGAAGTTCTCAGAACAATGGAGATTAATAAGCCACGCAATACAGCTGGTACCCACTGAGAAAGGGGGGATAGAAAGATAATTTGATGGGAAGAGAAAAATCTCAAACCTCAACATGGAAACTACAGGCCATCTTCTATAGAAGTGGTATTCAACCTTTTCTGTTCACGTAACCTCATATATAATTTATCTTTAACTATGTACTCCCAAGGTTATTGGTGCATAATTGGTTTAAAACTAATTTGCTGATGTTAACTACAATCAACGAAGCAAATGAATAATGATAATACTAGTCAAAATTAATCCTAAATAAAGTAATTTACACATATGTGTACATTGAGAAGTTAATATGACATAACACAATATACTACAAAAACTAGTGGCATTTCTTGCGCCAAATAATCTCACCAAGCTGTTGCATCGCTACAAGCCTTTAACTTGACTCTCGCAGCACCGCTCTCACACGCACAACGCCACACACTTATTACGAGAGGAATGGAGTTAGAAGCAGGGCGGGAGTAAGACAGGATTAAGACGCATATCAGAGTAAACAACTGAACTTTTTGCTTCAAAATAAAATAGAATAGAAATAAGATGGAAAAATTAAATAATAAAATAAAATTTCTATTGCCTCAACAGGTTATCTTTTCAAAAACAGTTTTCAGTACTCAAAGTAATTTACTTAAAATAATGAAAAAAAAGAAAACCCTCAGACAGTGCATTGGCAGATTTTTTTTTCCACATACCCCCTTAGATGTCTTCTCGTACCCCTAGAGGTACCCTAGGTTGAATACCACTGTTCTATAGTATACTGTTATGGTCAGAAGAGAGCTGTCAGTGATAGCCTATGCTCCACAGTAGTTATTGTTTAGTAACGTGAAAGTGAGAATAATAGTTGAACAAAGTCTGGAATGGAATTCACCATTACACATCGGATTTGTGGACTACGAAAAGGCATTTGACAGTGTAGACAGAGAATCACTTTGGAAATTGGTGAGGCGTTATGGAGTTCCCCTGAGGATCATTAATTTAATGGAGAAAACATATGAAGACATGACATGCAGAGTTCTTCATGAAGGATGGCTTACGGAACCATTTGGGATGGGGGCAGGAGTGCGACAGGGATGCCTCTTGTCTCCATTTCTTTTCTTATTGGCGATAGACTGGGTTATGAGAACATCGACAACACACAGCGGAAATGGAGTCTGGTGGACTCTGACTAAGCAGTTGGATGATCTGGATTGTGCTGATGACTTGGCTCTTCTGTCCCATGGCCGCAGTCAGATGCAGGACAGGTTGAAAACACTCGATGAGAGGTCACAGCAATTGGGTCTGGGGATACACGGGGAAAGGACGGGGATAATGAAAGTAAATGCAGGTAATGAAAACAGGGTTGAACTTGAAGAAGCACCAATACAAGATGTAGAATCATACACATATCTTGGCAGCAATATAGACAAAGTTGGAGGGACAGACAGTGATATCAAAATAAGAATACAAAGGGCAAGAGGAGCTTTCATTGCATTGGGAAATATATGGAGATCAAGAGAAATCGGAACCGGCGCGGAGGTGAGAGTCTTCGGCTCGGATGTGAAGTCGGTCCTATTGTATGGCTCTGAGGCATGGAGAGCAACAAAGAGAACCAATAAGCTACAGACTTTCATAAATGGGTGCTTGCGTAGAGTGGAGGGATTGGAATGGTATGACAAGGTTACTGGCGTGGAGCTGATGACAGGAGCTAGACAAGTGCCAGTGGAACGGGAGATGAGAAGAAGACGATGGCGATGGATAGGACACACACTGGGGAAACCTGTTGATAGCATTGCAGGGCAGTCCTTGTTCTGGAACCCCCAGGGCAAGAGAGGCAGAGGTAGACCAAGAAGCACATGGAGAAGAGAGCTGGAAACAGAGATGAAAATGATAAGGAGAACATGGAAGGTACTTGAGATGATGGCACGTGACAGGAGGACTTGGCATGTGTTTGTTGAAGGCCTATGCTCCTTTGGGAGTGGAGGGTTATGAAGAACAGAAAGTGAACTTGATAGTTATGTTTCTCACAGGCAGTTATGTTGTTTGTTATATTGATGAACAAAATATGGAAGTAAATCCGCTACTTGTAGTTTTTGTGGTGTGGATGTTAACTGATAGTATGACGCTCAAAGTTAAAACAATAATAATAATTTTCCAAAAATAAATTCCACCCCTGATATCCACTGTTCACCTGCTCCTGATGTAGTCTCTATACTTGTGGTACTTGTTTCTGAGCTTGTGGCATCTTGTTCCTGAAGAAAGACAAAGACATAATAAGCACAAAAAGACTTTAAAATATGTTACAGAAAAATCTGAGACAATATACACCGATTGTCCAAACTGATGACACTGAAGCAATTGAAATTATGTACAAATAAAACCTATATTGAGACAAGTCAAGACAAGTTAAACAGTGTGTGGAACACCTTTCAATAAAGATCAATTATATGTCAGAGACCTTGTTTAAAAGTTTAACAAACGTAATATGTTCTCACATTATCAGTGACCACTCAGGAAGATCTTGCTTTGAATCAATGCAAGTTACTTACTTAGTCTAACCTCTTCTACCCTAGGATGTAGAGTGGTGCCAGAGAGAGCGCCATACTATCCTATCGGCTATCTTCCTCCTGGCATGGTTCCAATGTAGTCCTCGGCCTTTCAGAGATTGTCTAATGCTGTCCTCCCAGCGGACTCTGGGTCGCCCTGGATCCTTGAATCTTAGTTTCCCATACTTGTTGTGGTAGCCCCGACCTCCTCCCATTCTGCAGACATGGCCTAAACATCGTAATTGTTACTGTTTCACTTGGGTCTGCAGGGGCTAGGTTTTGAATCCTTGGCGTATCGTCTGGTTGTGGACCATGTCTCTTTTTGTTATTTCAACCACCTTCCTCAGATACCACATTTCTGAGGTTTGTAGCTGGCTTTTGTGGGTTGACCCGCATCCCTAAGTCAAGATTGGAATGAAGGTGGCGCGGTATATAGTCATTTTCATCTTCTTGTCAACTTATCTTTTACTGAAGAATCCTCGATTTATGGCCTGAAAAAGTCTCCCAGCTGCTGCTCTTCGGGAAGCCAACTCTTCTTTGATGCCTCCCTTCCAGTCTATGTCAGCTCCAAGGTACTTGAAGTGGTTGACCTGTTCCAGGACTTGTTCTCCCGGCATAATCTGATGCTTTATTCCCTCTCGTGATATCACCATGGTTTTTGTTTTGGAGCTGCTGATGACCATCCTTCACTTCTTCATCTCTTCCTTCCAGACTTGCAGGTTGAATGCAAGTTAAAAATAATAAATAACTGGCACACAATGAAAAATATATGTGTAAGAAAGATGGATATAGAAACAAAAAATCAGTATGAAATAACAGAGAAAAAAATAATAAATAAAAGCAGTGAGAGGTCAAAAGGAAGAAAAAGGAGATGAGAAAACTGTACCAACAATGAACAGGAAAAGAGATAAAAGATTAAGAAGCAAATTTTATGAACACTGCTTATTTTCGTCTTCTTCTTCGTCATACACTCTTCGTACACTCTCAGACGTCTATTTGAAAGACAGCAGTGGTCAGCTTCAGGCTATTTGCATCTCCACAGAGTTTTCCTGAAAACGGTACTGTGACGGCCATATGTGTTTTCTATGTTCATCATATGCTGGGCATCTTTAAAGCAGATGTTCAGCAGTCATTTTATCAGTGCCACATTTACACTCATCGGTAGTTCCTCTTGTTGCTTATAAAATTGGAAGTAAAATATCTTTGCTAGTAAAATGAATTTATAATAAGATGATCGTTGTCTCTCTCTTCACTCCTTATTAATTCTTTCAGTCCCAAGCAAAAACGTGGTTTTAGTCCAAACAAAAAATGGCCACCCCAGTGCATTTTTATTGTTGTTGTGGTTTGGAAATAATTTTTTTTAAATGTTCATATGCATAATATAACTTTGTTGTTGTATATGAACAACATTTCCGGTCGGAAATGACGTTTTTGGTTGTTAAAATTAGAAAACAGTTCTAGACAGAAGCAAAAGATACGAAAGCCACTTAAATGGCTCCTGGGTCAAATGAGTTTAAACCCTGAGCCGTTATAAAGTCGACTGGGACTTAAAGAGTTAAGCCACCACTACAGCTGGTCTCCTTGCCTGAGAGTGTAGCAGTCCTATTTTTCTTTGTCTCCTAAGACACCCCCCGGGAACTACACGGAGTTATTTGATGATATTACAAGTCTATATCCTTTTAAGGGAACACCTAAAAATCAAAATATTCTGAAAATTGAAAGTTCTTTAGGTCAAATTTTCTATCACAATTTGTGCGATTTCTGACTATTTTTTGCGTGGATTGGGTGACTTGGGTTATTTTGTGTGATTTGCACTTTTCAAACAATTTTTTTTTTTTTTTTTAACGAGTAGGGGCGACATCTGAAAACTGAAAAAAAATCCAGTTTCAGAAAGAAAGCTGTCCCCGGGGATTTCAGATAAAGGTCACAGGGTTACAGATCTGAATCATCATCATCATCAATCTTTAGTTCCTCAAGGAGCACAGGCCTTCAACAAACGTATGCCAAGTCTTCCCGTCCTGTCCAATCAGCTCAAAGTCTTTCCCTGTCTTCTTCTTCCCCTTGATGTCTGTCTCCGGCTCTCTTATGTGTACTTTGGTCTCCCTCTATTTCTCTTAACCTGGAGATTCCAGATCAAGGACGGCCTTGTAAAGCTATCAACAGGCTTCCTCAATGTGTGCCCAATCCATCTTCAGCGTCCTCTTCTCATCTTTTAATTCAAAAGTTTCATTAATGATAAAATTGTTGTCTTCAATGTTACACAATAATAAACAATAAAGATTATTTTTAATATAAACAGGAATTTTAGAAGAACAGTAAATTATGCATTTGCATTCACGGCGCTGCTACAGATCCTGCGTGTTGCAATAATTTACGGTACGTGTACTGTACCACAGGTCTGAAATCCGTAAAATTCCTCATTTTGAAACACATCTGGCCCCAAGGATTTTTAATAAGGGCTTGAGGACCTGTATTAATGTGAATCCATATTCTGTACTTCTGTTTTGTTTTCTACATTGTTTAGCCCTTTCATACCTCATTCTCGGATTATCGGGAATACCCAAAATGACTCTCTGCCAGATCCCTCATAGATCGGTAATGAACAACACCCATGGTCGAAACTAAAAATAATCAACCAGACACATTAAACTGAAGTAGTGTGTGCGATATATTTGTTCTGCAGCAAATGACAGCTTTTATTAACAGTGGCCGTTGTGTTTACAGAAGGTGTGACAATTTTTGGCATGAAGTGTGTCAGTCATGAACCAAGTACTGGCATAGTAAGGCGGAATAATGGTGCTAGATTATAAGTACGCTTATTACTGATAATGTCCTGAAATTTTATAGGTGTATGTGCATTGGCTGTCATGTAATCCTTGTTTCTATGATATATGTGTGTTTATGTAATTTTTTTCCTCAAGTGTAGGGGCACGGGGATCAGGGCTGGTCGGGTTAACTAGTTTGTGTAATTCTTTTTCACTTTCATCTTTGAAAACTGTAGTACCATTTCATTTGCATGCCTAAGGTTATTTACTATTTTGGTCAAAGATGTTTAGTCCTCTGGTTACTTTCTATCATTTCCATGTTCTTCCAATTTTCAAAAGTTCTCTTATTTTCACAAAAATACCATTCTCGTTTAATCATGCTCTCAGCGCTGTTGACTGCAGAAAGGTTGTATTATGTGCCAACAAAAGATACCCAAGAAACAACTCTGGAATCTCTGGAACATGATAATAATAAAGAAGCTGCCGGAATAATGCTTAAAAAAGGTAAAGGTAGTCCCATAGCAGAAACTGTCACAGACTTCCCCATACTACGTTAAATTTTTTTAATGAAGTGGGGTGACCAGTTCCCTTCCTTGCAGTCTTTGCCTTCTCTAACCCAAGAGCAGAGTCAGGTGCCCATTTACAGCTGAGTAGACAGCAGTGTGGCGTTACCAGGTTTTGATCCTGAAGCCTGGTAACTGTGCTGGTGTAGGAAAGCTCTCTAACCACTCATTCAAATGGGTGCTGAATAATACTGAATGTTTTATTCAGTTTGAAAAGAACATGTACACATTATTAGTCAAAACACATAAACTGATCAATCAGTGTTTACTTTTACAGAGTAATCATGTTCAAAGTAATATCAGCATTTCAGAAAGAAAAAAAAAACGGTGAAATTAGGAGCTGAAAAAGAATATGGAAACTGTACTTACTGATGTTGAGGTTGTCTCTAATGTTGTAAGCGTTGAAGAAGAATAAGATGTCTGAATCGATACAACTGCTGTGGTTGGTGGAGGGGATGCCACTGTTGTGTTTGGTGGAGGGGATGTCACTGTTGTGGTTGGTGGAGAGGATGTAACCGTTGGGGTCATTGAGAGGAAAGCAACTGTTGAACTTAGTGTAGTGGTTGTGGCTTTAGAGCGAGTAACTGCTGCGATTGCTAGAGAGGAGGTTTCATTACTTTCAAGGTCAGTAGCTCTTGTCACAGGTATATTTTTTGGCTAGTAACTCATTTTCAGATAAAAATGAGACTAATTTGAGCTTAACATTCAAAGACATACCAACATACATACTCAATATATAAATATTAGGGCTGAGATTGATTTAAAAAATCTTAATTGAATTTCTTTAATCAAAGATTAATCAATTTCAAACAATTTGATAAATTATAAACAAATCATCAATCAATCAATACCTTTTTTTTAATCTTTCAAGTACAGTACAAACACTAAATAAAAATATATGAGAGCTGCGTAATTTATGTACTTCTGTACAGTGCAGAATACTGGACAGTAACAGAAAAGGAAATGTACAAATTGTCATCTTTCCACACAACCTGCCTAAGGAAAATTCTTCAAATTTTCTGGCTGAACACCATCACGAACTGCTAACTCAGAGCCACCAAGAAGACATGCGCACCATCATAGCTGGTAGTCGCTGGAATTTGAATGGTCACATCCTCCGAAGAGACCATGACACCACATCCCAAGGACTGCCTTGTAATGCTATCAACAGGTTTCCTCAGTGTGTGTCTTATCACTGCCAGTGTCTTCTTGTCATCTCTTGTTCCACTGGCATTTGTCTGGTTCTTGTCACCAGTTCCACATTGGTGTCATACAAGTTCAATCCTTCTATTCTATGCAAGCACCCATTTATGAACGTCTGTAACTTTTTTGTTGTTGTTACTACTGTACTCCATGTTTCAGAGCCATATAATAGGACTGACTTGACATTTGAGTTGACGGTTCTTTTTTTTTTTTTTTTGAGTGTGTTGGACTTGATTTCTTCTGCACTCCATATGTTTCCCAATGCAATGAATGATCCTCTTGCTTTTTGTATTCTTATTTTGATATCATTGTCAGTCCTCCAACTGCGTCTATACTCCTGCCAAGATATGTGTAAGATTCTACATCTTCTAGTGGTGTTTCCTCAAGTTTAACCTTGTTATCATTTCTTGCATTTATTCTCATTATCTTTGACTTTTCCCTGTGTACTTTCAGACCCACTTGTTTTGACCTCTCATCGAGCATTTTAATGTTGTCATGCACCTGATTCTGCCATCAAGGGCCGACACCCCTGTCTATGTAAAAAATAGCACGTTACGGAAACGGCAATAAATGAAAAAACTTTGATGCGGGACGGACATCCGGAGTCTCAGGCTCGTATGACTGACAGTGGTGAAAGCTGAAAGAAAGCCACTGGCATGAAAACGGATGCCCAGACCGCAAAACACGAAACCAGAATTGGAATTTGGAATGTCAGAACCATGAATGAGGCAGGAAAGCTGAGACAGATCACAGCAGAGATGAGGAATTACAAACTACATATCCTGGGAATAAGCGAGAGCAGATGGACAGGGATGGGGAGAATAAAAACAGCTACAGGGGAAACAGTACTTTATTCTGGTAGAGAGGATGGTCAGCACAACGAAGGTGTAGCCATTATCCTGAAGAAAGGAATGGAAAGGTCTTTACTGGAATGGAAACCCATTAACAACAGACTAATAAGAGCAAGACTGAGAGGGAGATTCACCAACACCACAATTATACAATGCTATGCACCAACAAATGACAGCGATGAAGAGATCAAGGACGAGTTCTATCAACAGGTACAAAAGGAAATGGAAACTGTACCCAGGTACGATCTTATTATAGTAATGGGAGACCTAAATGTGAAAGTTGGAACACACAATAATTATAACGAAAGAGTAATGGGGAAATGCGGCAGTGGAACAGTAAATAACAATGGGGACAAATTAATAAGCTTCTGCAGTATTAACAACCTGGTCATTGGAGGAACACTTTTTCAACACAAAGAAGTGCACAAATTAACATGGAAATCACCAAACGGACGAGACAAAAACCAGATAGATCACATAATGATCAATGGCAGATGGAGACATGCACTACAAGACATGAAAGTAAGAAGAGGCGCAGATGTGGGAAGTGATCATCACCTAGTAGTAGCAAGACTGAAGGTGAAACTCAGAGCTGCTGGACCAGTTGTAGTCAAACAGAAAAGATACAACATCACGAAACTTAAGGACCCCCTCACCAGAAAAGCGTTCGTGGCTGACGTAAAGAGACGATATCTGATTACGAAAAGCCAGGAAAGAAGAGACCGACGATGTCGACCAGAAATTCAACACCATCTCAACAATATACAAAGAAAGCAGCAAGTCATGCTTGGGATTCCAGGAAAGAAAGAGCCAAGACTGGATAACACCAGAAACGCTAAACACCATAGCGAAGAGAAAGGAAATGAAAAGAAAGAAAACAGAAGCTAAGTCTCCCAGGTTAAAGGCAATATATAGTGAACAGTACAGTCAGCTGGACAAGGAAGTAAAACGTCAAACCCGTGCTAACAAAAGGACATTTCTGGATGACCTTGCAAGACAGGCAGAAGAGGCAGCACTGAGAAATGAACAAAGCACACTCTATAAAATAACTAAAACTATCAGTGGAAAATGAGGTGCAAACAACATAACGTTAGTAAGAGACAAGCAAGGAAATCTCATCACCACAGCACAAGGGCAGGAAACAAGATGGACAGAGCACTTCAGAGAAACACTGAATAAGGAACCACCAGGGACTCAGCTGAATGTTCCTGAGGCTGAATGTGACTTAGATGTAAATACAGACATTCCACGAAAAGAAGAAATCATCACAGCTATCAAAGGGCTAAAAAATGGAAAAGCGCCTGGTCAAGACAATCTAAATGCTGAGCTATTCAAGACAGACCCTGAACTAGCAGCAGAACTATTAGAACCACTATTTGCACAAGTCTGGGAAACTGAGACAACACCAACAGAGTGGAGTAAAGGAATAATTGTCAAGAAGGGTGACCTTGCAGACTGCAACAACTGGAGAGGAATTACCCTCCTCTCAGTTCCCAGCAAAATACTAGGCAGGATAATCATCCAGAGAATTTCAAAAGCAGTTGACCATAAACTGAGGAAAGAACAAGCGGGTTTCAGAAAGAACAGAAGATGTGCAGATCATATATTTACCCTCAGGAACATTATAGAACAGTGCTCAGAATGGCAGAGACAGCTGTACATTAACTTTGTTGATTTTGAAAAGGCTTTCGACAGCATACACAGGGACAGCCTATGGAAAATTCTGAGGGCTTATGGAATTCCCAGCCGCATTGTTTCCATCATAAAAAGCCTCTATTCTAACTTTACGTGCAGTGTTGGATCGAGTAATGTAACTTTCGAAGTGAAAACAGGAGTACGACAGGGATGCCCCTTAACAACATTATTTTTGACAGTCATAGATTGGGTGATGTGCCAGACAACGGAGGGCAGTCCAAGAGGAATTAGATGGACAACGTTTTCTACACTGGAAGACCTGGAATATGCAGATGACATTGCCCTACTCGCGCATTCACATCAACACATTCAAGACAAAACTGATAGACTGGATAAGTATGGCCAGCAGGTTGGCCTGAACATCAATTTAAAGAAGACAGAGGTCATGACACTAAATGTGGGCAATCCTGAGCCAATAACAGTAAGGAACCAGAAGTTAGAACAGACAGACACATTTACTTACCTAAGATGCATAGTAACACCTGACGGCGGAACAAGCAAGGACATTAACAACAGAATAAATAAAGCGAGAACAGCCTTCGCTGTTCTCAACAACATTTGGAAGTCTTCCCAGTACAGCACAAACACCAAATTAAGACTCTATGAGAACTGTGTACTTTCTGTGCTTCTCTATGGTGCGGAATGTTGGAGAGTAACAGAGAAGGAAATGTCGAAACTGTCCTCCTTCCACACAATATGCCTAAGGAAAATTCTCTGAATCTTTTGGCCAAACACCATCAGCAACCAAGAACTACTTATTCGGAGTAACCAGGAGGACATGCACACTATCATAGCTGGCAGACGCTGGAGTTGGGTTGGCCACATCCTCAGAAGAGACCCTGATACCATCACAAGAACAGCTATGTTATGGACCCCCGAGGGAAAGCGAAAGAGAGGCCGACCAAAAACAACTTGGCGGAGAACTGTGGAAGCTGAAATGCAAAGAATGAACCACAGTTGGGGCACTGTACAAAGGATGGCCGCCAACCGAGCAAAGTGGAATCAATTTGTTGCTGCCCTACAAGACGCCACCAGGCATGATGGCCGCTGACTGCTTTGACGGTTGGTGGTTATGGATCAAAGAAGAAAGAATGCACCTGATTATGGTTACAGGACAGAAGTTCCAAGCCATCTGCAAAATCTAGATCATCAAGCTATTTAGTCAGATTCTACTGGATTCCATTTCTGTTAGGCGACGTCGATGTTTTCATAACCCATTCTATTGCTAGTAAGAAAAGAAATGGAGACAGGAGGCATCCCTGTCGTACTCCGGTTCTTATCCCAAACGGTTCTGTAAGTTGTCCTTCATGAAGAACTCTGCATGTTATGTCTTCATAAGTATTCTTTATTAAGTTAATGATATTCATGGGAAAATCATACACAACATTTTTTTTTAAATCACTAAGGACTTTATTTATTTTACTTGTTTTACGGCAACATCATCCTGAAAATATAATGAAAATACTGAAAAGTTACAACCAAACAATTTATTATTATTGACCATACTTGCCAAATTCCATATCACAAACCTCTTACATAGCAAATGCTCTCGCATTTAAGCAAAAAAAAATAAACATTGTTAAAAATGTAAGAATCGATTAAAATTTGTTTTATTAATTAATTTGTTTTATCAATTAATCAATGAAAAAAGTTTTAACCGAATAATTAATCATTAAAGATCCCAGCCCTAATAAATATATATGCAAGCTCATATATTCACACAGACATAAACCTAAATACACATCATAAATCCAACAACAAGGAAGGTCTTTAATATTTGGACACGTCCTAGCATAGAAAACTGGCCTTGCCAAAAACTCATAATTTAAAAAACAAATTATAAAATGTATTTTATTTTTAGGGTTGCTTTTAAGCATAGTATAAAATTACTTAAAATATTGTTACACACCCAGGGTATTACAGAATATGTTATATCAATTGTATAAAAGCTTCTTGTTACTTCAACCACCTTCCTCAGATACCTCATTTCTGAGGTTTGGATCTGGCTTTTGTGGGTTGTAGTCATTGCCCATGACTCGCATCCATATGTCAAGACTGGGACATAGGTGGAGCGGTATACAGCCATCTTCGTTTTCTTACCAACCTCTTTCTTGCTGAGGAATCCTCGATTTATGGCCTGATAAAGTCTCCCAGCCGCTGCTTTTCGAGTGGCCAACTCTTCTTTGATGCCCCCCTTTCGGTCTATAATAGCTCCGAGATATTTAAAGTGGTCGACCTGCTCCAGGACCTGTTCTCCCAACTTAATCTGATGTTTTCTTTCTTCTCGTGATATCACCATGGATTTTGTTTTAGAGCTGCTTATGACCATCCCTCTCTTCTCCAGCTCTTCCTTCCAGACTTGCAGGTTGGATTGGAGATGTGTCTCTGATTTAGCAATCAGGACAACATCATCAGCAAATGCTAGCTCTGAAATACAGACCTGTCTCATCTTCCAGTACCCCACTGAATACTTTCTTGTTCTCTCCTTACATGCCTTGATGACATCGTCCATGAGAAGTATGAAAAGATAAGGTGACAGGATATCGCCTTGTCTTACACCAGTGGTGGTCTTGAACTCTTCTGACTTATAGTTTGCTGTCCTCACATAATTTCTGCAAGACTTGTAGAAGCTCTGTATAGCATGTATCAGAGGTGCTGGAATGTTCTTCCTTGCCAAACAGTCCCAAAGTTTGCTCCAGGGGACCCTGTCAAACGCCTTTTCCAGATCTATGAAACAAAGATGGATCTCACTCTTGTACTCAAGGGCCTTTTCACTCAGCTGCCTGAGTGTGAAGATTAGGTCTTGAGTACTTCGGTTTGCTCGGAATCCGCACTGGGCTTCATCCAATTGTGGCTCAGCTAGGCATCGGAGTCTCTGCTCTAGGATTCTAGAGTAGATTTTACCAGGGACACTGAGAAGGGATATGCCTCTGTGGTTTCCACATTGTCGATTGTCACCCTTTTTGAAAATCGGTGTTATGATGGCAATCTCCCAATCCTTTGGTATGGCCTTGTTGCACCATGCTGCTTGTAGGACCCTTAGGAGTAATAGGTCGCCTGATGCTCCCATGTACTTAACCATTTCTGGTGTTATACCATCATGCCCTGCTGCTTTGCCCATCTTGATTTTCTCCAGTGCTGCCTTCAGTTCTTCCATCTTTATGTCATCTTCATCACCATTTGTATCCTCTTCTGTGCTAGTGGTTATCATTTCTGATGCTCTACCTTGCTCACCATCAAGGAGTTCTGAGAAATATTCTTTCCATCTTTCCATTACTTCCTTCGGGGCAGTAAGCAATTTACCTTGCTTGTCCTTTATAAATTTAAGAGGACATTGTTTTTCCTTCCTCATGTTCTTTAGGGTCTTATAGAACAATTTCTGGTTTTCTTGCGCATCCTTTTCTAGCTTTTCTCCAAATTCTTCCCAGGACTTCTGTTTTGCTGCTAGCACCTTGTTCTTTGCTTCTGTTCTGAGTATCACATATTCTCTATATTTCTCTATTTGTCCTGCTGTGTTTTTAGCTCCCAAGTATTGTTTCCATGCCATTTTCTTCTCTCTTATTTTCTCTTTGACTTCTTCTGTCCACCAAGGTGTCCTCTTTCTCTTGTTCCCAAGTCGGACTTCACCACATGCTTCTGCAGCAGCTGTCTTTATGATGTCCTTGAATTTAAGCCACAGGGTTTCCAAGTCATCAGGTTGTTCTTCTGTGTTTCTCACCGCTGTAGCAATAAGCCCCTGATATCTGGTCTTAATTTCTGGATCTTTCAGCTTGTAGGTCTTAATGCTCATTTCTTCCGTTCGTTTACTTGGTTTCTTGCGTGGTGCTGGGCAGTTCCTAGGCTGAGCAACTCTTTCAGTTGTTCTTTTAATTGTAAGCAGGTAGTGATCACTTCCAATCTCTGGCCCCCTCCAGACTCTAGCATCCCGGACATATTTGAATGAGCTCCTCCTAACAATGGCATAGTCGATCACTGACTTCTCATTCTTTGTTGGTTCACACCTAGTATATGCATGTATGCGCTTATGGGGGAACTTTGTGTGGGTAATGATCAGATTCTGCTCACTGCAGAATCTGAGGAGTCGCTTTCCATTGTCATTGAGAGTATCTTCTCCATATCTTCCGATAACTCCACCCCATCTAGCATGGTCATTTCCAACTCTGGCATTGAAATCTCCGAGCATGATAATTTCATCTAGGCAGTCATCCACTGTCCTTTGAAGCAGCTCGAAGAATTCTTCCTTGACCTCTGCTCTCTCATCCTCATTTGGCCCATACACTATGACCAGGTTGACTATGGTTTCTCCTTCTTTTAGTTTTACAACCATAATGCGCTCCGAGACAAAGTTCCATCCCTTGATACTATCTTTCTGGTTTTTGGCCACAATGCAACCCACGCCCCCTTTAGCTCTTTCAGATGTGGGTACACCACTGTATAGCAGAGTGTTGCCATCGAGATCCATGACTCCTTGTCCCTTTTTCTTTGTTTCGGTAATAGCCAGGATTTCTAGTTTTGCTTTCCTCATCTCTTCCATCAGCTCCTCTTCTTTCCCATTTATACTTCTTGTGTTCCATGTTCCATAAGTCGTAGTCCGTAGTCCGTTCCAGTTCGTCGCCTTTAAAATCAGTCCGGTTTTCTCTCTTATATTGCTTGTAATCATAGTTTTAGACAAACAGGTGATTGGCCTGTTGTGCCTTTGCATGGTGGAGGGGCTGCCTCCTTACGGCCTCCATGCAGGCCGCCCTCCTCCTTTTTCATCCGGGCTTGGGACCGGCATAGGCGGAGTTTGTATAAAAGTAAAGAAATTAAATAGTAGAAAAGCCTATCTGTCCAACCCAATAATCAAGTTTTCTTTCAAACTTCATGTACAACAAAAGATGAAATGTGCCATGCCCAAATTTTAATGAAACCTGAGAAAGTCTGAGCATTTAGCAGAAGAGTGTTTAACATGAACAGATTTGTTTGGGCCGAAGGGATAGAGCCCAAATGCCGCTGGATCAATAACATGAACAGATTTGTTTGGGCCAAAGAGATAGAGCCCAAATGCCGCTGGATCAATAACAACAACAGATTTGTGTCTGAATTGCTACAGAAAACACTGCTGCAAGAGCATATGAATGCTTTGGTGTAGGCCTCCTACAAGAGGTCCAGCTGCCATGGTGGCACCATGTGCCATAAGGAGCAAAAAGGGAAAAGAAGAAGCCCTTCCATCTTGTTCCATCAGTTCAAGCTCTTTCCACTTTTTTCTTTATTCTTCCTACATGTGCCTCTATGCATTGTTGTCCTATAAATTTTTTTTAATATCCTGGTGATTTTTGAGGGCAAGGAATGCTCTGTAATGTTATTCGTGGTGTTCTCAACTTGTGTCTTATGCATCATGGTGTTTCCTTCATCTACTGGTCCACTGGTATTCATCTGTTCTTTCCATCATGCTGACACTGGTGATCACGTCAAACCATTTTAATTATCATATTCTTCATAAGCACCCACCTATGACAAAAGTCTTGGTACTTGTTATTTTTCCTTCTCTCCATGTTTATGGAGCAAGTAGTAGAATTGCCTTGACTTTGGTGGCGAAGGTGTAACTTCTGAGGCTTCTTGAGGGTGTAACTTCTGGGGCTTCTTGAGAGGGTGTAACTTCTGGGGCTTCTCCAGAGGATTAACACATTAACTACCGTGAGCCGGTGGGACCGGCTTTTGAAATCCTATCATTTGGACCACGAGCCGCTCAGATTTTAGTAATACAACGAATGAAAAATGTACTGAAACACTTTCTGATCTGGTTCGAGATTTTAAGTTGCCACCGGAAAACAAATTCCCAAAGCATGGTTGTTGTAGAACACTGGAAAATTGATATTATGTTCATATTTTTCAGCGTTATGGGTTAATTACCAAATCGTGTACAACTGTTTACCGTGGCAACTAGTGATAGGACCACAAAAAAAGCTTGTACATCTCGTCTAACGGCTGAATAGGCTAGAAACTTGTTTCAACAATTGACTGATAGATCTAGCGACGAGGACAAGAGTGAAAATGGTGTGCACATTGATTGAAATAGTGATTTTCATAGAGATGTGGCGCAAGCAGTTATAATTGTGAAAATATTGCAAGTCCTCGGCCATCGGACAGCCGTTAAATATTAGAGTTACAAATGGTGCTTATTGTAATAGTGCATTCATTTATCTTTAAAATGACGTGTAATTCATAAAAATCTGTAAACAATTCCGAAAACTACAGTTTACTTTGGGCAAACACCTACAGGATGAAAATGGGAAAAAAATTTAATTCGGCCACAGTGTGTTTTTCAATTCGGTAGTTAATGTGTTAACTTCTGGGGATTCTTGAGAGGGTGTAACTGCTAGGGTTGCTGGAGATAAGTTTCATTACTTTCACGGTCAGGAGTTTAAAATTCATATTTTTGCTTTCAAAACTCTCCTGTGACTTTCATATACAGTTTTTTTTTTTTTTTTTTTTTTTTTTTTTTTTTTTTTTTTTTTTTTTTTTTTTTCTCGTTCGCCCGCTAATACTCGAGGCGAAATCTCAGGTTATCATTTATGTCTAACCTGACATTGATTTTACGTGAGTATCCCTTTATTTCTTGTACAGAGACAAATGTCCCTCGCCATTCAGGCAAATACTCGCCGATTTCGGAGGTACCCATTGCAGCTGGGTCGGCTCAGGAGCCGCCAGTCCCTGGTCGACGACACTCCTTCAAATGTCCTCGCCAGGTCTCGAGTTAATCCAGTCCAAATCCCGGTCGACGAAAAAATCCTCAAATGCCGTCGCCCGGGTTTGATCCTGTATCACCCGGTCGCCAGAGCGGTGTTGTAACCACTACGCTAGCGCGGCTCCACTCATATACAGTATTTCCCAATACAATGAAAGTCCTTCCTGCCACCTGTATTATTTTCCGACCACTAAGCATTCCTTCACCTCTGTCTATGCTTTTTTTTTTTTTTTTTGCTTAAATACCTGGCCCTTTCCCATTTGGATAATAATGTGGGCATATATAATGTTTTTTAGTCTGGATTTCACAGTATATTTGTTGATGACCTTTGCTGATTATTAAAGCCTACACACCTGGTAATTTGGTATCATGATGTCACTTTATTAACTTTTTGAATTATCATGTCAGTATCTCGGTCTAATCTTTTACACGTGATAACCACACTGGAAGGAATTTGAGCACTTAGGCTTGTTATTAGTCATTACCTACTTTACTCTGATGGTATTCTATTTATTGTTGGTATTTCTGTATTCTTTGTTGATCTTTATGTCATGCTGTAGACAGATGGTGCTAAGAAGTCACATGTTTCTGTAACTGTGCACTATCTATATAAAACATATTCATCATTATTTTCTATTTGCGCTCCTTACGGACTATGGAGCCACTACAGCATCTGCAGGGAGCCTGCACCAAGCAGTCTCAGGCTCTTGCAGTGGTGGTTTCTGTGACAATTTCTTTTACATGATGAGGTTGCCCCCTTCTTCTCCATTTGGGGGTTTCTAATTGTCATGGTTGTCTTGGGCAGACAGCAACACAGACTGCATGTCTTGGCAGACAGCAACACAGACTGCATGTCTTGGGCAGACAGCAACACAGACTGCATGTCTTGGGCAGACAGCAACACAGACTGCATGTCTTGGGCAGACAGCAACACAGACTGCATGTCTTGGGCAGACAGCAACACAGACTGCATGTCTTGGGCAGACAGCAACACAGACTGCATGTCTTGGCAGACAGCAACACAGACTGCATGTCTTGGCAGACAGCAACACAGACTGCATGTCTTGGCAGACAGCAACACAGACTGCATGTCTTGGCAGACAGCAACACAGACTGCATGTCTTGGGCAGACAGCAACACAGACTGCATGTCTTGGCAGACAGCAACACAGACTGCATGTCTTGGGCAGACAGCAACACAGACTGCATGTCTTGGGCAGACAGCAACACAGACTGCATGTCTTGGGCAGCATGTCTTGGGGCCGACAGCAACACAGACTGCATGTCTTGGGCAGACAGCAACACAGACTGCATGTCTTGGGCAGACAGCAACACAGACTGCATGTCTTGGGCAGACAGCAACACAGACTGCATGTCTTGGGCAGACAGCAACACAGACTGCATGTCTTGGGCAGACAGCAACACAGACTGCATGTCTTGGCAGACAGCAACACAGACTGCATGTCTTGGCAGACAGCAACACAGACTGCATGTCTTGGCAGACAGCAACACAGACTGCATGTCTTGGGCAGACAGCAACACAGACTTGCATGTCAGCAGAATGAATTATGTCAGCATTCTTCTTTATATTCTTGCTGTTGACTCACCCAGGTAGAATAAATACTCAAGTGAAAATGACCCTTCAACAGCATCACATTTTTAACCTCATTTCTAAATTTAGAGAGGTCCTCTTCCATTTATTTACTGCTCCATCAGTAGAAGCAATAGCAGGACATCTGGAAGCCATTACAATCAACAGGATGAAAGCCGAGTGCAATGAATAGGATGGTAAGCAGTGTACCCGTATTCACTATCCCAGGATTCCCATGTATGGACCCTAAAAATTCCCCAAAACCATTAACAAATTCCTATCAAATATTTTCTGGTATACCATACCTCCCATGTTTTTCCCACAAATTTGTTGACCTTTCCATGAAACAGCAACAAGATACTGGCACAATTCCAGTGTGTTACTTCTGCTGTTAATATGTTGGTTTCTAACCTTATTCTGCTTGTGGCATAGCCCAGTCCATAATCAGGATGAAGATCATTCATATCAGCTGACATCCTTGTTGTTTGCCCTTGTTTTGTAAGGTGAAAGGTTCTGATATTCACAGCTGACATCCTTGTTGTTTGCCCTTGTTTTGTAAGGTGAAAGGTTCTGATATTCACCATTGTGGAAACTTCTTTATAGCAATCTTAATGGGTTTAACAAATTTCATGTCTCCACACAATCCAGAATACTATGCAGTCTATAATGCATTATCAAATTCATCTAATGCAAATTTTACAAAGTTGATATGCATGTGTGTGCATATGGGTCTATGTCTGCCTTTCATTATCTGATCTGCATAGCTTAGTACTGGTAAACATGAAGCAACCCAGGTAGAGGAAACTATTTTGTTATTCTAATAGGAAAGCATTAATAACAATTTAAAGTTCAAAATGTACTTACTGATTACTGCAAGGAACAGCAAAAAGGTTAACCTGTAGTAAGCCATTTGTTCAGGTATCTCATCAGTCACTTCAACTAACTTTTGTTTTTAACTGACCTGCAAAATATACATTTAAAACAGTATTATCATTAACAGAAACTGTTGCAGCATACACATACATAAAACTATTCACAGAACTGCCTTTTAAGTAAAGTTAAATCAGCATTCTCATGGATAAAGAAGTATTATTAGAAGCATTAAAAACAATTCTTTATTTAATGGCAGGAAAAACTGATACCAGAACATGATATGATATCTCTAAAGTCCTGAGTTCATTTATGAGGATTTAAGAATACTAAAGATAAAGATAATACCACAGCAGATGAGTGAAGCGTCACAGACATATATTAGGTCCATCTTTTATGAGGTGGGATGACCGGGCCTCTTACTCGCAGCCAATTACTCTTTTACAGCTGGGTAGGGTTGAAATGGAATTCACGTTGCTCTTGAAAGAATTCTAGGGTTATGCCAAGACCATGAAGCACCCCTGATGAGGTGCACCCTGGAAACAGATAACTTTTGATTCGTATGGCCAACACTTAGGGATACAGTAGCTGCACCAGAGTGGCCCAAAATCATTATTTCCCCCTGTGGTGAAACATGCTGAGAACCCTGTACCGTACACTAAGCTTGGGGAAATCCCGTGAACCCCAGACTGAACTCTGGCTTCTACCTGATTGGCTGTTTGAAGGAGGATCTCATGGATAGATGACAGACGAGGCGAGCTGGGAAGTGGCTCTGTGCAGAGCAGTGTTTTGGCCTTGCATATTTGGGACTTCTGTGATGACAGATATATTTTCATGGCAATAGTTTGGGCTTTGCATAATTAAGATTTCCATTTCAGCAGGTTTTTTTGGGTCTCATTAGCTTCAATATAGGTTGTTTTTATTGTTTAAAGTAACTGTATCTTTGTTACTCTTGTACATCTTGTTCACTGATGAAACCATGTTTACAATGTTATTTCAATTATACAAGTGACAAATTCACAGCTGTGGAATAGAGTACAAATTATCCATACTGTTTAAAGCAGGATTCGGCAACCAGTCGATCCCGATCTACTGGCAGATTCCAGAGGATGATTAGGTAAATCTGTAGGTAGCTGGAATGGGGATGGGAGGGGTAAGGCTTTGTAAACTAGGGAAATATCGGACTAGACCAGTCCTGCCGGCATTTAAGATCGCTGTGTCCCGGAATCAAAGGTACTTTTTCCGAAGATCGGGGGGGGGGGAGAGTCTAACATCATTAGGAACCACTGGTCCTGAAAAAAATTTCCATTAATTATATTCCACGTACTGGCATTCGGCCAAAAAGATTCGGTGAGAAAAATTCACTGAATCTTTTGGCCGAATACCATCACCAACCAAGATCTGCTTACTCGGAGCAAGCAAGAGGACATGCACATCATCATAGCTGGCAGACGCTGGAGCTGGGTTGGCCATGTCCTCAGAAGAGATCCCGATGCCATCACAAGAACAGCTATGCTTTGGACCCCTGAAGGAAAACGAAAGAGAGGCCGACCAAAAACAACTTGGCGGAGGACTGTGGAGGCTGAGATGCAAAGAATGAACCAGAGTTAGGGTACTGTACGAAGGATGGCCACCGACCATGCAAAGTGGAATAAATTTATTGTTGCCCTACAAAACGCCACTAGGCGTGATGGCCACTGACTGCTTTGACGGTCGGTGGCTAAGGATCAAAGAAGAAGAAAGAATGTACTGGGAGCGAACGCGGTATTATTAGAATTAGAAACAGATGCCAATACTCTTAGCCACTCCAACTCCCAGCATACAGTTACGCATAACAAAGCAACTGATGGTATAATGCTATTAGTTTCCATTGAAATGATGGCCACATTGGATATTAATCCCATACTTCAGTTCACTGTTTTTTTTTTTTTTGAGTCATGAACTCCCAAAGCTGAAATGGAAACTCATTATTGTACTTAAAAACTTTAGCCAGACTAGATTTTTGATAACTTTAGCAGATCCTGAGCTACAGAACTTTAAAGTTAGTATCTAAAAATGGTAACACGTTTTGCAAGATCGTATGATATCATTTGCAGTAAATAAAAATGTTGATACATATTAGAAATTCAATCCCATAAAATTTGTATCATGCAATGGAAAGTATGACTAAATCTCATAGTGATGAAAAAATAAGCGTGTTTTAAGAAAATTAGCATGATAAAACAAGATTTTGAGAAAGGGCGAAAAAATAGGAGGTCCTGTGTGCAAGTAGCACACATTAAAAATTCCACGGCAGCTGGAAATTGTAAAGAGTAGGCCATGAGGCCGCTGCCTTGGCAAAATTTAAAAATTAGAAACTTACCCACCACAAAAGTATTTATAGAATGTGTGATTCCTATACACACACATTGGGATTCTCGCTGGTGCTACAGAGTTTGTGCACTGTGCTGAGATCCTCTTTGTGTGATCTAAGGGAGGAGATCGGAGCTCTGACTGAGTTGTCCGTGTGCAATGAAGATAATCCTTAAAACCAAACCAAACCAAGGTTCTGAGAAATTCAATGTCTTCCTCGCAAAAACAGTTTCAGAAAGTACCATTTTCAAAGTTGAAATACAACTGCTTAGAATGTGGTTTGACAAATTTAGAACCAGGAGATTATAAAATATCAGTAAAAAGACTAATCTCTATTTACATATTTCTACAATTTTGATTAAAATGCACTGCCGCTCCTTTCTTAATCATGCAGTGACGTAAACG
This sequence comes from Oreohelix idahoensis, assembly GCA_024509875.1. NCBI lineage: Eukaryota > Metazoa > Mollusca > Gastropoda > Stylommatophora > Oreohelicidae > Oreohelix > Oreohelix idahoensis. Next base: position 111,436 of record JAMPIV010006310.1, on the reverse strand, counting down.
ATGTATATAAAATCATAAATCGCCATAAGACCTTTGACACATGCACTGTGTAGGTTTCAAAAATATTGATATCAGCAGCGGGCAGTAGATTACAGCAATAGCAGATAACACGAATCACAAACATAGGAGCATAGTTATATATCACTATCCCAATCCAGACAACATTCCTGATAACACTGTACACACTAATGAAATAGCATAATGTTTCTTTCCAGTGTTGTTATCTAGACCTAATCAATAGAATGGTGGCATGAAAAATAGGCCAACTGTTTGTAAATGACCACTTTTTCTTCTATGTCATTCACTCTCATTTAACCACATCTATTTCTGCCATAAAGTTGGTGATCTGCCTCAGGCTTCGCTCATCACCATAAGTTTCTCCTTCAAATGGGCTGATGAAGGATGTGCTGTCAATCTGCTTCTCTTGTGGAGCCAAAAGTTTGGAGGGCATGTACCGGTGTTTGCTTGTCTTCCCCACATTGACACGTCTGTCTGTCAGAATTTTTGAACGGATGGTATCCAAGTCTGCAGTAGCCAGTTCTCACGCTAAAAATTATCATGTGATCTCTTTTTGGTAAAGCATTGTATGCTTCTATTATTATTGTATATGAATAGGAACCCTCTATGTCCTTTTTGTTTTAATCTGCTGTTTTTATGGCTTCTTGGGGCAGTTATGACTGATAGGGAATCTGTGAGAAATACTATCTAGGCTCTATGGTTATCCTTGTTTTCCATGATAGCTATTGTAGCTTATTTTTAGTGCTTCTGCCTTAGCTCTGAAGTTATTTGAAAATTTCCAGCAGTCCCTGAGAAATTGATTTCATGCCCATTCTTAAGTTTTCTATATATATCTATACCTCTGTTTTTTGGTAGCCCTTTTTACTGATTCATCTATACATGGTCCATTCTATGGTTAGGTATTATCAGGACCAGGGCCGGCCTTAGGCCGATTAGACACCATACAGAATATGTTGGATTGAAAGATTCTTTTCAAGATCGGTCAATGAGATAAAATTGATGAATATTACATCATTTTTTCTTAGTCTTCACTAATTCTTGTTCTAATTTATATATACCATATACTCTCAAGTATAAGTTGAGAAATTTATTCTCATTTTGGACCTTAAAAAACGTACCCCCAACTGAAACAAAAATTCATGAAACCGGTCAGTGTTGCAGCTCCCCGCGCATGCATATTGGTATCCTACAGATATAAACTTGCTTCATTAAATGTTTTTTTTCAACAGTATTCAGACTTTCTGGACGCGCAATTTCAAGCGTTTTAAATGGGAAAGGGTTATACCGAAAATAATAGAATTTGCAGAAAGCTGCTGTAATTCCAATGCAATGCGGGAGTTCTGAATCAATGAAAAAAACTCGTTCGAATTACAATGGGGTCATTCATTTTGGAAGCTTTTTAAGTCCTAAAGTATAGGGGTCGACTTATAGCCAGATCGACCTACGCTCGAACATATATGGTATGTGTGTTCCATAACGGACCCCGCAGTTATTAAGGCAGGCTCTGGTCACGACAATTCCAATTTGAATATCTGAGTTTCAAAATCATGCTTAAATGTTTAGGGGACACTAAAATGTTCTGCTTGAGGAAAACATAAGGTCAAACTTTACTGAAAAATGCTCTCTTCCAGAACTAATGCTGCACTTTGTCCACACTCTGGCAGTGATCTTTCATGTGGCAGTAAGAAAAATAGGTGATGAAACATCTGCTGTGGAAGCAGCACTCGATTTGAAGAAAACATTAGAGATACTAAATTAATTAATATTGTTTCTTCCAAATAAAAGCAAAAAATGACCTTTAACACCCTGGAAGAAGGTGGTTTTGAGAGTAAGAAAATCCACAGAAGCAGCATAGAATTTTCATGCAACATGATGAATATTAAATTACTTGGTAAAGTCTGGAAGAGAGAAGAAATACCTGCAGAATTGAAAGAAGGATACCTGGTCAAGTTGCCTAAGAAGGCAGATTTACAATGTGTACAAATTACACAGGAATAATGTTACTATAAGTGCCAGGAAAAATATTAAATAGGACCATTCTGGAGAGATTAAAAGAGTTCTACACAACTGAGAGATAAAAAAGCAGGTTTTAGGCAAAACAGCAGACAGTCACATAATAAGAGAATAATAGTGGAACAAAGTCTGAACTTATCTCTTTACATTGGATTTGTGGACTATGAAAAGGCATTTGGCAGTGTGGACAGAGAATCACTGGATATTAATGAGGCATTATGGAGTTCCCTTGAAGATCATTAACTTAAAGAAAACTTATGAAGACATGACAAGCAGAGTTCACAAACACGAAGGACAGCTTAAGGAAACACCGATTTCAGCCAAAAGAAATGGAATCCAATGGACTCTAAATCAACAGCTTAATGATCTAGATTATGCCGATGATCTGGCTCTCTTGTTCCGTAACCAAGACCAAATGCAAGACAAAAGGAAAATACTAGAGGATAGGTCACAGCAAATGAGTCTGAAAATACATAGGGAGAAAACAAAGATAATGAGAATAAATGCAGGAAACGATAACAATACTGCACTTGAAGAAACACTACTACTAGATGTAGAATCATATATATATATATAATTTTTTTATATATATACTGAAGCACATTAAAAACGAACCACTATTATATATACTGATGCCGAGAAGCTGGAAAAAAAAAGGTGTGGGAATGGATTTTCCCCGTGTTTGTCATGAGGTAGAGAGCGAATGGCTGCTGGAATGGAAAGTGCATGATTCAACCCACGGGTTTGTGTACAGACTACATGAAAACAATGACAGTTACACAAGCAACACGATTCCCAACAGCTATGACCCTGAAAATGTGTATGCGTTGTGGCAGTATTCATCATGTAACGTATTCTTTCCAGAACGTTGTCTCCATTACAGCTGCTCTGAACGCATCATGATTCTGGGCAAGTCGACCTGCATCAGCCAAAGACAAGTTCAGACTCTCTGTGATGTTCTGGGTCCACCGTCGTCTAGGTCAACCCCTTCCCCTTTTTCCAGGGACCATGCCTTCCATCACTATTTTTTCCAGACTATTATGTCTTTTTATATGACAGAAAAATTTCAGCTTCCTTACTGCGATGGTATTTAAAAGCCAATGTTCCTGTATGTTTAACGAGTGCAGTACTTCTCTGTTGGTCTTTTTTTCTGTCCAGGGTATTCTCAACATCCTTCTGTAGCATTTCATTTCGAATGATGTAATCTTTTTTGCAACTGTTTTATTGAGTGTCCAAGTCTCGCAGCCGTATGTTGCTACTGGGAATATACATGCTCTGATCAGTTGTAACTTTGTTTCTTTGCTTGTGCCTTGCCATAGGTTTTTCATCTGTATTAGTTTATGTGAAGCAATTGCAAGTCTTCTTTTAATTTCTACTGCACAGTCGCCAGAGCTGTTGATGATTGATCCTAAGTGGCAGTATACTCGGTATAAAAAGGCCGTTGAGACAAAACACCCAGTACATGTGCTTAAAATGCCCCGACTATCTAAAAACGACCGCCAATAAGCCATTGGTATGTTGGAGACCAGAATGAGCTCATGGGCCATTGCCAGAAGGATGAATTGCCACCACAGCACTATTGTACGTCTCAATGAACGTTACGGAACCACTGGCAGTGCCCGGGATAGACTTCGGAGTGGCCAACCACGAGTTACTATCCCAGCGCAAGATCGTCATTTTGTGCTGAGTCACCTAAGGAATCGTTCTCTCCCGGCAAGTCAAACAGCAAGAGCAATAGTGGGTAGACGTGGGCAAGTCTCTCGAATGACAGTCATGCGACGACTCAGAGATACAGGTCTTACTGCAAGACGACCTTATGTTGGGCCAAACTTGACTCACAGACATCGTCAGCAGCACCTGCAATGGGCAGAGCAACAAGTCAGATGGACTAGACTGCAGTGGAACGCTGTCCTATTCACAGACGAGAGCAGATTCAACATATCCTTTGCTGATGGATGTATGCGGATTTTGCGACGGTGTGGACAGCGCTTTGCAGATTGCTGTGTTCGTCAGCACAACCGATTTGGAGGTGGCAGTATTCACATTTGGAGAGGATTCAGTTTTCACCATCGCTTGCATCTTCACGTCTTCTGTGGAAATGTTAATGCTGTGACATATCGAGATGAGGTTCTGGATGCTTTGGTTGCTCCTGCGTTCACAAATTATCCAGACTTGCAGCTTCTCCAGCAGGATAACGCACGTGCGCATACTGCATGCATTACGCAGCAATATCTACAGCAGCAGAACACTGTGACGGTTGATTGGCCTGCCCTATCACCAGACATGTCTCCTATAGAGCATCTGTGAGACGAGCTTGGACGCAGAGTCTACAGGCAAGGTTCTCCAGCTAATCTGCAACAGCTCGAAGCTGCTCTTACACGTGAATGGGACTTGATTCCCCGGAATTTCCTTCAGAGACTTGTGCGTTCCATGTGGAGCCGCTGCCAAGCTTGTTTGGAAGCACACGGTGGACATACCAGATACTGAGGATAGTGTGAATGAATTTTTTTATTGGTTGCATTTTTGGTTTTCTCCCTTGCCTGCACAGAATGCAATGAATTTCATAACAATCAAATGTACAAATTAATGACCAGCATGGATTCATAGGAATATGAATAAAGATTCCAAATATGTAAATATATATATCCTGGATTATACAGGCGTTTTTAATGCAATATAGACACTTGGCAGCAATATAGACACAGTTAGAGGGACTGACAATGATATGAAAATAATAATACAAAAGGCTCGAGAAGCTTTCATTGCATCTGGAAATATATGGAGATCAAAAGAAATCAAATCCAACACAAAAAATCTAGGCTAGTCAATTTTATCGCGTGGCTCTGAAACATGGAGAACAACAAAAACAACAATAAACAGCTACAGACATTCATAAATATCATGAAATAGCCACTAGGGCAACATATGTATTGCACCACAGACGTATCAGCTTACTGAGTTAAGTGTAGCTCAAAACACAAGTTGTCAGCACTTTTACCCACATCTAATTTTCTCCACATAATTGTGCTTCATTCAAAGATACAACACGTAAACTGCCATTAAACATCAGTGCACACACACACATATCCTGACAGACAAACTCCGTAAATAGTGATCAATAACACATATTATCCGACTACCGATATGATCGCCCCATCGCTTTTCACTGATTAAAAATAGCCAGAACAGCAAGCTTTAACCTAACCTCAATCCTCTTTTGAGCTTTGACAAAAGCTAGCCCCAACCTAACCACAACCCTGATTTGTCAGAAATAATCAAGTATGACTTCAACCCAAATCTGCGTGTTGTACGCTCCCAGATTTAAAAAAAAAAATTTCTCTCGAGATATAAACGTGAATAGGTCGAAATGAACAACAGTGGACCGTAGGTTCGCTACAGCTTCGGAAAAAATTCAGGGGCACAGTAATAAGGGGTATATAAGTCTAAATAATATCTACAATTGTTGATATGCGAAAGTAGCATCATATCTTCTGTCCAATCATTGTAAATTAACTAGCCTACACAAAGGACGAAAGGAACACATCAACAAATAAGTAAATAAATAAATAAAATTTGCAGCATTCACACGAAAATATGCACATAGGCCTAACCCATATTTAGGTAGGCTAGGCCATAGGCCTAGTCATTGTTAAAGGACACAAAAGCAATAAATGTAACCCAGACTACTTAGGCCTACCTAGATATATTACCACAAGGAGATTCTCACGAATTAAATTCAACAGCAGGAGTTCACATCCACAGCCAACATAAATGTTCCAATATTTATTTAGTGGCGCGGGCACATATCCTGAACTACTCTAAAAACAAACATCCCACAGCTCATAACAGATGACGGGAAATACAAAATTATCAATGACGCAGCTTCCGAAATTGGAATAGTTTTAAACACTGATAGTGGAGAGTTGGTACGTCTATTTCTGCTCTCGACAAAAATTTTTTGCCTGGCGTATTTATGTCCTACCTTCTATTCTAAAAGAATGATCATAGGAACAGAAGATAGTCAGACTTTAAGTTTATTTTTGTTTAAAAACGACACATAGGCATACACGCACTCACAGCTGCAACAATCACAGCCAAGATTAAATAATAACATTGCGCTCTTGCCAGTGCCAGGCTATTTTGCGCCCTAGGCATGGCTAACTAGTTGCACCACATCCCCTCCCAAAACAAATTTGCCAACTTAAATTTTTTAAAAACAGATATCTTGTAGAAAAAAATGAAAAGCACAACGCTTGACACTGCTAAATTTATTTTAAATTGCAAGAATATATAATACAACAATCTTTGATTATCATTCTCAAATACAAAAGAAAATGGTTATCACACAAATAATAGGATAATAATTTTGTGAAATGTGAAGTTTAAAAAGTAAGTTTCTTAAAAGTTTTTTAAATCTTGGTAGCGATGTGAACAGCGGTAAAGTAACGGCAGTAATTACAGAAGGTAGGGGAGCTTTCATTGAATTGGGGGGAATGTATGGTGGAGTTCTCAAGAAGGCAGAAGTTATGATACTCAATGTAAGAAATCCTGCACGCATTAAAAATAAGGGATTAAGAGCTAGAAAATAACAATACATTTACAAACTTAGGAAGCATAGTAACACCAGATGGCGGAACAAGCAAAGACATCAATATCGAAAGAATAAAGACAGAATAGCATTCGCCAATCTAAAGCTGTGCGAGAGTATATGCCGCAAATGTCGCCGCTTCGAGTGTCCTATAGACCCGTCTTTTATATGTGGTGTCCAGAGCAGTATAGTAGTAACTAGAATCAGGAACTGAGAGAAATATAAAATCGAATCTCCCTAAATCTGTTGTCTCCCTATGTAAGCATCAGACGACGTCCGCTTTCCTCCACCATTTCATCTTCCTCTTGAATGTTACCCGATGCCAATGTGCATAAAATCTCAGACCCTCGAGTCAGATGAAAGTGGGTTCGGAGAACCGAAGAAGGCAAATGAATCATAATCATATATGTGACGGTATTGCCTCCCCTGCGTTGCAGTAGTGGTCCACCAGTGGCCAAAACTCAAGAGTATCTAATATGGGCTTCAAAGGTATCTACATTCGCACACGATTACTATTGGCAGAAATGCAGATCGAAGAGTGATGACACTTCTATTACAAAGGGTGTCTTCACAAGACATTCAGAATAAGCGAGAACAATACTGCTTTGGCTGAGTATGTTAACTCTGTAACTCTGCCGACGCTTTTGTGAAGGATTTAAGCACTTATTACTTTCAGCTCGTTTAAGCCCCCACCCCTGATTTACACAATGGAATTCTATTATTTGAGTATAGCTCTGTTTAGAGTGTGTGTAGTAGTTTGACTGAGACAAACATGCAGCAACTTTAAAATGATTAAATCGAAGTTAAATTTGTAACATTACAAATAACAAAATTTAATAATCACTTTAGGTTTTAACAGTTGGAAAATAATTTGAATAGTTATGGATCAAGAAAAGTTATCATCACAGTCTTTAGGGAATGTGAGATGTTACAAGAAGTTCAAGTGGCAGCATAGATTTGAACTTAGCTGCCATTGACGATTCTGCTCTTTCTTATGGGTTGGTTCTTTTCACTCTGCTCACGCTCGTCTCTGATCAAGGTTGTCGGGGGTAGCTCGTTTCCCAGAAATGTCAAGGAGAGTCTAACACGCGAGTCCTTCGTCTTAAAGCTTAGACCCCTGTTCCCTTCTTGTTCCAGAGATGGTACTTTCTGCTGGTACCACCAATAACTATGGTAAAAGAATAGAACGAAACGCTCTTCTGAGTTTGGCGTTTTCCACCCCATAGTTATGGGTTCCTATCTTCCCATACCACCATCCCAATTACTCAGACTTTATCCTCGATGAGAATTAAATTTAATCCCTCGGGATAAAACTTCCTTTACATTTAAATAGAATAGCTTTAGCTTTACTTACTTACTTACTTACTTACTTAGTCGTTCCCCTTCTACCGTGAGGTGTAGAGGTTTGGAAGAGAGAGCGCCAGACTATTCTATCGGCTGTCTTCCTCCTGGCCTGGCTCCATTCTAGTCCTCGGTCCTTCAAAGATTGTCTAATGTTGTCCTCCCAGCGGACTCCGGGCCGCCCCCGGGGTCTGGATCCTTGGCTCCCTGTTTCCCATGCCCGTCGTGGCAGCCGATCCTCTCCCACTCTGCAGACATGGCCAAACCATCTTAGTTGGGACTGTTCTACTTGGGTCTGTATGGGGTGGCATTTTAGGCCTTGACGTATCGTCTGGTTGCGTACCATGTCTCTTCTTGTTACTTCAACCACCTTCCTCAGATACCTCATTTCTGAGGTTTGGATCTGGCTTTTATGGGTTGTAGTCATTGCCCATGACTCGCATCCATATGTTTAGACTGGGACATAGGTGGAGCGGTATACAGCCATCTTCGTTTTCTTACCAACCTCTCTCTTGCTGAGGAATCCTCGATTTATGGCCTGAAAAAGTCTCCCAGCTGCTGCTTTTCGAGTGGCCAACTCTTCTTTGATGCCTCCCTTTCGGTCTATAATAGCTCCGAGGTATTTAAAGTGGTCGACCTGCTCCGGGACCTGTTCTCCCAGCTTAATCTGATGTCTTCTTTCTTCTCGTGATATCACCATGGACTTTGTTTTAGAGCTGCTTATGACCATCCCTCTCTTCTCCAGCTCTTCCTTCCAGACTTGCAGGTTGGATTGGAGATGTGCCTCTGATTTAGCAATCAGGGCAACATCATCAGCAAATGCCAGCTCTGAAATATAGACCTGTCTCATCTTCCAGTACCCCACTGAATACTTTCTTGTTCTCTCCTTACATGCCTTGATGACATCGTCCATAAGGAGTATGAAGAGGTAAGGTGATAGGATATCACCTTGTCTTACACCAGTGGTGGTCCTGAACTCTTCTGACTTATGGTTTGCTTTAGCTTTACATTTCATTTAAATGAAATGGTTAAAGGTACAGATATAATATGTTTTACATTTACATCTCCACTGTTTGAAATGTGTTCACAATATAAATTGAATATATTTTCTTTTATGTTTTACTTACTTACTTACTTAGTCGTTCCCCTTCTACCGTGAGGTGTAGAGGTTTGGAAGAGAGAGCGCCAGACTATCAAATCGGCTGTCTTCCTCCTGGCCTGGTTTCATTCTAGTCCTCTGTCCTTCAAAGATTGTCTAATGTTGTCCTCCCAGCGGACTCTGGGTCGTCCTGGGGGTCTGGATCCTTGGCTCTTTGTTTCCCATGCTTGTCGTGGTAGCCGATCTTCTCCCATTCTGCAGACATGGCCAAACCATCTTAGTTGGGACTGTTCTACTTGGGTCTGCAAGGGGTGGGATTTTAGGCCTTGACGTATCGTCTGGTTGCGGACCATGTCTCTTCTTGTTACTTCAACCACCTTCCTCAGATACCTCATTTCTGAAGTTTGGATCTGGCTTTTATGGGTTGAAGTCATTGCCCATAACTCGCATCCATATATCAAGACTGGGACATAGGTGGAGCGGTATACAGACATCTTCGTTTTCTTACCAACCTCTCTCTTGCTGAGGAATCCTCGATTTATGGCCTGAAAAAGTCTCCCAGCTGCTGCTTTTCGAGTGGCCAACTCTTCTTTGATGCCTCCCTTTCGGTCTATAATAGCTCCGAGGTATTTAAAGTGGTCGACCTGCTCCAGGACCTGTTCTCCCAGCTTAATCTGATGTCTTCTTTCTTCTCGTGATATCACCACGGATTTTGTTTTAGAGCTACTTATGACCATCCCTCTCTTCTCCAGCTCTTCCTTCCAGACTTGCAGGTTGGATTGGAGATGTGCCTCTGATTTAGCAATCAGGGCAACATCATCAGCAAATGCCAGCTCTGAAATACATTCCTGTCTCATCTTCCAGTACCCCACTGAATACTTTCTTGTTCTCTCCTTACATGACTTGATAACATCGTCCATGAGGAGTATGAAAAGATAAGGTGACAGGATAGCACCTTGTCTTACACCAGTGGTGGTCCTGAACTCTTCTGACTTATGGTTTGCTGTCCTCACATAATTTCTGCAAGACTTGTAGAAACTCTGTATAGCATGAATCAGAGGTGCTGGAATGTTCTTCCTTGCCAAACAGTCCCAAAGTTTGCTCCGGGGGACCCCGCCAAAAGCCTTTTCCAGATCTATGAAACAAAGATGGATCTCACTCTTATACTCAAGGGCCTTTTCACTCAGCTGTCTGAGTGTGAAGATTAGGTCTTGAGTACTTCGGTTTACTCGGAATCCGCACTGGACCTCATCCAATTGTGGCTCAGCTAGGCGTCGGAGTCTCTGCTCTAGGATTCTAGAGTAGATTTTACCAGGGACACTGAGAAGGGATATGCCTCTATGGTTTCCACATTGTCGATTGTCACCCTTTTTGAAAATTGGTGTTATGATGGCAATCTCCCAGTCCTTTGGTATGGTCTTGTTGCACCACGCTGCCTGTAGGACCCTAAAGAGTAATAGGTCGCCTGATGCTCCTATGTACTTAACCATTTCTGGTGTTATACCATCATGCCCTGCTGTTTTGCCCATCTTGATTTTCTCCAGTGCTGCCTTCAGTTCTTCCATCTTTATTTCATCTTCATCACCATAGGTTTCCTCTTCTGTGCTAATGGTTATCATTTCTGATGCTTAACCTTGCTCACCATCAAGGAGTTCTGAGAAATATTCTGTCCATGTTTCTATTACTTCCTTCGGGGCAGTAAGCAATTTGCCTTGCTTGTCCTTTATAAATTTGAGAGCGCATTGTTTTTCCTTCCTCATGTTCTTTAGGGTCTTATAGAACAATTTCTGGTTTTCTTGCGCATCTTTTTCTAGCTTTTCTCCAAATTCTTCCAAGGACTTCTGTTTTGCTGCTAGCACCTTGTTCTTTGTTTCTGTTCTGAGTATCACATATTCTCTATATTTCTCTATTTGTCCTGCTGTGTTTTTAGCTCCTAAGTATTGTTTCCATGCCATTTTCTTCTCTTATTTTCTCTTTGACTTCCTCTGTCCACCAAGGTGTCCTCTTTCTCTTGTTCCCAAGTCGGACTTCACCACATGCTTCTGCAGCAGCTGTCTTTATCTTTCTTTCATCTTTCCTCCCTGCCCATCCTGACTCACAGACTTTTTGCTCAGATGAATAAAAGAGACTTGAATCGGCCTCTTACACGCGTCTGGGGTGTCGTTAAGTTAATAAGTTCCCTCTCTGACTTCGTGTGTGGTCCTTCAGCTTCTTCAGTCCCGGTTTGCTTATTTAACATGCTAGAAATTTCCTGGGCGATATTGTAAGTCCTGATGAATACTCCAATAAAAGGTGTCCGGTATTTTAAGAAGGAATTCTGAATTCTAATTCTTCACTGTAGCAATCTGGTGTCTTGGCGAGCGATTTCTTAAGTGAAATAGCTTGAGAAAATGGTCAGATTATATTCCCAGACTTCCCACGCCTTCGTTTGTTATGAGATATAAAAAAAACTCCAATCATATTCAAACAGGCGGGTTATGGGGCAATTTCAAAATATTCCGATATCGGATAATTTTGAACGTAAGGCAGAGGTCAACTCTCCCATATATGGTAATAAAATGTCCGATGCCCTTGTGTACAAACTTACAAACACACCGGTAACCGCATATGACCATGTGTTCGAGATGTAGCAATCTTACTTTTTTCTAAAGTAATCTTGTCATCCATGTCTTATCGGTGATTAAGCCGATAGCGCTGGCCGATGTACGTGTTAATCTGCCACGCTTATAGCCAAAAAATCTGGGCTGCGCCAAGCAGATGTGATTATTATCACCTACAGGGAGTGTCGAATGATTTGATAAAATCAAATATCTGCTACTTAGCAGAAAAATAACGAAGAAAGAAAGAAAGAGGGAGAGAAAAATGCGACAACTGAGAGCAAAAAATAAAAATCAGTACCACAAATGTGCCGATACTGCCGGAGTGAAACAAAGATCGATAGGGGCCGCTCCATTATGTCACAAAATATACATCAAGCTGACATAGACTATTGACATCTGAAATAAGCATTATGATATCATCACCCTCTTTCTGCCCCCATGTGGAGAACGAGGCAACCTCTGCTATTCGTTCCTTGAGAAGAAACCTGCACGAAGCAGTCAACAGTTTTAAAGTGGTGGTTTATGTGGCAATTTATTGTACATGACGAGGCTGCCAGCCTCATACACGGCTGTACATTAATAAGCAATTCATATATGTTAAATACACATAAATTTTTTTTAAATGTACATAAAGACTTAGCCCTTTCTAGGAGGTATGCAGACGTTTTGCATAGAATTACTGATAGCACTTCCCTGCAGCCGTGAAAATGCAGTTTTCTCATATGAGTTATTGGTAATTATAAGTTCACAACTCCTAACTTTAACACATTTAACACATTTTCTTTCCTTGAACTTGTGACTTTAATTTTACAACCTACTTCTAACAACTTTGGCACGTTGTATAATGGAATCCCTTTGACATCTCTTCCTGACGAATTCCTCTGATGAGAATTGGAAATCCAGTGGGGAAATTTCAAACATTCAGGTCAGGTTTTTTTAGTTACAATTTCGCCCACGTGAAATTCAACCCGGCTAGTTTTATTTTGTTAAAACCAATCACAAAGTAAGGTGTCTTATTTTCGTAAATTTTCACCTACATACAGTAGACATTCAAAAATCCGGCAACCTCCGGACCTGAGGAGTGCCGGATTTTATAAAATGCCGGATTTTTTATGGTTATATATTCTGTATATATTTAACAGAAAATGACTACCTGTACACTTTATCTGCGATCGACAATGCACGATGTTTACGTTTTACACCACTTCTTTTATTTGCTGAATCCATAATGGGGCTAAACCAAAATGATAAAATAGCAGGAATGTAACACGTGCTGCAAAAACATTGCTCCAGGTGGCGCGCCAACCGGTTTAAAAATGTGCTCGGCCGGAAACAATTACATCTTTTTGAATGCTTTGTGATAATTATTGGCCCTAATTGGCACCTTTACCGGAAACAATTACATCTTATGCCTTGCGCTAATTCTTCAGTTTTGTAATCTCCTCTTCCCATCTCTATTTATTCAGACAAGAGATCTTACCGGAACTAATCATGTCATATCGCGGTACCCTACTACTTCAATCTTGTTGTAATCAAGACAGACTTGGGAGTGTAGTGACCAAGTGTTATGTTTTCACGGAGAGCGCCAGTCCATTATCGAAAATGGTGATAGATTACAGACACACGAATGACGAAAGAAACTTCCGGACAGACGTGTTTGACCAAGATGGTGCATGAGAACTGCGAATGTAAACATTACCGAGAATAGACGGATATAACAACTCCTTATATGGAAAATAACCGTTTGAAAATTTACAAACGCATGAGTCAAGCAGAAAATTCCAGGAGAAAGTTATTATAACACGCATGATTGAATACAATTGACTGGGCAATTCTAGATGTTATAAACAACACTTATGATTGGAGCCTGGTCAGATTGTAGCAACCACGTGTGGGGGACGAAAGTTGCAATATAATCTGACACTTTTGCCGGTTTAGAGCAATGTGAAATTCACCTCGTCAATAAGACAACCAGCAAGCCAGAGTGATGAATAGGACCAGAATTACATTTATCGGACCGGACCTTGTTTGAGCATGTTGTGGACTTATATCCCAGGAAAACTCTACCTACATTAACACGGAAAGCCAGAATCTTAGGAATCTGAAACACAAAGTCAGAGTGGGAGCCTAGAGCAAAGTAATACCCTCGACCGCGTGTAAGAGGCATCTTAAACAAGTTGCATTAACTATTTCTCTGAGCCTGGAGTCAGTATTCCTAAAGATATTTTAGGGTGAGTTGTACATTTTAAAATTCTATATTTTGCATTTATTAACATGTGAAAATTGCTAATGGATGTCCAAGTCATTTGAGGCTGGCAACCTCATCGTATAGAATGATGGTTTAACCAACCACCACTGCAAGATCTGGTGACTGCCTTATGCACGTTTCTCATAGAGAACCAAACAGCAGAGGTAGACCACAGATCCATACGGAGCAGGAAGTGGATGATGATAGAACTAATGTACATACTTATTATATTATTCACCTTTTCAACCAGTACATAATGTAAAGATATTCAATATAAACGTTATGAATGTTTTCCGCTCACTGGGATTAATATTAATGCTGAGAGAGGGTAAAGTTCTGATGTAGATGGGATGGTGGAATGAAAAGGGGGGGGGGGCATGATTGTGTGTCAGGAAACCCAATACTGATGAGGGTATGTGTTTCTCTTCTTTCATAATACTAGTCGGTGGTCCCACTTGAGGGTGCTATCTCTGGAACAAAGTGTGTGGTATAAATGGCCTGCTGTCAACGCTAGACACCATCATCAGACGGGTCTTGAAGACGCTGGACCAGCTTCGTGATTACTACCTGATATCTCTTGGAACGTGTCACAACCTCCAGACTTGACCAGTGATGAAAGTGCATCAGTCCAAAACCTGCAAAGAACGAAACATCGGCTGGAGCAAAAACTAACAAACTTTCTGGCAGCTAAGTACAAACTTAAAAGCTGCCAAGTGAACTTTCAGACAATTTTATCAATATCCATAACATCACCCTGTGATGATAACCTTCTTTTAAAAATTGAATTATTCATTTTACGCTGTTAAATATAATTGATTATTACATTTGTTATTTGTATATATACAAATTTATAGTTGATTTAATCCTTTTGAGTGTACTGCACCCGTTTGTTTCAGTCACCTTAAATACACTTAAAACAGAGCTACTAAATTAAGGTTTCACTGAATTAAATCAGTTGGGAGTTTGAACGAGCTAAATCATATAAAATCTCTTCACAAAAGTTGTCGGGCAGATAATAAGTTATCTGTGCTAAGACACATTCAGCACTGTTCATGATTTCTGAATATCTTGTGAAGACTACCTCATGGTAGAAGCATCATCATCCTTCTATTCGCATCTCTGCCAAGAGTAATCTTGTGCGAAGGTAGATACCTTTGAAGACCCACATTAGATACTCTAGGTTTTGGCCATTGCTGGACCATCACTGCAGAGCCAAGGGGAGGCAACCCGTGACAGCCACCAGTACAAGAAGACTACCAACAACACACATCCGAAGAAGAACCTATTAAATACTTACTTACTTAGTCGTTCCCCTTCTACCGTGAGGTGTAGAGGTTTGGAAGAGAGAGCGCCAGACTATTCTATCGGCTGTCTTCCTCCTGGCCTGGTTCCATTCTAGTCCTCGGTCCTTCAAAGATTGTCTAATGTTGTCCTCCCAGCGGACTCTGGGTCGTCCTCGGGGTCTGGATCCTTGGCTCTTTGTTTCCCATGCTTGTCGTGGTAGCCGATCTTCTCCCATTCTGCAGACATGGCCAAACCATCATAGTTGGGACTGTTCTACTTGGGTCTGCAGGGGGTGAGATTTTAGGCCTTGACATATCGTCTGGTTGCGTACCATGTCTCTTCTTGTTACTTCAACCACCTTCCTCAGATACCTCATTTCTGAGGTTTGGATCTGGCTTTTCTGGGTTGAAGTCATTGCCCATAACTCGCATCCATATATCAAGACTGGGACATAGGTGGAGCGGTATACAGCCATCTTCGTTTTCTTACCAACCTCTCTCTTGCTGAGGAATCCTCGATTTATGGCCTGAAAAAGTCTCCCAGCTGCTGCTTTTCGAGTGGCCAACTCTTCTTTGATGCCTCCCTTTCGGTCTATAATAGCTCCGAGGTATTTAAAGTGGTCAACCTGCTCCAGGACCTGTTCTCCCAGCTTAATCTGATGTCTTCTTTCTTCTCGTGATATCACCATGGATTTTGTTTTAGAGCTGCTTATGACCATCCCTCTCTTCTCCAGCTCTTCCTTCCAGACTTGCAGGTTGGATTGGAGATGTGCCTCTGATTTCCTATTAAATACATAGATAGTAATTCACTTGGGACCGAAGATGCAGCAAAAGAGATGAATGCAGTCAGCGACTCATAGCTTAACTGCTAGCGTCAGGGTCAGCGAACCAGAGCTGAACAAGACCCTACTCCACCTCCAAGTGGTGGTCATGGAAACAGACTGCATCACAGCAGTCTGGCCGAGAAAGTAGGGATCGAAGAGAGAAGGCAAACCCGGTCCCAAAAATGCCATGCTGAAATCGGATGTGTCGGGCCGAAAGACGCAAATATCGCAGCTTCGCTATAAACGTCGACACAACGTAACCAACGTCCTTTTCAGAATAAAAGCAGAAGAAGAAGAAGAAGAAGAAGAAGAAGAAGAAGAAGAAGAAGAAGAAGAAGAAGAAGAAGAAGAAGAAGAAGAAGAAGAAGAAGAAATTCACTTGAAGATATTATGCATGCAGATAAATGGAAAACCAAACTAAGCATAAAATAGAGCACACATGTATTTCAAAATTGACACAGGTGCACGGTACAATATCAAGGAAGAGAATCAAGGAAAATTCTTAGAACTTATTCAAATCATCTAATCACGCCCATAGCCGCTGTTGACCTGCATATTTCTTGCAAGAAAGCAGAAACTGTTTCAGAATTCCTAATAGTAAACATAGACCAAGAAAATATACTCTATGGAGTCACAGCTGAGAAACTCGGTCTCATCTGTCGCACTAGTACTATTGGCTTAGATAGAGAGTTTCCAGAATTAGCAAAGACTGCAGGATTACTTCCAGTAGAAATTGATCTTACAATAGACCCAGAAGTAAAACCAGTAGTACATGCAACCAGGAAACAACCAGTTGCTTTACGAGAGAAAATCTAGTAAAAACTTAAAGAAATGGAAGGAGACGGCTTTAAAGCAATAATAAATGAGCCTACTGACTGGGGGAACTCGATGGTGTTCACGGAAAAAAAGGCAAAATCAGAATCTGTATTTATCCCAAAGATCTAAATCGAGCAATCAAGAGGGAACATTATCTCATGCGAAGTATGGATGAAATCGTCTCAAATATTCCAGATGCAAAGGTGTTCTCAGTGCTTGATGTCAAAAATGGCTTCTTACAGATCAAGCTTACCCATAGATCATCGTTTCTCACAACCTTTGACACACCAGTAGGAAGATATCGTTGGCTCAGGTTACCATTTGGTATTAAATCCAGTCCTTAAATCATGCAGAGAATCATGGACCAAATGCTGGAGAGTATAGATGGTGCTGTAGCTACAATAGATTACATATTGATAGCAGGGATGAATACAAAACATCATGATGAAATATTGCAAAAAGTCTTTGACCGAGCTACATCCTACAACCTGAAATTGAACTGGGACAAATGTGTGCTAAGACAGAGCATCGTTAAATACCTAGGACATACTATCAGCAAAAATGGAGTTGAACCAGATCCATACAAAGTGGAGGCTGTGACCAACATGAAGAGATCATCTTCCAAGCAAGATATCAGACGATTTCTGGGATGCATCACATATCTCTCAAAGTTCTTGCCAAGACTCAGTGATGTAAAACCCCTAAGAGATCTCCTCAAAGAAGATATACTTTTTCAATGGCAGTTCAATCAGGAAGAAGCATTTAACAACTTGTGTACCACAACACCAGTATTGGCACTGTACAATTTTACAAAGCCTGTTGAAATTCACTGTGACGCCAGCCAAACAGGACTGGGAGCAATACTTTTTCAAGAAGGTAGACCAGAAGCTTACTCATCTCGGTCCCTGACGCCAACAGAACAAAGATCTGCGCAAATTGAGAAAGAAATGCTATCAATTGTACATGGCTGTAGGAAATTTCACCAGTACATATATGGGAAGCATGTCACTGTCGTTAACGACCATTAGCCATTAGAACAGATATTTAAAATAACCCGTAGTTCAGGCACCAATGCGAATTCAGAAAATGCTCCTGTCTTAACCATGGTACGACATTGAACTCAGATACCAGAAGGGATCCACCTTGACTATCCTAGTCACTCTGTCACGCGCACCACAATCCCAAGACACCCCGGATTGTGATCTAACAGACATCTCTATGCTAAGCTTCATTTCCATCTGTGACGAGATGGACGACTTCTATCGATTTTTGTTCTCTCCGACAGTATCGGTACATTTGTGGTACTGATTTTTATTATGTGCTGTCAATTATCGCACTTTTCTTTCTTTCTTTATTTATGTTTCTGCTAAGTAGCAGATATTTGATTTTATCAAGTCACCCTGTAGGTGATAAATATCACATTTGCAAGGAGCGACTGATATGATACGTCACAATTTCTTGGTGCTACCCAGATTTGTTGGTTATAGGCGCGGCAGATTAACACGTACATCGACCAGCGCCATCGGCTTAAATTACCGATAAGACACGGAGTTTGCGCACTCATACGACAGATAACGAGATTACTGTCTGTGTGACACCTGTGGGCAGACAAGTGTGATATAATCGCTTCCGGTCACTTGGTTAAAAGTAATCATGGATTTATTACATTTTAGACAATATGAGTCTACAAATGTGTTTGTGAGAGTGGATGCAAGGCATCAGATGTCCATATATGGTAATACGTGACCTTTGCAGGCACGCACGTTATTCCACGTGGGACTATTTTGAAATATCACACCATATCTGCATGATTTGAAATGATCGGATCTTTCTGATTAGATTCATAACAACATTGAGGGGAATATAGCCTGACCATTTCGCAGTTTTAACTCACTGTGAATTTCAAGCTCGCCAAGACAACCTCAGACCTCGCCAGAGTGAAGACTAGATTCATAATTCCTATTTGTTAACCGGACCTTTTATTGGAGAACCAGATAAGACTTACAAAAGCACAGGAAACCCGGGACTAGGAAACTGAAGAAACGAGGAGTCAGAGGGGGCCATCTATTGTAAAATTAAACACATCCCAGACGCGAGTAAGAGGACAATTCGTCTCTTTTATTCATATGAGCAAACAAGTCTGTAGCCAGGATTAGCGTAAGTTGTGATTTACATTTCATATTTTACTACTAACATGTGAACTAACATATATATGTTACAGAAGTTTAATGTGTGAAACTCACTATTGGATGTCAAAGTCATTTGAGGCTGGCAACCTCAGTATCTGGAATGATGATTCATGAACCACGACTGCATGGGCTGGTTATTGTTTATTGATAGTTTTGTAAAGAGATCTAAAAGCATAAAGTAGTTCCAGGTTCCCTATGGAGCAGGGAGAGAAATATGAAAGAAATGATGTACATTCTAAGTATAATATCTACATTTTCAAAGCAGTGTAAATGTCCATATAAACATATTCACTTTAAAATTAATGTAACTTTCAAGCTTTAAACCAGTGTAAATGTCTATGTGAAAATATTCATTTTAAATTAATAGAAGTTTCAAACTTTTCCATAAGTGTAAATATAAATGAAACATAAATCAATTTATATTGTGAACACTTTTCAAACAGTGGAAATATAAATGTAAAACATATTATATCTATACGTTTAACCTTTTCATTTAAATGTAATGTTTTTTTTTTTTTTTTTTTTTTTTTTTTTGTTTTTTCGTACGCCCGCTAATACTCGAGGCGAAATCTCAGGTTATTACTATGTCTAACCTGACATTGATTTTACGTGAGTATCCCTTTTTACTTGTACAGAGACAGGTGTCCCTCGCCATTCAGGCAAATACTCTCCGATTTCGGAGGTACCCATTGCAGCTGGGTCGGCTCAGGAGCCGCCAATCCCTGGTCGACAACACTCCTTCAAATGTCATCGCCAGGTCTCGAGTTAATCCAGTCCAATTCCCGGTCGACGAAAAATCCTCAAATGCCGTCGCCCGGGTTTGATCCTGAATCACCCGGTCGCCAGAGCGGTGTTGTAACCACTACGCTAGCGCGGCTCCTAAATGTAATGTAAAGCTAAAGCTATTCAATTTAAATGTAAAGGAAGTTTTATCCCGAGGGATTAAATTTAATTCTCATGGAGGGTAAATTCTGACATTGGATGGTAGAATAGAAGAGGGGGGCACATAAATGTGTCGGAAAAACGCCATACTCAGAAGAGCGTTTCGTTTCTATTTCTATTACCAGTTATTGGTGGTACCAGCAGAAAGTACTATCTCTGGAACCAAGCGAAGGTAGAAGTGGACTGACGTTTTGCGAGATGCCATCGTAAGAGGGTCTTATAGACAGACGCAGAACCAACTTAGCCATTACTCTTTGACGTTCTGGGAACATGCTGCGCCTGAACTTTGACCAGAGACGAGCAAGAGCAGAGTGAAAGGAACTGACCCAGCGGGAGAAGAAACTACCATTGGCAGCTAAGTGAAAATATCCGCTGCCAAAAGTGACCTCCTTTATTCAGTTAAATCCCATCCAAGTAATGAAATTCTTTTCATAAATATTCAACTTATTTTCCAACTGTTAAAACTTAAAGTGATTATTAAATTTTGTTATTTGTAATGTTACAAATTTAACTTCGATTCAATCCTTTTAAATGTACTACATGTTTGTCTCATTCAAAGTTGCTAAACACACGCTCTAAACAGAGCTATATATATATTATAATAATAAATTCCACTGATTAACTCAGGGGTGGGGGCTTAACGAGCTAGAAGAAACCATAGCTAAATTCTTCATAAAATTGTCGGCAGATTATAGAATTAACGTGCTCAGCGACAGCCAGCATTGTTTTCGCTTATCTGAATATCTTATGAAGACTCCCATGTGATAGAAGCTTTACTACTCTTCTATCGACATTTCTGCCAAGAGTAATCTTGTGTAAATATAGACTCCATTGAAGCCTATAATAGATGCTCTTGAGTTTTGGCCACTGTTGGACCACTACTGCAAAGCAGGGGAGGCAATACCGTCACACCATCTGAGATGAGAAGCTCAAGGCATTCCAGAAAGCCACAACAAGTGAGCTCTTCTCGCTGAAACAAACTATTAAGCTAGGTTGGCCAGACAGTTACAAGAAGGTGAATCCGAAGGTTCGACCCTTTTTTCTTATGCCAAAACGGAACTAGTAGTAATTGATAATCTGATATTCAGAGGCTAAAGACGGATAATGCCCCCTAGCTTAAAACATGACATAATACAGCTGATCGATAAAACACACTTCGTAATTGTTAAGTGCAAACAACGAGCACGAGAAGTGCTTTACTGACCTCAAATGAATGCTGACATAGAAGAACAAGTGCAGAATTGCTACAAGTGTGCAGAGAATTGCAGAAGCTTACCAAAAGAACCTCTAATCCCCACACCACATCCAGAGCTCCAATTTTCAGAAATTTCAATTGACAATTTTGACTTTGAAGGTATCCAGTACTTCATGATAGTTGATTATTATTCAAGAGACATTCAGGTAGAAAAATTGCCAAGTATGAGATCCTCTGATGTTATTGAAGTGCTTAAGGTCTTCAACATCCATGGTATACCAAGTAAAATAAGATCAGACTGTGGCTCACAGTTCACAAGCACAGAATTCCAACAGTTTTGCCGTGACTACCAAATCAGCCATACTACGGCATCTCCGCACTTCCAGAGTTCAAACGGACTTGCAGAAAGATGCATTCAGACAGTCAAGCGACTGTGACTGAAATCAACAGACAAGTACATAGCACTCCTGGACCATAATACAACTCCCCTGGAAGACATTGTGTTGTCACCTACACACTTGCTCCTGGGCAGAAGACCAAGGAACCTATTACCTGCCCAAACTGCCATTACGAAACCAGAGCTACACAATCTAGCAGAGACCAAGAGATGCTTTTCCAGACGAGCACAGAAACAACAATACTTTTACAACAGGAAAGCAAGACAGTCTCCCAGCTCTCAGCCCAAGACAGACAGTGAGAATGAAGCCATTTTCAGCAGGTGGTAAGTGGATGCCGGGGACAGTTCTTAGTAAGCATTAATCACAACGTTCGTATATAGTAACATCAAATCACACCAACTATCGACGCAATCGCAGACATTTGATCCTAGTACAACCTGGGGGCTAATAGTCATACAATTAAGTTGGAGGGACCAGTGGATTTTCATGACGATTGGAGTGAAACTATGGAGGACACTCCCGAAGAACAGCTCAGTACACCACACAGAAAAATCTACAGAATTAATGCCCAGAGAAGCAACAAGGCCTACAGAAAACACAGTGGGTCATCAAGTTGCCCGAAGTGGAAGGGTCATTAAGAAACCAGCCAGATACAGTGATTAAACGTGCTCATAGTGCATGACAAAACAAACACGCATATAATGTTTTTCAGTTTAATTTACTTTCATTTATCTAGTGTGTAGATTTTTTTCTTGATTTTGTTTACGTAATGCTCAGGGATACATTGTAAGGGAAATCAGTAGAGGCGTTAGAAGAAGCACTGGGCATTATACCCCTGGAGCTACGGAGAAAAGAGCTGAGATGCATCAACTGGGCAAAAGTGGCCAAAGATCCAACCCACCCAGCGCACACAACTTTTGATAGGGGAAGCCAATACATAGGTCACATTCCACTAGAATCTAATAGATACCCATCAAGGTGGAACACAATGGAAGCAATAGATCATCATCCAAACCTATTTAACATAATAAACAGTAGTACTCAGTATAAAGCAAAGATCCCACCATGGGAACTAAAAGTGCCAGAAACGAACTCCCACTTAGCAAAGGTCGTAATCAAATCTAAAGACATAATCTCAACAAAATGTAAAGCATTAGAGTACATAGAATAGTACATACATAATAGCTTAACTGTACATTTAGATGGGTCAGCAGATGAAGATGGACAATTAGGAGCGGGAATAGCAATACCACAATTGAAAATTTACAAAATATATAAAGTAACAGGTAATACATCAATCTTTACTGCAGAATTAGTGGCAATCTTAAAAGCTCTAGAAATAGTTGCAGAAAACCCACCAAATAAAGCAACCATTCTCACAGATTCTCTTTCATCAGTACTAGCAATCAGAAACAGAATTGAATGCAGCAGGCCAGATATTATAGAGGAAATACTGCAGGTCAATACATTTCTACACACCGCAGGATGCAGTGTCACACTAACATGGATACCAGCACAGGTTGGGAGAGCAGAAAATGAGCTAGTGGACAAAGAAGCCAAAGGAGGAAGAACTAGTTATAACAAAATTGAAGTAAGCCTAGAGAAATTTGAAATAAAGAGCTTAATTTCTCAAGCAATAACTAAAGAATGGACCAAAGCAAAAAAGGAAGACACTCATATATAATCCTGAAAAAAAAAAACAAGCAACACATGCCAAATACAAGATGAACTAAAAATACCAATTAATAAAAAATTGCTAAGGCTCAAGTTTGGAACTGGGTATTTCATGATACAGGAATCCACATGTGAAGAGTGCCAAGAACAAAACACAGTTACACACTTTCTGGTGGACTGCAAAAAATATGGCCAGCAGAGGCAAAACTTTAAGACATACTGCAATAACCACAAGATAGAAATGAGTGCTGAATATCTCATATGCATTAAGACCCCACTTGAAATACAAAAGTTAATAAAACACTATATTGCAAAAACAAAAGCTAACATATAAAAAAAAGAAGAAATAAACAAGGATGCGAGCCAGTAGTCTATAGTGGTGGTAGATTCCCCCTTGATAAATAACGATTGACTATAAATAATCCTCTAATCAACATTAAATGCTTACCAGCATAAACAATATCATTTTTTTAACAAGAAAACATTATGAACTGTAACCAAAAAATAAAAATACAGACCAGAGAAATAATACAGTATAAAGCATAAAATAAATACAAACAAGAAAATATTACAATAAATGAAACGCGTCCTCATATAACCAGCAGCTCCGTGTATATGGTAGATGGTTGAAAGACGCGTGCTACAAAGAAAAGTAGCAAACACCCTAATTTTAAAAAAAGTGACTCCATGCTTCGTAATGAGCTGAAAGAAAAATGAATGATTTATGTTATTCGGTGCAGTCTGGGAATGTGACTTTGAACTTAGAAGCTGTGTTATTTGAGGCAGTTGTTGCCTGAATGTGGAAGGGCCCAGATGTGGTGTTGTGTTGAATGCGCGATGGGTTTACCGCGTCAGTTGCGATTTAGCATGTTGTGGTGTTGTGTTGAAGATGTGATGGGTTTACGGCGTCAATTGTAATTTAGCGTGTTGTGGTGTTGTATTGAAGACGTGATGGGTTTACCGCGTCAGTTGTAAGATCTTGTCATCAGTTCCACATTGGTGATCTTGTCACCGGTTCCACATTGGTGTTCTTTTATCAGTTCCACATTGGTGATCTTGTCACCAGTTCTACATTGGCGATCTTGTCACCGGTTCCACATTGGTGTTTGTTAAGACAGATTTTAATAACTTTGTAGTCAAAGGGAGTTTACACATTGTAATACTGTAGGTAAGGCCAAACGTTGGTTATCTCCCTTGACTGGTGTAAAAATATGTGATCCAGAATTCTC
Organism: Oreohelix idahoensis; assembly: GCA_024509875.1. NCBI lineage: Eukaryota > Metazoa > Mollusca > Gastropoda > Stylommatophora > Oreohelicidae > Oreohelix > Oreohelix idahoensis. The sequence continues at coordinate 86,979 of JAMPIV010006310.1, read as the reverse complement.
TCGAACTTTCGAGAATAAGTGAAGTTCACGCTTCGCGGTTAACTGCGCATGCGTGACTTTTTGAGCGGGACTGATATGCGATATCTCGTGACAGTTCGCTCTGGGCGTTTGACCAGGCTGGTCAGCCATGTTTTCTAACTGTGATTTTGGGGAGATATTTGTGGCGAGATAGAAATGTTGGAGTCCCCCCTGTGATATTTCTAAGGCCTAGGATATGATGGCCCGTATTTATATTGTGCAATGTGTTTAGATATTGTATTACCAGAGCAGAGGAGGTGTGATGCTGCACTGTAATTCTGTCCTTCAACAGGCCCGATTCTGTTCTTCTATTTTGAATTTTCACCATTCTTCTTCTCTTTGTGTTTGCCATGTTTCTTCTCATTTGAATATATATCGTGTTCGGTATTTTTGTGTAGGAATTTTAATGGGTTCCTTTATGTCGGTAGGTTCATTTTACACTCGGTCAGTTCTACTCTTATAGTTTTTTCGCGATCACGTAGATTTTCGTTGTTTACGAAAATCGCCATTTCATGCCCGTCTGTATGACGCAAGTCAGACACGCACGCGGCCGTCACGAAACGTGACGCAATTTTTGGACACGCGGTCTTCGCGTTGTTTTCAAATCTATTGGCGTAGGTCGCCGTATTTTATTTTTCTAGCGTTTCCATTGGCCCGAGTGGATAACTTAGCAGATGCGTAGGTGATCAACAGGAGTGGTTCCCTGTGTATATATAGTCAGACGGGGGATCTTTCTCTATGAAGAAAATAATTGCCTGCCGGGCGACTACGTATTTATCGTCTCCCCTGTGGGGAAAAACAGCGGTAATTGGTACGTAGTAATTTTATTATCGTTTTACTTATTAGAGGGTTCTTTGAGAAATCTCGGCCCGTAAGTAAAGTTCTTCGGGGTCATTAACTTAAAGTTTTAAAACGGTAGCGCCATCCATTATTATCTTTGAAGAACGATGTAAATGTAAAAGTGTGCATAATTCTTTCTAGGATTTTGGCAGTAGATAGGAGCGTGTGAAGTTATGAGATACACGTGTGCTCATAGTTGTAGAATGTTGTGTAAAACCACCATTTATTCCTGTGTATTTACAAATGTAATTTTATTGGGAACTCCATTGTGTGTACGTTAATTTTATTGTGCCTTAAATGTGAGAAATGCAGTCGGAGGGTACAGATTTATGTTATCAGTGAATTATACGGCTTAGGGGAGTAAATTATTCCTATAGCACGAGGTTTAATTTAAATTGGGGCTTAAGTCGGGAACCCAAGGTGTAATGGGAATGCCGGACAAAGGATTTCCCTAGTTGAAATGTTTGGACACGTGGTTAGCCATGCGTAACAACCACGTAACCCGTCAGACAGTGTCTGGGGCTTTGTTTACTTACCTGGAAGATTTAAGTTGAGGGAAGGGAGGAGTAGAAGGAGAGTGAGATAGAAGACACGTGGGTAGGAATATTTTATGTATTGTTGTGCAGAACGAGAGAAGGGGAGTAGGAGGAGTGAGATTTAAGTGCCACGTGGGTAGTATTATTTATGTATTGTTGTACACAACGAGTGAGGTATTGAGTAGGGGTGTTGTAAAGATTATGGGAGCTATATGTGTTAGAGATGCGTTATGTTGGAGTTGGTGCACATTAGACGCATTTTCTTTTAATTTCAGCGGGTCGCTGCAAACAGTGGGGGAGCATAATTTGCCAATACAAATTATCCACGGCAAAAAGGCATATCTCAGGGGTCAGAGGACTCGAGTTATCGTCAGAAGCAAAAGAAAAATAACATACGGTCTCTTGCAGTGAAGTGCCCATGCTTTAGCGGGAACGGGGTTTATTTATCATAAAAACCCAGAGCTCTTCGCTATTATAGTCTCCGACAATGGCACGTGGCCGTGAGACTGGTGTAATTGCATACAGCCAGAAATCAAGGCTGTGTCTTCCTCTAAATCCGTAGCGGGTTAAAAGTGGAAAGTTATAGAAGCTATTCAGCAGCAGAGAAGTTTCCGACAGTTAATTAAGTACCTCATGCTTGATACCCGACCATCATCATCATCATCACCGAATTCAGGAGCAGGTGATAGGGTTACAATACCTGGGTCCTGAAAGTAACGAGAGAAGAGCATAACGGAGACGCCGCATCATCAGTCGTCGAGTGTTAGAGAGACACCGAGACCAAGAGAGAGAGAGAGAGAGAGAAGGAGGGAGAAAATAGACAGGACCAGTAGGGTCTGTTCCTTATCCATTTGATGGATAGACACTGAGCCATCGTTGTAAGCCAAGTCTATTATTTTAGCATTTCCAGTGGTGTTAGTTAGCGGCGCATATCGCCTACCAAGTTGGAAGCTGTGTAGACGTTCTGTGAGGAAGAGGCAACAGGACGGCAACAGTAGAAACCTTAGTTGTATTAGAGAGAGGAGGCTAAATTTGACAGCCCCACAAGATTAGAGTGTTTAAATCACTAACCATTTTTATTGTTCCTCAGCAGGGTGACAGAAAGAGTGAATGTGATTTGGGGTCTTCCTAGTGTCTATCTAATTTAATTGTTACTTTGTTTTCAGGCCGTGCTACAGTGCACGCTATTTATTTGATTGATGTATGATGAAATTGTATGTTTGATTGGGTAAATAAATATATGTATACTGTATACTGGATCAGCTTCTACACTTTACTATACTTGCTCTATGTTGTCTGTATAGTGGTGTCTGTGGTCGTTTTATACACCTTATCTCCTTGTGTTTAAAGGTAGTTAGAGGGGGTGATCCTATAGCTTTTCTGAAGTCACGAAGCGGCAAGGGGAGAGTCACATCCTGGTTCTAGCCCTTGAGCCAATAGTCTCATCTGTCCACAGGCATGTCATTTTCCATCTAAATTCTATCTTCTCAGACTTTCTCATACCAGGGTCTTGCTTTCATTCAGGCAAACTCTATAAACTTAAATCCACTTCGTGACAAGTGGGCGGCAATCGTCCGGTGGATCATCTTTGTTGGGATCAATTCTGGGATCTTTCTAGATTTTAGATTGGTTCTATAGAAAATTTTCTCAGTATAGAGTTTCTTTAAATATCCCCTAGACGTTGAGCTATTAGAACTGATCCATTTATAAGTTTTTCCACAGAAAGTTTTTCCACAGGTTTCAGTCAGTTAGATTGGTGGTAATTTAGCTATATACGACTTAGTGGTAATTGATGGCCTACTGAAATTTTTCTTTAACAGGAAGGTAATTTCGGGTTTTTGGTAGCTTCTTAACACATTTTTTTTCAGGTTATTATTCAGACTTGGTGCTAGTCTGAGGTCGGGTTTTGGGACAGCGGTTATAGAGCGTATTTTCTATTACGTAACAGGTAGTTCCTTCTCTTTTCCTTTTTTGTCATTCTCTGTAGTTGTGAACTTACAGCAGTTTACAGGTAAGATGGCGGATATGGCCAAGTTACGAGCTGCCTGGTGCGAGACTGCTCAGGACATGGGAATGGATAAGGAGGAAACTAAGGCCTACATGATCAGAGAAAATGATAGGCATAATCAACAAGAGGAAAGGGCAGCCGCCGCAGAAGCAGCGAAAGAGGAAAGAGCAGCCACCACAGAAGCAGCGGAGAGGCAGGCCGAGATGGAATTTAGGAAATTGGAAGCACAAGAGAAGGCAGCAGAGAGGGAAGCACAGGAGAGGGAGAAGGCAGCAGAGAGGGAAGCACAGGAGAAGGCAGCAGAGAGACAGCATGAACTTGCCATGCGTTCCCTAGAACTGCAACATAGATCTTCGGAGGGCAGTTCGGCTAATGGAGATTCTCCTGGAGCAGGAGCAGCAGACACCTCAGGAAACGGAGGCCACCGGATGGCAGCCATGAGCTTCCCATTTGACTCGTTCCCTAACGGGAATGAGAAGATTGACGTGTTTTTGGAAAAATTTCAGAGGATGGCAAAGGCATGCGGGTTGGATGAGAGTTTGTGGTGTCTAAAACTATCACAGTCCCTCAAAGGTCATGCGTATGAAGTGTACAACAAGATGCTCATAGATGACCAGAACAACTTCGAGGCACTGCGAAACGCTTTATTGCAAAGATTTCAATGGACTCCCCGTAAATGCCAAACCATGTTCAGGTAGAGCAAACCGGAAAAGGGAGAGAGTTTCACTCAGTTTGCAGAGTGGGTGAGAAATTACTTAACCCGGTGGAGGGAACTGTCAGGACTGGCGAAAACTTTTGAAGGGTTGGAGGAGTTAGTTCTGTGCGAACAGATAAAGGCCAACATGTCCCCCGACTTGAGGCAGTATCTGGCAGAGCAGGGTGCCCAGCAATTCGATCAGATTATCGTGTTCGCCGAAAGGTTCCAGACAGCACAGGCCGAAGTACTGGGACAGAAACGGAAAAACCCAGACCTGCCAGCCACAGACAAAGCAGCTTCATCATCACAGTCCGCTACTGCACCAGCTCATCAGCAACCAGGGCCTTCTCGCAAGGAGCCTCATTCTGGTTATAACTTGCGCCCCCAGCGGCATAACAGAGCACAGCCAACAACATCCCAGGAATCCGCTAGGAACCGGGGAAATAATGAGAGGTACTGTCGAAATTGTCGCACGACTTCCCACTGGACATCAAAGTGTATGAACAAACCCCCAGCTCATCATGCAGCTTGTTTAAGTCCGGTGAGAGTGACCAAAGGGAATAAATGGGAACCTGTCAAGTCAGAGAAGCTGTTCTCTAATAGTGGACCAGCTGAGGTGAATGGAATGGCCACTACTTGTTTATTTGACAGCGGGCTCACCTACCCCAGTATCGTCGCCCGACATTTGGTGAAACCAGGGCAGTGGACCAGAGAAATAGTCGATATTGGGGGAATTTTGAGAAGAGGTACCTCACAGCGTCTGCCCGTAGCCAATATTGAGGTGAAATGCAAGTTTGTGTCTGGCACAATCAAGGCAGCTGTAATGGCACAGCCAGCACATGATTTCATCCTGGGAAGCCCATACATAGTTTTGGGAAACCCAACAACACCGATTATTGCTAATGCAAGAGGCCCTTCTGCAGGTCAGAGAAGTGAAAGGGGAGAGCCCCAAATTCACGGAGCCCCGCGAGAGCTCAACCAACACCCATGTCTTGCGATGAAGAGGATAGAAGCCACCAAAGACAGTGGAATGTTATTTACAGAGGCGTATTCGCCTGTCAGCCCTGTTAAGCCTAACGGTCAAACAGCGGCGACGCCTCTGATTTCGGAAGTACCTTCTTTTCCGTCGGGAATTAGGCCCCCGATGGTATTAAATCCCTCAAGGGAGGGGAGTACTGACAAGAAGGAACATGTGCACGGTTCTTCAGTCAACCGCAAACAGTTACGCCCTGTTACGGCGATGTCTGGCCAAGCCAGTCAGTCTGTTTCAAAACACTGGGAGGTCGCACCATTTGGTAATCATTATTTATCGCGCGCCGCCAGGAAAATTCGTGGGTGAAAGAAACACATGAGAGGGAGGAGGAAGGGCGACCAGTCATGTTGCAGTCGCCAGGAGGAAATCCCCAGGCGTGACCCTCACGATCCAGTGCTTGCAAAGATTTTCAAGGAAATGGAGAGGGGCCTGTATGACAATGCTAATTATGACATTGATTAGATCGGGATGTAGATCTAGATACGGGCCAGTATGAAACCCAGAGATTTCAGTGTTTTAGCACGGATTCCCGTACTTCAAAGGAGGAACTTATGTGAAGCTGCACTGTAATTCTGTCCTTCAACAGGCCCGATTCTGTTCTTCTATTTTGAATTTTCGAAGAACGATGTAAATGTAAAAGTGTGCATAATTCTTCTAGGAATTTTATTGTGCCTTAAATGTGAGAAATGCAGTCGGAGGGTACAGATTTATGTTATCAGTGAATTATACGGCTTAGGGGAGTAAATTATTCCTATAGCACGAGGTTTAATTTAAATTGGGGCTTAAGTCGGGAACCCAAGGTGTAATGGGAATGTCGGACAAAGGATTTCCCTAGTTGAAATGTTTGGACACGTGGTTAGCCATGCGTAACAACCACGTAACCCGTCAGACAGTGTCTGGGGCTTTGTTTACTTACCTGGAAGATTTAAGTTGAGGGAAGGGAGGAGTAGAAGGAGAGTGAGATAGAAGACACGTGGGTAGGAATATTTTATGTATTGTTGTGCAGAACGAGAGAAGGGGAGTAGGAGGAGTGAGATTTAAGTGCCACGTGGGTAGTATTATTTATGTATTGTTGTACACAACGAGTGAGGTATTGAGTAGGGGAGTTGTAAAGATTATGGGAGCTATATGTGTTAGAGATGCGTTATGTTGGAGTTGGTGCACATTAGACGCATTTTCTTTTAATTTCAGTGGGTCACGGCAAACAGTGGGGGAGCATAATTTGCCAATACAAATTATCCACGGCAAAAGGACATATCTCAGGGGTCAGAGGACTCGAGTTATCGTCAGGAGCAAAAGAAAATAACCTACGGTCTCTTGCAGTGAAGTGCCCATGCTTTAGCGGGAACGGGGTTTATTTATCATAAAAACCCAGAGCTCTTCACTATTATAGTCTCCGACAACGGCACGTGGCCGTGAGACTGGTGTAATTGCATACAGCCAGAAATCAAGGCTGTGTTTTCCTCTAAATCCGTAGCGGGTTAAAAGTGGAAAGTTATAGAAGCTATTCAGCAGCAGAGAAGTTTCCGACAGTTAATTAAGTACCTCATGCTTGATACCCGACCATCATCATCATCACCGAATTCAGGAGCAGGTGATAGGGTTACAATACCTGGGTCCTGAAAGTAACGAGAGAAGAGCATAACGGAGACGCTTCATCATCAGTAGTCGAGTGTTAGAGAGACACCGAGACCAAGAGAGAGAGAGAGAGAGAGAAAGAGACAAGGAGGGAGAAAATAGACAGGACCAGTAGGGTCTGTTCATTATCCATTTGATGGATAGACACTGAGCCATCGTTGTAAGCCAAGTCTATTATTTTAGCGTTTCCAGTGGTGTTAGTTAGCGGCGCATATCGCCTACCAAGTTGGAAGCTGTGTAGACGTTCTTTGAGGAAGAGGCAACAGGACGGCAACAGTAGAAACCTTAGTTGTATTAGAGAGTGGAGGCTAAAGTTGACAGCCCCACAAGATTAGAGTGTTTAAATCACTAACCATTTTTATTGTTCCGCAGCAGGGTGACAGAAAGAGAGAATGTGATTTGGGGTCTTCCTAGTGTCTATCTAATTTAATTGTTACTTTGTTTTCAGGCCGTGCTACAGTGCACGCTATTTATTTGATTGATGTATGATGAAATTGTATGTTTGATTGGGTAAATAAATATATGTATACTGTATACTGGATCAGCTTCTTCACTTTACTATACTTGCTCTATGTTGTCTGTATAGTGGTGTCTGTGGTCGTTTTATACACCTTATCTCCTTGTGTTTAAAGGTAGTTAGAGGGGGTGATCCTATAGCTTTTCTGAAGTCACGAAGCGGCAAGGGGAGAGTCACATCCTGGTTCTAGCCCTTGAGCCAATAGTCTCATCTGTCCACAGGCATGTCATTTTCCATCTAAATTCTATCTTCTCAGACTTTCTCATACCAGGGTCTTGCTTTCATTCAGGCAAACTCTATAAACTTAAATCCACTTCGTGACAAGTGGGCGGCAATCGTCCGGTGGATCATCTTTGTTGGGATCAATTCTGGGATCTTGTCTAGATTTTAGATTGGTTCTATAGAAAGTTTTCTTAGTACAGAGTTTCTTTAAATATCCCCTAGACGTTGAGCTATTAGAACTGATCCATTTATACGTTTTTCCACAGAAAGTTTTTCCACAGGTTACAGTCAGTTAGATTGGTGGTAATTTAGCTATATACGACTTAGTGGTAATTGATGGCCTACTGAAATTTTTCTTTAACAGGAAGGTAATTTCGGGTTTTTGGTAGCTTCTTAACACATTTTTTTCAGGTTATTATTCAGACTTGGTGCTAGTCTGAGGTCGGGTTTTGGGACAGCGGTTATAGAGCGTATTTTCTATTACGTAACAGGTAGTTCCTTCTCTTTTCCTTTTTTGTCATTCTCTGTAGTTGTGAACTTACAGCAGTTTACAGGTAAGATGGCGGATATGGCCAAGTTACGAGCTGCCTGGCGCGAGGCTGCTCAGGACATTAGAATGGATAAGGAGGAAACTAAGGCCTACATGATCAGAGAAAATGATAGGCATAATCAACAAGAGGAAAGGGCAGCCGCCGCAGAAGCAGCGAAAGAGGAAAGGGCAGCCGCCGCAGAAGCAGCGAAAGAGGAAAGGGCAGCCGCCGCAGAAGCAGCGGAGAGGCAGGCCGCGATGGAGTTTAGGAAATTGGAAGCACAGGAGAAGGCAGCAGAGAGGGAAGCACAGGAGAGGGAGAAGGCAGCAGAGAGGGAAGCACAGGAGAAGGCAGCAGAGAGACAGAATATAAAGATATCAAAAATAATTTGACACAGTTCGCAGATGATGTTGCTATGATGTTGCTATATGGAGATCTCAGTAAGTTTCTTAAGATAAGTGACTTGTAATAGCAGTAATATCCCGTATGCTATATCAGGTCTACTGCATTCTCATAAGTTTCTTATAGCTTGAATAGCAGAAAGTGAGTCTGTTAATACTGTAAATGTATAAGGAGGGTTGCTAGAGAAGATTTCCAGAGCTTTAATAATTGCAACCATCTCTGCCGTGAAAACAGATGTATTATCTGTTATACTTTTGCCCTAGTTGCTTCATTTTCTCACTAAGTGTTTTTTTGTGTTTTATTTACTGTTTCACTCAGACATCTTATATTGCATGTCGTAAATTTTATTTCAACCTCCCTGGTTAGTGCTCGGGTCCCATACATATATGATTAAAATTATAGTATAAATTTGTTTTTTAATAAAGTATCCCGTTCAACCCTTGATGGGTTATAATTACGACATATGGTGTACTAATTCAAGAAAATAAAGTCAGATTTCCAATACCTAAATATAGTACCGTCTTCCCCCCTCCACTAAGTCCAAAAAGAGTAAATCAAAACCAAATTTGTGTGAATGTTTTTGTGTGTGACCTCCCCTTTCCAAGAAACAAACAAACAATAAAAATAAACCAACGAATTTAATTTAAAAAAAAAAAAACTAAAATGAAGTCTCTCATAACTGCCATGTTGTTACCAAGGTGAAAAGATGTGAGAAAGCGGGGGGTGTCAGAGATTACATCAAATCCACCAATTATCAGCCATACAAGCACCCTATTAGACTACCCCTTTTCCTCACACCATCATCGCTCCTTATATATTAATTTTAGCTCTTGTTATGTTTTACTATATTGTGCAATTCTCTAGGTCTATCTATTCTCAACACCTTTTCCACAGTTATGGATGAATTGCATGCCTGTAAATAATCTAATAATGGTTTTCTCTGTTGTTCAAACTTCCTACATTTTAATAGGAACTGCTCTATATTATCTTTTTCTAGACACGCTACACAGTAAGGTTCTTCTATTCTAAAATAGCCCATTCATAGTTGCAGTCTAAGAAATTTCTTATTGCTTGGAATTTTTGGTTCTATATACAATTCTATACACCTGACACGTTCTTGTTGGAGCCTTGAACACCACATAAAAAGGCATAACACCTTGCAGAAGACCATAATAGAAGGGAGAGGTGAAGGCAAACGTGCAAGGGGAAGACAGCGCTATAAGTGGGAAGATAACATCAAGAGATGGACAGGGAAGAGCCTATCAGAGTGCACCACCAAGACAAGAGACAGAAGACGTCGGAGATCCTTTACAGCCAACCTTCGTTGTGGAGATGGCAGCTGATGATGATGATTATTCATCCAGAGGATGTTCTGTTCTATTAGCTTGGGTACCTTCACATGCTCGCATAGAAGGAAATGAAAAGGTGGATAAAGCTAAGAAAAGTAGAAATAATAGAAACCAAATAAATGTGGACTTAGTGGAGGGGGAAGACGGTACTATATTTAGGTATTGGAAATCTGACTTTATTTTCTTGAATTAGTACACCATATGTCGTAATTATAACCCATCAAGGGTTGAACGGGATACTTTATTAAAAAACAAATTTATACTATAATTTTAATCATATATGTATGAGACCCGGGCACTAACCAGGGAGGTTGAAATAAAATTTACGACATGCAATATAAGATGTCTGAGTGAAACAGTAAATAAAACATAAAAAACCCTTAGTGAGAAAAAGAAGCAACCAGGGCAAAAGCCGAAGCAGTACCAATGAAGGAATGTATAAAAATACAATAAACAGACTGGTTTTGACACCTGGTGATGATGGATCCCGACCAACATCATTACTGACGTTTAATCTGGAAATGGAAGCGTCCAGAAATAGTGGATTGTCCAGGGGGAAAATGGGTCAAGGAGGTGACAGCGTCTGAAAGAAATACAACATGACAGCACAACGCAGCACAATATGTGTACTGGATGGGGAACCAATTATCAACTCATCTGCAACCTTCACGGCACTATATAATGGAATGAAAGAAAATATAATTACTTTATTTCCGAAATCTGATAATCATAAAAGGGGAAACAATCGTCAATAGCTTAACAGTTATCCTAAGTCTGATGCATCATTAGTAAGAATTTGTAAACGTTGAGTCGATGCAGAGAAATAATTATAGATCTGTTGCACCAAACTGAAGAAACAAGTTGCTTCCAGACAACACTTAGAGGCATCATTGACTACCAAGAGTGTGCATTGCAGGGCACAAAAAATATATAAATTGTCAGCTGCATTTTTTACATGGGTTAAAAAAGCTGTGAAAAACTAAGGTGTGTGATGCCACTTTCCCATATCGGCAGTTGTTCATATTAGGCTATTTGGAATTGAAAACAATATTTCCCGCAATCCTAATTATAACCCATCAGAGGATGAACGAGTTTATTTTTCATCTTTAATATAATTTTTTTTTTAAACTGAAAAACTGTGCCCCTCAAAGGTCAGTACTGCGCCCCTCTGAGGTATGCGCCCTAGGCGGCTGCCTATTCTGCCTAATGATAGCATCGGCTCCGCCTACGGCTGTGTTCATGGTTACGCGCGGTTACGGCTTCACATCACTGAGCTTCACAAACTTCAGTAAAGAAAAGTCGGTTAACACAACTTTTCTTGTGTCCTGTTATCAAAGAGCTCCTTTCTTGCGGACATTTTCGGCAAACATAACCGCGGAAGTAAATAGTATATAATGTACGACATATTTACATGGTGACGCAAAATGAGCAGATTATACGACAACAAACCACTTTCAAATTTGCCCGTACACACCGTTAAATGGGATGGAGTCTGGAATCACAGTGAATGGACGACTGCAAAGAAGTATTTATTCCTTTAAAAAAAAAAAATTATATTTGCTGGTAAACTAGTAATTAAATGACGCACAATTTTGTTTCACTTCACAATTTATTTTACATCCTTGAAAGTTCCACCTCATGCGAGTACCAATCATTATGTACTCAGCAGGTGCAATCAGATCACCATCGAGGGGCGCTCTGCAGGTGGTCTTAGGAATCCTGCCTTTGAAATTTCGGAGAAAGGAACTAAGACTAAATATCATGACCAAAATTATGTTGGACAAGACTCAAGCTGCTTGTCCAGCGTTTGTCAGATGGCAAATAATAACTCAGAACAGGATCATGAATACCAGTAGATACCCAACAGGGTGGAAATGCATGGAGGATCTAGTACACTTGGATGCTCTAACTACATCAATTAATAACATGGTGTCATCCTGGGAGCCCAGGAAGCCAGATACAGACTACCACCTGGCAGGCATAATCAATAAAGCAACTGATATGGAAACTGTAAAAAAACAAAGACAGAAAATATACACAATAAATATCAAAAGAGAATATTAGTGTACACAGATTGATCTAAAGGACAAGATAACAAATTAGGGATAGGAATTTATGTTCCCGTATGGCAAATGGTGAAAGTATAGAGTATAACAGATAACACTGGCTAACAAAAAAATATTTTTTTTTTCTTTCTCTAACATTTCTATGTTTTTCTGGTCAATTTTAATGCGCTGTTTTTAAATCTGCAAACCGTTTTTCTCTATCAGGTTGGGATCTCTAGAAATACGCAATTGAAGTTTTTTAACAACGCATACAGTATTACAACATCATTCGTACAAGAAGTATAACAGTTATGTAGGCTTGAATTTCTTTGCAGTCGACTTTCATCGGTGAATGGCATGTGGTACATCGCGATGAAGCCTCCAACAATAATCGGCAAGCATGGTCACACTCCACCGTCCTTGATAACGTGACTCCATTACAGCGATATCTTGATGGAATCATTCTCCATGTTCATCGCTGACTTCGCCAAGGTTGTCAGGGAAAAAGTCAAGACGCGAATCGAGCAAATGGATTTTGAGGGACATGTTACAGCCCATAATTCTGTATGCATCTATGCACTGCTTAACAATATGCACATAGTCGACAGATTTGTGATTTCCCAGAAAGTTATCGATCATCGATTTGAATGCCATCAATGCACGAAGTTCACTACCATGTAACAAGTTCTCGAATTGTTTGTCTGCAATAACTTTCCTAATCTGAGGTCCTACAAAGATACCTTCCTTTATCTTTGCATCGCTAACTTGCGGAAACTTTTCTCGAAGATAAGTGAAAGCTTTGCTCGTTTTATCTAACGCTTTTACGAAATTCTTCATGAGCCTCAACTTTATATGTAACGGTGGTAAAATGATGCTGTCTTTGTTAACTAATGGCTCGTGTATTACATTTTTATGCCCGAGCTGCATACGATCCCTGATAGGCCACACCTTTCTTGCATAATGTTCCTGTCTGTTGCGGCTGTCCCATTCACATAGGAAGCAACAAAATTTAGTATACCCAGTCTGCATGCCCGTGAGAATTGCAATGACCTTTAGGTCTCCACAAATCCGCCATTGGTAGTCATTGTACTTTATTTTTGCCAAAAGTATAGCCATATTGTCATAAGTTTCTTTCATATGAACAGAGTAGGCGACTGGAATTGATGAAAATAAATTTCCGTTATGCAATAACACGGCTTTTAGACTAGTCTTGGAAGAGTCGATGAAAAGTCGCCATTCGTTGACTATGTGCTCATGACCGAGGTGCACCACTAGACCGTTTACATCTTTGCAATAGCAAATGTCATCATCCATCTCAAAGTATTGAACAAGTTCTGTGTCTATGACGAAATTTAGATATCGGAGTATTGGGCGCTAAAAGATTCCATTCTTTGAGTCGCGAACCGAGTAATTCCGCTTGTCCTTTGGTAAGAGCGAGATCACGTATTAGATCTGAAAGTTCTGAATGGTTAATTAAGGGAACACCATCATTCACCGGTATATAATCCGAGTCAGAATTAGTTTCTAAAGCAGGTAAACTATGATACCTATCACTTTCTGATGGTTCATTCACGTCCAACGGATATGTTCTGGTGGAACTGGGATCGGACACGTGATTGGATCATGAGGCACTGGTTTCGAAACCGATTAAATATTTGGATAAACCACAGAATTTCTAGTTTTAAAAGTGAAACCATAGATATTTGTCAAGCAGTAGCGTGATTTGTCGGTTCACGCCATATTACTGGCACTCCAAAAGGCATCGACTTAAGCTTCGGCGATTTTCGTAACCAACCTGCCAATGTATAAATATCCGCACACGAAACAGAACAGATCAGCCGAATTTCTACAACTTCTAGAAGCCATATTTCGCTAAGAATTATTAACAACCCTCCTCAAAAATTGACTCATTTTCAGCTATTCAAGAGATAAGAAACATTTGAGAATGTAGTAGACCAGATATAGCAGAAGAGATATTACTGGCAAATACTTACCTATACTCCAGAGGATGTTCTGTTCTGATAGCTTGGGTACCTTTACATGCTCGCATAGAAGGAAATGAAAAGATGGTTAAAGAAGCTAAGAATAGTAGATGTAATAAAAACCAAATAAATGTGGGGATGAATAAAACAGAGATCAAAAGCTTAATTTAAAGAATAATAAAAGATGAATGGACAGTGGCATGGGATGGAAGCCTGAAGGGCATACATGCATATAAATTGTTCAGGGCTCCAACAAGTATGTGTTAGGTATATAGAGAACTAAACATTCCTAGCAATAAGAAACTTCTTAGACTGCAACTGGGAATGGGCTATTTTAGAATAGAAGAATCTAACCGTGAGAATGTCTAGAGGAAAATAATGTAGAGCATTTGCTACTAATATGTAGGAGGTATGAACAACAGAGAAAACCAATAATAGATTATTTGCGGGCGTGTGATTCATCCATAACTGAAGAACAGGTGTTGAGAGTAGACAGATTTGAGGAATTGCACAATATAGTGAAACAGTATATAACACGAACAAAAATTAATATATAAGGATCAGTGATTGGAAAGTGAGACTCTGGAGGGGGTCTTGTATTGCTTGTTGATGATGACAGATGATTGGTGGACTGGGTGTCATCCCAGACACCCTGGTCTTTCCTACCTTTCTCTCCCTTGTTAACAACATGGCAGTTGTGAGAGACTGTTTTGTTTTGTTTATTTGTTGGGATATTTTTGGGGGGGTTTTTGTTTTGTTTTGGAAAAGGGAAAGCACACACATACATTCACACAGTTTTACATTTTTGATTTACTCTGAACTGAGTGGAGTGAAGTGGGGGAGATGATACCACATTTTGATATTGGAAATCAAAATTACTATCTGAATAGTTAATTAACTACACTATATGTCCTAATTATAACCCATTGTTACCCGATAATAGTTACAGATGGGTTATTAAATATTATTATTATCTGATGACTGGTCTTGGAGATTGAATAAATGGTGATGGGTGTTACCTTAATGGTTACACTGTTCATACGCCCACACAGAGCAGAACAGTAATTCTTATATCACGCGAATGTCAAAATATCAAATTCTGTACTACTAACATACCACTGCTACACACGAGATACTGTTAGTGAATTCAATCTGTTTGTTGACCTAGATTTCCGCCACCCAGGCTATTTATGGTCATGCGTTACTACCGTCACGCCTACTGTTCTCCTACCGTGTTAAATGTTGTAGTGAGTGTGCGTGGGTACATTCACACGCCACAGATACGCACGTACAAGTCGTGGAACTGCAGGTGACATATAACATAGTTTATTGTCACAATACGTTCATGAAATACACAGTCAAACATAACTCACAACAAGAAAGTACTATAGTCACATCTCCACTTCTCATAATCATTAGCGCTCTACAACATCAACACTAGATCCTCTCAGCAACGGTCATCCTCGCCGTGCTGACAATAATAAATGGCCTCAAACGATGCTTCTAACATCAGCATTATAATAAATAGACAATGGATCCTTTTCCCAGCAAACGGTTGTCCAATAAATAATGGCCTCCTTAAATATGCTTCATCAAAGACGCTCTCAACCTCGCCGCTCTAATACAACACTATGGATCCTCTCAGCAACGGTCATCCTCGCCGTGCTGACAATAATAAATGGCCTCAAACGATGCTTCTAACATCAGTATTATAATAAATAGACAATGGATCCTTTTCCCAGCAAACGGTTATCCTCGCCGTGCTGACAATAATAAATGGCCTCAAACGATGCTTCTAACATCAATAGTGAATACTCGCGGCAATTTCTCGCAAGACTGCACTCCCTGGCAGTCTGCAGTAATTTCGCCTTCACTCATCTTGACATTTATATAGTCAAACATAAGTCCTGGATCCTTACCTCTTCAAAAATACTCACAAACACAATTCTCCAATAAACTCAGAAATTATAGGCCTACACAAATAATGGCCTCTAACTTTTGCACTGCGCAGGCATACTCAAAACACACACTGTAGGACCGACCTCTCCCGTCGGTACCCAAAAACAGAATGCCCTTAGTTCACACACTAGACCCCCCAAAAAAGACACGAGACTCGGTTGTTTAAAAAACACAACTCAGTCTCGATAATTGCATGGGCTAGTCACACGAGCTTACTCACAGCTCAAGACAGTTCAGAGAAAAAAAACATCTCCGCGATTTGAACTGACCAGTGTTCGCCACTTGGAAACTTCTCGATCACACGAGGGAATTCCCCTAATACATTTTTAACTTAACATCAGCTTAACCAAGCAACGTAACCCGCAATCGAATCTATTCGCTTAACATTTTCAAGATCACCTCCCTTTGATAATATTTACTCTGTATCACCCATCAAGGGTTGAACATTATATATTTTTTTTAATGAGAGGCAAAGACATAAATTATCTTGTAGATCTTCCTCTTTCAGTTTGATGTATTTTAATGTGCAATCAAATCAGCCACCATCTGCACTTTGTAGTACTTTACTTTTTTAAAAAAAAACTTTTTTCGCTCCACTCATGCCGCTAAGCAAAATGGGTAGCTGAAGTTTGTGTGCTTGAACCAATTATGTTGTACTGGCTGCTGTCAGCCCATGTTGTTGTAAAACATATGTGTTGTTGATCTTCTATTGTAGGCGTGTAGTATAACTCAGCAGGCTCCATTCTCATGAGATGGCCAAACCACTTAATTTTCTGTCTATCTGTATAGGCCTACTTGATGCAGGAATTAGCACCTACAATTTTTCTGATGCCATCACTTCTCATGCTGCCTCTCCTGGTAACATTAATGGCTTTTCTTATGATTTGCCGCTCCTGTGCTTTGGTTAGGGACATGTTTGATGCTGATAAGAAAGAGTTGATAAGAACATACTATTTATTACTGCGTCTCTGAATTCTATTTTTTGTTAAAGGCTGTATCATGAGGGTGACTTAATTGGCCGCTAGATCAATAAACCTTTCGGTGAAATCGAACACACATCCCATGTATGTTCGATACGACCTTAAAGAAGCTTTCAGAGATGCTGTAATAAGGTTTAGGAATCTTAACCATAATCCTAAAAACATATGTGACTTATGTGAATGACATCAAACACATGTCCCACTGTTCTTCATTTCAACTGTTTTGTCATCCTCTGCCCGTTTGCCTTCAGGCTACTCTTCTGTAATGCTTTATAACAACATCCTATTAGTGAATATGTCCTCTGGAAAAATAATTATACATTTTTTTAAAATTGCTAAAATTAAGAACAGTGGGATGCGTGTTCAATGCAGAATTCACATTGGGATGTGTGTTCAAAAAAAGAATTCAGAAACGCAGTAATAAAGGGTAGGTTTAGGGATCCTAAAGCTAACTGGAATCCTAACCCTAACCGTATGGGCAACATGTTTGGATGAAATCACACATATGTTCCACTATGCTTCATTTCAATAAAAAAAAAACTTACATGAAAAAAGCTGGTCTTCTATAACCAATCAATTTTGTAATCAAATATATTCAAAAATTTTTTTAAAAGAAGACCAAAAAATGACAGAAAACAGACCAGAAATTCTCTTAACAAGCATGATTTAATTAACTTAGTATCACACACATGTAAGAAAATAAAGTAAGAAATGATTTTGTAATAATATAACACTCCCATTTTATAAAGTCTGGAGAAGTGATAGTATTTTAGCCTGTAATATTAAAATTTTTTATTATCCTAGAGAACAGCCTGGTATTATCTTCGAAGGCAAAGTACTCGGTCAGGCCAGAATCAGCATTACGAGTTCCCCGGAGACAGCAGCACCTAAGGTGAGTCAGTGAAAGCTGTTGCAGCCGTTGCAGAAAGATTGCATGAAGTAGTGGTTTTTGTGGCAATTTGTTTTACAAGATTGCCAGCCCCGTGCACAACCTCAAATTAGTTGCCTCGTATGACATGCCTGAGGCATATTCTTTCTTTGTAACTTCAGAGAAGCCAGAGAAACTACATGGGGCAATTTTAGCTTGTGGCCGTTATTATTTGACCTTAACTGGAACAGTGTAACACAAGCATGGTGGTTTAAATGTATAATTATGTAGTGAGTTTGCAGTAGTTAGTGTCATCACCATCATTACCGTTCAACTTATGTGGGACATAAGCTTTCAACACGTTCATTGGCATGCCTTCTTATACTTTTCATGGTCTCTGCAGGTCTTATTTGTCCCTATCTGCTACGTCTCTGATTCCCCATAGACCTGTCTCGTCACTTTCCCTTTATTATTTCTTTTACCCTTGGGATTGCAGAACAAGGACTGCCTTGTAATGCTATCTGCTGGTTTCCTCAGGGTGTTTGTTACATAGTGCCAGTGTCTTGTCCTCACCTCTTGTTCCAGTGTTATTTTTCTGGTTCTTTTCTTCAGTTCCACATTGGTAAACTTGTCATACCATTTCAATCCTTCCATTGCAAGCACCTATTTAAGGTAATCTGTAACTACTCGGTTGGTGGGTTCACTCAAGTATAGGTCGATCCAACTTTAAATCGACCCCTAGACTTTAGGACTTAAAAACCTTCCAAATGAATGACCAGATTATAAATCGAAGTTAAAAAAAAAAAAACAGATGCAAGAAAGGTAGTTATTTATGGCACATTGCGATATTTTCCACTGCTTTTTAGTTGACGGGGGCGAATTTGAATTGATCCTCGAGTAATGATGCAACTATTTTACTGCTGAGTTAAAACCCATTCATTTATTTCTTCTTCAAGAGCCGTAAATGACGAGGTGTTCCCTCTCCTTGCTTGTTTCATTTTCGGCATTTCTTGCAATGATTCTTTTATTTTATGCCAATCTAGAACATGTTTTTCAGTGATTCCGAATTCCTGTATTGCACTGGAATTGCCTCGGCTTCTGCAAATTCGATCACATTCAGTTTAAAGCTGGCCTCGTAAGAAGTACGCTTTTTTTTCAAGCTCATTGTAAAAGCACATTCCGGACAAATGTTTTTTTTTAACTAAATGTCTGTGTATTTACAACAAATGATTTAAACAACTGTGCAATGCTGGTGTACGTATGACAGGAAGTATGAAAGCAGCATGGACATTTTTTATTTACCAAATATCGTTTGTAACTTGTATAAGTGTATGCTTTTATTTCATCAATGAACTGGCCGTAGAAGCTGAAAATGCTGCAAGAACTGGTAATAGTAGGTGCCTTTATCAAATTACAAAACAACTACGTCACCAGCCTACTGCTATGGAAACACCTGTTAAAGGTAAATTAGGGAATTCAATACCAACAGAAAAAGAACAAATGAAGAGATGGGCTGAGCACTTCATGGAGGTGCTAAACAGACCACCACCAACAGTAACACCTGATTTTAATAATGAAACATCCACAACCACCTGCCAATAACTTGCGATGAATTCACGCTGGACGAGATCAAACAAGCCGTTAAAAGATTACAAAATTTTAAAGCTGCTGGAGTTGACGAAATTTCAGGGGAAATGATTAAAGCAGTTAATGACAACAACCTCTTGAGAATTTTAGATATTATAAATGAAGTATGGAGAGAAGAACAACCACCACAACAATGGAAAGACAGTATTATTGTAAAGTTACCGAAGAAAGGTGATCTATCAGACTGTAATAACTGGCGTGGTATATCTCTATTATCAGTACCTGGAAAATTATTATGTTGCATGATGTTAGAAAGACTTAAATTGCATGCTGACGAAAAGATCAGAGAAGAACAAGCGGGTTTCAGGCCGAAACGATCATGTATTGATCAAATATTCACACTAAGAACAATTATAGAAGAATCAGTGGAAAGGCAATCGCCACTTATTATCACCTTCGTCGATTTTCAAAAAGCCTTTGATAGTCTACACCGCCCATCATTGTGGAAGATACTTACAATCTATGGTTTTCCAACAAAATATGTGAATATAATCAAAGCGCTATATGACAATGCAAGATGTTGTGTTAGAACAAATAAAGGGAATACAGAATGGTTTACAGTAGAAACAGGGGTGAAACAAGGCTGTATTATGTCACCACTACTTTTTGGAATAGCTATTGATTGGGTTATGAGAAACTATACCCACAATGAACAATTGGGTATAAAATGGACAAATGGAAAATTCCTGGGGGACCTGGATTTCGCAGATGATGTAGCATTCTTAAGTTCAACACCAAGACAATCCCAAGAAGCAATAAATAATTTGTGTCATCTCTCGGTTAAAATTGGTCTCCAAATAAATGCCTCTAAAACTAAAGCTATGAACTTTTCTAACGAGACCTTTGATATCATCTTGAACGGGGAAAAACTACAGAAAGTTGAAAGTTTCAATTATTTAGGCAGTAAAATGACTCAGGATGGTGACACAACAAGAGAAATCCATACTAGAATTGCTTTGGCAGCTAGCGCCTTCAATAGATTATCTAACATTTGGAAATTACGATCATTGAATATACATACCAAGCTTCGTCTGTTTAATTCAAATGTTATCTCAGTGTTAACATACGGCTGTGAGAGTTGGAAAATAACAAAATCATTGGAGAACAAGCTGAATACATTCGAGAACAAATGTCTTAGAAAACTCATGAACATCAGTTGGAAAGAATTCAAGACTAATCGACAAATAAGAGAAGACTCTAGGCAGAAATATGTCTCCGACTATATAAGGAAAAGACGATGGTCATATATCGGTCATGTCCTACGAATGCAAAACAACAGAATACCACTACAGGCGCTCACTTGGGTTCCTGAGGGTAAGCGGAAAAAAGGAAGACCAAAAGAAACACTCAGAAGAACAATAATAAGAGAAGGAAGAACGTTGGGCCTAAATAATGTGCAAGAGCTAAGAGGAGTGGCATCACAACGAACAACCTGGAGAGCACTGGTTTCTGCCTTATGCGCCGTGTTTGGCGCTTAAAGAATTTATTATTATTATTATTATTTATTTTACCACAGTTAACAGCCTAATGAAATTGATTCAAACATTTGTAATGCATTATTTAAGATATTTTATTAAAAACATTTAATGAAGCAGCAACTTTATATCTGAAGGATACCAGTTTTGTGTTTCGTTGGCTTCCCGCTTTCGCGAGCATGGGATTTTAAGCTCTGCCTTAAAAATATAGCGTACCGCAGGAAGTGCGTGTCTGGTGGATGCAGCTAATGTATGTCATGTTTATATCTGTGCATTCTGTAATATCAGTGCATAGAAATGTAAGGATGAAGCGAAGAGTGGGTAGGGTAATTAGGAAGATAAACAAAAAAGTGTAAGGGCTGAGCCTAGAAGCTTATGAATGGACAGTGTGACACATCTGATACAATAGTTTTAAAAAAAAATTGATTTTACTTGCCACGCTGCAAAGCAGCGCCACATTATATATGTGTGCTGTTAGTTATTTTTTCCTACTCCATAAGGTGCAACTAAACACCTCGTCTTCCATGATAATGACATCACAAACCTTTATATTAAATATCATCGTGTATGTTCTCATCACTACGCTGGCTTGGCTATGGCCGCTGCATGGAAGATGGTCATATCCCTAAAGATATCTTCTACGGACAACTGGCAGCTGGCAACAGAACACCTGGGCGACCGCAGATGAGGTTAAAAAAAGATGTGTGCAAGAGAGACATGAAGGCACTGGAGCCTGGGAGGACGAAGCTGTCGATCGCACCAAGTGGTGATGCTACCTATGGCGCCACCTCAGATTGGACGAAAAGAAGCTCTCACAACAAGCAGAAGGGAAAAGAACATGCTGAAAGGAACCCAAGGAAAAAAATAGCTGAGGGCCTCAGGGGCACATTCCTATAGTAATGACTGAAGGTGCTACTATGCTAAAGTCACGAAGTCATGCAGTATTTTTAACACAGCACATTATATCAACTTCTCGCTATTTGCGGTGAAAAAAATCCTAGTCATCGCATCGGTAACCACACATGTAGCCAGTTTTGTTTACTAGCTTTGTCACATCCCTACCATGTCTCCTTCCACAACTGCTAACTTGAAAGTTGTGGGAGCGGAGATGTCCGCACTTGTACAACGAAACGGGCGGGGGGCTTAGCCTCTGTTTGCATGAAAAGTGGGAATATTGTCCCGCATTTCTGCCTACGAAATGCAATCCAGTATACCGCGGGAAGGGGAAGGGATGTGTGCGACACTGACCTATTTCATGAATTTTTATTATTTTTTTGTTTGTTTCGACTACAAGTCGGGGTAATATTTTTTTAAGGTTCAAAATAGCAATAAATTTCTCGACCTATAATTGAGTATATACGGTACTTGCTTTGTATGATTTGTTCATGTTGTTGAAGTTTTTATGGCCTTTCTACAAGTTAGGCTAAGTGGTCTCATGCCCAACCTTCTTTTGTCATCTCTGACAACATGCTTGGTAGATTACAGTGTTTCTTTTCTTGGTTCACCTTTTGACACCAGTAACACTTGAATGAGCTGTGTCATTTAGAGGGGATACAAAATATATTTCTGACATACAATCATGCCCAGAACTTTTGGGAGAACAAAGGCTGTAGTGAACTTTGGACTCAGTTGTTTGATGGTGAATTATTGGTAGGCTTCTCATCTGAAGTACCTTGTGATTCATAAAGTGAAAGTGGTGCTGACAAATGATAGCATAGCTGATCCATGTGTATGGTGCACTACTGATTACATCATAACTCCACCAGCACCTTCCCACTTCATTTTCACCGTAAGTCCTGTAATTGGAGCAAAAATATAAATTTGTGTACTGCGCACATCTTAGACCTGCAAAAACTGGGTTAATTATAATTATTAGTTATATAAATATTATGGTGCTCTTTCTGGTAAACCTCTACACCCCAGGGTAGAAGAGGCATGACGAAGTAAGTAGTAGTAAGTAATTATATAAATATATATTTATGAAAAAGTTTTTTGGATGGTAAAATGTATCAAGTTTTAGACATATGTTTAGAAGCTGATTTGTCTAATGGCATAGTTTACACAGATGTTTAGTGTTACAGTTGATAACACTTGACCATATTCTTGATCTCCAAGGCAAGATACTACCTTTTGTTCACCAAGATTGAGAAAGCACACAGGCGAAAATTTGATGCTAATGGGACAGAAGTAGAACCTAACTTCAGTGACACCACCAAAGTATCAACAGGATATCTCAACTCTTCATATGGTGTGTATTCGATGCCATTTTTTTTTAAGTACCTCAGTTGTCAATTCAGTACCCTCCAGCTCCTTTAAGAGAATAGGCCTTCTACACAATCACGCCAAGTCCTCCTGCCATGTTCACTTAGGGTCCTTCAGTGTCTTAATCTCTTTCATTTCTGCCTCCAGTCCTCTTCTGCATGTGTTTTTTTGGTCACCCTCTACAGGTTCGTATCCTGTTATCCAAAATCGTCCAGGACAGCTGTGTTTTAGAAACCTGATTTTTTTTTTTTTTTAGTTTCTAGATGTCGCCCAAATCACGTTTGAAAAGTAGCCCAAAATGTGTTCGAACTTCATCCAAAGTCAGCAAAAAAAAAAAACTTTTGATTTTCTAAATATTTCGGTTTTTGGGTGTTTGGATAAAAGAATATGGACCAGTACTTCTTTTACTCTAGGGGTTTCAGAACAAGGACTACCATGTAATGCTATCAGTAGGTTTCCTCAGTCTTTGTCCTGTCCATTGCCAGTGTCTTCTGCTAATCTCGTGTTCCATTGGCACTTAATAATTCTTGTCATCAGTTCCATATTGAAGACCTTGTCGTACCATTTAAATCCTTCTATTTTACACAAGCATCCATTTATTAAGTTGTAATTTCTTGGTTGGTTGTTTTTGTTGTTCTCCATGTTTCAGAGCCAGACTTGGAATGTGATTTGAAGGTTCTGAATTTTTGTGTTGGATTCTTTGATTTTATATATTGCCTAGTATAATGAAATCTCCTGTTGCATTTTGTATTTAATTTTGCTATCGCTGTCTGTCCCTCTAATTTTGTCTATATTTCTGCCAAGATTTATATATGATTCTACATCTTCCAGTGCAGTCTTATTATCGTTTCCTGCAATCTTTATTTTTTGCTGTATATATTTTAAGACCCACATACTGTGACCTCTCTCATCAAATATTTTCATTTTGTCTTGCAACTGGTTATGGTTATGGGACAGAAGAGCCAGGTCATCTGCAAAATCTAGATCAACTTGCTGTTTAATCAGAGTTTTCTGAATTCCATGACTGTTTGCCTTTGTGGATGTTTCATAATGCAATCTATAGCCTGTTAGATGAGAAGTGGTTCAGTAGGCATACATGTCACACTCCAGTTCTTATCTCAGATGGTTCTGGGATGACAAGAGCCAGACAACTGCCAGTGGAACAAAAGATGATAAGAAGATGGTTTGGACATACATTGAGGAAATCTGTTGAAAGCATTATCAGGCAGTCTTTGTTCTGAAATTCCCAGACCAGAAGAAGTAGAGGGAGATGGGAGAGCACGTGGAGAAGAGATCTGGAGACAGAAATCAAAATTAGGAAGACATAGACCTTGTATGGATCGAACGTGACAGGAAGACTTGGTATAAGTTTTTTTTAAAGCATATGCTCCTCATGGATCTAAAGGGTATTGACTGATTGATTGAAAACACTTTCTTCTATATTCTGTTTATTAACTAGTTTACTAATTTTTATGAGTATTCTGCTCATATCTCCAGAACTATCATCTGGTTTGTTTGTATATAAATGAAAGATTGAGTGAGCCAGTGAGTAGTGAATGTATGTGTACTTGTGTGGTATGTGTATGTAATTGTTTTTGTGCAAATAGTAGAATCTGTTCAACATCACGTGCTAGTGTGGATATCTCATAAATGAACAAGGCCAGGGGCATCCTTAAAGTATCTGGCTACCGAGGTGGATCCTACATTTTGCACCCCCTTCCCACAAAGAAACACACAAGTACATTTTCAATAGTAAAAACTATCATAATAACTTTCTGGCTGTCACCCGGGGTGACCCCCCCCCCCCCCCCCACCCCCCTTCCTCACATCCCTCTTAGTGTGCCACTGTTCAACATTATGTGCTAGTGTGGATATCTCATGTGAATAAGGTTATCTTGAGAAGTGCTGATTACAGTATAGCTAGGCGGGGTTGTCACATGGAAGGTCCTGTGTTCGAGTCCTGGGTAAGCCACTCACATCTGTTGTTTTTCTGTTGTCTAGTTTTCTACTTCTTTATTTCTTACGAGTGCCTGAAAACATACCTTTATGTTTGTCTAATATTTATTTATATTTATCAGGCCATGAATTGCAGATTGCCAGAAAAAAATCTGATAATGAAATATCATTTTTAAAGTATTCTTCAAACCATTACTTGTGGGGAAGATATAGTGTTTGATCTAAGACTGTGTACTGGGGTGATTGAAAAGTCACTCCAAAATTTTTTTTTTTACATTTGCATATCCTGACTTGTATCTATTGGATACAATACAGACCTTACTGTTCTACTTGGAATAAAAGTCAAAGTAAGGAGCAGTAACTGTGATTTGATTATTAAATTTTATTGTTTATTTCTTTTTACTGGAAACAATATAAAACTAAAATAAAATCTAAAATGGATGTTACAATAGACATCAAACATTGCTGCCTGCTATGAAGTCGTGTTAAACAGTCCGGATCTCATGAGCTATAATGTTGCTGTTATATAGCATTTTATTTAATAAAATCGCATTCAGTTCTCTTTATCTTGACATTGTTTCATGTAAATTAGTGGGATAGATGCAAAGAAATAACAATTTAAAAATAGGTGGTGACTTTTCTATCACACTGTAGAGTTTCAGTTAATTAATACAAAATTGGTGCCATATTTCAGAGGTCAAGGCCAAAGGCAAGACAGACCGACTTTCTGTTGACGAAGTAAAGAAAGCTATCGAAAACACAAAAATCAGTGCCATAATTGCAGAATTTGTTGAGAAGTTCTCAGAAGGTGATATAACTCTGCTGATGAGAGAGGAAGATCGAGACAAGATAGAACTTTTTAATGATGTTCCTATAAGAGTTAAAACTGCAGGGAACAATCCTTTTGTGGGTAAGGCATTTCTTTAAGGCAGGTGCTAAAATATTTCACAAAATATTATGAGTATACTGTTAATGGTTACACAATGCATGTAATATTATTTACTGAGTAACCGTCATGTAAAACAATTTTTTTTTTCAAGAAATCTATCTAAAATAATCTTATAATGAAATGATCATGGCTACCATTAACAGTCATGTTGTCATCATTTGCATTTAAACTCCAAATGATTTAAATATTTTGGGTAGCGACTTCATAAGGTATTATAAACAAAGCATTAGTGCAGTGGGACTCTGACACCATCACCAGAACTGCTATGCTAATGACCCCTGAAGGACGGCGAAAGAGAAGCAGACCAAAGACAACCTGGCAGAGAACAGTGGAGGCTGAGATGCAAAACATGAACCAGAATTTGGGCACGGTGCAAAGGATGGCCACTGACCGAGCAAAATGGGGGAAGTTTGCTGATGCCCTACAAGACACCACTAGGTGTGATGGCCACTGACTGCTTTGTCAGTCAAGGGCTAAGGATCCAATGTGCATTAACTGCATTTATTTAAGAAGAATTCAAAATTTTGTGATATGTGCAATAAAAACTTTTGCTTAAAAAAGGATAAAAGCAGTATTATATTTGCAATGTAATGAAAAAATTTCTTCTAATGTATTATTAGTTAAAAAAAAAAAATCTTGTTAAATTATGGTTACATCTTACAGTACTGAAATTTCATTGTATGCTATATTCATCATCTCATCATCATCTCAGCCCGTAACCCGTCATGGGTCGTAGGGGTGCCATGGTGGAAGCATCAGCAGACAGGGTCCTCCACTGCTCTCTATCCTCAGCAATGCGTACAAGTGTGGAAAAACCGTGTCCTGCCCATTCTTTGATGTTATCAGCCCAGGATTTTTCTCTGCCTTCCTCTTCTCCGTTTACCTTCGACTGTTCCCTGAAGGATCGTTTTCGAAAGGGAGTCATGACGAGTTACATGCCCAAACCAGGCAAGCTTTCGACGTTTCACTACTGACAAAAGTGGTTCTTGGTGGCCTGCATAGGTGTTTATCTTCTCTCTAACATAGACATTTGTTTTTGTGCTCTTTTTATAGCAAATGCGCAAAATTCTTCTATAAAACATTTATGCTCGAAAGCCTGAATCCTTCGCTCCGTATCTGCAGTGAGTGTCCAGCCCTCACACCCATACAAGAGAATAGATAATACAAGTGATTTGTATAATTTGATCTTCACAGGAAAACTGATGTTACTTTTCCAGATCACATTCAACCTTGTCATGGCAGCTGAGGCCATCTCAAGTCTTGTCTTGATTTCTTTAATTGATCTTCCATCACTACATATAGTGGACCCGAGATATTTAAAGGTGTTAACTTCTTCTAACGTTTGCCCATTTAACGTAATGTTGGTCGGAACATGTTTCTTATGGCTATTCACCGATATCTTGCTTTTTTCTATATTAATTTCCATCCCATACGTTCTTGTTACTTTCTCCAGTCTAGAGGTAAGGTCTTGAAGTTCTGATTCTGATCCAGCTATCAGATCAATATCATCAGCAAAACGTAGGTTGCACAGAGGTCGGCCTCCAATCGATATGGTTGATTTATAATCGTAGAGAGCCTCCTGCATAATATGTTTTAGATATATATTAAAGAGCACTGGTGACAGGCTACATCCTTGGCGAACGCCTACATTTGTTTTGAAAAATTCTCCAATGTCGTTGCTTACAAAAAACAGCACTGCTTGCGTCCTTGTATAGTGCTTCAATGATATCTATGATGTTGGTATCAAAATTGAATTTTCTCATTACTTGCCATAAGCCTTCATGCCAGACTCGATCGCATGCTATATGAAAGGATGTACTTATTGATTCTGGCTTGGCAAGGAAGAACATTCCAGCACCTCTGATAAGTGCTATACAGAGCTTCTACAAGTCTTGCGGAAATTATGTGAGGACGACAAACAATAAGTCAGAAGAGTTCAGGACCGCCACTGGTGTAAGACAAAGGTGGATATCCCGTCACTTGAACGCTCAATCACGATCCGATGCCATGACGTGTTTCTTTAGAGTTGTGTCTTCTCCCTAGGGACACTCAGTACGGTAACCTAGAAAAGAAGAAGAGAAAACGTGAGACCCCCTATACAACGACAACCCAACCACCGACCCCCCCCCCCCCCCACTTATGTTACTTGACCGTTTTTCTCACTTCAATTCAATGGCATGATAATAGCCATTTATCTATTGCATGTTTGATGGATGGGTAGTCTAGAAACTCTTATGAGGAGGGAATTTATGGAGGTTAGTCTTTAACTAGGAATTCTCAGAAGGAGAGCAATCATGTCAATTCGTATACCTATTATTACCGATCGCAGTCTCTACTGCTACTGTATGTGGGTCTGTCCTGAGACTCTCTCCACCCTGACTCGCTGCTGTCGAAGCTGCTCGACAGCAGTCAGCCAGTGAGCCTAATAGATAGTGATACTATAGAACTGACACGCCCTCCACGGACTGCATTGCACTTGCAAACATGCGAACGTGCAAGCTCTCTCGCGCCGTGGCCCCTAGCTCCCTTCAACGCAGAACAGCACAGTAAATCACTCTGTCACACTCTCTCGCTCACATCACACACGCGCGCACAATGTAGACATTGTTGCATTAATTCTATGATGGCTCCTTTCTGCGCTCTACTTCCTGTTGAAGTATGATCATGTCTTCGTGTGTGTGTTTAAAAAACCGTGTGGTGCAGTCTACAAATAGTCTATGCGTATCCCTGCGAACACCAGATGCTGCCACTTTCACTCCCTCATCATAACTGCCTATAGTCTCGGCACCAATAAAAGAGGTATTCGCAGCGCTCTCGTAAGTTCAAGGAACCAATCCGCGCTTCACAATCCACTCAGCATGTTTGTTCTCACGCTAGTGATCCGACGCTGCCATCGAATCGGCTACAGGGCCGATGCGACTGCTATCAAGCGAGAATAAAATTAATGTTGAACTTACATCCTGATCACATGATAAGTCTCTCTCAAGAAAGACGGAACAGATGGCAAGAAATATCGCCCATATACGCTCAACTTGTTTTCTCACGTATTCATAGAGAAAACACATGAGAACATTGTGTCTTTAGCTCAGTAACCAACATTTGTTCGAGTGATCACCTTGTAACAGTGGTGTCGGTGGTAGTCGTGGGTGAGGTAAAGAACAAACTCACGAATCAAAACAAAACATTTTTTGCTTTTCATGACTTTCGAATGAAATATGTTTACACGATCAAAGTTTCGATCACATGATGCATTACGTAGCTGGACGTGACGCAACCAACTGTGATCATGAATAGCAACACATGACGTATCACTGTTGCATTGTCGCAGTGAAGAAGACATCCTTTTCCAACGCCTCTCTAGTGCGGTTCAAATTGATCAAGATGCACAAGAAGGACTACGTTGCATGCCCATCAGGAGCAGGTGAGCTACAAGAAGTAGGGCACAGGCCTAGGCTGTTGATTGACTCGACTCTTCTAGCACTGATCTTAAGCGAACTATGGACAAGATCTGTGCAAGTCTAGTGTGCTCCGCAACTGTGCGTTATTGCAAACAGTTGCTACTAACGTCCATTGCCCTCTGCCTACAATCTCGGCATTGGTTCCTACTATGTTTAATGTACTTATTGGCTGTTGTCTTAATGGGCCTTGTTGCTTAAGTCGTGGCTGAGGTATGGCGCATGGATGAACCGAAATAAGATTCTGTGGCTTCTCTTCGATGCTGCTGAAATTGATTTCACGGTCTAAGTCCTGCGTTTCTGACATAGCTGGCAGTTAATACGATTTTGCACCTATTGAGCAAAGCCCCATTGCGGTTTGCCATATGGAGCTGGTACTGTCTCAAGTTTATGCTGATCGTATTGACCGATATTGGGGTGTTAGCTATGTGTAACCGTGTCCCGTTTGATAAACTGGCCGTAATTTGTTCGTTCTCAGTTAACATTTTTTTTATGTTTTGTATATGTATTGGGAATATTTCGTTCAGTCTCATCGTATCTTTACATAATCTTTTGATATTGATGCCATTGTTAAAATTTTCGCTTCCGTAATGAGTCCTGTGATGTCATCATTTTTTGCAAGTCATTTATTTTTGTGTTACTCTTGATAAATATTAAGTTTCTCACCTCTGGAGTTAGACTTGACCCTATTCATTTGGCTTGTGGCATATCCGCTTGCTTGTTTATATCGTTCATAAATTCATTTTTAAAATTGTGCAATTGTCACCTGTTTGCATCATTAACAATGTTTTGTACCATTTAGCTTGCCAATGCACTTGATTTTGTGTGTCTCTATTAAATTATATCGATATTAAAATACTTAAATATATATGAAATTCTATGCATTTAATATACTTTAATTTAATTTAATTAATTTTTAAATCTGGAGAAAGTTAGTAAGGGTTAATCGTGGGTCTATTGCATAAGTATGCATTGATTTTCAAGAAAATGTAAGCACACTACAATTTATTGAATCGATGACCATTCTAGGGCATATATATTAATATTCTTTCCCCTATGTAGAAAATATAAACTAGATCGACTTATAGCAACCTTTGAGGTATTACAGACCCATTGTATATGCATATCACTTTTCTGGTAAGACAGAGACACGGAAGTGTGATTAGTACATATGAACACCCCCCAAATTAATCACAACACCAGGCTGAAAATATGCTTATACCCAAAGGCATTACCTTGGATATTGAGATTAATCATGTGTGAATCCTGAGTGAATTACCATAGTGATGAGGAGATCAAGATTCATAACCTATTTATGCATGATTAGTATTATTTAGATCTCCAGATTGTTACAAAGATGTAAGTCTATTTTAGTTGAAACTTAGCCCACAAGAGTTCTAGTACTATTGTGATTATTTATATTGAACAATCCGAAGTTGAGTAAGTATAATAATTACATTCTGAAGACTACCTATTGACATTAATTTTAATCAGTAATTATCAATAATTACTTACAATATAAAAGTCAAAATGCTTACTCATATGACCTCATTTCGTTAAAATTGGTAACGGGAAGACTATGGTTATAAATCTCAAGAACTTCGTCAGTTTGTGAGGCCAGACTAACTGGAAAAAATATGAAAGAAAAGAGAGCTGACAGAAAGAGGATGAGGAACAAAAGGCTGCATTAAGAAGAGGAAGAGGAACGAAAGTGATGAAAACAAATTGCCAAGGAAAATAGATTAAGAGAAATTGCTCAACAGGAAAGCAGCTACGGATGCTAAAGAAGAGAATAAACTTGAAAAACGAGAGGAAATTATTTTACAACAAGAAATGGAATTTGGCTCACGCGTATTAAATTGGAGTAAGCAAAAAAATTAAAGCACAAAGTGCTGATGCAAAACAGAATAATTAACGCACAAAATGGCTTCATCATCCAGCCAAAACTAAACATTTCGTATCAACTTTTAAATTACCCACTTTCAACTTGAACGTGGACGACCTTTATCGTTCCTGTCACGTTTTGAACAGACTTGCAAAACAAACCATTTTGCCTGAAGGAGGTCATGGGTACTAAGTTAAATGAAATTCTTGGTTGGAGAACCATGTGACGGCTTCTCTAAAAAATGCTGACCCATCTAATAGCAAATAACTACTTACGGTGCTATTAAGTCTTTGCTTTTACGAAGGTTTCACCTGGACGAGGAACACTGTAGGTTGAAATTTTAAGGGAATTTTACCTGAATCTCCAAAAGATTTTGCAGGATTCATTGCGAACTATACGCATATACATTTAATCAATTGGGTTTTCTGAAATCTGGCAGAAGTCAAACATACAATAGACTATTCTTACAAATTTAGTGGTTGATTTTACTACTACATAAGGTATTATCTTCGGTTCCTTCAGCATCAGCCTATTGTTTGTTTTGCATATTTGCAGGAGCGTAAACCAGGTACTATGGACGAGTTAGAAAAAATTTATTTAAACTACTGTTCGGCACATCCGAATGCAACCATTTCTAACTCCTCATTAAGAGAACCTCTACCTGTGGCGTCTAATATGGCCTACACATCATCAATAATAATCTAACAAAAGACATTCACAGTGTAGACAGATAGCAGGTTCCAAAGAAATCACAATGTTCACTTTTCAGATGGAGATATAATAATGATTTCAAACAAATAAGACAATGTGTTCTTCAGAAGTAGATGCTCCACGAGATAGAAATTATTCACACTAACAATCCAAAACTTCACAATGGTCAACACCATAACACTTCATTATAATCGCGATTCATAATACTCTCAAGAAAGATAATAGTAAATGGAATCCATGGTAATAATCATGGCTCGAGACATCGAGATAATAGTTACTATAGAGGACGACTCGAGATATCATTCTAAAACAATTATACTCGGAATCGATCTCATTCTGGGGATATCATCTCATTACAACCATAATACAGGGGCAGCGTACATGGCACGAAGCTTAGCTACCTATAGCTTCAGGTCCCACTTGACAATAATACAAATCAACAGTCCCTCCTGCTGCACTGTTTTGCTTTTTAATTATAATGTGGCAAATAGTTGCCAAGGGACTAGTATGCAATTCTTATTTGTTCAGGAAGGCGAGAAAGAAACGCAAGTGCTTAACTGCGGACATATTACCTTCACAGAGGTAGGTCTTGCGTTCTAAACGAGGGAACAGGCCCCTAATTCGTCATATTGTAACAGGGAATAGTTAAACCTGGTAATCAGTGTATCATGCTGCGGGGATTCAGTGATCCACAACGATCGTGTGTACGCACAGTCGCTGTGGACACTCATGCCAAGTTGCTGTGCACTCAAGGGGGAATATGTCCGTGCATGCCCTTTTCTAAGGGAACACACAACACCGAGTTTCTATACCCCAACAGCTATTCTTGATTAATTGTAACACACCTTTTTTCAGCATGGGAAACGTTAAAAGTCTGTCAGATGCTAAAAAACATATAGCTAGATTGATGGTTGGTGTCGTATCCACGGCAGTAAAGAATTGTACTCCAGATGAGATGATTATAGAATGGACCAGAAACCATAAACCCCTTTTCTGCACTGGTGAAAACTCCGCCGTGACGTACTCTAGAGCCCAGACTCAAGCTCCTTGGCGAACGTTGATGTTAACCCCGAAATGGATTGCAGACATACCAATGACGTGAATACACCTCCCCTGTAGTCTCCCCCAATTCACCTATTGCTAGGGGACACATTTGCAACCAAACCAAAATATAGAGGATATAAAACGCTTTAAAAACAAAATTTTTAAGCTGGTTGATAAAGTTGACAATCTCTCCTCAGGTAATAATAACAAACATTGTTTTGTTATTAAAAATGACATATTGATTAGATGTTTTAATGACAAATCACAAATGAAACAACAAGTTATGGTCCCGTATACTTTTAGACGGTACATTCTTCAACATGCACATGACTCACATTGTGCTGGACATATGGGATATACTCGAACACGATCTCGAGTACTGTCTTCATTCTTTTGGCCAGGAGTGTCAAGAGATATTTCGCAGTATGTACGTTCCTGTACTTACATGCCAAGAAGTGAAAGCACGTGGAGCTTTTCACACGGCGCCTATTCAGGCTTGCGATATCTCAGTAAGACCGTTTGACAAGATGGCAATAGATATTATTGGTCCATTGCTACCATCGGCCAGAGGACATAGATTCGTCCTTACGTGCATTGATTTGTGCACACGATGGCCAGAAGCTATCCCATTAAAGACCACCACTACCACAGATGTAGCTGATGCACTACATCTCATCTTTTCTAGAATAGGGTTTCCTAGAAAACTTTTATCAGACCATGGGTCACAGTTTATATCTGACACCATGAAGGAAGTCATGAAAACTTGGAACATTGATAGGAATTTAAGTAGTATTTATCATCCTATGAGTAATGGTGCGGTTGAAAGACTTAACCGTACACTTAAACAACTAGTATATAAGGTTACTGCTAAGCACCCTCATGACTGGGACAGAGCACTCCCAGCTGTTCTATTTGCTTATCGGGAGGTACCGCATGAACAAACTGGCTTCTCTCCCTTTGAATTAGTTTTTGGTGCTCCCCCAAGAGGTCCTATGGGACTAATAAAAAGACTTATTAATTGACGCGGAGATGACTCAGGACACTCAGTCATCTTACGAGTACGTGATTAATCTTCGGAAGAACATTATTGCGTCTTGCCAGTTGGCAACAGCTTCTTCTGAGGCTGCAAAAGCTAAGGCTCGATCTCTACAAAATAGGTCTCGACGATTACGCCAATTATTCCCAGGCGACGAGGCTTATGTGTTACTTCCTCACAATAACAATAAATTATTGATATCTTGGAATGGTCCTTACAAAGTCATTGATAAAATTTCCGACGTTGATTACGTCTTAGATATCAA
Source organism: Oreohelix idahoensis (assembly GCA_024509875.1). Taxonomy (NCBI): domain Eukaryota; kingdom Metazoa; phylum Mollusca; class Gastropoda; order Stylommatophora; family Oreohelicidae; genus Oreohelix; species Oreohelix idahoensis. The sequence continues at coordinate 52,670 of JAMPIV010006310.1, read as the reverse complement.
GGGACACAAAAAGATATTTCATATTAACATGCTCAAGCAATTTCATACACACGTCCTGAACACTTACAGTCAATTTTTCATGAACTAGATGACAATACAGTATCTACTTGTTATTATTCTAACTTATCTGTCATCCAGGAAGAAGAATCTTCTTTTCCTGAGGTACAGTTACCGTTACCGGTACCAGTAGTTCAACCTACTGAATCTTGGCGGGATGTAACCATCTCTTCAACGGTTACACCGCAACAGCGTCTACAGATTGCTAATCTATTACAATCTTATCCAGATGTATTGACCGACGTCCCGGGTCGCACATCGGCTATCAGTCATGACATTACTCTCAATGATGATACACCTATTCGTGTACATCCCTATTCTGTTCCTTTACATTTCCTTGCTAAAACTACTAAGGAACTTGAACAGATGTTGTCTCTGGGAATCATTGAGACTAGTAATTCGCCATTCTCTTCTCCATTAGTGATTGTCCGGAAGAAGGACAATAAAATCAGACTATGTGTTGATTATAGAAAATTAAATGCTAAGACTATAGTTGACAGCGAACCACATCCACTTATCGACGACTTACTGCCACGTCTATCCAACGCAACTATATTTAGTAAGATAGACTTAACTAAAGGTTATTGGCAGATACCACTGACCGAAAAGGCTAAGTACTACACCGCATTTTTCCACTCCACAAGGTCTATACCAGTGGAATGTGATGCCTTTTGGGCTTGTTAATGCGCCAGCTACCTTCATTCGCCTGATGCGACAAATTTTATCAGGTAGACCAGACGTTATTACATATATTGACGACATATGCTTGTTTAGTTCGTCGTTTGAGGAACATGTTTCGGGACTTAGATATGTTTTCGACACTCTAAGGAATTATCATCTAACTGCTAAACCTACAAAGGTGCAAATCGCGTGTAATGAGATAACCTTTTTGGGACATATCATTGGATCGGGATATATCCGAACGTTACCTAGTACAGTCTCCAAAATTCTAAACATAGCAGTTCCTCAGACGAAGAAAACAGGTCAGGAGTTTGTTAGGACTTGTTCAATATTTACAGTAGATTCATACCAAACTTGTCATCCATCACGGCTGTATTGTCTTCATTGTTAAAGAAAAGACATGCCGGTGAAGGTGACATGGACTGGTACATGCAATGAAACTTTCAACAAAATTATAAATTTGTTCTCGCATGAACCAATTTTAAGACTTCCCGATGCTTCCAAAAGATTTTTCTTACGAACAGATGCTAGTAACTACGGCATTGGTGCATGCCTGCTCCAGAACCATGATGGCATTCTACATCCTACCTTATACATTTCAAGAAAGCTAAAGCCGGCAGAAACAAAGTATTCCACAGTCGACAAGGAACTTTTATCTGTGATATGGGCAATAACTAAACTCGAAAAGTTCCTGCTTGGTGCTCCCTTCACCATACAGACGGACCAACGTGCTGTAGCATCCTTGCGTCGATCTAACCATAAAAGCCAGAAACTCGCCAGATGTGCAATCATCCTACAGCCATTTGAATTCTCCATTGAACATATTCCTGGCACTGAAAACATTGTGGCGGATGCGTTGTCACGTAATCCTATTGACGACGAATAATCAACATTAACATTCCTAAAACATATCAACTATAAAGGAACTAACCTTGCCTTCAATTTAAACTTTATAAACACTATATGCATCACAGAATTGAACTAAAAGACAATCAAGGTATACATATTGACATTGAAACTTCGTCTAACGTCCATACACGATATATGAATATTCGTTGAACAATCATGGAACAATATCTGACGACAAGTCGAACTTATTATCCTATGTGCACTTAATTCTTGGATGCTGTGATAAATGACATTTCTTTCCAACGTAAACGTTTGAACATTTTTGCCTAAAAGAATTCATCAGGATCAAGACTTCGGATGGATCATCATATCCTATACTAATTAATTACTTAACTTAACTTTTTAATTGAATTATTATCAATAAAATGAAATGTGAGAAGAAAATGAAATGAAGGAACAAAAAAAAAAAGAGAACGAAATATAAAAAGAACAAATTATGAAAAGAGAAAATAAATCTCACACAAGTATTAGATTAATATTTTTTTTTTAATGTACCTATACATTATTTAGTTAGTTAAATTAGATAGTTATTATTCACTAACACTTAACACACACAATTAAGTTAAACTTATATTCGAATTTCTTCTATTTCTTCTCACTTATTTTGTCTTTTCTTCTCTCATAACATCACGTTACATTAGAATCTTAATAATTTATCTCTTAGTTTAATTCATTAATTTAATTTTAATTAGTCAAATTAATTCCTATATGACATACTAATACGACAGACCTTACTTTCATTTAATTCTTTCATTCACTATTAACATTGGACATTTTATTTAGTTGATATAATAATATGTCTAATTGATATATCATGTGATTGATGTTAGATTACTATGACAAATAGTTGGTTGACATGACCGCAACGCGGTTCTGCTCAGAACGTTGTCGGCCATATGTCACAGTTGTGTTAAATTTTTTTGAAAAATTGTTGAGTCGGATGGATATTGAAAAAAAGTCTATCGATTTTTTGTCCCCGGTGTACAGGGAATTGTTAGGGTATATGATATTAACGCCGTCTGCTAAAGGTTATCAGACGTGGAATTGTAAAGGTTAAGACATTTAATATATTGCGATAGATGTTTCAATTACTGAACGCTCCATACACGATCGATTATGACGTGTATAGAGTTGTTTGGGTCACAGTAGGTAAATAAGAAACGCTACCCTTTGTTACTTGACCGCCAAGCTGAATAGCTGCGTTTTTCCTTTTCCAATTCAATTGGGCATATACCGACAGAAACTTGACCGCATCGTTTTTTACTAATGATCCGCGCCAAATAGCTGCTCGTTTTTTCTTTTCTAAGAGCTATTCCTACCAATTTTCCATTTATAGAATTAGCCGTTTTATATATGCATTTTTGATGGACCAGGGTCAGTCCTAGAACTCTATATTAGAGGAAAATTTATGGAGGTTAGTATTTAACTAGAATTCTCAGAAGGAGAAGAATAATCGTCAAATTCATATGAAATATTCAGACTCGCAGTCTCACTGTCGGCAGGTAGCCATGTCTAGCTGCGCGTGCATATAGCTGTGATGTTCTGACGACAATACTGCATTGTATCCTTAAACGGACATTGACACATAAACCAGCAGTCTACGTTATTGATTAATTTATGCATGACTTATATGGACTTATGCTCTACCCCCTATTGAAATGATCATCCTGTGTGTACGACTGTGAATTAAATGTATGGGCTCAATGACATGACTTATCAAATCAATCGTATTCCAAGGTTCAAGTAGTGTTCGGAATCTTCCACCCCCGCATTCGCATAATCTTCCATCGAAGGCACGATGCACTATCACTGATACAAAAAAAAACTAACATATCAATGAAAAAACAATGGCCAGAAATTTATAATTATGTTTTATTGCATATCACATGGAACATTGTGTCAGAGCAAACCACCACGCAACATGTTGCCCTGAGTGCTAAATCAGAGGCACATTTCCAATCTAACCTGCAAGTCTGGAAGGAAGAGCTGGAGAAGAGAGGGATGGTCATAAGCAGCTCTAAAACAAAATCCATGGTGATATCACGAGAAGAAAGAAGACATCAGATTAAGCGGGAGAACAGGTCCTGGAGCAGGTCGACCACTTTAAATACCTCGGAGCTATTATAGACCGAAAGGGAGGCATGAAAGAAGAGTTGGCCACTCGAAAAGCAGCAGCTGGGAGACTTTTTCAGGCCATAAATCGAGGATTCCTCAGCAAGAGAGAGGTTGGTAAGAAAACGAAGATGGCTGTATACTGCTTCACCTATGTCCCAGTCTTGACATATGGATGCGAGTCATGGGCAATGACTACAACCCACAAAAGCCAGATCCAAACCTCAGAAATGAGGTATCTGAGGAAGGTGGTTGAAGTAACAAGAAGAGACACAGTCCGCAAATATGTCAAGGCCTAAAAACCCAACCCCTGCAGACTCAAGTAGAACAGTCCTAACTAAGATGGTTTGGCCTGTCTGCAGAATGGGTGAAGATTGGCTGCCCCGACAGGTATGGGAGGCTAAGAGCCAGGGATCCAGACCTCCAGGATGACCTATAGTCCACTGGGAGGACAACATTAGACAATCTTTGAAGGACTGCGGTCTAGAATGGAAATGGGCCAGGAGGAAGACAGCCGATCAGATAGAATGGCGCTCTCTTTTTCAAACCTCTACACCTCACAGTAGAAGGGGAACGAGTAAGTAAGTAAGTAATTATTGATTCTGACAATAGCCTCTGTCATTTATCGCTTGAGAGTATGTAAATGAACAGACCAACATAAAATGTTTCTTTTACTTCTGGCACCTTGTGGCTGTGTTAAATATTATTAGTTTCAAAAATCAGTGCTCAAAAAGTTGCCTGAGTGTTTTCACCTTATACTCCTTTAAGATGTCCACATCCTCTTTAATCCGTCATCAGTACAACTCATTAGTAAAATAATTTTGATGAAGGGTTCAGTGAAATTAGCAGAACTGTTAGAAATATTCGCACTTCTGATGCGGTTGAGGATCACTGCTGTGCAGGACTGTATGGATGCTTTATTATTTTATTCTCTAAATCGACATCAGTACGACAAGATATGTGCCTCAAGTTGCTGAGTGATTAGAACACTTCTCAAAACAGTGTTTTTGACAGGCATATGTTCAAAACACAGTAAAGTTACTCTCCAGTCTACCCAGCTATAAATGGGGACCTGACTCTTCTGTTAAGTTAGGGAAAACAGAGGCAGCGAGGAAGGTAACTAGTCATACCACCTCATAAAGCTGAGACTTGGTATAGTTTGTCTCTAACACTTCACTTCCCTAAGGCAGTATCTGCTATGAGACTACCTTTACCTTTCTTTACAAGACTTAGCTGTACTTGCAATCATTGTATTGATTTCATCCTAATAATGTCTCTTTTAAATTTTCTACCAACAGAGAGTTTGGTCTTAAGAGATGATCTGACATCAGCAACAGCAAGCAATTATGTTGGGGATGAGACAGCTGGGGGCAGCTGGACAAATAAAATTATGGCAGTTAAATCTTCCATGGGTGATCAAGGAGGCACTCAGGAGAAGTCAGAAATTGGTGATGATGAATGGGTCAGTTACAAGTTATTTTACTTTTGTTTACTTAGTTGCTACTTAGTTACTGTTCTGCTCTGCCAGTGGAACAAGAGATGAGAAGATGCTGGAGATGAATAGGATATTGAGGAAACCTATTGATAGCAATACCAGGCAGTGCTTTCTCTGGAATCCCCAGGGTAAGAGAGGTTCTAGAGATGGAGACCGATGAGAGGAACACATGGAGAAGGGAACTGGAGACAGACATGAAAGACCTTGAGCTGATGTCACATGACAGGAAGACTTGGTATAAGTTTGTTGAAGGCCTGTTTCTCCTTGGGGCCCTGAAGGATGATGATGATTACTTAGTTGCTGCTGTTCGTCCCTGGGGTTTACAGGCTAGCGCCATACTTTTCTAACAGCTGTCTTGCTATTGGCCTGGTTCCAGTCTAGTCCTTAGTCCTTCAGATATTGTCTAATATTGTCCTCCCAGTGAACTGTGAGTCATCCTGAACATCTGGATCCCTGGCTCTTGGCTTCCCCATGTTTATTGTGGTAGCTGGCTTTCAGTTACATAAAACTGCCATAACTTCCTTCCTTGTTTTGTTCTTTATAGAGCATAGACCACCACTGCAACAACCACCATGCAGGAAGCCTGCACCAAAGTACTGACATATTCTTGCTTCTTCTTCTTCTTTGATCCTTTGCCGCCGACCGTCAAAGCAGTCAGTGGCCATTACGCCTAGTGGCGTCTTGTATTGCAACAACAAATTGATTCCACTTTGCTCGGTCGGCGGCCATCTTTCGTACAGTGCCCCAACTCTGACATGCTCTTGCAGTGGTAGCTTATTTAGCAATTTGTTTTACATGGCCTGGTTGCCAGCCCCATGCACCTTAGTTGCCTCTTACAACATGCCTGGTGGAATCAGTGGTCCTTTCTCATTAGTGAAATACTCGGGAACTTCACAGGGCAAATAGGCATATCGCTTTGGTGAAAACCATAACAGAAGAGCTGAAGGCAAGCAAGGAGTTAGACAGTGCTATAAAGTGAAGATCCAGAAATGTACAGGAAGGAACCTATCAGTGTACCATCAAAGCAAGAGACAGAAGTCGTTGGAGATCCATTACTGCCAACCTGACATGTGGAGATGGCATATGATCTGATATCATTCAATTCTGTTAAAAATTACCGGGACATCATTGTTCCTCAGAGCCCCCCGGGAAATCATTGTTCTTCAGAGCCCCCCCGGGAACTACACAGGGTGACATCATAGTTATAAATAATTAAATTCTGCTTTCAGCGATTGCAGCTCTAACTTGGTTCATTGTTCTTTGGTGTATGTGTTACCATTTTTATATTAATAACTTAAAATAATAATTACCTTTTGCAGCCTTAGCTCAGTAATTTTTTTTATACCAGAATACTAGTTTGTTTGATAAGGATAAAAGATTTGTAAACCAGTTTTTAAATTTGTTCCTTTCTGTTTTCAGGACGACTGAAAGAGTAATAATACAGTGCAGTCTATAAATTGTCTTCCCTGATGATATTGATGGTGATGATGATGGTGTTCAGGCACTTTATTTGTGTGCTGGCCTCAGCAATACTCACTCTGCTATGTATTAATCAAATTCTTATACTAATTTGCATAATGTTGATTTTTACATTGCTTCAAAAGCAAGAAATTAACATGTTAATATCTTCTTCAGCAGTATTTTTTATAATGCTCTAAGAACACATAATAGATCTGCATTAGTTATCACCTTCATTTTGATACTTATTCTCATCTCTGCTTAGGCTTCTGAAAGAGGTATATATGCATCATAATTTTTCTCTAATATTGTTGCCTCAGTTTGTTTCGTTTTATTTTTTAAAGACAGGTCTTTCTTGATTGCGTATTTCACACTGGCTGACTTTTTAACTATCTTACCGACTTTTTCTTGCAACCAAAGAATGTAACTGATATAAAACAGCTTCGTTAGCTTCTTACAAAAATTTTTTGCTATTTCATGTACAATAAGGGACATCCAAATTTCAGAGTTCTTTAATTTAAACAAATCATGAAAAATTCACTGCCAATGTGATTTAAATGAAAATTGGCATGTGTTGCGTTATCAATGGTATGTTCATAGAATAGGCCAAGCATGCGTCTAGTAGGTGTAACACTAACAGTAAATCATCAAATAAATGCTCCAGTGACAGATACGATACAGACTTTATTGTCGATGCATTACTCCAATATAACAGACGTTCATCAATTTAAAATACTTGAATAGTGGCCATACATAGGGCCTAGGCAGTCAATATAATACAAGAAGCGAACTGTTCTGTCCGTCTTGCGTCCGCACTGAAGTCGTCTAACGCGACATTGTTGAAATCATGAGCGAATCAAGTAGAGCTCAAAATATACTTCCTTTCTATTAATATCTCATCTAGCAATCGCACACATTGCTGATGCCTCATGAAGTAGAATCATACAGCGGACATACACTTCGAAATCTGGAGCCACCATAAAATACGTCCTCACACTTGGAAGAAGACCCCAGCAGACGATCCCCTCACATCTGCTTCATTAGTTTTACGTCTGCCAGAAAACCATATTGGCATGACGTCACTTCCTGTATTAATAAGTGACACCATATAAAATAAACAAAAAAGGAGCCCTGTTGAGCTACCTATTATACCAACATAATCGTTATAAATTTTAATCATAACAGCATGTATAATGCATTTTGAGGGGAGCAATTAGCTGGTGTGATCTAAATTGCAATATTTTGCATATTTATTAAGCTAATTTTCATAATTTATTCACACTTTTAAAATGCTCACCACACAACCTAAATATCACTCATAAGCAGGGCCGGATTTAGGCATAAGCTAAACAATCTCCAGCTTAGGGCCTCACAGTCTGAAGGGGTCTCTCTAACAGTGGTGTAGCGAGGTGGGGGCTGAGCGGTCCAGAAAGTTAGAGAAATAGTTATAGTAGGAGTACATCTATAATGTTAATTTCCACTTATAATCACAGTACTAATGATGAGAAAAACATGGAAAGAACTTGAGCGGATGGCACAGGACAGGAAGACTTGGCATGTGTTTGTTGAATGCCTATGCTCCTTGGGGAGCTAAAGGGTATTGATTGATTGAATCACAGTACTGCCGTACTTCATACATGATATGCCTAAATGAATTTTTAAACATATGCCAAGTTCAGTTGTTACACTGCCTTATTACATGGTATTGATGACGCTCAAGCTTAAACTTAAAAAGAACTATAATCAAAACAGATGTTCTCAGTTAAGATTCAATTTAGACAAACTGAAAGATCCAGAAATCGCGGGAATCTTTGAGGCAACTGTTGGAGGAAAATTCGCAGCTCTCAACTTTTTGGAGGATGATATCAACTCAATCACAGAGAACATGAAAGACGTGCTCATTGAATCAGCAACAGAAATACTTGGTAAAAGAAAGAAAATAAACAAACCATGGGTTACAGATGACATTCTGAAGTTATGTGATACACGGCGGGAAATGAAAAAGGTTAAGAAAGAGGTTCCTGAAGCAGCATGGCAATACAGTATGGTGAATAAAAATATTAGGAAGAAAATGAAACAGGCCAAAGAAAAATGGGTAGCTGATCAATGTGAGTCCATTAATACGGGGCTAATAAAAGGTAACAGCAAGGCAGCTTTTGACACACATTAAGAAAACTATCAAAACCCCAACAGCCCAGGGTAACTGTCATAGAAGATAGCAATGGGGCTCTGCTCAATGAAAAAACAGCTGTAATGAGAAGATGGACAGAATATTGTAAAGAATTATATAACTGTAAACTTGACACTGACTTAGGCATATTAAACAACATTAAGTGCGAAAACAGGGAACTCGGAAATGCAGCAATATTACGGGAAGAAGTGGAAGAGGCTGTATGTTCGATGAAAGGAGGGAAGTCACCGGGTGTGGATAATATCCCAGCAGAGCTCTTGAAATATGGAGGACCAGATATAGTAAAAATCATGACAACAATTTGCCAGAAGATATGGAGTACAAAAAAATGGCCAAAAGAATGGACGCAGTCATTAGTAATACCGCTTCCAAAGAAAGGAAATCTAAAAATGTGCAAGAACTACAGAACCATTAGCCTTATTAGTCATCCAAGTAAGGTGATGTTAAGGATACTTTTGAACAGAATAAAACAGAAATCAGAAGAAATCTTGTGAGAGGAACAGGCTGGCTTTAGACCAAAAAGAAGTACCTCAGAACAAATCTTCAATATTAGATTACTTATCGAAAAAAACATCTCCAACATCAACACGATTTATACCATAACTTCATCGATTTCACAAAAGCCTTCGATCGAGTCTGGCATGAAGGCTTATGGCAAGTAATGAGAAAATTCAATTTTGATACCAACATCATAGATATCATTGAAGCACTATACAAGGACGCAAGCAGTGCTGTTTTTGCAAGCAACGACATTGGAGAATTTTTCAAAACAACTGTAGGAGTTCGGCAGGGATGTATCCTGTCCCCAGTGCTCTTTAATATTTATCTAGAACATATTATGCAGGAGGCTCTCTACGATTATAAATCAACCATATCGATTGGAGGCCGACCTCTGTGCAACCTACGTTTTGCTGATGATATTGATCTGATAGCTGGATCAGAATCAGAACTTCAAGACCTTACCTCTAGACTGGAGAAAGTAACAAGAACGTATGGGATGGAAATTAATATAGAAAAAAGCAAGATATTGGTGAATAGCCATAAGAAACATGTTCCGACCAACATTACGTTAAATGGGGAAACGTTAGAAGAAGTTAACACCTTTAAATATCTCGGGTCCACTATATGCAGTGATGGAAGATCAATTAAAGAAATCAAGACAAGACTTGAGATGGCCTCAGCTGCCATGACAAGGTTGAATGTGATCTGGAAAAGTAACATCAGTTTTCCTGTGAAGATCAAATTATACAAATCACTTGTATTATCTATTCTCTTGTATGGGTGTGAGAGCTGGACACTCACTGCAGATACGGAGCGAAGGATTCAGGCTTTCGAGCATAAATGTTATAGAAGAATTTTGCGCATTTGCTATAAAGAGCACAAAACAAATGTCTATGTTAGAGAGAAGATAAACACCTATGCAGGCCACCAAGAACCACTTTTGTCAACAGTGAAACGTCGAAAGCTTGCCTGGTTTGGGCATGTAACTCGTCATGACTCCCTTTCGAAAACGATCCTTCAGGGAACAGTCGAAGGTAAACGGAGAAGAGGAAGGCAGAGAAAATCCTGGGCTGATAACATCAAAGAATGGACAGGACACGGTTTTTCCACACTTGTACGCATTGCTGAGGATAGAGAGCAGTGGAGGACCCTGTCTGCTGATGCTTCCACCATGGCACCCCTACGACCCATGACGGGTTACGGGCTGAGATGATGATGATTCTCAGTTACCAATTGCCAAATAGGGCCTCCACAGCTTCCTGTGGCTTAGGGCTTCACCATGTCTAAATCTGGCCCTGCTCATAAGGTATGCAACATCAAGAGACTTAACATTATCAGTACCTTATCACATCCGCCAAAGCGAGTAACAAAACTAGGAATCATTTGAAACTTGCATGCTCAAAATGACAGTATTGCACATATTAAATATTTTAATCTGCATAATTTATTCACAATTTGCAAATGTTCACTGCACATCCTAAATTACACTTACAAGGTGCCAAAACATCATAAGATATAGCAGATATATGTATTTTCAGTAACATTTTACATATAATGTAGTGACATATGTCTGGACATTATGATTACAATTGGTACTTATATTATGTTCGTACAGACTGTTAGAGTATTGACTCACCACACAACTGAATGTGATTCTACTCTGTAGCTAATTCCTGTCACAATAGTCATAGCATATTTTAATGCATTTTGTATATTACTTTATTATAAGAAAAAATGTATTTGTGATTACATACATATCAGTATATTCAAATTAATGATTGATTAACTATTTTCCCCCCTAAATTTCTTTATTTTTAACTTTCCTATTATTATCCAACACTGTCTACTGTATTTGTAAAATTATATATAAGGCTAATGATGTATGTCTGTCCAGTTGTCTGCGCAGTCAATTTAGCATAATTTCTGATGACCTAGAAAGCCGAAATTTGGTGATGTTATAGGTTGCCTCAAATTAGCCTATCATAGACAGGTTTATATCTAGTAACAAAAATTAACAAATTCATTTTTTAAACTCTATAGAGTGCTATCGCATTTTATGCAAATTTGAATTATGTGAATTTGATATTTAAAAAAAAAAAAAAATATTAATGAAGTCTCACTCTGTGTGCACATTTAGAAATAGTGAAAATACCAACAATTTTTAATATTCGAAAAATTAAGAAAATATGTATAGATTTCAAAATTGGTGGGCTGAGTGTATTTACCCCATGGCGGTGCTATTTTGGCTGGTAAACAGAAATACCCCAACATTCTTTGTCACTATCGTGTGTACCATGCAGTTGTTTATGTGCATCGGAAATTCTGCGAGTGATGTTGATGATTATTGAGCTGTTATTTTAGCATTTACTTTATTATAATTTATAATCTGTTTTATATCCCATAACTATATCATCAAAGTGTTCATTAAGTGGTAATGCTAGTGCTAGTGAAGAAAAAAACACACCTGAAGATCAACAAAGATTGTGGAACTGAAGTTAGAAGAACAGAAGTTAGAAGTGTTGTATTTTGTGTTCCTTCAGTATCAGCCCAAAATTATTATGATATAATAATGTAATAAGTGCAGTAATATAATAAAAAACGAAGACAACATTAATTAATAAAACTCACATTTGCATATATGGTTGTAAATTCATGCACTCCAAGAGAGAGAAAGCAGACGTGTGCTTGCAATTACACACACATACACTTTACATTTATTCCAGTGAGAAAAATAGTTTGAATTATCGAAGTTTTGAATTATGTGAAATCTTCAGGACCGCATCCCTTAAATATAATGTGACCACACTGTATAATAAATAATTAATGCATGAAGACCAAAACACAGCATTAATATAAATTTGTTAATATTTACAACCAAACTATAATATACTAACCATAGCCATGGTCGCGGTTTTTTCTTTTTTTCAGTTATCGAGAAATATCAGTCATTGAGCATTGCAAAGTTTGTAGCGTGCATGCGATCACTCACTATCGATCACAGTGAACCATGAAAGTCTCACACTTAGCTAGCAGCTATGAAGAAAACATGAAAAACATTTTACAGTGACACATTCCGTGATCAAAAAACAATGTTTATACCAAAAAATATTATAATGTCATAAGACTTGTTGTTGTTCTTTAATTAGGGCTGCTCAACTTCTCGCTCTTTTGCAGCCAATACCAAGTTGAAGGCATCGCTTTTAACAATAGATTTTTTTCTTTTCTCTAACCAGCGGCACTCGTTCCGGCCGTAAACATTTCTTCAAACGCCGACGCCCGGGTTTGAACCATGAAAACCTGGTCGCCAGTACAACGCCGTAGCCATTACACCAGCGCGGCTCCCCAAACAACAATAGATAAGCAAATTTAATTGGCTGCATAGTTGCATCAAATTTTTTGTAGTTTTTTTTCTGCACTAAGTTTTAAAGACGGGAAGTATGCACAAATCTGAACATTCCATTGCTCTCATATCAGTGCTCAGCACTATACTTTTCCATCTGTAGATCTTTTTTATTTTTATGCCGAGTTCATAGAAATTTTACATAAATCGATAGTTTATTCATTCTTACATACTTTTATATATGCTATGACAATGAATTTTTTTTTTTATTTGCTTAGTATACAGATATTAGGGGTTGGAATGGCTAAGAGGTATGGCATGGGTTCGATTCCCAGTAAAGGGAATATAATTTATGGACATTTTTTTTCAGAATGAATGGTCTTAATGATGTCATACTCTCCCTGGTTTCCTGGGTAGTGAGATCGGATGCCTAACCTTGATTAAAGACGAAAAAAATAGAAGGTCTCATTTGCAAGTTGTGCACGTTAAATATCCCATAGCAGTTGGAAATCATAAAGAGTATGGCATAAGGCCACTGCCGTGACAAAATAAAAAAATTTGAAACCTACTCACCAGATAAATATTTATAAAATGTATGAGTCCTATATACGCGCACTGGGATTCTCGCCGGTGCTACGAAGCTCGTGCGCTGTGCTGAGATCCTCCTTATTTGATCTAAGGGAGGAGATCGGATCACTGATGGAGTTGTCCATGTGCATTGAAGATAGTCCTTAAAACTAAACTGAACAAAACAAATATTAAAGAGCAAATGAAGAAGTGGGTGTAAGGTTTTTGAGGAACTTCCAAATAGACCAGCGGTAGAAGTGGTCACAGCAATGGGATTTGAATATACATTGGAGAAAAGACAAAGATTATGAGAATAAATGCGGCAAATGGTAGCCAGATTATGCTTGATGGAACATCCCTACAAGATACCTCATATATATATATATATATCTTGGCAGTGGTATAGATATGGTTGAAGGAGTAGGCAGTGATATCAAGATAGGAATACAAAAAGAAAGAGAAGCTTTCTCTGCATTGGGAAATGTACTGAAATCAGAAGAAATCAACATGAAAATAAAAATCTTCAACTCAAATGTCCAGGCAGTTCTACTGCATGACTTTGAAACATCGAGAGAGAAAAATATAAAAGCGATAACCAAGATGTTGCCGACTTTCACAGATGGGTATTTGAGCAGGACATAAGGATGGAGATGATATGACAAGATTATCATTGAAGAATTGGTGGAAGAACCGGGGGAACTGGAAGTGAGGAAAAGATGCTGGTGTTGGATAGGAAACACATTGAGGAAACTTTCAAATAGCATTAAAAGGCAGTGCTTGTTATGGTGCACAAGGTAAGAGAAATTGAGGGATATCTAAAAAACACATGGAGAAGGGAATTTGAGACGGATACGAAAGGGATAAAAAAAGAAATGATAGGACCTTGGACGGATAGTGTAGGGCAGAAAGGCTTGTTGTGAATTGTTTGAAGGGCTATGCTCCCAAGGGAGCTGAAGGGGTGATGAAAGAACTACAAGTAGGTGATTTTTCTTCAGAGACAAATGCTAGTTTTAACAAAAGTCAAAAATGAAGGTTACAAATCTAAATTAGCGAAACCAAAAATTTACAAAAATATAAAAAAAGAAGGAGTTAATTCCCCTTTCATATTAGTATTTGCTTATGTTGTACATACTTTCAGTTTTTCACTTGCATTTGGACACAATTTTTTATAAATATTTTTAATGGTGTTTGATTATTGGACAATGAGTAACACTGATGCTGTGAAACATTTGGTAGATTCTCAAGGGAATTGATGAGGTTGGTAATGATGTTGACAAAGACATTTTTGAATTTATTGGACGAGCCTGCAGGTGACCTAAATGAATGTATATTGGCAAGTGATATATGTTGATGGGTGTGACACTGTCACAGCTAATACAAACACCATGACACTGTCACAGCTACTACAAACACATGGCGGTGGCAGGGAGTGTCTTCTAATTCCCAAGTCCATAATCTAGCAGAGTGGCTCCTAGAGTTTGACCAGTTACATGCTTGGATAAAACTAACCTCTACACCTCATGGTAGAAGAGGAACGACTAAGTAAGTATGTGCTTGGATATTAAAAAAATATTGGTACCTTAAAGCATTCTGTTTTTAACCAACCATAATAAAAATTAACAATGAGTTATATCTCAGTTTTGATAGTTTCTTTTTAATTTCCTTATTTATAATGTTGCATAGGCTGGACTCTAAAAAGTAGTAATTAACTAGTGCAATTTTATTTTGTACTGATCCTCAACTCTTATCATTAATTTAGAAAGCATTAAAGTATGACCCAACCAAATATACCTCCTAACATGACAATTTTGTACAAAATCTAAGATGGCTGCCAGGTCACAGGACCAAATAAATAAATTAAATTATTATTTTTTTTTACACTTGTCTTCCACTTTCTGTAAACTGTGAAACCCTCAAAAAAGATCTGATGACTGGTTGAAACTAGATAATTGTTAACTACGGTAATCTGTGCTGTTTTGAGCATCTAAACAAAATTCATTGGTAATCAAAGTATTATGTTACCGATAATGTTATATTTATAATGTTATTTTATTTCATAAACTTATGTGATTGAATTTCCCAATGTTATACTGCTTTTTAAATTTTAATAAAAGTGTATATGAAAAAATAATAAGCTATGTCTGTGATTTTCTGATTATATATATGGTGTTATCTTTTTTATTGGTCATGTTGTGTGCATGAAAAGAAATGGCCAAAACAAACAATGGATCTGACATGCCAGTAGCACAGAGAAACATGGGAGCATATACATTTGAGGCTTAACTTGAAATCAAAATTAAAGACAAAATGGGAGATTAGGACGCCAAGGACACGTGTAGTTCCTAGGGGTGGAGGGGGGCTTTGATGAGACAAAGAAAAAATAGTGCTGCTGCTCCCTCGGGCTTGTTGTACAAGGTGACTAATAGGAGGTTGTACATGCAGCTGGCAAACTCATCATGTAAATTAAGTTGCTACAGAAACAACCCCGCTTGCATAGAATAGAAGGACTGAAATGGTATGACAAAGTCACAAATGTGGAATTGATGACAAGAACCAGACAAGTGCCAGTGGAACAAGAGTTGAGAAGGAGACACTGGCGATGGATCGGACACACTTGAAATGGCATGACAAAGTCAAATGTGAAATTGATGACAAGAACCAGACAAGTGCCAGTGGAACAAGAGATGAGAAGAACACACATTGAGGAAACCTGTTGATAGCATTACAAGGCAGTCCTTGTTCTGGAATCCACAGGGAAAGAGAGGCAGAGGTAGACCATAGCTTGCATAGCTAGGCGGGGTTGTCGCACGGAAGGTCCAGGGTTCGAATCCTGGGTAAGCCACTCATGTCTGTTGTTTTTCTGTTGTCTAGTGTTCTACTTCTTTATTTCCTACGAGTGCCTGATAACATACCTTTATGTTTGTCTCATATTAATTTACTGTTTACAGGCCTCGGGTTTCCCTTCCTTATGTGTTATAAATGTTTATACAATACCAAACCTACCCTCTGTCCTGTTCTTACTGTTCTAAGTCTACTATCATTTACTGGACACAGTATAACGTTCTTTGTCTTGTGTGGACTGGCCTATACTGTATAATAGGGGAACAACAGAAGTGATTGCATCATTAATAGGCTGAACTGCCCATGGTAAACTTCTGATGTTATGTCTTGCGGTTCGCACTAATGACCTGTCATCGAAGCATTATTTTTTTGGTGATGCGTAGATGGCAGGGAGGATAGTGTGATTCACTTGCATAGCTAGGCGGGGTTGTCGCATGGAAGGTCCAGGGTTCGAATCCTGGGTAAGCCACTCATGTCTGTTGTTTTTCTGTTGTCTAGTGTTCTACTTCTTTATTTCCTACAAGTGCCTGATAACATACCTTTATGTTTGTCTCATATTAATTTACTGTTTACAGGCCTCGGGTTTCCCTTCCTTATGTGTTATAAATGTTCTTTTTAAACTAGGAAAATGTCGGACTAGACCTCGCCCGCCGGAATTAAAATCGCCATGTCTGCGGGATCAAAGGTACTTTTTCCGCATTCTCAGTGAAAGCTCTCGAGCTGGCTACTAAAATATATTCGCGAACTGCATGAGATAGGAACGAGACCTATTCTTTGTAAAGTTCATCATCCGCACGCCTCCTCCCCTTTTTTTCACAGAATTGCGCACACACACGGACATCATCGAACTCCATAATTCTCGCCATTAGTACGTCGGTCACATCTAAGGGATGCAACTGTGGTTGAAAGTTAGACATTAATTGTGTTGTTTCCCTTATATGTACTCTTATGAAAATAGTAACACTCAACGAAGAAAAGTCGGTGAATTGTGCAATACAAAGTGAGTGACAGTGATATATGAATAAAATGTAAGTTTTTGATTGTAGAACCCAGTTTCATTTCGGAAATGGATTTAATTCAGCATTTTTTTAAAATAACCTTAAAATGTAAGTTTTTGATTGTTTCTTCAAGACAAAATTTTAGTTTAAAGTATTGCAGACTTATTGTTAGAGCTACTCACTGGAAATGAAATGGTCTATTGGAGCATAGATATCATGATCTCCGATGATCCCAACGATGCAGTTGATTTCACAACTGAGTTCCTTAATGAACAATGCCCATCAGGAATGCCACCGCATTTGCTGAAATTAAAGGTTGCTGCATGTATCATGCTATTGCGAAATCTGAACGCAAAAAACGGACTATTAAATGGCACGCGTTTGGTCATAAAAGTCTTGCATCGGAATTCCATTGATGCAGAAATT
This sequence comes from Oreohelix idahoensis, assembly GCA_024509875.1. NCBI lineage: Eukaryota > Metazoa > Mollusca > Gastropoda > Stylommatophora > Oreohelicidae > Oreohelix > Oreohelix idahoensis. Next base: position 35,094 of record JAMPIV010006310.1, on the reverse strand, counting down.
ATCACTGGCAGTAATAAGGGAGAACGAGTCTTAATTCCTCGCATTGACTTAGAACTGAGCGAGCGCAGTTTGCCATTTAGGATGCGACGTCATCAATTCCCAGTGATTTTAGCATTTGCAATGATGATCAATAAGACGCAAGGACAATCTTTTGATCACGTAGGAATTTTCCTTCCTAAACCTGTTTTCGGACACGGCCAGCTCTATGTCGCCCTCATCCAAGGAACAAATCATGAAAACTTGAAAGTTTGTGTTAAAAACACTTTTTATCAGGGACCATTCTTTGAAACAAATCCACGCACTTTCACAAAATATGTTGTCATCAAAGAACTTTTATATTGAATTAAAAAATATTTTTAAAATATATTACAGTTTTTGATTTACTTCCGTCATTATCGACGGGTTATTCCTAGTGTATATATATGTTATTGCTAGTGTGTGTGTATATATATATATATATATATATATATATATATATATATATATATATATATATATATATATATATATATATATATATATATATATATATATATATATATATATATATATATAGTACTGTATATCTTTAGAGGGCTCAATATTACTAAAGTAAATCCCAAAAGCTCCTGTTGCCGACATAGACATTAAACCATGCCACAAAAGACGACATATAAGTTACAGCCACAAGAAACACAACTGGTGTAATATGCTATATTTAATGATGAACCTATATACCCTAATTATAAACCCCTATGGGTTGAACCGGGCATCCCGAGCACACGACAAATAGCAGTTTTCATGTGCATGGTCCCAAACCCAAAAACAGGAAGGACCACTGTTAAGTTATTTTCGCGGGGGAGTTAAATGTTTGAGATCCTGACACGTGAGTCTAGTATAGACGCACTTTTGAGTATCTAAGTTAATTGTAGGTTTAATTATTTGCGTACCACCGTGCACCATGTTTGAACAGCATGGCGCGATTTGTCGCGGCGATCTGTTGCCATCCAGCAAATATTCTGGAGGCAGATCCCAATATTAGCCGTCTGATATAGACGTGATTTTCTCGTGTACTTATCCTTGGTTCGGAAAGACACGATCATTATAATCATCTTTAAGATGAAGACGTCGCTCTTGAAGGAAACATGCCAAGATGCGCTTGAGTCGAATGTTTAACCCAAAATGGCTCATTTTTAAGTATCTCACCTTTGATACTTGGTTCTTCAAGATTGTTTATTGTAGAGCTTTGACTTGACCAGTGGAGTCAAGTCACTAGTGCGTCAATACAATGCTTGGAGTCATTAGTGGATCTTCATATGTATGCTCAACGCTTTTACCATGATGGATTTTAATATCCTATCACTTCGTTGCTGTAGTATTTCCGTTAACCTTCATGGGTAATGGCCAGGGAAGGTCAACCAAGGTCCATGTTGACCGTCATCGATTATGTATTTTTCCTACCATGAACATTGCTGATGAAGTATGTCTGTCAACTATGGATGTAACGTTTTCGTCATAAATAAATATGTTAACACTAACTCTCCCAACGAGTACAGTGTTTATCCGTACCAGTTGGTCATCCTGCATTGACCTTTGTTTTAAACAGTGTTACCGAAAAGCAACCATCATCACCATACGCCAAGACTAAACGGCCCACATCAAATTCGTGTTATCAAGAAATACGTCAGCCACATGGTGTAAGCCCGACAGCTCCGACAACATCATTGTCATTGTCAGAGACAGTTCAATAAAGTAAACCCAACGGTAACAGTTGGCGGCCATTATGTGGGGAAAACCTGTTCAACTGAACCGGTAACAGTTGGCGGCCAGAGTACGGGAAAACTTTTTTCCACGATTCGATTGTCAAGTTTCATGATATGTCAAGTTTTCAAGAATATGTCATCAACATGTGTTTCCTGCAGTCTCCTGTGTAACGGTCGACCTTACTGACCTCTAGTGATCCGGCCATCCGTGCCTTTAGTGAGGGTCAACGTTGGACTGCTTCCATGGATTTTGCTAACCATGCAACACCCGACACCTATCGCCGTTACGTTCGCGAGGACCGGATTTTTTTTAAAGATAAGTGGCTGTTTGTTTTTGTGCATCTTGCCACTGTTGCATGTTTTAGTCGATCCTTTCTTTTTTATGTCCACCTTTATTCTAAATGTCTATGTGCCATGCGGGTTGGTTGGGTGGAGACCTTCGTTGTTTACATCCCAGTTTCACACCAGGGCCCACGTTAGGCGTTCTTTAGGGACATTTGCAGATTTCTCGCAGTGGAAATTCCGGCTTGTATTTGCCGAAGGATTTCGGTCCACTGTGTTTGGTTGTCTGTGACACCTTAGTGTTTAGACGTGACGTGCCGTTTTTATTGCTGTTGTGATATTTTTTTTCTGTGCCTTAGTTTACTAATTGCCTTCGCTTATAACTGTCATTCTCAACCTTACTATCATTGATCTATATACACATTTTCTATTTATACACTGTACTGTTACTTGTCTCGTTTCTTTTCTCGCAGTGTCATTGCATTTTTTGCAATACTTTTTCTTTATTTCTACTTTATTCCTTCTTTGATTCTGCGAACGTTTTCATTCGTACTTTGATATCTCGTCTTCGTATGGATTTGTTCTCTGTATCTTCATCATATATATTGCCTGCCTTATATGCTCTATTATTGTTTTTAATGCATTATTTATTGATTGCTTAATAATTATAAGGTACTATTAGCATTCCTGCCATTAATAGGAATGTATACATAGGTTCAATGGACTAGAACCTATCACACATTACTTATGTGATCATTTTAATTTCTTAAAGAAATATTCGACTAAGTGAGTTAACTACTCATATAATTAGACAAGATGTCTACATTGGACTATTTTATCAAGCAAGGGAAGGCACTTGGTATGGACCCAGATGAGTTAAAGCGATTTGCGACCGCTGAATATGTGAAAGCCCAGGAACATGGTTTACTGAAATTTCAGATGGAGGAAAGAAAATGTCAAATGGACGCAGAAGACAAGAAACGTCAGTTGGACGCAGAAGACAGGAAACTTCAGATGCAATTAGAAGCTACTGAAAACGAAAACCGCCGACTTCACGAACATAGATTATTGTCTTTAGAACTTGAGAGAATCAAGTTAATGAATGAGAATAATGCACATAATGCTCCTGAAACTCAAGCAACTACACACAAGAACCATTCTGGTTCTTACAAGATCAGGTTACCCCCATTCAAATCTACTTCCGACGATATCGTATTCTATCTGAATAGATTGGGAGCCGCGCTGGTGTAATGGCTTCGGCGTTGTACTGGCGACCAGGTGTTCATGGTTCAAACCCGGGCGTCAGCGTTTGAAGAAATGTTTACGGCCGGAAATTTGACTGAATAACCTGAACGGCTCCTGTGATAAACCCTCTGTGGATGGGAAGGAGCGAAGCTCCTGGCCGGGTTGGAAGGAAAGTCCTCAGGTTCCCCAGCCTCGCAATGACATGTCATTGGGCCGAAGGGCTGAAAGCCCAAGTGCCGCTGGTTAAGAAAAAAAAAATCTGAATAGATTCGAGGCCATATGTGAGTCTCATAAGATAGATAAATCGGAATATTGTACACGACCTATGGAACTTCTCACTGGAGAAGCTTTAACAGCTGCTATGTGTATGATGGAAGGACCTACCAAAACTGACTACTATGCTGTCAGGGGTGTTTTACTAAAAAAAATATCAACTTGGCGATGACGGTTATCGGCTCCGTTTTAAAAGCTTACTGCCAGAGACTGGTAAGGACTTCTCGGATTTTATTGCAAATATACGTCTTACTTTTTCTCGCTGGGTTGAGCTTTCAAAAATCGAACACACGTATGAAGCCCTTATGGACTTAATGCTCCGGGATAAGGTGATGTCCTCAATCAACCCATTATTTCTCTCCTTCTTACATGAGCAAAGACCTGCTAACCTGACAGTTACCGAGGAAATCGGTCGTCAATATTTGACTGCACATCCAAACATGGTTGTTAGCAACTCTACCGTCAGGGATGCATTTCCAGTGGCTTCTGCTATGCCTTTCAATAGTAACTTACGACATAGGTCGCAAAGCGCTGATCGTAACTTTGGCAGGGGAGATTATCGGAATTTCCGATCTCACCAAGGAAATTAACTGCGTAGCAATTCTCCTGCTCCAAGAAACTGGAGACAATTTAATGTGCCACAACATTCTAGTGAAAATAATTCCGGAAATGGTAGACGTGATATCCCCGCTAATAATTGGCAACCTTACGGGAATTCTTCTAGAAGCCAACTCCATTCAAGTAATGGACATTTTAATTACAAGGAAAATAGGTATCGTATCCATTCTAATTAGGGTTCTAATCAAAACAATGGTCCCATTAGAGATAATGGTCATGATCGATCGCAATATAGAGGTAGATCTCCAAATAATGATAGATCTCTTCAACATTCTAACTCAGCTCAACATGAGCCTCAAGTTATTTTAAATCAGGGTGACAATAATACTGTTACTAATGCTGCTGCTTTTTGTTCTATAGATTTTGATCGTGAATTACACTGCCTGTTACCTTATACTTATTGAAGGCTATTGGGTAACGAGTATATTAATGTGCTGCACTGGTCTTGTAAGATATTTTGATATAATAGACAACAGTCTCAACAGTAACGTACGGAATGGCCAACTTGAATGATCTCGATCAACAGCTTGTTGTACGTTTTATCACATTTAATATGTCACAATACAACATAAGTGTACTTCACTTCTTTTGAGAGCATATGATGATATGACGTTACACTAGTAATACAAATGTGATCAGTAGCAGCCATAAGCAATAATGTCGTTGTGCCGGTTTAAAGTCAGAATGTCTATGTATCGTCTACAACGCCTTCATGCTTTACAAATCCGTATTGATTCAAATCACTTACTGTCCATCTCCTTAAGCCACACATAATCAGGCACACATTCTTAATGAATTGAGTCAATTATCCTGACTCTGAAATATTTTATAACAATAAACACTGGTCTGTCGCTCTCACATAAAAATCCATACACTTCGAAAAACACCAGCCAGACACAACTGTCCTAACGATCACCTTCGTTCCCCCCGCAGAAGACCCGGTCCACGTCATACACTAAATACCTGTGTCACACACATACCACAACTCGCACGCTTTTACAATCGGAGCGTATTTGCGTTCTGCTCCATTGCGCACAGCGATGAATTACCAGCCTGTGAGCAAAGTGATAGGTAACACTTTTACCCCGCCCCCCAGCGAAAACTGAAAGTTTTCCATATAGGAAGTCATTTTTTAGAAAATGCGAGAAGTTACCGTCCAGTCTATGTCATACTTGAGCAACAGTCTATGGAATGTAGTCAGCATCATGGAAAAATGAGAAAAATCAATGAAAATGTGAAGAAATATGATAGTGAAATTGTGAAGTTTTGGAAAATGAAATATCTGAATGCATTTAATTAAAAGATGAATGAAATGAAAGATCTAACTAATTAAATAGTATTAAGTAAGTATAATAATTACGTTAATGTAAATGTCCACATGATCGTGTGTGTGCTGTCTGTAGCATTGTGTAAAACTAATTAACTATAGTTACTGAGTGTCTTCAATGATAGGTTCTACTTTCATTAGTGTGAAAGCTTACTATTTGCAATTTTAGCACTTTAGAGTCACATAACGGGTTTAAGTAATAACAAAAAAAAAAAAAAAAAATGTTCAAATGGCGAAGTTCTCCATAGGCGTAACGAATCGATTGTTTCTTGTGTGAGATTTTTTTTTTCATATGTTGCCTCATGAGTGTCACAGTCTCTGAGCCCCAATATTTGAAGTTCGTTTGCTGGAATAGGACGTATGATCTTTTTAAAGTTCTGCATCCCAGTCATTTTGTGAAGGATTGCCATTAAGATATGACAAAGAGCCTTATACTGTTTACTTGAGATACTGTTTGATTTAGTTCCTTTACCGCATACGTCATGACTGTCCGGAAATCAGATCTTATGTACTGTTCATGGAACTTGATGTAGTGTGAAACGATTTGAATGTATCCACACAAAACGTCTCTTATCTTGTCTTCAAATGACTTGAGTTGTTTCTCTTGATAACGATGGTAATATGTATCTGGTTATGGATATTGTCAAGATAGCGTTTTTAAGTTATCGAGGTATCTGTAGACTATCAGCAGTGTACCTTTGTCAATGGGTCGCAGCAATGTCATATCCTTGAGAATCGGGCAGGTCTGTCTGTGTACATCTCGACAGAACATCTGCAAGCACATTGGACTTGCCCTCAATAGGTCGAATGATATAGTCATATATTTGCAAATTAATTGCATAACGTGCGACTCGTGCGTTTTTCATGTTGGATTTTTGAAGGAACGACAGGGCCTTCTGGTCTGTCTCAATGATGAAACGAGAACCAAGAAGGAAACGCTGAAGCTTTGTGACAGCCCATATGATCGCGAGAAGCTCGCGCTCAATAATTGGATATCTGGTTTCTGTCTTTGTGAGCTTCCTCGACACATACATCACTGGATGAAGCATTCCATCTACTTCTTGCATCAAGGAGCCACCAATACCGTACATCGAAGCGTCTGTCCTGAGAATAAATGGGAGATGAGGATCAGGGAGTTTTAAAATTGGTGCACATGAAAAGTAATGCTTTAAATGGACTAGAGCTATGTTGCAGGCCTCCGTCCAGACAATTCTATTAGGGGAGCCTTTCGTAGTTAACTCAGACAGGACTGACGTAACTGAAGATAAATGAGGCATAAATTTATTATAGAACTGTATAAGGCCGAGAAGACTCTGCACCTGCTTCTTAGTCTTAGGAATTGATAGGTTAAGAATCTTCGAGATAGTTTTATCCTCAGTTTTCAGAAATCCATGGCCCACTCTGTGACCTAAGAAAGAAATTTCTTTGAAACCTATTTGAACTTTCGAAGGATTCGCTGTCAGATTATTAGAGCGAAGAATTTCGAGAAGAGATTTCAATCCAGAAACATGTTCGTCCCAAGAGTTGTGGAACAAACAAATGTCATCTATATAGGAGATGATATCAGACCTATGAGAAAATAGTTTCCTCATCATCCGAACGAAAGTCGCTGGTGGTTTACCAAGCCAAAGCACATGAAATTATACTGAAAGAGACCCTTAGGGGTAGCAAAAGCCGTGAAACGTTTTGCTTTTTCCGTGAGAGGTATTTGCCAATATCCCTTGGCTAAGTCAAATTTGCTAAAGTAGGTTGCTTTAGAAAGTTTTGACAGTAATTCGTCAAGAACTGGCATTGGCTCTGCGTCAGACTCCATTATGGAATTGAGTTTACGAAAATCCATGCATAATCTGATATTATTATCCTTCTTCTTGACTATAACCATTGGGAAAGAATAAGCAGACTCTGATGGTGCAATAATGTTAAGCTGTAACATTTGACCTAATTCTTTTTTCAACCTGATCCTGAAAGTGGATAGGGATAGGGTAAGGCTTTAATTTAATAGGTTTGTGATCTGTGAGTCTAATATCGTGAGTGATTATAGACGTTCGGCCTGGAATATTAGACAGAACTTGCTGATATGATTCTAGAATAGAAAGAATTTGAGATTGTTGTTCGTTGGATAGATCCGGACAAATAGATACATTTACCCATGATTCTGTCGGATAAAGAGACATGACAGGAAGTTGCAAAGGTACATCATGAAAAGAAGTGGGTTCTTCTTGAATCACTGACAATGAAGAGTAAGATGAAGGATGATCAGTGATTACTTCATTAACAGCATCTAAGATAGGTTTGAGATATTCAGGTCTATCATGGAATTGTTTGAGCATGTTGATGTGAAAGGTTTTATTCTTGCCTTTCACGTCAAGAATGTAATCAACATCTGTCAATTTTGAAATAATTTCATATGGACCACTCCACGAAATGAGAAGGCTATTCTCTCTCGTTGGTAGCAGGACGTAAGCTTTGTCTCCAGGAAGTAATTTCCTTAACTTTTTCCAACGGTTTTTTGAAGAGATCTAGCTTTTTCTTTTGCCTTTTCAGATGAATCAGTCGCTATTTTCCAAGCGTCTATAAGTGTCTTTCGTAGATTCACCACATACTCATAGGATGACTGGCATTCCTGAGTCATCTCCGAACCTGTAAGTAATTGTTTTATTATCGACATGGGTCCTCGTGGTGGAGCACCATACATGAGCTCAAAAGGCGAGAACCCAGTGTGTTCGTTTGGGACTTCCCGATAAGCGAACAGCACTGCTGGGAGCACTCTATCCCAGTCTTGTGGATACGTCGTGGTAACTTTCCCCAGTATTTGTTTCAGCGTTTTATTTAAACGTTCTATCATGCCATTTGACATAGGATGATAAACAGAGCTAAGAGATCTATCAATATTGCATAGTTTCATGACATGCGACATGACATCTGACACAAACTGTGTTCCCCCTATCTGATAAAATATTGTCAGGGAACCCCACTCTCGTAAAAATGAGGAATAGTGCATCAGCTACATCGGTGGTAGCAATGTGTTTAAGAGGTATTGCCTCCGGCCACCTGGTGCACATATCAATACAGGTGAGGACATATCTATGACCTCTGGCTGACGGAACTGACAGTGGACCTATTAAGTCTATGGCCATTTTTTCGAATGGTCGCACCGAAATATCCGCAGCCTGAATAGGTGCATTATGGTAAGCACCCTTTGTAGCCACTTGTTGGCATGTCTTGCACGAACGACAATATAATTTGACATCCCTGACTACTCCAGGCCAATAAAAATGCTGTAAGACTCTATATTTCGTCCTAGCAAAGCCCATGTGGCCTGCACAGTTTGTATCATGCGCATGTCTGAGAATGTAAGGTCGAATATTGGTTGGTACCATAATTTGCTGCTGTACCGATGTAGCATCTCTAGCATTACGAATTAATATGTCATTTTTAATTGTATACCAAGGTTGTGACCTTTCCGAGCAACCGACATCATCTGATTTTACCAATTTGAAAAATCTTTTTAAAGAATTGTCATTCTTTTGCATATCAATAAATGATGTCTTCGTTAACATCGGTATAAGATGTTGATCTTCCTCCTTGTCATGACTGTTAGTCATTTCTTCTTCCTCTTGAGCCTGTGCCTGTGCTCTTGTAACGACCATATTAGCGAGTAGTATATGCTGACGTTCCCAGATTTCTATATCTTGGAGTGAACACGCTTTTATACCCACAATATTGCCCATGATTATGTCAGCAATTGGTTCCTGTAATAAACAAGCTTTCACTTGACCTGAGAAAAATGGAGTATCAATGTGCACAATGGCCACAGGATAGAATTCCACCGTGCCTCCAAATAGGACACATTTTACATTCTCCCCGGTGCAGCAAGATGGGTCTACCAACGATTTGCGTACTCCAACAGTTGTGCAACCTGTATCACGCAAGACTGAAACTAGGTGATTATTGAAAAAACCCCTGTGAAACATTAGCGAGCCTTTCCCATCATGCGAGGCTAATGCAGGTAACAACGCGGGCACAGGATGACCGCAGGAAAGTCTGGAGACCACATCTGGCTGAAACAGAGTGCTGCATTCTGAACAATTTGATGGATTAAATAAATCAGCTGCACACGCATTTGCAATATTTGTGTTTTTCCCCATTGGGATTAACTGCTCCTGTGTTACTACTCGTATTATTATTCCAGTTCGAGTTTTTTCGATCCATGCTCCGAGAGCGATTAAAGTTGTTATTACCCCGGTAATAATTCCGACTCTCTCTACCATTCTGAGGATTATTAGAATGTTGAGGACACGTACAACCTGGGCAGTGTTGAGATGGAGGAGAGTTTTGGTTGTTCTTTGTATAATAGGATCTGTCTCCTCTGTTCATGTAGGTATTATCAGATCTATGCCATCCTCTGTTAGATTGAAAGTAACCCTGTGATGGTCTATTTCCATCAAAATATCGTTGGGAGTTTCTCTGATATTGATAAGGTTGATTGCCAAAATTGTACCGTCCTCGGAAAGATCCACTATTTCGGTCATTATTCCTGCCAAAATTTCTATCCATACTTTGCGATCGAGCTCTAGGGTTGTTTATCTGCACTGAATGAGCTGATGCAACAGGTAATGCCTCTTTAATAGTAGAGTTGTTCACACTCTTCCCTGGGTGTGCCGTCATAAACTGGCGCCCTAACAACTCAAGGGATTGTAACGATTCTGGCTTCCGTTCATGTAAATAGGCCAAAAAATCAGGGCTAATGGAAGAAAGTACTTTGTCTCTCAACATAAGGTCCATCAAGTCCTCATATGTATGTTTGATTTTAGCCAACTCAATCCAACGATTGAAGCATAACTTTATAGTTGAAATAAACTCACTGAAGTCCTTGTTGCTTTCGGGTGTGAGTTTTTTAAATCTTAGCCTGTATCCATTCTCGTCTAATTGATACTTTCTTAAAAGTAATGTTTTAGCTGCCTCATAAGATTTTATGTTTTCCTCATCCATTGTTGACACAGCTGTCAACGCTTCACCTGTCAGTAATGACATTAAATGTATCACCCATGATGATTTTTCCAGTTTGTATTCCTCACACACTGTCTGGAATCGGTTTAGGAAGCACGAAATGTCGTCTATATTTTGATTAAATTTAGGTAAGTGAAGCTTAAATGATGAAGCATGTTCTCTCTTGACCGAACCTGCCCCTTCTTGATTACTCTGTTTATTACTAGCTTCCAATTTGAGTCTCTCCAACTCTACAGAAGCCATTTTTTCTTCATGCAGAAATTGGGCTTTCTTAGCCTCTAAATCTATCTCATCTTGTCTTTTCTTTTCTGCCATTTCATCTTGTCTTTTCTTTTTTTCAAATTCTTCTTGTCTTTTCTTTTCTGCTATTTCATCTTGTCTTTTCTTTTCTTCAAATTCTTCTTGTCTTTTCTTTTCTGCTATTTTTTCTAACTGAATTCGTTCATCTTTTTCGATCTCTCTCATTCTTGCTCTCTCATCCCTCTCCGGTTTCTTTTCTTCTCTTTCCAGTTGCTCCATGGCAAACTCTTTAAGCTCCTGGCCTTGCATTCCCATCTCTTTACCTAGCTGGATAAAATGCTCCAGACTAGACATTATGTAAGTTTAAGTATATATATATATATAAGTTACTTAGTCTGAATATGAATATGGGTACTGATGAGCGATAAGCAGCACCAATGCCAATTCGTTAAAATTCAGTACTCTGCAAATGTGACTTAGCAAGTAATCAATGCAAACACAAAAAAATTAGTGTCGTACACTATAAGACAGAACATGTAGTACAACAGTGTAGCAACAGAAGAAAATACTAAGGTGTAGAAAAAAAGGATAATGTTTGAAATATATGCTTACACTATAAGGTTAGACTAGACCAGACGAATTTACAACAAAAATCCATATATCAACATAATGATAGCTAGAGAAGACCAACAATAAACGTACAAAAATGCAGAAAAACTGAATTAAAAAAACAACTGACAAATACAAACAACAGTGAAAAAACAGGACAGCACGTCTATAACATAAAGTAAATATAGTATATTCACAAAGAGCGCTTTCCACACAGCATTTTGAGCCGGGCCTCTTTGAGAAAATATTACATAAATTTCTCTACTGACACCCTTGATTGCAGACCCGTCCGAAGATGAGATGTAATTCTGCTTATCAAGGTCCCACAAACCCCCAACAAACATAAAACAGATAAACAAAAAGGCTCTACTATAGAATTGTGTAAGACTAAGGCTACAACAAACTAGTCCACTTATCTTTTTATGATCCTTCCTCCGAAGTATAAATGCACGTGACAGTATTGTTGCCTCCAACATATGCAATAGGTAGAGCGAAATTTCATTGATGCAGATTGCTCCCACATGTAGAACTATCCATCTTGTTTCCCTGGTTGAATGACTGTGCTTTGTCTTGACTGCAGAAATGTTGTTTGATTACTTTAATTTTTCCTGACGAATCCAACCTGGAACTGCGTAGAGTGATGATAACTTTCGTCTCAAAAATGTTGATGAAGAAAATACGAACTTCTATTGGTAAAGTTCAGCAAATATTATGATTGAAGTGTGCTGTTTACTCTTTAAGTTTCTTCTTGCCGGCCCTAGTTTGAAGAAAGCCGGTTGGCATAGGTTGCGCCGAAATTTCTATTGCTTTTCGATACTGTAAAATTCGTCGATGTGGCTAGGGACAGTAGTATCATTTGATAAAATCTTGTGGATAGAACGAAATCCCGTGTATACTGGCCACCACTTTATACTGTTACCTTATACTTATTGAAGGCTATTGGGTAACGAGTATATTAATGTGCTGCACTGGTCTTGTAAGATATTTTGATATAATAGACAACAGTCTCAACAGTAACGTACGGAATGGCCAACTTGAATGATCTCGATCAACAGCTTGTTGTACGTTTTATCACATTTAATATGTCACAATACAACATAAGTGTACTTCACTTCTTTTGAGAGCATATGATGATATGACGTTACACTAGTAATACAAATGTGATCAGTAGCAGCCATAAGCAATAATGTCGTTGTGCCGGTTTAAAGTCAGAATGTCTATGTATCGTCTACAACGCCTTCATGCTTTACAAATCCGTATTGATTCAAATCACTTACTGTCCATCTCCTTAAGCCACACACATAATCAGGCACACATTCTTAATGAATTGAGTCAATTATCCTGACTCTGAAATATTTTATAACAATAAACACTGGTCTGTCGCTCTCACATAAAAATCCATACACTTCGAAAAACACCAGCCAGACACACCTGTCCTAACGATCACCTTCGTTCCCCCCGCAGAAGACCCGGTCCACGTCATACACTAAATACCTGTGTCACACACATACCACAACTCGCACGCTATTACAATCGGAGCGTATTTGCGTTCTGCTCCATTGCGCACAGCGATGAATTACCAGCCTGTGAGCAAAGTGATAGGTAACACTGCCCTTATTGCACGACTCTATTTCAGCCTGCCGCAGTTACTACCTTGAATTGCGGTCATCCTCTCCCGACTCTTCCAGCTTTGTCTGCACATGATGGAACAGTAAACCTGTTTCTTCACAAGAGGTTTGTAAACTTCTTCTTCTTCTTCGTTCACCCTCAGATGTCAACTTGAATAAGTTCAAAGAAAGCAGTGGTCAGCCTGAGGCTGTTGATATCTCCGTAGATTTTCTCCAGGAATGGTACTGGTGATGGCCATATGCGTCTTCTCTGTTCCTCATATGTTGGGCACCTTTGAAGCAGGTGTTCGGCAGTCATTTTACCAGTGCCACAGTCACACTCATCTGTAGTTCCTATCTTTAATTTGTTGAACAGATGGTATCTCAATCTGTTATGACCAGTGCGAAGTCTGAAGATTACCACTTGTTTTCTTCTGTTGAGCTGGTAATACGGATCATTTTTTGTGTGGCCTGGATGCTCTTCTTCCCACTTGTGCCTGTATCTGCGCTTGATAAAAACTCTTGGACTACTCCTAGGTTATATTTGTGTCCAGCTGAGGAAGTTTTCCCCCCTTCCTTTGCCCATCTGTCCGCCTCTCCATTCCCATGGAGGTTGAAGTAAGAAGGGATCCACTGTATCACAACTCTTTTGTATTGCTGACATAGTAGGTCAAGTAGTACTCTTAGGTCATCCAGTTCAGCATTTATTTGACTTTTCAGTGTTGTAATCACTGACAGCGCATCTGAGAAGATAACTACTGGTCTCTCTGAGCTTTTTTCTGTCATTAGAATTTCTGATGCAGTTTTTATGGCCTCTGCCTCTGCTCTGAAGTTAGTTTGAAAATTTCCCTGTTGCGACTGCTATCTTTTTTTGTGTGTGCCATTGCTTAAGCTCAGGAAGACTCCTCCACCCCCATCTTCTGTTGCATTAGTTGCTGATTCCATCTGTGTACGCATGGATCCAGGTGTTGCTTGGGTAATGTTTCTCTATATATTTTGTGGTTAGGACTCTCCTTTCTGTTTCAGTTTGACTGTTCTTTCTCTCAATACCAGGAACATTTTCTATCATTTCAGGGAAGCACTGTTGTTTCCAAATTGGTAGCTTGAGTGCAGTACATATTGGCGTAGCTGTTGATATTGCATTTATGGGGTCTGCTCTCATCTTTGTTTTGACTGTCTCTGCAAAGTTGCTTCGCTTCAGTCTTACCCTTCCAAGTCCATTTATCCTCTGGTGCATTGGGTGATCTATCAGCCTCCTGAATTTCTCTGCTTGTTGCTGGGCTCTGCTATCTCTTCTATCCTCCATAGGCTGGAGGTGAGTAATCTTTTCCAACTCTTTTATTGGTGTTGATTTCATGCCCCCAGTTATGATTCTCATTGCTTGGTTTTGGGTTCTGTTTATTTTGTCAAAGTTCGACTTAGCGGCTGTTGACCATGCTGCAATGCCATATTCTAAGACTGGTCTCACTCGCCCAGTATATAGATTCTTTAGTACTCTCTCGTCTGCTCCCCAAACCGCGCCAGCAAGTTTTTTCATGGTTGCCATTCTCTGCCTTGCTCTTGTCCTGTTTTTCTCAATCTGGGTTTTCCAAGTCAAGCGGCGATCAAAGGTAATGCCTAGGTAGTTTGGGTTTTCATCCAGATGTAGATTTTTCCCATTTAGCACCAATTTGGAGATCTGTGGTTTGTTAGAGAGAGAAAACACTGTGAATGATGTTTTCTCCTCATTTATCTTTACTAGCCATGCCTTGGCCCACTCCTCCAGTGATGTTAGGGCTTGCTGCATCCGAATGCTTGCCGTAGAGATATATTCCTCTGAGATCCACAGGGCTAAGTCGTCTGCAAAGGAGGCATTGTGGGTTCTTCTTGGAATATTCTCTGATATGTCATTTATATATGTGAGGAACAATGTGGGTGACAGGACTCCCCCTTGGGGAACACCCTGCTCCAATACCATCTTCCTACTGGTCTGTCCTTGTAGTTGGACTCTGGCCGTTCTATTTTCAAGATAGTGGCTGATCTATTTGAACATTCTCCCACACACTTCACTTCTTTGCAGCTTGACTTTCAGTCCATCTTTCCACACTTTGTCAAATGCTTTTTCTAGGTCCACCCAAACCACCAGTGTGTGCTTTTTTTTTCTTGGAAAGCATCCTCAATTTTCAGAGTTATATAAGTGATCTGGTCTTCAGTGGATCTGTGTTTCCTGAATCTTGCTTGCTGTGGGGCTAAGAGATGTTTTTCCTCTAGATGCCACATAAGTCGAGTATTTATTATGCGCTCCATCAATTTTCCAACACAACTAAGTAGACTGATAGGTCTGTAGCCATTTGGTTCTGTCTGAACTTTGTCTTTCTTAGGTATTGGAATCAGTATGGCATCTTTCCATGCCTGTGGTACTTTTCCTCTTTTCCAGCTGCAGTTTAGGATGGCCAGAAGCTTCTTTTTTGCCTTTGTTCCTAGGCCTGTTAGCATTTCATTGGTTATCCCATCTTTTCCGGGTGACTTCTTTTTCTTTAGCGCCCTCATTGCCTCTTCTAATTCTTGGTTTGTAAACAATATACCGGTTTCAGTGCTCCAGGATTCTGAGTGCACGACGGTTGGAATTCGTCAGTCACTAGTTCATCCGTCTTGTGCTACGGGTAATGTCGTAAAATGCGTGACGTTCGGTGGCACAGTTGAGACTTTCCCAACTGCCATCGTCCACATTGCCATCCCATTTTTACGGGGTATATCAACGTACGCATGCTCCCGAATCTGATCGCCGACCTTGTCGGACAGATTCACGGGTTAAAAGTATGTACTCCTGTACAAATTGCTGCTTGGGAACATCAACATCGACTTACTGCCTCCACGTTTACGACAATGGCACAATCTTATCCCCATATACGTTCTGCTAATGTAGTAGGATCTTGCAGTACTAATAATACTGTTGTTCATCATACCAATTTTGATGCTTCTTTGAGCCCAGGACGACATACTTCAGTTCATCGTTGCTCAAATTATAGTTCTTCTTTGTGTACTATTAAAGAGGAAGATCCCTCTGTCTTGTCTGACACACACGCCAATTTTATTACCACGTCTGAATCTACACCCAGTCATGTTGGTTGCTACTGCTTTTATGCAATGACTAGTGTTTTCTTTGCAAAATGTACGGACTTAGTTCTTCGTGCATTTATATATCTTGTGGGTATTTTTACCTTTCTTATTGGGCCGGTTAGCTCAGTATCTTCTTGGTCTACGACTTTTAGTCGTGCTCACTGCTTTCCTTTTCCAATTTCATCCGCTTCTTTTTTGCGGTTACCTAACAAACGTTTTCGTTTAATATTTCGCAGTGACACATCGTCGATGAGTAAAACAAACACAGACCTGCGGATTATAATATGACAACAACCAATACAGCTGAAAAATTAAAGTAAAAACAGAACGTAGGGATGAATCAGACGCAAACTCACGAAACAAGCAACAAGTAAAACCACACATGGCCGGTCTCGAGCCCACAGGAAAAGAGATAAGGGGGAAATCAAAACGAACCTGGTGAGAAACGGTTGAAGAAGAAGTGAAGACTTTTAAAAGAAAAAACAAAGTATCCCGTTCAACCCTCAATGGGTTATAGTTCGGATGACACTGGACAACAGCCAAAATGTATCGGAGACAAAAGTAGCTATTTTTAACTAATTTGGAAATGCTGATCACGAATATGAACTTAAAAATCGCGAATTAGCTTTAGTTTTCAAGAGGAAGGGGGGGGGGGGGGGGGCGGAGGGGGGGTCCAGTAGCCTTGAGCGCCAATTGGATGACGCAATCTGTAGCAGTCATCGCAACCACATTTCCTCCTTGTCATCATTTGTGTTGTGTATTCTGTGAGTGCAGACGTGTCGTTCAAGATGCCTCGTGAATGTGTGAACAGTGCGGATTATTTTTGGTATATTTGCGGACAAATAACTTTGCTATCACAAAGGCGACCCATTACACCGATGATAAAGAAAGCTTACAGCCTTTATTTTGCTTGTGAGATCGGTGACCAGAACCGGTATTGGGTCCCACATATATGTTGTCAATCCTGTGCAACGAATCTGTGCTGCTGGTTGAACCAAAAAGGACAATCGATGCGTTTTGCAGTTCCATTGGTGTGGAGGGAACAGACAAACCACCTTAATGATTGTTACTTTTGCATGTGTCTGTGTTTCGTGCTTGGCAAAAAGATCTGCTTCCATATTTCAAAATGACAGATAACCTCATTGCTTACGTTGATATAGTGGGTCTGATGGCAGCACTACACTTACTTACTTACTTAGTCGTTCCCCTTCTACCGTGAGGTGTAGAGGTTTGGAAGAGAGAGCGCCAGACTATTCTATCGGCTGTCTTCCTCCTGGCCTGGTTCCATTCTAGTCCTCGGTCCTTCAAAGATTGTCTAATGTTGTCCTCCCAGCGGACTCTGGGTCGTCCTCGGGGTCTGGATCCTTGGCTCTTTGTTTCCCATGCTTGTCGTGGTAGCCGATCTTCTCCCATTCTGCAGACATGGCCAAACCATCTTAGTTGG
Source organism: Oreohelix idahoensis (assembly GCA_024509875.1). Classification (NCBI taxonomy): domain Eukaryota; kingdom Metazoa; phylum Mollusca; class Gastropoda; order Stylommatophora; family Oreohelicidae; genus Oreohelix; species Oreohelix idahoensis. Next base: position 17,598 of record JAMPIV010006310.1, on the reverse strand, counting down.
GACTGTTCTACTTGGGTCTGTAGGGGGTGGCATTTTAGGCCTTGACGTATCGTCTGGTTGCGTACCATGTCTCTTCTTGTTACTTCAACCACCTTCCTCAGATACCTCATTTCTGAGGTTTGGATCTGGCTTTTATGGGTTGTAGTCATTGCCCATGACTCGCATCCATATGTCAAGACTGGGACATAGGTGGAGCGGTATACAGCCATCTTCGTTTTCTTACCAACCTCTCTCTTGCTGAGGAATCCTCGATTTATGGCCTGAAAAAGTCTCTCCCAGCTGCTGCTTTTCGAGTGGCCAACTCTTCTTTGATGCCTCCCTTTCGGTCTATAATAGCTCCGAGGTATTTAAAGTGGTCGACCTGCTCCAGGACCTGTTCTCCCAGCTTAATCTGATGTCTTCTTTCTTCTCGTGATATCACCATGGATTTTGTTTTAGAGCTGCTTATGACCATCCCTCTCTTCTCCAGCTCTTCCTTCCAGACTTGCAGGTTGGATTGGAGATGTGCCTCTGATTTAGCAATCAGGGCAACATCATCAGCAAATGCCAGCTCTGAAATATAGACCTGTCTCATCTTCCAGTACCCCACTGAATACTTTCTTGTTCTCTCCTTACATGCCTTGATGACATCGTCCATAAGGAGTATGAAGAGGTAAGGTGATAGGATATCACCTTGTCTTACACCAGTGGTGGTCCTGAACTCTTCTGACTTATGGTTTGCTGTCCTCACATAATTTCTTCCTCACATAATTTCTGCAGCACTACACATCAACTACAAAGACGACGATTGGAGGCTGTTCATTGATTCGTCCAAGTTGAGCTTAAAAGCTGTGCTGCTCCATAATGGTAACGTTTTACCATCTGTTCCACTCGGGTATGCAGTCCACATGAAACAAACGTACTACAACATGAAACAACTGTTACACACCATCAACTATAACAAGTATAAGTGGCAAATTTGTGATGACCTGAAGGTCATTGCCATCTTGATGGAGCTACAGCAGGGTTACACAAAGTTTTGTTGTTTCCTCTGTCTGTGGGACAGCCGTGCCAGGACTTCCCACTACAAGAAAAAGTATTGGCCCCAACGACAATCACTTGAGCCGGGGGAAAAGAATGTACTTAACAAACCACTTGTAGAATCCCATAAGATCTTGCTCCCTCCTCTCCACATCAAACTTGGACTAATGAAGAATTTTGTAAAGGCCATGGATCGAAATGGGGCAGGATTTTTATACCTTCGTGATAAATTTCCAAGACTTAGTGAGGCCAAAATCAAGGAAGGTGTATTTGTCGGTCCACAGATACGTCAGCTCTTCCGATAACAGCGTTTTGATGATATCCTCACAGCTGATGAAAAGTTAGCTTGGAATGCTTTCCAGCAAGCGGCAACAAACTTTGTAGGAAACAATAAGGCTGACAATTACCAGGAGCTTGTAGAAACCCTCTTGCAGCGCTACGAGAGACTAGGGTGCAACATGTCTTTGAAGTTACACTTTTTACACTCTCATCTGGATTTCTTCCCTGCTAACTGCGGTGCTGTCAGTGACGAGCACATGGAACGATTTCATCAGGACATTACTACCCTCGAAAAAAGGTACCAAGGGAAATGGAATGCAGCAATGCTAGAAGACTATTGTTGGACCCTTGTGAGAGATGCTCCAGAAACTCATTACAAGCGACAGGCAAAAAGGCGTCGCTGTGAATCATTTCCGCTATGAGCATTATTATCATATTGTGTATATGCAAAGATGTAAAACTTGTTTTATAGATATTTAAAAAACTAGAGCTAATCTGGTGTTTTAACGGCCATTTTCATATTCAGCAGCCCAAACAACATAAAGGTAACTTGGTTTAATCTCAGATACACACAAAAAGTCCAAATGTGTCCATTGTAATTAGTGTAATAATTTCAGTACAATATAGTAACTTCTTCCCTGTCCCCCCCCCCCCCTTTTTTTTTCCCCAGTCAGTCCAAATAGAGTAAATCAAAATCAAAATTGTGTATGTGTGTGTGACCTACCCTTTCTAAGAAATAAACAAACAATAAATAAAAATAAATAAAAAATGAACGGAAAAAAACAAACAAAGTAAAGTATTTCATGACTGCTCTGTTGTTAAAAAGGTGAAAAAGAGTGAGAAAGCCCAGGGGTGTTTGAGATTACACCAAATCCACCAATTATTTGCCATCGTCCACACGAGCACAACTTCAGACTACCCCTTATCCTCACACCATCATTGCTCCTTATATATTAATCTTAGTTCTTGTTATATACTGTTTTACCGTATTGTGCAATTCTCCAGGACTATTCTCTAGATAGGCCTGGAGAATTGCACAATATGGTATAACAGTATAAAATATTTTTGTTTTATATCTGCTCCACGGTCATGTAATTTAGTCTTAACTCTTTTCTCCGAAGTTTCAAAGGAGGAATCCTAAGGCCACCCCCAGAGCACCCCTCGATGTTAGTCTGATTGCACCTGCAATTGTACATAATGCTTGGTGCTGAATTCTATCTAATTTAATCTTGTCACTGTGTGCTGCAGAGTCATATGCTATGCTTCCATAATCAATTTTACCTCTAATGAAAGATGTATAGAACATGATCATAGTCTTAGTGCTTGCACCCCATCCATGAACTTTCAAATATCTTAGCATGTTAGTTAGTACTCTACCAGTCTATCTATGTCGTTGTTCCAGTTCAGTTGTTGGACTAGTATCCTAGGTACCGTGTAGTTTGGATTGTACTAATTTTTTGCCCCTGTAAGTTTGTCAATTATATTATTTTTAACAATCCTACCTTTACTGAAGATCATTCTTACGGTCATATTCGCATTTAAGTGAAATCCCCATTTATTCATACACTTTGTTTATTTGTTTCTGAAGATTATTATATAATTTTGTTAGATTTTTTCCAAGATCTCCATATAGCAACATCATCTGCGAACTGTGTCAAATTATTTTTGAAATTTTTAAATTCTTCATTCAAATCATTTATCATTATTGTAAACATTTAAGGGGATAAAACTGATCCTTGAGGAATGCCATTCTGTTGTTCATACAGCTCTGATCTGTCATTGTTAATTCGTGCTGTGAAAAATCTATCTTGAAGAAAGTTCTCTAAGTATCAATACATTGTACACGAAATTCCTATCTTTTTTATTTTATTTTAAAAAAGAGCACCTTCTGTCCAGGCATAACGAAGGCATATGGGATCTTACAGATAGAGTGACAAGGACGACTCAGAACACTTGAGGTATATATTCTAATTATAACCCATCAGTCCATGCTTCGAAAACATTCATAGAAGCTTCGAGTCTGCAAGAGGAGGTGTGGATCTACTGTCCTGGTCATGCAAGGGTATGCAGTATATTGAGAGAGCTTGCAGACTAGCATCGAGAGCACCCACAATGGGGACAATGGATATGGATAGGAGAGAGATACCGAGAACAACAAGACTTGCAGATTGGATTGAAGATGTGCCTCTGATTTAGCAATCAAGGTAATCAGCAAATGCCAGCTCTGACATACAGACCTGTCTCATCTTCCAGTACCCCACTGAATGCTTTCTTGTCCTCTCCCCACATGCCTTGATGACATCGTCCATGAGGAGTAAGAAAAGTTAAGGTGACAGGATATCCCTTGTCTTACACCTTTGGTATGGTCTTGTTACACCAAGCTGCCCGTAGGACCCTCAGGAGTAATAGGTTTGCCTGCTGCTCCAGTGTACTTTACCATTTCTGATGTTATACCATCATGCCCTGCTGCTTTGCCCATCTTGATTTTCTCCAGTGCTTCAGTTCTTCCATCTTTACTCCATCTTCACCACCAATAGTTTTCTCTCCTGTGCTAGTGGTTATCATTTCTGATGCTTGACCTTGCTCGCCATCAAGGAGTTCTGAGAAATATTTATTTCCATCTTTCCATTACTTCCTTCGGGGCAGTAAGCAATGTGCCTTGCTTGTCCTTTATAAATTTGAGAGGGCATTGTTTTTCCTTCCTCATGCTCTTTAGGGTCTTGTAGAACAATGTCTGGTTTTCTTGAGCATCTTTTTCTAGATTTTCGCCAAATTATTCCCAGGACTTCTGTTAACGTTCTTTGCTTTTCTGTTCTCTGAGTATCACAATATTCTATATATTCCTCTGTTTTTCCTGCTGTGTTTTTAGCTCTTAAGTATTGTTTCCAAGCCTGCTTCTTCTCTCTTAATTTCTCTTTAACTTCCTCTGCCACCAAGGTGTATTTCAGTTCGAACTGGAATCAATCTTTACACCCCTCCACCTTAATATTATACTTTGTTCAGAGTTTCTGTATGATTTTTGTTCGTTTTGTTTTTTTAAACATTGGTAATGTGATTTTCCCCTATCAACAATGATTTGACAAATGTGAATGGGCAACTTTCTCATTTCGGCCGTTTTCTAACGGGATATTTTTCTTCATTAATTAAAAAAAAAAAAAAATTCAAGGTGTCCTCTTTCTCTTCTTTCCACATGCTTCTGCTGCAGCTGTCTTTATGATGTCCTTGAATTTAAGCCAGAAGGTTTCCAGGTCATCAGGTTGTTCTTCTGTGTTTCTCACTGCTGTAGCAATAAGCCCCTGATATCTGGTCTTAACTTCTGGCTCTCTCAACTTGTAGGTCTTAATGCTCATTTCTCCTGTTCGTTTACTTAGCTTCTTGCGTGATGTTAGGCAATTCCTAGGCCGAGTAGCTCTTTCAGTTGTTCTTTTAATTGTTAGCAGGTAGTTAACACTTCCAGTCTCTGGCCCCCCTCCAGACTCTAGCATCCCGGATATACTTGAATGAACTCTTCCAAACTATGACATAGTCAATCACTGATTTCTCATTCTTTGTTGGTTCACATCTAGTGTATGCATGTATGCGCTTATGGGGGAACTTTGTGTTTGTAATGATCAGATTTTACTCAGTGCAGAATTTAAGGAGTCGCTTTCGATTGTCATTAAGAGTATCTTCTCCATATCTTCCGATAGCTCCATCCCATCTAGCATGGTCATTTCCAGCTCTGGCATTGAAATCTCCGAGCATGATAATTTCATCTAGGCAGCCGTCCACTGTCCTTTGAAGCAGCTCGAATAATTCTTCCTTGGCTTCTGCTCGCTGATCTTCATTTGGCAAATACACAATGACAAGGTTGACTATGGTTTCTCATTCTTTCAGTGTTCTCTCTTGCATTTCGTGTAATCATGTTTTAAAGCAAACAGGTGATTGGCCTGTTGTGCCTTTGCATGATGGAGAGGCTGCCTCCTTATGGCCTCCATGCAGGCCGCCCTCCTCCTTTTTCAGCCGGGCTTGGGACCGACCTAGGAGGAGTTTCGATTCTGTTCAACTATAACCCATCAGAGGTTGAACAGGATATTTTTATCTTAAAACAAAACCACACACACAAAACGAGTCAAAATAGAAACTGCTAGCAAGCCATCAACAACGGTTGCTATAGGTTTCAGCAAGAAAAAAAGGAATGGTACTGGTGATGGCCATATGCGTCTTCTCTGTTCCTCATATGTTGGGGCACCTTTTGAAGCAGGTGTTCGGCAGTCATTTTACCAGTGCCACAGTCACACTCATCCGTAGTTCCTTTCTTTAATTTGTTGAACAGATGGTATCTCAATCTGTTATGACCAGTGCGAAGTCTGAAGATTACCACTTGTTCACCTCTGATGAGCTGGTAATACGGATCATTTTTTGTGTGGCCTGGATGCTCTTCTTCCCACTTGTGCCTGTATCTGCGCTTGATAAAACTCTTGGACTCCTCATAGGTTATATTTGTGTCCAGCTGAGGAAGTTTTCCCCCTTCCTTTGCCAATCTGTCAGCCTCTTCATTTCCAGGGATGTTGCAGTGAGAAGGGATCCACTGTATCACAACTCTTTTGTATTGCTGACATAGTCTGTGAAGTGTTACTCTTAGGTCATCCAGTTCAGCATTTATTTGACTTTTCAGTGTTGTAAGAATCACACTGACAGCGCATCTGAGAAGATAACTACTGGTCTCTCTGAGCCGCCCGACCCTTTTTTTGTCATTAGAATTTCTGATGCAGTTTTTTATGGCCTCTGCCTCTGCTCTGAAGTTAGTTGAAAACTTCCCTGCTGCGCCTGCTATCTTTTTTTGCGTGCCATCGCTTAATCTCCGTAAGACTCCGCCACACCCCTCTTCTGTTGCATTAATTGCTGCTCCATCTCTGTACGCATGGATCAAGGTGTTGCTTGGGTCATGTTTCTCTATATATTTTGTGGTTAGGACTCTCCTTTCTGTTTCAGTTTGACTGTTCTTTCTCTCAATACCAGGGACATTTTCTATCATTTCAGGGAAGCACTGTTGTTTCCAAATTGGTAGCTTGTGTGCAGTACATATTGGCGTAGCTGTTGATATTGCATTTATGGGGTCTGCTCTCATCTTTGTTTTGACTGTCTCTACAAAGTTGCTTCGCTTCAGTCTTCCCCTTCCAAGTCCATTTATCCTCTGGTGCATTGGGTGATCTATCAGCCTCCTGAATTTCTCGGCTTGTTGCTGGGCTCTGCTATCTCTTCTATCCTCCATAGGCTGGAGGTGAGTAATCTTTTCCAACTCTTTTATTGGTGTTGATTTCATGCCCCCAGTTATGATTCTCATTGCTTGGTTTTGGGTTCTGTTTATTTTGTCAAAGTTCGACTTAGCGGCTGTTGACCATGCTGCAATGCCATATTCTAAGACTGGTCTCACTCGCCCAGTATATAGATTCTTTAGTACTCTCTCGTCTGCTCCCCAAACCGTGCCAGCAAGTTTTTTCATGATTGCCATGTTAAAAGCAACTCATCATTGACTACTTTTTCAGGGTGGCTCTTTCTTCTTCTTCTTTGATCCTTAGCCGCCGACCGTCAAAGCAGTCAGTGGCCATCATGTCTAGTGGCGTCTTGTAGGGCAACAACAAATTGATTCCACTTTGCTCGGTCGGTGGCCATCCTTCGTGCAGTGCCCCAACTCTGGTTCATTCTTTGCATCTCAGCCTCCACAGTCCTCCACCAGGTTGTTTTTGGTCGGCCTCTCTTTCATTTTCCTTCAGGGGTCCAAAGCATAGCTGTTCTTGTGATGGCATCGGGGTCTCTTCTGAGGACATGACCAACCCAGCTCCAGCGTCTGCCAGCTATGATGGTGTGCATGTCCTCTTGCTTGCTCCGAGTAAGCAGATCTTGGTTGGTGATGGTATTCGGCCAAAAGATTCGGAGAATTTTTTCTTAGGCATGTTGTGTGAAAAGAGGACAATTTCGACATTTCCTTCTCTGTAAATCTCTCCACCAGCATTCCGCACCATAGAGAAGCAACAGAAAAGCACACAGCTCTGATATAATCTTAATTTTGTGCTTGTGCTGTAACGGGAGGACTTTCCAGATGTTGTTGTAGGTAAAGAAGGCTGTTCTTGCTTTATTCATTCTGATGCTGATGTCTTTGCCTGCCCCGCCGTTCTGTTGTTAACTATGCTTCCTAGGTATGTGAAGGTATCTGTCTGTACCAGTTGCTGATTCCTTACTGATATGGGCTCAGGGTTGCTCACATTGTGCGTCATGACCTCAGACTTCTTTAAATTGATGTTCAAGCCCACCTGCTGGCTTAACTTATTCAGTCTATCCGTTTTTTCCTGAATGTGTTGATGTGATTGTTGTAGTAGTGCAATGTCATCTGCATATTTCCAGATCTTCCAATGTAGAAAATGTTGGTCCATCTATTCCTCCTTGGGACTTACCCACTTTTGTTCTGGCGCATCACCCAGTCTATGACTGTTAAAAATAGAGTGGTTGATAAGGGGCATCCCTGTCGTACTCCTGTCTTCACCTCAAAGGTGTTAGGTTGCTCTGCCCAACACTACACGTAAAGTTGGCATAGAGGCTTTTTATGATTGACACTATGCAGCTTGGAATTCCATAAGCCCTCAGTATTTTCCATAAACTGTCCCTATGTATGCCTGTCAAAAGCCTTTTTTCAAAATCAACGCTGTCTTTGCCATTTCTGAGCACTGCTCTATGTTTCTAAGAGTGAATATATGATTCTACAACATCCTTCTGTTCTTTCTAAATCCTGCTTGTATTTGCTTTCCTCAGTTTGTGCTTCTTTAGGATGGTATCCAAAAAACGAAGTTAAGTTATGTTTCGTTATTCTTCTTCTTCATAATCAAAAATTGTTTTTTATTTTGTTTAATTGTGTGCAATCAATGCTGTGATTTTTTTATGCAGTTTTTTTAGAGTGGTTTGTCCCACACCACTTTGATATGTACGTTTGTTACCTGTTCCTTAGGATATATCTATTCCTTTTGTTCTACACACTATTGCAGTGCCAAAATCATTATTCCAAAATGGTTGATTTGTACCAAGTCTTTGTCTTAAGGTTTTTTACAAGGTCTAGATAGGGATTGTAAGAATCAGCAAATCTCCTATTTCCTTTCCATTGAGCACGACTTGGGATTAAACAAGCAAACAGAATGATAAACATTTAACGATTTTTTTAAAATTTCTAAATTATTTACGCGGGACCAGAAAGTTATAAAACACAGTCAAAGGCAGTGGCTGTTAGTTACGGACAACCGCACGTGCAGTATTTTAGGCTACATTTTTTTATACAATATAGTTAGCTAGTTTGATATCATCCCGTCGTATCTGCAGATATTCATCTTAATTTGGGTTGTGTCCGTAAGTTTTATTATAGATAGGCACTTTTATAGGGTTATTGGTCCCAATCGAGGCAGATGGTTGAGGATGGTGAAATCTAGGTGAGAGAAAGGTTTTGAGTGAGAATAGTCCTGTTTACGAGGAGTTACAGAGTGTAGGAAAAATTACAGTCTTGGATTGAGTAATTGCTCAATCCAACCTATCTAGTCTTCTTCTTCTTTGATCCTTAGCCGCCGACCGTCAAAGCAGTCAGTGGCCATCACGCCTAGTGGCGTCTTGTAGGGCAACAACAAATTGATTCTCCCTTGCTCGGTCGGTGGCCATCCTTCGTACAGTGCCCCAACTCTGGTTCATTCTTTGCATCTCAGCCTCCACAGTCCTCCGCCAGTTTGTTCCCGGTCGGCCTCTCTTTCGTTTTCCTTCAGGGGTCCAAAGCATAGCTGTTCCTGTGATGGCATCGGGGTCTCCTCTGAGGACATGACCAACCCAGCTAGTACGACACACTTAAATGGAGACGTATTTTTTTCCACTAGATACTGATTCGAACACACTATCCTCTCGGACGCCTCCACAATCAATTTTAGGGAATCAATACGTGCAGACGTAGAAACGAACAGGTAACTATGGGTACATATAATGTATATATCATGGAAGGGTTTTGACCAAAACTAATAGCTTAAGGGTTATAAAATTTATTATATCTTTAGAAAGAAAAATAGATTACAACAGTTAATACGTCGTTATCATGTCATCAGGTGAAATTATAGTTATATAAAGGGAAAATAAATAAACAATTTATATTCTCATAGACTCTCCCTCTGGAACATGGAAAAAAAACTAGGAAAATGATCCCACCCAAGGTGTGTTTACTCAACAGATCAAACAATTGATTGACAATGGGAGTGGGGTAGACGGGACGGGTATATAGGATATGTCCTTAATTTAACTTTCCCGTGGGGGCCTTCAGACTTAGTGAGAGAATAGATAAAAAAAAGGAAGGTGTTGTATTAGTAGTAAACTTAAGAAAACTGAATTCTTTCGCTCCGTTTTCCACTCTCAGCATTCATACAGTGAGCGCTCACATCCATTCAGACTTACCTCTCAGTCGGCTGCATACGTCCATAGAATTTAAATCACACACAGTTTCTAAAAACAAAGACTATTAGATGTCCTGTTATTTTGTCCAGTTCAGCCCAGAAAAAACTCCGTATAGCCACTGCTAATATCGTTCGGAGATTTCGCAGAAATGGTGTGTTGATTATAATTTTCCTGGCAAAGTATTCTTTGTCAGACTGCAGGTATTTAATAGGGGACTAAGTTTGTTTTTCAAAGACTTCTGTCGTAATGACTGGGAAATATCTAATTCGTTAGAGATGTTATTTCCAGGCTGTTCTTGGGAAAGAAATAGCCGTAAAGGTTCTCTGTATAAGTTGGTGGTAGAAAATGTTTACTGTCATCTGGGTTTAATTAAATAAATTTGTGCAGGAAGTTCTGCCTCATCAAGCCAGGGAACCTTATATGATTTAATATAATATATCTGGCATTGTCCCGTTCCAGTTAAATTTTTAACACAAGTGAACACTTGACCGTTCTGGTTTTGCGAAGGACTTATAAGGGTCTCCAACAATCAGATTTTGGTATAGTCAATGGTTTTATGTTTGGAACATATACTTTTGGGATGCCATAATTAGAGCCATCTGAACATGACTCTATATATTAAAAAACCGTTGGATCGAACAAGGTATGATCACCTGTATAAAAAGAGAAGATGGATAACAGGTAATATACTATAATAAAATCTAACACCCGCGTTTTTTAGGTAAGACCTGTACATATCACTCTGGTATTTATTATTTATATTAAAGAAATTACACGAGTGACTAGCCAATGTATCGATTTAATTACCACTAGCTATGAACCATTAATTACTCAAAATTTACACAAGATGAAATAGAAATATGGTTAATAAACAATTTCGCTCGCCTAGCGTTTAAGATTATGTTGCACATCTATTATCTCGGGAAATAACGGATAGTTATATTATTTAATTTACATCTCGAAAACCTTGTGATGGGTTTATTTAATAGGTTTAAATGAACACAAAAATCCAGTGAAATAAATGAAGAAACTAACCGACTAAATCACTCAAGACTAATATTTTACCGTATCACCAGAATGAATTCACTCCAATATATAAGAACTCCAAAGAAATCTTGTAAGATTCTAGTATAAGCTAGTTACTTCTTCAACTGTCTGGGCACGAATGATAACTGCATTTTTCAGCGATATCAATATATAGTTAATAGATAGAAGGTAATAGAGACATGGGAAGTATCACGCCTTATATGATACAGGGAACAATCTACGTTTCTGCGCCGCCAGTCCCCGTTTCTTCTCCTTCGTTCGATATTCCCCTGTATCTCTCGGCCCGGCAGAAATTTAAACGTGTAAACGTAGGTGTGAAAAACTCTGCTTCGTTCTTCATGGGACTACACTGTTTCTTTGATCAACTGACCGCTTGCCGATTCTCTGGCAACTCCTACTAGACGGGATGACAGAAAGGTTGTTAGTGGGGTAAACTGATTCTAATCGTTCTAAAGGTAAGGTTTTTTTAAAAATGTCGATTACAACCTGTTGAAAAGCGTGGTTAAACTCAACTTTAAGACAAGCGATGTCCTGGCTGCACGCATGATAAAACTGTTTACATACTAATTAGCCCGCGAGGGGGAAAAATCATCCACGATGGATAGTGCATACTAATCAGCATGCGTGGAACCCACGTTGACTATTTTGTTTCACACAAAATCATGGGTCTTGGATGCTATTCAAGGCTACTCTTATTATCATCCGTCAATTCAGGGACAGCTGAATTTCATCCTATCCGTCACAATCGTCCCCCCTTTGAGACACAAAACAATTTTTCATGTTTCATTTATGACAATGAAGCTGCCCTGATCGATAGCTTTAGGATGATTGGTATGTTCGGTTTCCTCCTCTTCTTCGTAGTCCAGTTTCTACTCATGAAATCGGCTCCGACATTCTATCTTCCCAGAATATATTCCACTTTGAAGGAGTACACGCTTAATAGCAAGGCCCAGCGCATGATTCTTGCGTTAAACTCCTTATTAGCACCAAGAAAAGCTAAGGGGGCGTGGTCTGTTTGCACCGTAAATGATGTACCATACAGGAATTTCATGGTGGGCGTCTTATTCCGTTAATTAGTGCCAAACATTCTCTTTCAACTGTGGAGTAGTTACATTCTTCTTCTTCTTCTTCTTCTTCGATCCTTAACCACCGACCGTCAAAGCAGTCAGTGGCCATCACGCCTAGTGGCGTCTTGTAGGGCAACAACAAATTGATTCCACTTTGCACGGTCGGTGGCCATCCTTCGTACAGTGCCCCCACTCTGGTTCATTCTTTGCATCTCAGCCTCCACAGTCCTCCGCCAAGTTGTTTTTGGTCGGCCTCTCTTTCGCTTTCCTTCAGGGGTCCAAAGCATAGCTGTTCTTGTGATGGCATCGGGGTCTCTTCTGAGGACATGACCAACCCAGCTCCAGCGTCTGCCAGCTATGATGGTATGCATGTCCTCTTGCTTGCTACGAGTAAGCAGATCTTGGTTGGTGATGGTATTCGGCCAAAAGATTCGGTGAATTTTTCTTAGGCATGTTGTGTGAAAAGAGGACAATTTTGACATTTCCTTCTCTGTGACTCTCCAGCATTCCGCACCATAGAGAAGCACAGAAAGCACGCAACTCTGGTATAATCTTAATTTTGTACTGTGCTGTATTGGGAGGACTTCCAGAAGTTACGTTCAGCCGTATTCAATTTACGACTGCCATACGCAACAGGGAATAAGAGATTCGGATCGGTGTCATCTGCTTGAAGCAGGGTTGACCCGATGCCGTGACTCGACGCGTCGACCCGCAATACAAAAAATTTCTTGAGGTCAGGAAGCCTCAAAATGGGGTATCCGGAGAACTGTGCTTTTTAAGTGCTGTAAGCTTCTTCACACTGCGAATCCCAAATAACCCCCTGTCAGGTCGCTCTTTTTTTTTTTGGTAAGGTCAGTCAGGGGTGCCGTTAGCCCGTTGAAATTTCGGATGTATTTCTGATAATACGCACATAGTGATAGGAAAGAACGGGTGTCTTTCTTCATTCGGGGGTCCTTTTTTTTAGCTGCAACTATTTTCTCACCATTTTTACTAACAGGCCACATGCAGCCTTGAGAAATAGTATGCCCCAGGAAGTCTAGTTTTTCAAAACCCGATGAGACATTTGCTAGGTCTGGCTGTGAGACCCGTTTCCTGTAGTCTCCTGAAGAGCATGGCAACCGTAGCAATATGTTCATCATAGGTTTCCGATGCGATTAGTATGTCATCCATGAAATTATGGATATGGGGACTGTGCAAAGGTTCTAAAAGCTTCCCCTCAACCTCATCATCCTGGTGAACACTCCTGGTGCGTTGTGCAGTCCGAACGGCATCACATTAAATGTGTAATGTCCTTCACTAGTGCTGAAAGCTAACAAAGGTTTAACTTCCTCCTTAACTGGTATTTGGTAATAACCTTTACTCAGGGTCAATCTTGGAGAAAATTCTTGCCTTGCTAACCTTGGTGAACAACTCAGAAACAGTCTGTAGAGGTTCGGGACTGGAATTCCGTTACAGCGTTTTAGCAACCGGTAATCTATGCACAAGCCGAACTTCCTTATTGGGCTTCTGCAACAGTAAAATAAAAAAAAAAAAAAAAAAAAAAAAAAAAAAAAAGAAAAAGAAAAAAAAAAAAAAAAAATACACTCGAACTGTAAGGAGATGTAGACTCCAAAAACTGATAATTCTGCCTGACGTAGCTTGTCCTATTTTACTCCGCGTAGTGCATCAGCTTTAGCTTAACGGGAATGGGGTAAAACTCTGGTTCGAACAGGGGTCTCGTTTGTTAGTTTCACTATCAAAATTCTATGAGATTTGTTCGACCAGGTTACATCCGTTAAGACTGCAGCATACTGTTTCAGTAGCGCCCTGGTTTCTGTCTGTTGTTTTCCGAGAGAATTATCGCCGAATTTGACATCTTTAAAGGATTCTGTTTGTTGCAATGGATACTCCATGGATGCAACTATCATCCTCTTCCTCGTCTTCCGTTGCTATGGCGACCGTCAGGAGATGCTCGATGAGGACGGCACTGGTCTTTTTTTCTAAGTATTTTTAAAGCAGATTTACGTGGAAGACCTTCTCCTTTCCTTTAAATGGAGATCTTGTTAAATTAGTGCGGGAGATCCTTTTTAAGGACGGTAAACGCCCTTGCCATCCGATGCGAAGTTTATTGCTTCCGGTTGGAAGTAGCAACAAAACTTTCTCCCCTGGTTGTAGTTCTCTCTCTTTTGCAGCTTTATTATATCGTTTTGAGCGTTTTTTGAGCGTGCTTTCTTAAGGTTTGTTGTGGCTAGGTTCCATCCTAGTTTTAACCTTTCCTTGAGCTCTGATACATATTTGCTTGCTGAGCCGACTGTCTCGAGAGCCTTTTGGTCTGTCAGGGACCGAACTAAGGCCTTCTAGTGGCCCCTTAATAGGTCTTGCCGAATCTAAAAGTGTAGCGGGCGGAAATCCTGTAGATGCCTGGGAAACTTCCTCTGTAGGCGAATAAAGCTGCAGATATATATAGGTCCACCATTATCTTCGGTTTCTCTTGACCCACCCCCAGCTTAAACGTAACATCATGGTGAGTTCTTCCGTTAACACGTTTCTACAAACCCACTTCCGGCCGATTATAAGGGCATTGTGTAGATTGTGCTGGTTTCTCAAGATCTTAAGGGGAAGGTGTAACCCCCAAAAAAAATGAAGAATTTCATTGAAAATATCAAATTTTAGAATACATATTGCACTGGAAAAGTACATTCATTTGCCCACATTTCTGTATGTTTATTTTCACTAAAACCTTTGTGTAAAAAAAAAAACAAAAAATAAAAATTTGAATTTTATATACATTTTTAAAGTATAATCAGGTAAGTGTATTTTTATACCCTAATTATATATGTAAAATATACAAATTTGGGTATATTATGTGATGCATATTGCTATTCTAATGCATGGATTATTTAATTTTCGTACCATATTCAAAAAAACCTGACCCAAACACCACACAAGTTCTAACAAACCATTCCAGTTTTCGACTATTTAAAAACAATCATCAACTATTCTAAACTAAACCCTCATACCCACCAAGGGTCCCTCTCTGATGGGTCCCCGAAATCACCTCACATTCCAACATATTCCATCTAAGTGGTAGGTACTTCCTATTATACGCAACCCATACACCTGGCACTCCCTAACAAAGAATCTACCCCCCATTCTGGTTTCTCCAACTCCCAGCTAATACAAAGAGTCCCGTTATATCATTTCCACAGGTTCCAACTCCATTGTCCCTGATAACACACTCATTTCGGACCCCTAATACTTTACCATAATAATCTCCACCACATAACCAACTTCCCCTCCACCATAATTCTCTCTTAACCACTCGACACCATTATCCCTATCAATTTTTGATAATGGTCATCCCCACATCTTCACATATAATTTAAACCCAACCCCAACCCCTCACAACCAACCTCTTAACCTGAGTCAGACTAAGGGTAACAACCCAAACATTCTCATCAACTCCCCACATCCCAGTCCACATGTCTACCCAGAGATACACCCCTATCTCACTTCCTCTGACACCCATTATCTACCGCATACACACCTTGCTGTATAAATGAAGAATTTACCGTATACAAGTATGACACATCCCCATTAAATCCAAAATTTCCCATTCTACCACCCCCTGATTTCCTACATCACCACCCCTATAACCCCCCCTCCCTAGTAAATCTTATCCCTAAAAGTGTAACCCCCTAACCACTCTAATCTTTACATACCCCCCAAACCTCATTAATCTTTCACACCCAATGTGGGCACGTAACACCCATGATCCTTATAATCCCCCCCTCCACTCATCCAGCAGTAAATTCTTTGGGCAATCCCAACACCCTCCTACATCATAATGCTCATTAAAACACAACTCCAATCCCCAGGATATAATGGTCCCCAAACTCATCCCCATACTGTTGAGCATTATTTATGATACCACCCTCAATATAATTTCAACTTTTTTTCGATGGTATGTTAAATCATCCAAAATCAAACACAGATTTCTTAAATTTACATCTAAACCTAATTAAACTAATCCATTTCATTCAACTCCTCCCTTTACATCCATAACATCAAAATTAAAATCTCATTACACATAATATAAAACCTAAACTATCAATTTCCTAACCACCCAATCTAAATTCCCACTCCCTACCTCCAACACAATCTTCATACCCACCACCCTATCCATCCTCCCAATCACTCCCCCCACATTTAAACTAACTCACCCTAATTCAAAACAAATAACACCCCTCCCCTAAAATGGTGTCCCCACTACTGGCGGATCAACCATGGGAACAAAGGGTTGTCCGTTTGCTTGGTTTGTCCAGAAATTGGAGCACTGGGTTTATTCCCACAGGATTTTGCACGTACTTAATAATCTCAGAGTTCATTACGCTGGCCACCAATAGAAATGATTTTTATTCTCGCTGAATAGTTGGCGTTATTGTCCCATAGACTTGCCCTAAAGGGTTTTAAGAGCAGTGCCCCATTTCTAAGATAACTCGGCTAACTCTTGTACTGCGTCGTGGACTAGTGAGCTGGTTATTCACCTTATCAGGGTTAACGCCCGTTCTACGAGTTAACTCCTAAAACGCCATTCCTCCAAAAAGACTGTCTCCAACATCCATGGGGGGAGTCCTTAGCCATGGGCATTCTTACTAAGTCAGGGCTCCAGAGTTAAAAATCCTTTTGTTGCACCTTCTTTTCACCAAAACAGGAGTGAGTAAATTCGGTAGCCTTAACGTGAAAAACCACTTTGGCCCAGGCTCCCGTTCCTTCTATGAGTTTGCTCCCTGGTGTTTGACCGCTTGCCACAATCGGATCTCTTTAACCTCCACTCCCAAACAAACCAAAATCCTACATCCCCCCACCAGGATAAACTGGGTCAGATTTAGGATCACCATATTTCGCCGGTGCGAAATTTAATAACCACCTTTTGACAAATCCCCCCAGATGTATTTTAAAAAGGGCGATATTTGGAAGCGTGAAAAAACTCTAACTCTTAATTACTCCCCTAGTATGACGGTGTCCCCCCTCCTGACCGCGTGGTTTGAAGGTGCCTGGCGACAATAAAGTCCTGTAAAGATCACTTTTTTATGACGTTCCAGGCGGAAAGTAATCAGATGTTTTACCGTTTTCGGCCAATAGTTGTCGATACTTTCCATAACGGCGTTTGTGGTCTCTACATCCCTCTTTATCTCAACCCATTCCAATTCCACAAGTTGTGCAAATACCATTCAATACTCCCTCCACCCTCATGGTTGGAGGTAAAATTATTGATAGATCCATATAAAACTTTCAAAAATATTATTCTATAAACCGAGATCCAACTACTCATAAAATTCCTCAAATTATCCCAACACTCAAATCCTTAATAAACACTTCATCCTAATATATCTCCCCCCACATTTACATATTACTTCCCCCCCCCACCCCCCCCCCCTCCCACAATTTACAACTAAACCTAATTAACACTATCATTTTTCCAACTCCTCCACTTCATTCCATAACACTCAAAATAAACTCTAATTCACCATAATTAAAATCTAAAAAATCATCTATACCTCCATCCAATCATCGCCTCATCCATCCATCATCCAATCCCTAATCCCCCCCCACCCCCCATCATATACCACCACTAATCATTCCCATCACCCTCCCCCCTCCCAACCTTTAAACCCCTAACTCCCCCTATTCAAAACACATAACCCCCTCCCCCCTAACCCTCCAAACCCACACATACCTCTTACCAAATAAA